>CM037851.1:288381680-289037680 GCA_021234595.1 Delia radicum | reverse complement strand
ATGTTAAATTCATCGATGAAAATAATCGATTAAAATCATTCCTGGCAACACAGTTTTTGTGGGTATATGTGCGAAACGAGCTCTCTTGCATGAACAACTTTTATAAAAAGAAAATAGATTTTTTAAAAAAATGTTCAGAACATTCCGGTTTTTACCAATGAATTTTGTAATTCACGGTTTTTAATATATTGAAAAATAAATTAGTTCAGAAAAAAAAAACGATTATTCGACAACAAAAAACCGGTTTATTTCGATATCCGAAAATTTAGCTTTTTAGAAATCCAAAACCGACAACGCACTAAAAAACGGTTAAAACCAGTTTTCAAAAACCGACTCGATCGTCCTACTGTATATGTTAGCCGATATTTAAATTGCTAATTCAATTCGCCTTAATCATTTATTTTTAATGGCACAATAGTGATGGTGGTTTTAAATTTCAAGTAAATTAGAACATTAAAATTACAGTTTTTGGTTGGATTACTTTACTGTATTTATTAGTGTCTGACCGAACAGTTCGGCCAAAAAAACTATATTTTGTCGGTTTTTAGATATCTAGAGGCAATGATGACAAATTTTGGTATTGGAAACATGTTTGTTGAGCCGATTTAATTCGATTTTGTGTATAAAAACTTAAGAGAAAAGCCGAAGTTTAGGTATAAAGTAAAAAGTTCGGCGCCGAACTATTTTCAATTTGGCCGAACTTTCTGAGGCCGAACAGTGAATTCATTGCTTAACTACAGACTTTTCTTTTCAGCCCAATAAACATTTTCTATCCTCCGCCAAATTTGTCCATAATGCTTTAAAATATCGAATACAGACCAAATGCATTTTCTGGCCGAACTGTTCAGTCGGACACTAGTATTTATCACATGCCAAAATTATATTACCAGTGTTTGTATTTGTTTGTAAACTCTCACCGAGCAAATGAAAATATGTTGGCCGCGTGATAAGTGTATTCTCTCTATTTGTATATATTTTTTTTTTATTTTATTAATTAATAATCAAATAATTAAAACTTATATACTATTACCCTAACCGAGCACTAGCTACTATGGCCTTCGGCGCGTTGTAGCGAAAACAGACCAGTGCCTCTGGTGGGAATCGAACCCACGACCCCCGCACTGATAAGCCAGCACGCTACCAACTAGCCTACCGGGGCGCATCTATTTGTATATACTCTTTGTTATTACACCATAAAAACTATAAAAATACACACGCATTTCTTTTTTTGTCATATATTAGAATTTAAAAAGAAAACCGCGATTATTTTAAAAAAAGTAAAAGCATATTTCGCCGGTTTTATGACACTTAATTGAGTTTTACATCACTTATTTGCAGGAAAGCATATTAAATACTTTCAAATTCGCAAAATTAAAATTTTTACATAAGATTTAATGCCTTTAAAACTTTTTGATGCCTTTTCGGTTTAGTATTAATTAACCTTTTGTCCTCATGCATATTTTGGGTGTATTATACCTAAAGTGACCAACTGTTTTTGATCAAAATGCGGGATTGATTTGGTAGGCGAAAAAGCGAGATTTTATTGCAAGAAGCGGGATACCAAGTTTGCTTGTGAATATACATGTTTTTATTGAATTCACAAATAATTGTGCGTAGCTATTGTTATTTTAAAAATTAAAAAAAAAAAAATTTTTTTTCTTTAGAATATTTTTTTTTTTTTTTAATAACTGATTAATTTGAGTATTTCGGTATTATAAATGAAAAAATAGTTGGGCCTCAATTTTTTCGCAAAAGTTTTCCAAATCGTTTGAAAGGGCATATTCAAAATTTTCCCAAATAAATGTGAATAAAATTTTGGAGTCACCAAAATTTTTCTATTTTTTATGTACAAATAATTTGTAAAAAGAGTTTTAAAGTTTTTTATATTTTTATCATAAAAAACCTCATCATAAACGTCACTAGTAAAAACATTTTGGATTGCGTATTTATATTTTTCTATAAATAAAAATCAAAAATAAAAATGGATATGTTTTTTGCGTCATTAAAAAAAATTAGTTTTGGCACAACAATGTCTTTATGGCACATTTTAGACTTCGATTCGACACTATCAAAAATTTCGAAATTCTATCACTGGCTCTGATAAATTTCTGATATTGAACGCTTTTCAAAACCATTTTTATTGTGTATACAATTGTTTTTAAAGAAGTTCTAAAAATACAAATAGCGGAATGGTTTAAAAACCGGGAAATAAATCAAGGTGGGTGGTTCAAGCCTTAAATACCGGGATAAGTGTAGCCAAAGCGGGATGGGATAGTCTAGACCATCCCGCTCATTAAAATCTTTTACTTGATGTACGCTTTGGAGGAATTGATACAGCGCTTTAAGTTGTAGCACAAAGCGAAATTGTGTTTTGAAAAAACTATCGCTGTACCCGCTAGGAATGAAAAAATTAAACTTTTCTGCACTTTATTAATTTAGTCCGTCGTGAAAATTATCTCTAGATACCTAACTATGTTGTGTAAAAAAAAATCGCAAAACTTTTAAAAAGTTTTTTCGTTTAAAGTTTTTAAAAAGTTTTTGCGTTTAAAAATTTAAAAATGCGTTTGACTTGGAGATGTTAAGAAACTCAGAAATTGTGAATGTCAGACGCAAAAAACATACATTTTCAAACAATTCCGTATGTTTTGTGATGTTCCTTCTCCGTTATTGGTGCGCTGACATCAACTTCATATACCTCAAACTGTATAAAATTACATTGTTTTTTAAATACTGTTCTCAAGACTCAATATCGCAAAAACGGCGCAAAAACCATATGGCATTTTATTAAAAGAGATAATTTTGGCCTTTATAAAAATAAAATTTCGGTGCGATTATTATTTTTGTCAATTTTTGGCATTATATTAACTTTTTTTTAGATTGTTGGTCAATTTAAGTCACTTTACTTTACTACGATGCTAAAATAAAATTTCAGATATTAAATTTTAAATAACAATTAAAAATGTTTGCAGATTTTAGAAAAAAAAATAATTAAAAATGTTAAGTTTTCTTTGATCTTCTTTTATTTAATTCTTCTTATTTTAAACGAGCTTAAGATCATTTATTTATTTGCAATATTTCGTCTCCACATTGGGTGACTTCTTCAGGGAACAATTATTACAATTTGATTGAAAAACTTGTTTTAATAATTAAAAACTTATACATGTACATACAACAAATTTTTTAAAAAAAAGGCGGGAAATCAGAATATTTTTTTGATTTGGGGACAAAAATCCAAACCTGGCAAGCCTGCATATACCCGGATTTCAAAAAAAATCGAAATTAACCAATCGCTTTAGTCTCCTTGTTAATAAAATTATTTTATTCTCAGTTAACTCTCTCTCTCTCTTAAACTAAATAGTTTTCTCTTTTTCAATATTTTGATACTTACATTATTCTCTCTTCTATCCATGGTGCTAAATATACGCGTATATCAGCTAATCCTTTTTCAATCATAATACTGTATCATGGACTGTTTCACTTCCGGATTGCACGCAATACGTTTCCACAAACTCATTGTGTCAAATTGTGTTTGTGCTTCGCGTAATGCGTGCCGTTTTTAAATCGAAACTCTCAAACAATATCCCTATTTCGCCTTTTCTTTTACACACTCTTTATTTAATTTTATTATTATTCTCTTTGACGGTCTCTTATAATTTAAATTTAATTAATTAATGTTGAGATAGAATTCTTTTTATGCTGCAGTTGTTAAAATTTCCAATGTTGTTAAAGGCGTCATATATGCAAACTTCGCTCAATGAGGAAGTGTGTGATCTTTCAATTTTATTTGAATGTATGATAGAGAAGTGAGTGCAGTGCTTACGAGTAATTTCGTTATCGTTGATGAGTATTTTTTTTTTAGCCAATTAGCGATGAATCAAAGTTTTTATGGTGTCAATGTATGATTTTTGATTGTTTTTTTAAAAAACTAAAATGAAAAAATGTAAGTAAAAAAAATATATGAATATTAGTAAGTTTGTGGTTAAAAATTAATGATTATGATTAAAAATTTGATATGAGCAGAAAAAAAATGTTCGTATATTTTTGTTTTTATTTAAAATATAATGCAAAAATTGAACGCAAAATATCCAATATCAGAATATTCTTAAAGTAACTAAATGTAGGTCATTCGGGTAGTAATCAGAAGTAGTTATTTTAAACTGTTTAGAAAATGGAAAACGACTATTTTAGACAGTCATTTCAAAAAATAACTAACCAAAAATACTGTACTCCACTAACAGTTGTTTGAGTAGTTATTTTAGTATTTTAATAAACAACTACCAAAACAATAATTTCGCAGTAAATAGTAAATTTTTGTTAGTTTTTGAAAAATACATGATTATGGGAAGTTTTTAAAAATTCTCATTTAGTTTATATTTGTTATTATTGATATGTTCATAGTTTGCAAATAATAATTAGAAAATTTCATTGTATCTCCAACGCATAAAAACGTCATAACTGGAATGCCGTTTGGAATTTTGACTTTTCATTTTAAATAGGATGTAGCAAATAAACATTTTTATTAAACTGGGTAAAAAAATATCTTTGTGAATCAAAGAATTTCTGTTACAATGGCATAAATTGGTTAGAGCATATTTTTTGCATATTTTGATATAAATTAATATTTTTGCATATTTTGATTTAAATGCATATTTTTTTTTTTATTAATTAATAATTATATAATTACTAATTATATAATATTACCCTAACCGAGCACTAGCTACTATGGCCTTCGGCGTGTTGTAGCGAAAACAGACCAGTGCATCTGGTGGGAATCGAACCCCCGCACCGATAAGCCAGCACACTACAAACTAGCCTACCGGGGCGCACATAAATGCATATTTATATGGCATATTTTTAGTTAATTCGCTATAAATGAGTATTTTTACTTATTTTTCTTTAAGTGCACATTTTTTTTATTGTACACTCAAAAAAAAAAAAAAGTTGGAAAAGTCAGCAGAATTTTAGTCAGGAGGGTGCTTGCAAAAAATTGCCAATGTCAGCAAAATCTTTTGCTGAAAATTAGCGAGCAGATTTTTAGCAACAAAATTAGTAGATTAAGCAAAAGTTTTGCTAATAATTAGTTGATTCAGAATTTAAAAATTTTTGTTAAAAGTTAATAAAACTATTTCTGAATACTAGTAGACTGAAAAAACTCGAAAAATTTGTAGAAAAATTATGCTTTAGTTATTTTTTTTGCTGCCAATTTAAAATTTTTTTTTTTTTTTGAAAATAATTTACAATACGTTAGAAAATATAAAAATGTTCATAATCCCACATTGACGACCCGAATTAACTTAATATCTAAAATTATATAGAAATAATTATTGTATAACATAAACAAATTATCTTTCAACTTCTTACATCAATGGTTGTCTAAATAATGGCATCTTTCTAGAAACGAAACAAAACGAAATAACAAAATATGCAATAAGAAAAAGGAAACATAAAAAAAATAACCGAAGATGTGTGTCCTTGTCTTTCGCTTTATTCTGTCTACCTGAATGTATATTTGTTTGCAATTTGACCACACTACATTATTAGTCACTATAATCATTTAGTTTACAAATACACATTTAATCTTTATTAAATTTAATTATTTTATTTTGTCTTGTCTTGTCTTTAATTTAATTAATAAACAATTACTTTGACAAGCCGGTGACAACACAAAATTTGAGTTTTTTTAATCCGCTATTTATACAAGGTGGCGCAAAAGTAATCCTCCTATCAGAAAATGCTATAAATTTTGCGATTGGCCCCTAATGTCAGTTCTGTTTTGACATTTGTGTAGTAAACACATGCGAAATACACGTTAATAAACAATGTTACGCTACACTGCTCCAGAACGCGGAATATTGGTGACTATTTATTTGACCAATAATCGGTCGGTAACTTTGGCACAACGTGAATTTCGTCGCAGATTTCCTGGCCGTCCAACGCCTACTGGTGAAACACTGCGACGTTTAGCCGCTCGCCTCGAAGAGACTGGCACAACACGAGATGCTGCCAGGCGTGGCAGACCCCGGAGTAGCCGTTCTGCAGAGAATATTGCTGCTGTAGCCGAGGATGTCATGGAAGCGCCGTCGACATCGACCAGACGACGTGCCACGCAAATGGGTATCAGTCGACGGTCTTTACAGCGAATTTTGGTACAAGATTTGAAGATGTTTCCGTACAAAGTCCAACAGGACGGTGCAACGGCACACACTGCACGTGCCACAACCGATATGCTGAAGGATGCATTTCCCGGGCTCCTAATCTCCCGTTTTGGCGATTTGCACTGGCCAGCAAGATCGCCTGAATTGACCGCTCCAGACTTCTTTTTGTGGGGCTTTTTGAAGTCGCGGGTTTATGTCAACAAGCCTCAGACTCTTGCAGCTCTTAAAGACAATATCCGTCAAGAATGTGAGGACCTATCGCCGGAAGTTTTGGCCAAAGTGATGGAAAATGCCATAAAAAGGGCTCAAATGACAATCAACTGTGGCGGCGGCCATTTACATGACATCATATTCTCGACTTGATGTAAAAAAATTAAAATACCAAATAAAAATAATCCACAAGAAGAATCAAAGTTTTTCATTTTTTTTTAAATTACAGCCAAAAAACATCGGAAGGTTATTTTTGCGCCACCTTGTATGCATACGATACATGTTGGAGTCTTTTTGTTTTATTACGTATGAAAAAGAGATACAAAAATCTTCCATGGTTGATTTTTTTTATATGTCTTACAAGAGTTGTACTTTTTAGTATCATTTTCCTCGTCTCTACTACATCTTGACATGCCGCAACATCTACTTTATTCTGAGTATATCTTTCAATATGGTTGTCGTCCACACTTTTTATGTGCTTATCGGCACAATTTTTTAAGCAAAATAAATTAGTAAAACATTAGTAAAATATTAGTAAATCATTAGTTCAAAACAGTTAAATGCTGAATCAGTATAACTAAAATTTTAGCTGAAAACACAACTTCAGTAAATAATTTGCTGGAAAATAGTATACTTGATTTACAAAACGTTTTACTAACTTATTGTTCTAAGAGTATTTTTCTTACTTTTTTTATAAATAAATTACTTTCAATTTTATTTTATATTTGACATACGAACATAAAGACAAAAGAGATTCCAAACTGCTCAAGCCGTGTTAGATTTTTTCTAAAATTTTATATGCCAACTGCGATTAAGAGTAACAGTTTTTAGTAGTTATTTAAATGCGTGTTTTTCAATATAAATACTTAAAATTCTGTTTTAAAAAGTGTTCACAATAACACAGTGTAGAAATGGTAATGACATGGCATTCCTTTTCTCATTACCAGTAATGACACCGGCTTACTCTCTGCACTAAAAATACTAAAAACTAGTTAATTTTCCCATTATTTTAAAACAACAAATTATGTATTATTCATAAGTCCTTTTTTATCTTTATTTTAAATATAAAGTAATGCTTTCAACATTTTTTGAAAATCTTTTCTCTTCTTTTTTTAACACTAGTAAGTACAGATACAACTAATTATTTTTGATTATTTGGAAGCTGAAAAGTAATGACATTTTGTGCAAGCAAGTTATTTCTGCTTCTACACTGATAGAATTTTCCATCGTATTATTAATGAATATCTTTCATTAAGTTGGATTTGGTTTAATGAATAGTTTTCATTAAATTAATGCAAAGCTCATTAATTAAACGAAATTTTCATAAAATATTTTGGTTGATCCTTAAAATATGCAATATTTTTAATATGCATTTTTTTTGTAATGAAAATGCTATTAGTGTATCTATCCAGTATAAGGACATTTTAAAAATAAGGAGCACAAACAACGAAATTTTCAAATTTAGCTCCTCCATGAACTTTTCTTTTGCCGAACTTATGTAAAGCAATCAAGGATATTGAAGAATACAATTTTTAAAAGGGCATTTTTAAAATTGTTGGTCCTGAAATAACGCAACAAATAATTTTGTGGAATAGAAGTGTTTATTATCTTTCATCTGATAGCCAAATTGGCATCATTTAATAAGTACAAATATTTAAATAATTTATTTAAAATTTTAAGTTTAAATGTCCTTTTGTAAGGACATTGGATGTAATAACGAAAATCTGAGCACACAGTTTATCTACATGTGGTCTCCTGTTTAATATGCATATGGATTTTCGCATGCAAGGAAAAAAATATTGAAATTTGTCGTAGGGCACTATGTGAATATACAAAATTTTATATTACATTTCAAAGATACTTCCGGAAAAATTCCGTTTAATTTTGAACTCCTCTGATTACCAACTTGAAATCTGTATATCTTGTAAGAGATACTTTGGGTTAATTGCAAAATAAATTTCACAAAAATTAACTATGGGTCTTTTGAGATATTCAGGAATTAAGGACATTTTAATTTTTGTGCAACACTGTTTAAATAAAAGGATTTTATCTTTAAAATGACACGAATCTTTTATTTTTCTGTTGCGACGTTCAAAAGTTATGATAATTTTTAAGTTATAATAATTTCAAACACATTTATTAAAAACCTCTAACTTTCAGCAGCGATTAAACGCGAACTATAACGAGCTTTGCTTATGTATAAACTCCACATTTACTAGGAGAATATACATAAATATCAAGTTTAATGAAATTTGAAAGACCATTATCTGAAAGGTGAGCCGAAAATTTGTGTACATACCAGTAAGTATATAGGTAACACATATTTTTTGATTTTTCGTAAGTTGTTTAATAATGACATGTCCTTATTTTGCGAGATATTCCCATATAAAAGTAATGAGGTTTGTAATGACTTTCCATTACCAAATATGTACTTTTATAACCACTTATAAGGTAATGCTTTTCTACACTGGGAAATTCCAAAAGATAATAACTGCCTATTGGCAGTTTTTTACGTTTATTTAAAGTTTAAATACTAATTTTAAACACATTTTTTGTATTTTATACATGCATGTGTAAATTATTAAAAATGCATGTGTTGTTTTCTTACTTTTCCTAAATTTCTTCTGTTCTTTGTTTGTAAACAAAGAACCGAAAAAAACAACAAAGCATAAGAGAACAAAATAAATATAGTTAAATTATGGCAACTCTATGTCAAACAAATCTGAGAGTCCCTCTTTATTACTCTCTCATATTAAGAGTAATACATTTTAAGTCAGTATTGATTCTATTCAGCCAGGCAAACTTTTGAGTTTCATACAAAATGTATGGGGAATTTTTTTCGCTATTAGCTTTATAATTTATTGTGTGTATTCTCTTATTGCTGTGTTTATTCAACACAAATTAACTTTAAAGTTTAATTAAAAATGTTTAAAAATAATAAATTTAAAGTTTGTTTTAAACTCTCAAAATCTCAGGTCATTTTTTAGAAGGGAGAAGTGGATACGGCTTTGACTTACCTCTATTTATTTTGATACAAACTCAGAAAATCAATACACAGCGAAAAACTAACCTTGTTTAAACATTACCAATTACAACCGTCGACGTTGAGCGGTCATTTCCTATGTTCAAAAAATTTTGAAGAACAACTAGATTTAGTTTATTGTTTGAAATTATACAAAAAAAAAACTTATAGATATAAATAAAGATTTTATTTCAGTTTATTTAATCCCTATATACTTTGTACTATCACTTTTTTTACTTTTAAGTGCATATTTGAAGATTTTTCATGTATATTATATGCTCCTGAAACACACTTTTTTAGTGCATAAAGTTCCTGTCCCTGATAATAACAAATATAAACTAAACGAGAATTTTTAAAAACACGAAATAATCTTCAATTTTTAAACAACTCACAACAATTTACTGATTACTGCAAAATTATTGATTTTGTAGTTGTTTATTAACATACTTGAATAACTGCTTCAAACAACTGTTGCAAAAATACAGTAATTTTTTTCAGTACGGTCATAATATTTGTTTTGTATTATTTCATAGAAAAACAACTGTAATTGCAATTAAAAACAACAACTACTGATTACTACATAAACAACTGTCATGTAGTAACTGTAAAACGTTTTTTGAGTGCACGTACTAAGTTAGTCCTGTGGTTTCTGCTTTAAAAAAGTCCTTAAAAAAAGTCCTTAAAAAAGTCCTTAAAAAAGTCATATAAATATTTTTAAACAAAATTGTATATTTGTTATTTTCCATATAGAAATGGTTAAATTAACTAATTAAACGACTATTAAATGATGTAAATTCTCCAAGGAATGTCCTTTTAATTGAAATACTCAACAATTACAATACTACCATATTATGTAATACATGTTATATTTTATATATCAACTTTGATATCCTTGAAATTTATTTTAATACAAAATCATTTAATACGTATTACAAATATTTAAAATTGTTAAAGAAAAAAATATAGAATAAACAATAGACATACACGTGTCTCCAAATTAAATATATGCAAAAAAAAAAGTAATTTAACAGAAAAACAAAAATAAAACAAACCGTAAAAAAGGCAATTTAAAAAAAAACTTGAGAATAATTTAAACATCTTAAATATCGATTACCCTTCCTAACTACAACAACAGCAGCAACAACAAGAAATCTATTTAGGAAGCTAATCGTAGTCAGTGGTGTCAACTTAGCGCTTTTGACGCTATATTTTTAGTTAGATGAATATATGTCAAAACTGTAAACTGTCGACTGTCATCGAACTTCATTTCCGCTATCACTATTTTAAAAAAGTTCAAAATTTTATAAATCAAATACTGGCGAAGCACATTTTGCCAACGTTGGCTGAGCGTTGTTAGTAAGGGTTTGCCAGTGCTTTAATTTGAATGTCTGCCAATGGTACTAAAAAAACAAAGTGCTTTACCAGTGCTTGATTTTTCTGACCATTGGCAATTTCTGGCTGGATGGTTTCAAAAGTTGCGCAATGTGGAGTAGATTAAGGAAAGAAAACTATTAAAATTTTTGTAGAGTAATGTTGGTCCACCACAGCATTTCAAAGTTTATCATATTCGTGGTTTTTTGATGTTTTTCCAAGTTTCGGTCTATTTTAAATGATTTACGCATTACTTTAGCTGTTGTTGTCCATTTTGGACAATTTTTCAACATGTTTCCCAAAAAAAAAAAATATATATATCGTTTGTTTAAAGAAATTAAAAAAGTTAGAATTAGATATGGTAAATCCTTAAGCAGCTTTAAACGATGCACAAAAGGTTTTAATAAACGAATGTTAAAAAAATTTTAATTTAAATAAAAAATTGTTTATGCTTTTAGAGTTTTTCCCAGCAAAACTTTGGTAATTGGTGCGACAAAGTTATGCATTACCTTGTAATGTGTACTCCTTACTAAATAAATAAATAAAAAGAAGTAATGAGTTACCGATAATTGAACACTCATGGATTACCTTGTAATGATACCTCATTACATATTACATTACTTCAAAACATAACATAATGACTTACCGATCATCAATTACATAATGCATGAATTATAAACGTAAATTAAATATTAATATATATTTTTAAAAATCTATTTATAGACACATTACTTTGTGATTTTTTGTAAGCATAATGGTAAGGTGTATATTTTTGATATTACGAACGAAAACACGAAGCACAACAACTTATTTACATTTTAAGCAATAAAATATTATATGTATCGATAGCTGAGTTGGTAGAGTTCTCGCCTAACTAATTGTTAAATACCAGAGACCCCAGGTTCGAATCCCAACATGACCACGTAATTTAATTAATAAAAAAAAAAAGTTATTTATTTAATTAAAAAAAATATCTGTAAAAAAAATGTTAATGCATTTTTTTTTATGAAAATCTATTTATAGACACATTACTTTTTTCCACCATGTTACCATATAAGTAACCAGTTACTTTACCCCCTACAAGGTAATGAGTTAAACCCATTACTTTGAGGCTCATCGCCTGTAAAATTCATCAGTGAAGTAAGGTGTAATGTAATGCGTGAAGCCCTATGGCGATACATTACTTTACCCATGATTTTATAATGTGTGGTTTTGCTGGGTTAGTTGAGTTGTCTTGAAAATTGTTATATAACTTTTTAAAATTAGTTGCCCCAAAGAAATGATCTAAAGCCCAAAAATTCCCAAGGAGTTGGCCTATCCGCTGATGTATTTGGATTTGTAATACTCCACTTCGTTTTATTTTATTTAGTCCAAATACCAGTTGTAGTGCCACATTAGGGTACATTCCTTTACAATTTTAACGAAAATGTTTAAAAAGTGTATTCTAAATAAATTAAGGGTATTCACTTCAAAATTTTAAATCTTGCAAAAATGCGAAATTGGAATATTGCATCATCCGTGACCCTCTTCCCTCCTACCCAGTACACTGATAATAATCCATGCGTAAAAATACAAAAAAATGTCAAAATAACCAAAAATTTTGTGAAATAAACGAAAATTTTTTTCATTTCACAAAAGTTTTCGTTGTTTTGACATTTTTTTCGTTTTTTTAGCATGCATTATTATGGGTGAATTAATAGGGTACAAAAATTTAATTTTTTAAACTTCTCAGCGCATTTTTACAACTTCACTTAGAATACTATGTAGGTAAAAACAAATGAAATTTCACATAAAAAAAAGACGACTTACATTTCAGTAAATTCAACTAACATTGCCATTTGTTTTTTACTGTTCAAAAACTGTAGTAAAAATGAACCACATATGGAGTAAAATATAAACAAACACTTATTTGTTTTTCTTTTCTTAAATAAAAAAACTACTGTATAAAATGAATGTAAAATCATAATACAGTAATTTGATGTGGTGTGCTTTTTAAATGAACTACATATGTAGTCAAAAATTTAATTTATTCTACAAATGACTGTTTTTCACTTAAAAATAAGGATTACTGTATTACAACTCAAACAACTACAAATATTAACAGCAGAAGTTCCCTGAATGTAGAATTTTTAATACTTAAAAATGCTTTGTTCGATTTTGTTCTGGTTATTAGATGAAGCTACTTCAGGGAAATACACAAACCAAACGTCTCTTTTTCGGAGATTAAGGCTGATTTAAAAAATCGGTCTTTTTTTAACAAATATCAAGTCAATATTACCTTGCTACTACTTGAAAAAACAAACCGTCGAGGTTTTGTCGGGACTACCATTTGTTAGATTAAGAATCATGACAACAATGTTCTTATTTTTTAAAAATTTTCGAAAACTATGCATTTGTGTGTATAGTTTCTTTGGAACAAATGTAAAACCCTTTGATTCCTTTAAAATAAGATTGGGATTGGATATTTTTAAGACAAAAATGTACACATTAAACGTATATGGATCAAATTACATAAAATATAAATTTTTATCAAGGGGAAATTTTGTTTATCAATTTGAAAACATTACAATCTTGTAGTCATAATTTAAAAGTAAAGATTTGTACAGTCTTATCAAATTTCAGTGATATTTGATGAAATTATTAATTAATTGATTGGACAAATATTGTAATAAAAAATCGATTTTAGTCTCTTCTGTGTAGCTTAAATAAGTTGAAATTATACAGATTCACACACTCCAAAAAAAAAGTTAGTTGAACATTTTGTTAAATTTCTTTTTTAAATATTTAACTCACTTTCAGCAATATTTTTGCTGACATTGTGATTTAAGCTAAAATTTTAGTTAAACGCTTTTACCAAAAAACCAAATGTTGATCTAATGTTTAAGTAATTTACGTTGTCATTAAAAGTGTACTGATATACACATTAATAGAGAACAAGTCAAAAGATTGTATGGACGAAGTAGAGAAAGATGAAAAGATACAAACAAACACAACCATTATAAGACTTACACAAAATGCAACCGCGTTTTATTTAATTTTTTTCTTTAGTATAATACACTTTAAAAAAGGTCAGCAAAGTCAGCAACATGTTTGCGGGGATGATCTTTGTAGAAAAATTGCAAATTTCAGTAAAAAATTTACTAAATTTAGCAAAAAAAAATTCTGAATGTTTCTGCAAGGATCCGCTCAGCCAACATGTTGCTGATTTTACTGACTTTTTTTTGGATGTACACTTTAAACAAAGGCACGCATGTGCATATGAAAATTGTGAATATTGAAAAATAAAAATAAATAAATTAAATAAACTAATTTTAAAAAAAATTACTAAATGAATGATATTTTGATCAATTTGAAAATTGAAGATGCAGGCAAAAATAAAATACGTTTCGGTGCTACTGTACAAAACAATATTTTGATAAATTGAGGAAGCTGGCAAAAATCAAATATAAAATACACTCTGGTACTATACAAAACAATAAAAGCCAGTCTCGGTATTTACTTTCAAAAGATAAAGGGTTTTTATGATATTTAGCGATATTTTGAATACTTCTTTTTCGTATTTTAGAAGTATATTCATTTGAAAAATGTAAACTTGCTTCATACAAACAAATATACATGTTAGTAATTAGGAATTATTTTACAAACCCTGGAAAGTTTATTGTACAATTTGTTTAGAATTTTTATTTGAAAGTTTCAAACATGTAAACAAATTTAAAAAAAAAAATAGTTTTCACTGTTTATAATAAAATATTCTATTTAATAAATACAGGAATATTTTTCGAAAAAAATAAATGCAAAATTTGAGAAGAAACAAAATCAGCTCACTGATTTTCAGCAAAACACTTTTGCAAATATTAGCAATTTTTCTGCAAGGATCCTCCCAGCAAAAGTTTTGCTGACTCAACAATCCTTTTTGCTAACTTTACGGACTTTCTTTTTTTGAGTGCATTTAACGCTTTCTGCTTTTAAAAGTTGTTGGCATCACTGAGTTTTTTTTAACAGATTATAGTAATACAACACACAACTAAAATGGAATGAAATGTATCTGAAATACACACAGGTAGGTAAATTAAATAAAGTGGGTAACCTGTTTGTCAAGAGGTCTTCTTTATTGTTTATGTTTTTCTCTGTTTGTATGTTTGGGTTTAATTTTTATTTATTGGAAATTAACCTTTAAACGAACAACAAGAAAATAAATTGTACCAAAGCATCACAAATATATATCGACCATTCTACGATAGATCGCTCAAAATCTGACCTTGGGTCTTCCGATTTAAATGAAATTTTGCGCGCATAAGCTCTATGGAGCCACTTAAATATTGTCGTTTTTATTTTCTCGAATTTCGAAAAAAAACACGGTTTTATTAGAGATTTTCCTTGTTGAAAAATTAAAAATGTGCAAAAAGTGTGTAACTTTCAACATTCGGAGTTTCTTTAAAATTTTCGGATCATTATCGTTTAAATTGCGTTGAAGTAGTAAATACAACATTAAAACATTTTTTTATTCGAAATATCGGATAAAAATTTAAAAGAAATCTTTATTTCATTTATAACTTTTTTGATAACAAATGAAAATTTTCAATATTTTTTTTTTAATTTTAATGTTTTATTTCAATATTCAATTGCAGATTTTCTGCATTTCGAATAAGAAACTTTATTTTATTTGAAGTTTTCTTGATTTCAAATGAAATGGCAAAAAAAAAAAAAAAAAAAGAGAAAGAGAAAAAAAAAATTCAATTGCAGATTTTCTGCATTTCGAATAGGAAACTATATTTTATTTCAAGTTTTCTTGATTTCAACTGAAATGGCAAATAAATATTACAAATTCGCTTGTACCTTGAAAACTATAATAAATTTTATGTTTATCAAAGTTTTACCATATTTACATATTATATGAGAGTTTCTATGAGAAGCGCTAATATTAATGTTTTTAAAATTAAAAGAAACTATACATTATTTTTATTTAAAATAATATAAAGACCTCCTATTATATTAAATTATATTGAATTAGATATTGTACTCTCATAGTATGACAAATAATTTAATAAAATTGAATGAGGACAAAATTCGGACAAAACTGTATCAAATCACTTCTAATTGTATATAAATTAATCAAATATGATACTCTAGTTGGGTCTGATATCTCTAATGGTTTTCGAGACATAAAAGAGAGATTTTTTTATTTAAGTATAAAAAAACTACAATCATGCTGATTCTTGCTATATTCACAATACAAAAAAGCAGATATAGTGGTGATTAAACGGTTTAGTGACCCATAAACGTTATTCCTCAACAAAGATTTAGCATGCAATATTTTTTGCGTTTTGTATCCAATTGAAAACTAAAACACTACAAAAATTCTGGTTTTACGAAATCAGAGAGACTCAAACGAAATTTTTTTAAAATACTCGTATATTAACCACAGATATTACAAAAACTAATTGGATCGTTAATGCAGACCCTTCTGAATGAAGACATGATAGTAACTAAAGAGATTTATCTAAAACGCAACCGAAATAGACTGAAGTTGATGTAAATGGCCTATATATGCACTGTATATATACAGTGTCGGACAAAACTAAAGCATGGACTTCTGCTTGTTCCCAAATTATACAATAAAGTTCATATAAAAACAGTTATTTAATTTGTATTAATTATTTTAGGTGAAAACCATACTAAATATGCAAAAATTATAATTAAAATGGTTTTAGTTTAAAAATTTTTTTTTTACAAATTTATGACAAAAGCCAAGAAATGCCAGCGACAAAACTAAATCACATACACTTTGATGCTTGCTGTTTTATTTGATCGTTAGAAACTACCAACAACAAGTGCCGTTATATAAAAAAACCGATATTTTCGTAACATATTGTGAAGAACATTGAGTGTTTAGAAAAAATTTACACGTGGATATCAGTCATATTTGATCATTCAAAGTAGCCGTGCACCTTTTTAAAATTTATCAAACAAAATGGCTCGCAACAAGTATTCAACTCAAATCAAAGAAAAAATAATTAGTGATTTTAAAAATGGTGAATCAGTGAAATGCATTTCAAAAAATTTTTCATTCACCACAGCGTAATTTCCCGGATTATAAGCCGTTTTAGTTCTTCGGGTTCGTTGACTACGATAAATGGAGGTGGTCGACTGCGAAAAACCACCTAACACGAAGACCAGGCAATTATTCGGATTATTAAAAAGGATCCTTTTGTGTCAGCAAGGTCTATTGCAAATCAATTGGAACTAAACATATCGCCCAGATCCATCCAAAGACGAGCTGTGGATGGTGGCTTAGCAACATACAGAAGCGCAAAAAACCGTTTATTTACCATAAAAATGTAAAGGCCAGGCTTGAGTTTGCAAATTAACATATTAACTGGACTACTGCTCTATAGAAAACTGTGCTTTTCTCTAACAAATCGAAATTAAATTTGAAAGATTCTGATGGATTCAAGCTATTGCGTAGACCAAGAGGAAAACGCCTTGATCCACGCTATATTAAAGACACAGTAAATCACGGAGGAGGGAATGTAATAGTCTGGGGATGTTTTTCGGTTCATGGAATCGGGCCAATCCATAAGATAAACGGTATAATGGATCGTTTTATGTACAAAGATATTTTGCAAGATGTCATGCTACCTACATGAAGAGGAGGAAATGCCACTAAAGTGGATATATCAGCAGGATAACGACCCCATACACACTGCAAAATGTGTGAAAGAGTGGTTTGTTAATAATAAGACCGATGTTTTAAAGTTGCCAGCCCAATCGCCAGATCTCAATCACATAGAAAACCTATGGGAAATTGTAGATAGTAAAATATTACGCGAAACTTGCAAAACTAAGGACGACCTTTTCCGGCAAGCAGAAATCGCATGTCTTGTACAATCTAATTGAGTCTATGCCAAGCAGATGTGCAGCAGCTTTTAAAAATAAGGGATACGCAACCAAATATTAAATAAATTACAATTTTTTTGGAATATATTGAATATGTGCTTTAGTTTTGTCGCGCAAGGATAACGACTATTTTCAGTTTAATATGATTTTTTTTTTGCTTAAAATAAAGAATATTATTATGTTTTGTTTTATTTTTGTAAACTTAGTGTATAATTTTTATAAAATAATAAAAAAAAATTAAATCCAACCAAGTTTTCCAATTTTTTTTTGTAGTAAGCAATATTCCGTGCTTAGATTTGTCCGACACTGTAACTGGAAAAAAACTGAGAGTATATTTGAAATCAACGTTCTGTTTATGCAACAAAAAAAAGTCTGATTTCGTTGGGCTGTGTAAATAATTATTATATTGTCCTCAGCATAAGAATATATTTTTTTTAATTCCTGCATAATGCCAAAAAAATTTATAGATTTTGTATACCATAAAATGGAACAGAGGTAGTATTTTTTATGTAAATATTTTTTTCTACTATATTTAGTATCTCAGATTTTTATCCATAACTTTGGATCCCGTACGAGATTTGGCAACGGCATAGTGGAATAAATAATAATTAACATACATTTTTTTGAAAACAAAACTGGTGCGGGTGTCTATGGACCAGGTTTCCAACGGGCCTTACCCATGGGTAGATACCCCTCCATTTTTCAGGCAGAGATTTTTGCTATCTGTGTCTGCGCGGAGGAGTGTCTACGAAGGGGCACTATTAGATCTCGCATCTACATTCTTTCTGACAGTCAGGCGGCATTAAGGGCTTTAATGTCCTATAAGGTGTCATCTGGTCTGGTCATGGAATGCATTCTGGCTCTTAACCGACTTGACAGGCGCAACTCGCTTACCTTAGGGTGGGTTCCTGGTCACGAGGGGCATGAGGGCAACGAGAGGGCAGATTGTCTTGCTAATTGCGGGGCCCGAAGGCCCTTTATTGGCCCTGAACCATTCTGTGGTATACCTTTGGAGTATGTTAGGGAGAAGCTCGGGTCGTGGAGGGAGTCAGAATTCTCTCTCTATTGGGAAAACTCTCTTGGCCAACGACAGGCTAAGAGATTGATTTCTTTTTCCAGTGCAGGAGGGGTGACTTGAGAACCCTGGTGTCTTACCTGACTGGACACTGCAATCTCAGATACCACCTGCTCAAAAGGGGTCTTTCGGACACGGATGAGTGTAGGTTTTGCGAACTGGTAGCTGAGACATCAGAGCATGTTCTTTGCGAATGTCCGAGGCTATGTGAAAGGCGTGCCAAGTTTCTTGGCAATCGCTTTGTCTCCCCTTCGGACATTATGAAGATTTTGCCTAATAGGATTATTGGCTTTATAGGTAGCTTGAATCTTTAGGCTAACTTTAGGCAGCACAAAAGACCTAAGTTGGTCGCGGTGCATAGTGCCATATAATCTAATCTAAATTTGAAAACAAAAAAAAAAAAAAAGTTTTTTTGTTTTTGGAAAAAAAAATGCATTTTATTTTCAAAAATACATTTTTTTCCTTATTTTATTTAAAGCACGACAATGGTAGCTTTAAAATGAGATATCAATAAATTATGTAGCTTCCAACGTCATAAAGATACGAACGATTATTAGAAATGAAATGATATTTTTCAATACAAAAATGAAAAAAAGATTAAAAAATTAATTAAAAATACTCCAAGTTTTTTTCCATCTTCTCTTACATTTATTAACAATTAGTGTTTTCTATTTGTAATAGTAACATTTAGAAATGATCTCAATCCTGACAAAAATTATCTCAAAACTGAAAATTCAAAATGAAATGCAATTTTCGATTTTTTCTCATATTTAAAAACGCGATATGTTCACAACCGTAAAGGCACTTACCTTCCATACCAAGTTTATTTAAAATTAAAGGGGGTCAAGGTCGAAAATTGGATATTTGTCGATGCTTTTACATGAAATGAGTCATTTAATTTATTTTTTATTTAGAATTTAGGCTTGTGTTAAGATTTTTTTTTTTCATTATTATTTTCTTACTCATGTAGCCGTTAACAGGTTAAATTAAAACAAATGTTTGTATTTTTTTTTCTTGATATGCTTTCCTTTTAGAAGGGTTGATTTTGTTACTAAATCACTTTTAAGATGTTTATCAAAAAAAAAATACCCGAATAAAAAAAAAATTAATATAATGCAACAAAGAAATGTATCAAATTTGATATAGCCTTATATATAATTGAAATATAATTTGATCTGAAAAATGGTGGATATAAATGGATAACATTACATTGATTTGGATATAATTTGATACGATTCAATCCAGTGAAAATAAATTTGGTAAATTGAATACAGGGGACCAGATGTTATGGTCCGACTATTAAGAGCCCAATTTAAATTTAACGTACAATTAAATTTTAATTTTTTATGCTTAACAATCAAAAACTTGTATGTCAAACTAAAATTGTTGGTGTTCGATATTTTAAAATGTGATGTTCATTTGAGATAATTGATATTTTCAAATGAAAATTTTCAAGTTTATATTAAAATTTTGTGTAGGATGTTATGGATATCGACACAAAAACGTCATAAATCATAAAAATGTATATATATTTTTTTTTTTTGCGTGGACCAATACATTGTTTTGTTTAATCCCATATATTAATTTAATTCTGCCAATCCAATTATATATTGTCCGTCTAATAACGTATGGTATAACATATCGTAAGTTACAATTAAATATGAAGTTTTACGAAAAATTACAGTGGCAAGTAAAATGGTATTTTACTATACATGATGTCATACTTAACTATATTAAATTTTACTAAACTGGTTCATAATATAAAAAGATAATGGCCTGGGTTCTATATTCCACTACGAAGTGAAAGTGGAATCGTTTTTAATTTAACATTTTCAATTCCGCTGTGTTCTGAAAAACGAATACTTATTTTTAAAATAATATAAAATGAGTTTCGCAATTGTGATTTCCTGGTATTTAATTAAAAAGGAAAAACAAAGAACGGAAAATCTAAATAGTAAAAGGCTTCGTGACTGTTCAAATCCTTTGGAACTACCAGAAAAATCGTAAGACAATAATTAAAACTGAGTCGCAAGTGTTTAAAATTAATAAAAAAAATTGTTTTATTGCGTATTTTAGATTAAATAAGTATGCATTTATGATGGTTTTAGAAGAATTATCACCAATGGCTAAAAAGACAAGCATTCCAATTATTTTGCAATTGGACACATCACAACGCTATTTCGGACAAGGAATTTGCCAACAAATGATCGCAAAAGACTTCGATCTAGCAGTGGAAAGAAGTACAGCGTCAAAAATTTTAACAAATATGCGTAATGTTTTGAAAACTGTCATGTGCCCAAAATGGATTAGATTTGAAAGAAGTCGCGAAGAAATTGAGAAATCAAAAAGAGAAATCAAAAAGGGAAATCATCGGTTGCGGTTCCTCATTTTTTATTTAATTTTTGTAAAATCACGTTTACTACATTGTCGGAACTGGTGCCATCTAAGTTTGACAATTCAGTAGATGAATTTGTGGTTGTTTACCCTTTGCTAGTCGTCCCGAATGATTTAGCTGCTGGAACACCTTCGACTGCTTCGACAGAAAGTTTGGCAACTGAATCTTCTTTGGATGATATGTGTTGGATATTATTGGGTCCTCCACCTGTTGCCGTTACCTCTGCTCTATTTTCGGCCAATTTTTTACGAATGGTAGCCTTCCAATCAGCCCAAGCCTTTTTCCAACCAGTTGCATCGTTTTCTGGAGGTCCTAAGCTGTTTAATGTACTTCCTAAGTCCTTCCACAACTGGTCTTCAACTGTTTTGTCGCCCCTCTAAAAACCTTTGGCCAAACCAGATTTTTTTTTCCATGAATGTTAAAAATTAGGCCTCTTGTTATGGATTCATGTCGAGCCCTATCCGCCGAAAAGACGTAAGTAACAATTTCATAATTTTACAGGAAAGGCATTTTTAAGTTTTTTTTCTAAGTTTTCTTTGGCTTGTCGGATTTTAATGAAATTAAAATATGTTATAAAAGACCAAAATATAAAGAAAACTAAACTGTTTTTTTGTACCAAATCTCACTTTAAGGGGTTAAACAAGGGGGTCTAATTTGACCCAATTTTACTTTTTTTGATTTATTTCTTGCTTGGTTTAAGAAAAGTATAAACATATGATAAACAAATTAAAGTCTTTTGAATTACGAATCCAACGATGAATAAAACATGATCGAGCGTGTCCTAGATTTTGAGTTATTTGTAAAATAAAAAAGGACGTAAGTAACACTTTGCCGTCAGGAAATATGTAAACAAACTATTGTTTGTCATATAGGAATAAGCACTTACGCCTTTTTTGTTTTTGTCTAACGTTGTAACCGTACTTCCTAGAGCTATGAAGTTTTGACCAAAACCCGAAAATGGAAAAATGGTTACTTACGTCTTTCTGGTGGATAGGGCTCGATGTGTTTTAACGTAAAAAATTCAACACTTTTCAGTTAAATAAACGTATATTAACAACATATCACATTTACTTACATTGTTTGATTTTTTTTACGTTTAATATTCAAAATAATTTTATTTTCTAAAAAGTTTGGGTTTTCACTCAGTTAACTAATATCGTTTTACAATTACTTTTTTTGTAGTGAAACTGTTTTATAGAACACATCAAATCACTTTAATTTCACTAGAAACAAAATGAAAATGAAATTTTTCTTTTCAAATCACTTATGTGGAATTGGGAACACAAATTGAGCGGAAGTTTCACTTTCACTTCATTTTCGGGATGTAGAACCCATGCGATAATATTATTTTGACTCGGGCATACATAAAATGTATAAGAATATTTTAGAATATCATTTTAAATTTGTGTAAATTGTTATTATTTCTCAACAATTTGTACGTCAATATCTTTCTACGTGATTATATTATTTAATGTTGCATTGTTTTATGTTTTAGGAATAAATATAAATTTTCTTATTTAGATACAAATAGACATTAGTTTTTCTTTTTTGATTTAAAAACCATTTAATCTAAAGTCACGTTACTGTTAATACTATTCATAAGTACAATATTTAAAAAGCAATTATCAGGCACCATGAGGAATTTCTTTGTGCAGTTCTTATACAAATTATCCCTTATGGAACATTGTAATTCCAAATCCTTATGAATGGATATTATACTTTTGGGTTGTATAGAAAAATCGAAATTTGAATTAAAAATATTAGTTTGAACATAATTTTGTAAGGAATTTTTAGGGCATTATGAGTATTTTGAATCACTTAGAGCTCAAGTTGTAAAAAAATTCAAGTTATGAGGTATCAACTTTTGAACTTCGATATTTATGTTAGAATGTATTTTCAGAACTCATATTTGATTTGATGTTGATGGCGCTTCACGCACACTTTCTGCCACAGCAGCAATATTCTTGGGTGTACGCACTGTTTTTGGCTTTTCACAGTTTCTTTCACTTTTTTCACAAGATAACGAACATACGGAGCTGACGGTGCTTCTCTTCTTCCAAAATCCGTACGCAATTTTCGCACACATTCTGCAACATTACCATGATTTTCAAAGTAATGTCGCAATATTTCCCAGCGTTGTTCAAGCGTATACACAACCATTATCGTTCAGCGGAAGGATAAAACTAATTATCTGTCAAATCAGACAAGAGCTAAGTGTTACCATTCACGAAATAAGCTCTAGTTGAAAAAAAAACGTTAGATGGCGGACCCTTTATAATCTTATTCTATGTGATCCAGTTTTGTAAAATTTAATATAATTAAGTATGCCATCACGTATCGTAAGATACAATTTTACTTACCACTGTAATATTTCGTAAAATAGCATATTTAATTGTATCTTACAACATGTTATACCATACGTTATTAGACGGGCAATATATAATTGGCTTGGCAGAATTAAATTAATATATGGAATAAAAAAACACTATATTTCCACAGGTAAAAAATATTAATCTTTTTAAATTCCGAAAAAGTAACGTTTTTGTTTTGAAATCCATAAGAAGATCCTTCTCAAAATTTAAATATCAACTTGAAAATTTTCATTGGAAATATCTATTGAAATTATCTTAAATGGACATCACAATTTAAAATATTAAATTCCAAAAATTTTAGTTTGACATACAAATTTTGATATAAAATTAAAATTTAATTTTACGTTAAATTTAAATTGGTCACTTAACCTTTTACGACGAATGATTGTTATATGACCAGTTTTTAGTTTTTGTCGCACTAGCTACACTTTCCAACCGATTTTTCCGAATGTGACGTGTATCGACAAAGAATAGATGTAGCCTTCAGATCATACCAACATCTTGGGCCAATATGGTCTCAGACCCGAATAGGGTGACCCCAAAGTTTAAAAAAAAGTGAATATATTGTTAACCATTTTTAGTACATATTTTCTCGAACGCTATTGGATATAAATAATCAAACTTTCGGTAGGACATGATCCACTCGTTCAAGTTTCAAGAAACACTGAGATATTTGGAATTGATTCATTCCGTTTCGCGCGGGAAACTAATACAATATGGGACATATATATACCATTGGTGGTCAAAGATAAAAAAGAGGATGCTTTTGTTAGATTTGATTTTTAAAAATTGATATTCATAGGTTTTTGTCTCCTGAATCCAAATTTGGTCTCAAATTATTCTATCCCTACACAGTTTTGAAATATCGTATAAAAAGTATATCTCAGGAACTGCAGTCAAAACACCATTTACGACTCAAGCTATTTTAAAGATGTTGACATATTCGTGTTTAGCATACCGAAATAATCAAAAAACATGTGTCATATGACGTAAAAATAATATAATAGAAATAAAGTCAACACGTATTTCGCTATTACTTGGTTAAGGTATTTGTTTACTTACTTTAACGTTGGCGATCAATGGGACATATATGTCCCATGGATTTTTTCATGAGTTTCAAAAAAAAAAAAAAAATTAAGACTCTTTTCTTTAGCAATGTTGGGTCGATAAACTCGGATCAGCAAAAAAAAATTGGAAATTTTCAAGCACTTTAACTTCGGTCGTCAAAGGGTTAATAATCGGACAATAATATCTATACACCAGTATTCAAATTAAATAACTTATATTTACTGGATTGAATCGTATCCAATTGTTTCAAACTCTATGTTATATAATCCATTTATATTTTCATCCATTTTTTGGATCAAATTGTATTTCAATTAGATATAAGGCTATATCATATTTAATAAATTTCTTTGTTGCATCATACTATTTTAATCAGTCACTTTTCTAAAGGTACAAAATACGCTGAATTCATATATGTCTTCAGAATCACACTGCGACATCAGGCGTTCGAGCTATATACTAGCAAAGCCTCGATTTTGATAAAAAATGCTCCGAGTTTTCACATTTCGGAAAATATATTTTTCATAATACTTGTAACGACACCTGAATTCGCTACTCTTACCCTTTTTTATATTTTTGAATATTTTAGATAACTTATTTACTTGCGAAAATGTCCTCTATTGAAATTCAGTTTGTAACTAGAGTTGTCAAATATTTGATCTATTTGAAACCCCAGTTTTCGAATACTTAAAATAACCGCATTTTTAAAAAACTGGCTTTCGGGTTTTTAATTTTAAAACTTGTTCAAATAACCGTTATTTTTGGTTTTTCTAATATCGCGTTCAATTGTTAATATCAGCAATTTTTTTTAACAAATAACCAAAACCTTAAATGTTGGCATTTAAAACTAAACAGATCTTTTTAAAGAGCCTTTTAATTATTTACAAAATAAAATGGGTCTTGGGAAATTGTTAAATTACAGTGGGAGAAAAAAATAATACAACGTTTTTCGATTCATTGAGGGTCACCGGTTGATTATACACAGATAGAATCAGCAAATTAAAGGCAATATGGCGGATATAAAATGTGCAAAATGAAATACAAAAATTTAAGAAACACACAAAAGAAACTGCATAAATACCTAAAAAGAGACAGATATATGTAAGAAATGTGTAATACAAAATACATGGAGATTCTCTATAACTATCTCTCTCTCTTCACATCAGAGTGCAATGTAAACAAACCCATACGTTTCGAGATTACTTTTTTGACATATGTCATTGATAACACACCTGTATATAATTTGCTATAAATCGGTCTTATTTAAATTTACAATATAAAAAAACTCTTTTTAGCCTTTAAAGTTATAAGAGTTGGGCATTTTAGTTCATTTCGTTTACGAACTAGTTCATTTTCAAATTATATTTTCAAATGTGCGTTCATTATATTCAGAGTTGTCAAACAAACCATTGCCCAATATAATCTTATGAACAATTGCAAACAAATTGGTGAATGGGCGAGTTCCATATGAACTTGACATTTATAACTATAATTAAGCCCTAAACTTTGGATATTTTGAAATAAGTTAGCAGGTCTTAAAGCAAAATTATATTGTATTTCAATAATTGCAAAAAAAAAACGAAAGTAAAGAACTTGAAAAAAGAACACTTTTAATTCAAAGTTAATGGAACAAATATTTTATGGCCTGAAAAGCAGTTAAGCTCAAAAATCTCGCAAAATCGAAATAAAGCAAAAAAGCACAAATGGGTATAAAAAAAAAGCATAAAAAGTCAAAGAAAGAACAAGTCTAATTTGTCTTCTCAGGATTTTATGCATATTAGCATTTTATATTAAGAGAACCCTAGCAAATTATGTATGTCAAAAAATCTATATTTCTCTGAAATTGTTAATAAACCGAAAACCGCCCTTTTTTAAAAACAGGAAAAATAAAAATAAACCGGTTTATCGAATAATTCTGAAACCGGGTTTGACAACTCTAGTTGTAACAGCAATTTTGAAGGCCCTCAGAGAAAAATTGTTAAAAAAAAAAAAAGAAATTATAAGCATGTTCAACTGATGATAATTCCAAGAAAAAAAAGTTATTTAAAAAATTAAAAAATCGTATGAAAAGAAAAGTGGGGGGTAAAAGTAGCGAATTCAGGTTCCGTTAAAGTATTATGACAAATATATTTTCGGGAAGGTGAAAAACCGGAGCATTTTTATCAAAGTTCAAATATAGCTCGAACACCTGATGTTGGAGTTTGATTCTGAGTCCAGATTTAGAATCAGCGTACCTTATACCTTTAGAAAAGTATGGTTTAGTTATAGTGTCAAATATGTTTCGGCCTGAATCTTTAGGTACAAAAAGTACTTATATGTAATCAGAAACGCTTCCCACTGTATATAATTTTTATTTATTTATATACACTCAAAATAGTATATAGTTTAAATTAACTGAATTGTAATTTAATATAAATGATAAATCACTTAAAATCCGGTTTACTTACTTTTCATTTGAATCAAATGTTCCTTGTTATTTATTTTTAAATATCGTTTAAACAACCAACAATTCGATAAGAACAAATGAATAGAAAGTTTAAAATAAATGCTAAAATTTTAATTACAGATCAGTAAAAATAAAAGTTATATTCAGTTATTTGAAATAATTTTAGTTTTTTGTTTGTTTTTTTTCTACAAAATGTATACACACACCCCTATAGGGAATGAGGAGCCAATTGTCCTAAAAGTGACTGGTTAAAGAAGGACTTATCACAGGACTGGTATAATTTAATACTGAAGTGGGTTAAGCAGTGGCAATTGTCCTGAAATTACCAATCCTTAACCAGAATGCTTATTAACAAGAAAAAGCCATTTTTTTTTTTTTTTAAGAGAAGCAACACTCAGGAAATTCTTCATATTAATTAAGGTGTTGCTTTCTTTGGAAAGGGGATAGTGGAGAGATGAAAGGTGGTGAAAGATGAAGGGCTTCAAACATGGCAACACTGTAATTGCGAGAGATGATAAGCCTTAGAACAGTTGTTGGTCGCCACCTGACGTAGAGTTGGCGAATTTATTGAAGCTTTTTGTTTCATAGCCCTGATTCATTATTTTACTTCGGTGGGGTTAAGTGCTATGCAGTGTTGCCATTTCGGTGCTTTTCGGGTAATTTTTGGTGCTTTTTACCTCTTCGTACCCGTAGATTTTTATAAAATACCCGTTTTAAAAAAGCGGTTATTTACAGTGCGTTTTATAATTTCTGACAGTGCTTTTAGTGCTTTTTTGTACAACGATGAATTTTTTTTATTTTATTATTTATTTCATTAATCGTGCCAAATAAAGACTTTGATTATTTAAAAGGTAATTTGGATGAAAATATTAACCAGTTTTGTCATCTTGGTTACTTATTTGAAAAGTCATGCAAAGAATATAATATAAGTGCAAATGACAAACAAATCATAACAAATAATTTAATAGAATTTACAAAAAATCTTGTAATAGAGCTAAGACGAAAGCTACGAAAATATTTTAATTTATTACAAAATTTATCAATATTTAGTGTGGATAATATTTTTAGAAACAATGCAAATGATATCATAGATTTTATAAAAAATTATATAAATGATTCAAATGTCATTAGTAAAATCGAAGTTTGTTTATCAAATCTTAAGCTACATAAATGGAAAAATACAGAAAGGACGGATGATTTTTGGATAGAAGTCCACAACTTCAATGATTCTTTGGGTGAAAACCCATTTATTGAACTCATAATGTTTTTTTAAAATTACTTTCATTGCCTTATTCAAACGCGGAGGTCGAAAGGACATTTAGTTTGATGAATTTGTTTAAAACAAAAATTAGAATCCGGATTTCAATAATGCAAATGCGTTATTACACAATTATGAAATGGATGTTGTAGCAGTTATAAACTACCTTTAAATGTTTATAATAAAATAAACTCTAACGATACTTACAGAAAGTCAAAATATTTTATAAAAACTGTTTTGTGGCCTAATGAATGCCAAGGCGAAATTGATTTAATTTAAATTTTAAATATTGTTATTAAATGTTCTTTTTAAAAAGTTATTTTATGTTTAAATGAATTGTTATTTTTTTTATTTAATGTTATTAATACCCTGATTTTAGATGACGTTTTTCTTCAAACAAACGAAAAAACAATAACAAAATACATGCAATACAAAAACAATACATTTAGTCACTCATTCGTGCAGCGGCGAACGTCTTGTAAAAACCAGTGGTAAATTCATTTTTTTTATCTAAAACCATTTCTTTTTTAATTTCAGTTAGACTTAGTGCTTTTTTACCCTTTTTATAGAATTTTCTCCCTACTTTTACATTACTTACAGTTATTTTTTAAATATATTTAAAAAAAATTATTTGGTGCTTTTTACCCCTTTTTTTGTAAAATTTTACCCTTTTTTACCCGTTTTTGCACTGCTCACGGTGCTTTTGTTCTTTCCAGAGTTGGCAACACTGGTGCTATGGGAACACCGAAGGTGGGCGCAGCGATACATATAAGAGATAGAAAACTCATACATATTATTTTTTCTAAATTGATGTTGTCGTCACCGGGAATCGAACCCGGGACCATCTGTGTAACAGTCCAACGACAAAATTAAAAAATGTTGTATATAAACAAACCATTTTAATAAAAAAAAAACAGAAACGAATATTTTAAATAATAAGAAATAAATGACAATATTCTGTTTTTGTGGTTAAATTTATATAAAACTTAAAATAAATGAATATAATTAATTAAACTAAAAAAATCGTTAAATGGTATTAAATTATTTTGAATAAATGTATATAAAAAGTTGAAAGAAATATTTACTTGAAAAATAAATGCATGTTCCTTTATTTTTAACTCAACTGAAAACTTTTTTCATGAAGCTACAAACAGTAAACTACATAATATTCTGAGTGTATTTATAAGAATAAAACTCTATAAAAAAAACTCTGTGGGTTGGTTGGCATGTGAAATTTTGCACTTGTCAGTTAAATGTCAACATTAATAAAACAACAAACAAAAAAAAACTTATATTTTTTGTTAAGCAAAGAATTCCTTCTTTTGTGCACTAATATTTGCAAAATATCAGTTAGTACACTTATTTATTTTTTTTTTTTTTTTGATAAATATTCCACAACAAATATTTTTTGATTTTAAAAAATGTTTCTCTTTTTATGTTTACTTTACGGACAGGATATTTATTTTCAGACAGGGATAATAAAATACCGTTATTTAAATAATTGAAATGCCGTTATCCGCAAAAACCCGTTACTGAAATACCAATATCCTTAACCCTAGATTAACGGCACTCGGACATACTCCTAGATTTACTGAAACGGTAATTTTGACCGGTACATAAAAATTTCATTTAATTGTTAAATATATTAACTTAATTCATTTCAAATCAATGTATTGCTGTAACTAGGTAGGGCAAGGAATTTCCTGCAACTATAAAGGAAAATAGACGTTTAAAATATTCAGTAAAGAATCCAAATTACACAATGAAAATAGTTTATATATACTCATAAACAGTTTGATATGCAATATATTACTTGCTTGGCAATATATTACGATATATGTTCATATATTAACTTAATTTACGTTTGTTTTTTTTAATCTGGCGTAATATATAACCATATATCATAGTATCGTGTGTTATATATTAGCATATCTTGTGTATCTGATCATATGAAATAGATATATTTCTATATATGACCATATTTGATTATATATGCTCATATATATGGTACAATCTGTCAAAAATAACTTGACCACTTTTATATTTAATTATATATGGCAAAACATAACATTATATATAAATGTATATGTAAAATTTAATGAAAAATTAAATGAACTTTAAAATTTGCTGTAATGATTATTAATATTTTTTTTTTAAGTTGTTTTTCTTTTTTGCCTTTAAAAAAAAGCACATGCTTGATTTTCATAAAATTGACACAGTAATATGAGAAAACATATGGTTATCCGAAACTAAACTCAAAATTTTGATAGCGTTATTACTTTCTTTTTTAAGTCAGCTACGCAAAAATTTGTTGTAATTTCATTCCGCATACGTTATGTTGTCTACACGAGTAAACGAACTTATCAGCACGTTTTTTTTCTATTTATTTCAAGCAAATATTTTGTTCTTTAAAAAATATATTCCTCATACTAATGTTAATTACACTTTAATAATTTGTTTATATAAAATTTGTAGATAAATATTTTAAAATGAAAACTAAATTTAATATTCCTTCCTCTACCTCACAGAATTTTATATAAATTGTTTTATTTAAATAGAGTTCAAACTAAAACAAATTTACAAATTGTTATCGTAGAGTCATATTTATTTTGTTAATTCTACCGTATTATTATTATAAAAAAAAAAATAATAATAATAATTTGCGACAAAAAAAGTACAAAGATACACTCAAAAAAATTCTGTAAGTTCATCTTTGATGGGAGGGTCCTTACAGAAAAATTGCTTATATCAGCAAACATTTGCTAAATTCAACAACAGTTTTGCTGAATTTACCAATTTTTTTTGCTGATATTAGCAAATTTTCTCCAAGGATTCTACCAGCAAAAATGTTGCCGACTTTACTGACTTTTTTTTAGTGTACATCTAACCCCTATAATGCATAGACACATTAAACTGTAAGGGAATGTCCGCTTATGTGGCCCTACATCTGCTTTTTGGGCTTTATAAAAAAACAAATTGTACAAATTAAAAAAAAAATTGTATTATAATTAAATATCTTATGGGATTTAAGTAGATCCAAGTTAATCTCAAAATATGTAATTATATTTGATCTAATTAGATCTCTATTGACTCGTTGGAGCATCGTCGGAATGTGGGTTGTGTGACTTTGTTCTATAGATATTACCATGGGAAGTGTTCTGCTGAGATAAGCCGACTCATCCCGAGGGACCGGGTCTCTGTTCGTACTACCCGCTTGTCAAGTAGATCTCATCCGTTTGTTGTCTATAGCCCGGCAAATCGCACAACGCATTACAGAGAAAACTCGTTTTTCAGTCGCACTAGCCGTATGTGGAATTGTCTCCCTGCGGAAGTCTTCCCTGCAAATTACAATTTAGAAAAATTCAAGTCAAATGTCCACAAACACTACTCCCTCTTTCCTCCTCCCCATAACCTATTTTCCTGATATCAACACAATGCAATGCATTAGTAGGGGCATCCCCTGAGTGTTGGTTCAACATAAAAAAAAAAAAAAAAATTAATCCCATGGCATATTTTGGGAGCTTTCAGGATATTATTTAGATATGATTGGATCCCCCAATTTGTCCTACTTCAATCCAATAATCTATTTTAGAGGTCTTATTGGATATTACTCCAATTTTAAGATAAACTTGGGTAAGATTAAATATCGATCTATATGTAAGATATACATTTTTGTTTGATCGGTAATGTAAACTTTTTTAATTACGATATTTTTTATTTTGAAACATGTTTAAAAATTGTCCAAAGCAGCACCTACTTTTTAGACCTGATAATTTTGAATAGGAGAGGGATACACTAACGCATTAAAAAGCCTGTGAAAATTTGAGGTCTTTACTATACAAATTAATAACAAAAAATAGAAACTATTGTTCCAGGGTTGCCATGTAATTAATTAAAAAAAGACAAATGTGGACATTTTTTATGGCACTTTTTTAAAAAAAAGTTTAGTTTATAAAATTTGGTTAGGGACGTTTGAAATGAGAAAAAATTGTTGTACAGTATGTACCATTTTGGTGAAATTTAAACATAGGATTCCACTCTGGTAAAAACTTTAATATACAGAACATTATTCCATTTTCGTTTTTAATGTGAAAAATTATTTATCTTTTTAAAACAAATAAAAGTTTTTAAAAATTGATTCGCCAGTGTTGCCTTATTACAATTTTTAAAAAATGTCTAAAAACAGAAATATTTTTAAAAAACTTTCAAAAATCGTAAAAATCCGATAGATCAAATTTTGTATTACAGTTCCATAGATATACACAGAGAAATAAAGTGCCAACCGAATTAAAAAGTGTATTTTAATGGTAACAACTTATAAATTCAGTTAGTACAACGATATTTAGATTAGATTTTTGAATATTTTAGGTGTTCCAACTAAAATGTAATTGAATTAACCGAACTTTGTTGTGAAAACTAATGTTCAGTTGTACCAAACGACTGAAATTTGTAATAACCGAATTTGAGTAGAAGTAACCGAATTTCAGTTGCCAAATAGCTAAATTTTTCTCTGTGTGTAGTTGCTTTACAAAAAAATAAAAATTATAATTAAAAAAAAAAAAATCTTAACCCGTTAAGTACATGCAAAGCGGGAAAATTTTAATTTTAACTGCGAATGACACCGCAAGGTAGCGCAATAAGTGTTCAAAAACTTCAGAAAAAGATTATTGCGACACTAATACATCTTTCTACAAAATTTCGTCACAAAATTCCCACGGCATCGATGAGTGGTATAAAATGGGTTACAATTAAGAAAATATATATCAACGGTCCTCTTTACATTATTACAATTTAGTTATAAAATTTGTTTATGGTATCAATTAGTATTATAAAATATGTAAATGCAATTCTTACCGTATACAAAAATCCGACTTGGAAAATTCTTAACCCTAGAACACACACCCGGGTACAAATGTATTCACTTGCAACTTTGCAGTGCTGTAACTCAGGAACGGCTTATTTTTTGGATCTAGGAAATATAAGTAATTTATAATCTTTTAAAGGTTATTTGATCCAATTCGGATCAGTGGTTCAGGAGCTACGAGCTTCCAAAGTCTACACCTACGTAAAGACACACCCATTTGCAGTGCTGTAACTCAGGAGCGGCTTAACTTAGTGCATAGATGGGTACAAATGTATTCCCGGGTACAAATGTATTCACTTGCAACTTTGCAGTGCTGTAATTTAGGAACGGCTTATTATTTGGATCTAGGAAATATAAGTAATTTATAATCTTTTAAAGGTTATTTTATCCAATTCGGATCAGTGGTTCAGGAGCTACGAGCTTCCAAAGACGACACCCACGTAAACACACACAACATCTGGCTATCCCATGCTCGTGACCTTATTTGCCTATATCTCTTGAACCAGGTAGAATATTGGCATAAAACAAAAACTAAAACATTTGTAATATATTAATATACGCACTTAAAAAAAAATAATGAAATTGGACCATTTAAACATTGGAAATAGAAAAAATAAGCTAGTAGGTACAAACGTATCACGGGTGTGTGTTCTCGTAGAAAAAGTTGGGTATGCATCCGTACGGTTAATATGTATATTTTTGTTATTCACTTTTAACGTTAACGAAAAATTACACGTTATGTTAGAAAAACGAGATAGCGGAACTAAACTTGACAGTTTTGACGATCCACTTTAGAGAACAGGCCACATTAGCGAACATTTCCTTACTAAATATTTATTTAGATTTTTTTTTTAATAATAAATCTTGTATGCAAATATAAACAAAGAATTATTTAAATTTTCCATTTGGAAATTTGGAAAATTTTGCTAAAGCAAAATAAATTTATTATTAGATAAGATAGTATTTTAGAGAATTTTGAACTTAATGGCTTTAACTTACAAAGAATTTTTTTAAAATTTCTATACGCTCATTCATTTATTGCCACTTTCTAAGGAAATGTGTGTATACGGTATTAACAATTTCGAAGGAATCACTAAAAACTTTTTAATTTTTTTAATTAAAAAAAAACTTTGTCATTTTTTGTAGTTTTAACAGCAAAAGTTAAAAAAATAAAAAATATAAGTTTATTAAAATAACTCAAAAGAAACTAAATATAGAATTTAAAAAAAAAAAAACTAAATAAAAGATAGTACAGATTTTTTTTTTTAATTAATCTTATCATTTTCAATAAACTGCAATAAATAATAGGCGATTTAAAAAGTAAATATGAGTCAAATGATTTGATGTTATCAAATTAACCCATAATGAAGATATTGGTTGCAGTGAAATAATTATTTTTTATTTTATTAATTAAATAAATTTCCTTTTCTCTTCCCTTTCGAAGAAACTTTGAACTGAAACTTAAGGCTTTGACATAATGAACTTTACAGACAGGCATCGTCAAAGTTTGCCGAAAAAATCGTCAAAATCGTCATCATATTTTAAAAAATCGTCAACAAATCGTCAAAATAAAATATATTTTTTATAAGTGGAATAAAGTTTTGATAAAAATATAAAAGACAATTCTGTAATTGATATTTCAAGTGCTAACATGCTATCGTTGTAACACGATTTACAACACATTGCAATGGTTTAAACTTCGAAAGTCATAATATTTTAAAACGATGCCACTTTTAAATTATTAATCACTTCTACATAATTCTGTAAACAACATTTCAGTAGCTCAATTTTTAAAATTTAAATTCTCAATGAAATTTTGCATTAAATCGTAAATGTCACTGGAACTAGTCCATTAAAACTTTTTATTAAATTAATGCAGTTTTTAAAACCTTTCATTAAATTAATGCAGTTTTTTGTATAATTTAATGAAAAATTTCATTTTATTTATTAAAAATTTCATACAATTAATGAAAAAGTTTCATTAAAAGCAGTTTCATTAAAATTATGAAGCTTTTTCATAAAGTTTAAGAATTTTTCATTCACATTGTGAAGAAACCATCAACAGTTTAGTGAAAAATTTCATTAAAACTCGTTCAAGAAATACACTCTTCGTAACAATAGATTCTGAAATTTTTGATTATTTCATATTTTTCATTTTGGATTCGGTTTTGATATTTCTAAATACAAATAATTTGTATTCATAAATAGTTTATTACTGCTTGTTTTTCATTTTCAAATTTAAATTGTGAACATCTGAAGTTTCACTTTGGGACACTTTATTTATATTATTGTCCTATTTTTTAAGAACCGGACTAATTTTAAAACTTATTTTGTATCTTTTAAAGTTGTATTTATTCGAGGTCTGTTTGTTTCACAAAATATGCCATTCTATTTTTTTTTATTTAATATAAATCGAAAAATAGATCCGGTGACAAATAAATATGTTTTCCTAACATATTAAACTTTTGTCAAAAATTCTTTATTTTGGAAGCAAAAATAGTAAAATCGTCATTTAGTTATTTTGGGTGACGAGCGTAGAATTTTGGAAATTCGGTTTGTGTTAATTCGGTTATGACGTAGCTCGTTGGTATGTCACTTTTTGGAATTTTGCCCAGAATCGTGGTCAAATAGGCCTGACCATACCGCTGATGCTAGAAACTTGAAATTTGGAAATGGGTTGCTAATCAGGAGAAGACATCTTTGTGTAGCGGATTTTTGGATAATCCTACATGTAGCGGCACAAAGGGGAAAAGTATCCAATCGGCCGCCTTGCCAAACCGCTGAAACTAGGAACTTGAAATTTGGTATGTGAGTTCCTACTCTCATAATAATCCATGCTAAAAATACGAAAATAATGTCAAAACAACAAAAACTTTCGTAAAATGAACAAATATTGGTCTATTTTACGAAAGGTTTTGTTATTTTCACATTTATTTATGCATGTATTTTATGCATGGATTATTATCAGTGTAATAAGAAATATACATCTGTATAGAGGGAATTTTTGGAAATTTGTATGGGAAGGGGAAAAAGGGGAAACGTTTCCCATTTGGTGGCCTAGACAAGCACTAAAGCAAAGAACTTGAAATTTGGTATGTGAGTACCTTATCAAGAGCAGACGTCTGTGTAGAAGCGATTTTTTAGAAATTGCCACGGGGAAGTCAAAAATGGATAAAGGTTCCGCTTGACGGCATGGCCAAACACCTAAGATATTTAAATTAGGTATGTGAGTTCCAAATCAGCGTGTATCGAGCGTATTTTTGTAAATTTGCTATGCAGAGGGGCCAAAAGGGGTGAAGTTTTCCCCTTAGCGGCTTGGCCAAACCGCTTAAGATAGCAACTTGAGATTTGGTATATGGGTTCCCAATCAGCAGAGCGGATTTTTGTAAATTCCATCGGGGAGTGGCAAAAAGAGGAAAACCTAAACTTTGGCGGCCTGCCCAAACTCCTTTGGCCAGAAATTTTAAATTTAAAATATATGTTGCTGCGAATATGACCTAGCTCACTGATATGATACTTTTTGGAATTCTATTCAGGGGCGTGGTAAAAATAGGGGCTAACGTAGGAAAAACTCTCCTCTTTGGCGGCTGAGAATTGGTGATAAGGGTGAGAATTGGTGAAAATTTTTAAAAAAGGCCTAAAATGCGGGTTTATTTGGGGAAAGTCTCCGCATAGCTGCTGAAGTAACAAACTTAAAATTTGATTTGTGTTTGCTCAGCCATCGTAAAGGAAATTTTAAAAAACTACAATAACCCTTTAACGACCACATGAAAGTGTGCCCATGAGTTGTTGACACTTAAAAAAAAATAAAAAAAAGATAAAATAAAGAGTAAATATGTCCATAGATAATTTTTTTTTTTTTTTTCATTAAAGCAAATTTTATATTTAAAACCCGTTAAAGTAAAAAGTTGTATCGAGAATTCAATTCAAAAATATTTAGTAGTATCGAGAATTTAAAAGTAACCGAATTTACCAGCACTAGTTAGAAGTTTGTAAATAATAAGGCTTACGCTTACTTAGCAGTAATTAAGAAATAAGTAGTTGACAATAGGACATTATGTTTGTAATTACATAAGTAGTCCCGCCGCGTAGCTTTCCTGTTTGTGAAAACGACTTCGTCAAACAAAAAAAGCCAAGTGAACCCCAAATTATTTTAATTAATACTACAATATCTTTAATGGGACCGAATTCAGTTAAACGTTTAATTGAATTAAAAAATATTTTAATTGAAACTTAATTTCAGTTTTTTGTTTTTGTGTAGTTCCAAAAACTTATATATTTTTAAATGATTCAAAAAATTTTTATCATAAGGAAATTTGGCAACCCTTGACCAATAATTTTAATTTTTTTGAACAAAAATTTTAGTTTTAATTATATGTTATTATGCAGTTTTTAAATTGCAATTAGATCTTTACAATGGTAATAAAATCTTAAATGTTTGATCCTAATCTAATAATTACATTTGCAATAAAATCTCTAATAGCACTGTGCTACAAAAAACTAAAAATTGCAATTGCTTTTCAAGTGACCTGGTGTAGGTTGTAAACAGCGCTGCCAACTTTGTCGATTTGTTTTTATGTAGACGATTTTTGAAGCTATGTATGATAAAATAGCGATTGACGATTTTACAAAATTCATTATATGGAAAATGACGATTTTTAAAAATTTGTAATTTTTATCCAATTTTTAAATTTTTTCTCTAAAATTTAAAATTAAGTTTCTTTTCATTTAAAACATCTAAAGAAAATGTAATAAAATGATTTCAAATCGAACAAAAATTTATCATTTACCCATTTCATGTTCAACTAAAGCTATACTTCATAATTTTAAAAGATTTATTTTAATTTTATTTTAAAAATAATGAAAACCGAAGGTATTTTTTTATTTATTAAGGGCAAAAATTCAAAAAATGTTTGATTTTAATAATTTAATTCATTTCGCTGAAAAGTCACTGATAAAACAGATATTTTCCACGTTTTTGATTCTTATTATATTAATTCAATATTTTTCTTGAATGGGCAAATTTTGTGAAACCAAATATCGAAAAAAAAATTTAAATTAACATTTCGTCATGAAATTTTTGCAGATTTTAAAATCAGTCGGTGGTCTTAAAATTCTATTTCGTTAGTGAGTATTGGGAGTTATGTTCTGCAGGCCTGGGCGTTTGTAAGGGAACTAATAATAAAGTACATCAAAATGGTGAAATAATTACAAATAAAGTGAACTTTCCCCTTTTTTATTCTAATATAATGAGTTTTGGAAATGACGATTTTTTGACGTTTTCTTATTCTCAAAATGACGATTTTGACGATTTTTCCACAAAAATTTATATTTTTTAAACAAACTGGGCAGGCAGCTTTGGTTGTAAGTCTAACTTAGTGTATTATCCTCAAAATCTCGAGACAACGGTAAAAGAATATTTTTTGCGACTGGCGCATTTAAACATTTGCGACTCATTCAATCATTTTTAAACCGATTTTGAATTTGTAAACGGTATTTTGAAGAAAATTACCTTGCCTTTTTAAATATTTATGTATACTTTTTTATATTATTAATATAAATAAGTAGAGCACAATTAAAATTTTAAATTATTTTTTTCAACTTTTTCAACTTCTACGAGGGTTCTTTCGAATCTTCTTTTTAAACAACAATATTTTTAAAGTTAATGTTTTCCGTAGTAAATTGAGCCTTTATTTGTTAAAATCGGTTGAAAATTTATAAAGTTATGGTACTTTTTCTATATATAAAATATTCTTCTTAGTTTAAACGAGCTTAAGATCATTTATTTATTAATTATTTATTTCCAATATTTCGTCTCCACATTGAATGACTTCTTCAGGGAGACGAAATATTGGAAATAAATAATTAATAAATAAATGATCTTAAGCTCGTTTAAACTAAAAAGAATAAAATAAAAGAAGATCAAAGAAAACTTAACATTTTTATATATAAAATAATTAAAATTTTTGTTTTTTTTAAACTTTTTCAACTTCTACGAGGGGTTTTTCGAATCTTCCTTTAAATCAATAACATTCTTAAAGTTAGGGGTTTTCTGAGTAAATAGAGTCTTCATTTGTTAACATCGGTTGAAAATTGACAAAGTTGTTTGTACTCTTTCTATACTCGTACACTCTAAAAAATGATTGTAAATCTACTACTATAAAACGAGCAAAGTTTCATGTATTTTTACGCAAATTCGGTAAATTTATACATAAAAATGCGTAAAACTATTTTGCGCACACTTTTATATACAATACCCACTTACAGTATTTTTACAATTAAACACATTATGCCTAAAAGTAGTATTATTTTGTTAAATAAAATTTTTACGCACAAAGTTTGTAAATATACTAACTTACAATAGTAATAAATATTTTGACATTTTTAAATTGAAAAAAAAAATTAAACAAATTAAAAAAAGCCAAAAAAAATCTAAGAAGTTTAATTTATTGAGAATTTTAATGAAAAAAACAAATGTATAGCTGTAGTATTTGTGATTGTTGTTAGTTTATAGTTTATTTCCAAGTGTTTGCAACCTAATTGTGGAAAAATATTTTCAAAATATAATATATGTACAGAGCTTTAAAGAATAAAATTCTTCATTCGATTTATTCAGTCAGTTTTTACTCAATCGATTTAAAAATATCGGCAATATTGAAAAAAAAATTGCCAAAATTGAAAAAATCTCCAAAAATCGCTAAAATTGAAAAACTCTTAAAAAAAACGTTAAAATTAATAATAAAAAAAATCTCTAAAATTAAAAAAAAATCTCCAAATTAAATAAAAAAAAACGCTAACATTTAAAGAAAATCGCCGAAAAGTTAAAAAAAATTAGAAAAATCCCTAAAATTAAAAGAAAATCTGCAAAAATTACCCCTACAACGATCTAAATTTCGATTTGATAGGCTGGATTCGTAAATCGCGTTTTTTCTCGAAATCTAAGCATCGCAGATAAAAAAAGAGTATTTATTTGAAACATCGCATATGTTTCAAAAACTAACAGAGATAAATAAATGACACAGACAACTTTTCCATTGAGCTATTTTTTTTTATCAATTATTGTGATTTTTTTTAAATTTTCGCGATTTTTTACTTTTGCCGTTTTTAAATTTTGAAGTTTTTTTTTTTTTGGCGATGTTTTCATTTTTCTCATTTTTGGCGACATTTTTTATTTTTGGCGATCTTTTTTAGTTTTGGTGATTTTTCAATTTTGGGAAATTTTAGTGACTCTTTTTTAATTTTGGAAATTTCTTTAAATTTTGTCGATTTTTTCAATTTAAGTGATTTTTTTACATTTTTGGCGTTTCTTTCAATATTGGAGATTGTTTTAAATTTTTCCGAATTTTTTTCATTTTACCGATATTTTTTCAATTTTAGCGTTTTTTTTTTCAATTCTGGCGGTGTTTCGCCGATTTTGGTAAATTGTAAATCGATTGAATTCGCAATGATTGAATTCCCAACAATTGACTTCCAAATGATTGAATTCAATAATTGATAATATCGAATTAGCTAAATTGATTGAATTCCCCACTAGTGAATTCCAAAGAATGAACTCTCTGCAATTGATATACAACACATTAATAAAACTCTTTGTAAAAATTAGTTTTTGGTTTTATTTGAAACATTTTTTGGGCTGTTTTTACTTTCTTAACGCAATGTAAATATACGCATTTTTAGGGGATTTTAACGCATATAAAAATGTATTTTTACTCATTTTATCCGTATATTTACAAGTAAAGTATGTCTTTTACTCAAAAATTCAGTAAAATTATTCATTTATTACTAAATTTAATTACATTTTTACGCACTTGCATAGTACATTTACACACTTTTTGTTGACCAACTTACACGTAATGTGTGTATTTTTTTTCATTTACACGCATAGAGTAAATTTACCCAACTTATAGTAGGAGTATAGTTTCCTACTATAAGTTGGGTAAATTTCAACAGAAATTAGATAGAGTGTATATGTATATATTAGGGCGGGTCGATTTAAAAATCGCTCAACGTTCAAGGAAAATCGTATTCAAAATAAGAAACTTTGCCAAAGGAACCATACCTCTAAAACGAATTCTGATGTCCCGAATTTTGACCCGTAGGGTGAAATTTTGAAAAATCCCACTTTGATATTTCAGAAAGTAGTAGCAATCTCTCCAAGATTATGGGAGCTACTTCTTCTCCGGGAGACGCGCTAGCAGATTAATGCATAAATCATCATTCTAGGTGACCGTTAAGGGGTAAAAATTTAAGTTGAAAGTTGGCCTTTTTAGCAGTGTTTTTATAGCAAAATGTACAAATATCGGGATAGAGATATTTCAAAAAGTAGGAGGAGTCTTTCCAAGATTAGGGTCTCTATTTCTTCTCCGGAAGACGCTCTAGCAGATGAATGTATAAATTCTATTCGATTGGGTTGGATTCGATTGGGGCGCTCTAAATTGTTCAAAGTGAGATTTTTCAAAAAGTCGGGACATCAGAATTCGTTTTAGAGGTATGGTTCCTTCGGCAAAGTTTCATATTTTGATCCCTAGAATACGATTTTCCTTGAACGTTGAGCGATTTTTTTGCCTCCATACAAATCGACCCGGCCTAGTATATATATATATAATAAATTTTTCAATTTTCAACCAATTTTAACAAACGAAGGCTCAATTTACTCCAGAAAACACTTACTATAAGAATTTTGTTGTTTTAAAAGAAGATTCGAAAAAACCCCTCGCAGAAGTTAAAAAAGTTTAAGAAAATTGAAAATTTTAATTGTTATTAAAAAAATCTCTACCTATGCATATTAATAATATAAAGAAAATATATATTTTTAGAAAGACCAGCTAATTTTCTTTTAAATACCGTTTACAAATTTTAAATCGGATAAAAAAAAATATTGGATTACAAATGTTTAAATGCGCCAGTCGCAAAAAATACTCTTTTACCGTTATCTCGAAAAAATGAGGGTATATTGCAACATCTCAAACCCGTTTGTAATACACTCAGCTAGACTTACAACCTACACTAGGTCTTTTGACAAGTGAGTTTTCTGTGTAGCACAGTGTAGTTAAATATGTAAATTTATTCAAGAAAAATTCTTTTTAAAAATTACAACATTTTACATTATTAGAATTACAAGGAAAAAAATAATAGTTTAATTTATTAAATAAGAAATTTACTATGCAAAATGTTTTAATAAACTGTCACAATTAATCTATCATTTAAAATTAACTTGTTTACAATATTATGAGAAATAAAAAACTTAAATTAATAATTTCCAGCAGAAAACTAAAGTTAATAAAAAAATATTTTTTTTATTAAACAGTTTTTTTTTTCAATAAAATGTGACAATACGGTATTCGAACCTGGGACTCCAGGTTGACAGTCAAGCCCTCTACATGTTATACTTAATAGATACAAATATAAATGAATTGCTTGCACAAAATGTCATTACTTTCCAGCTTACAAAAAAAAAAGCCAAAATAAGTAGTTATATATGTACTTATTAGAGTTGAAAAAATTATGGGTCTAAAAATAGATTTTCAAAAAATGTTAAGATCATTACTTTAACTATATTGAAAATAATGATAAAAATATGTACTTATGATTAACGCACTATTTGTTATATTCAAATAATGGGAAAAGTAACTAGTTATTAGTAAGTCCTTATTATTTGTGTTAAAGTAATCCAGAGAGTAAGCTGGTGTCATTACTGGTAGTGAGAAAAGTAATGACCTATCACTATCGTTTCTACACTGGGAACTAAACAATAAATTATGAAGATATTCTAAAGGGAAAATGTTGAATTATGATTAAGTTGGTTTTGTTTTTTATGTAACCAATGACGTAGTTATACAACAAAATAAACATTTTCATTAGTTAATTGTATTAAGAGGGTGCGTGCATACTTTAAAGGAGTCCAACAAAAAAAAATACAATTTTTAAACTACAAAAAATCGATTAGAAAAATTTATTAAAAAGAAGTAAATGCCTTGAAATTTTAATATGTACACCAGAAATTATTGTTTTTAAATGCATTTTTGGCTAACAATGACATCTATTAATAGTTAAAATTAGAGATGGGCACGTGACACGAAATTTGCGTGAGTCACGTGAATTCACGCGTGATCGTGAGTGAAAACAATCCACCGCTTTGGTGAGAGTAAAGTGGTTGCTCTAGATATTTCTAAGGCGTTTGATCGTGTGTGGCACGGGGCACTCGTGACTAAGCTAGTTGCTTTTGGTGTCGGTAATGTCTTCTCTCGATTTATAACGAGTTTTCTCAGAGACCGCACTATACGTGTTGTTTTAGATGGGGTCTCATCAAACGAGTTTCAGCTAAATTCAGGGGTACCGCAAGGTTCTGTTCTTTCTCCTACCCTTTTTCTTATTTTTATTAATGACCTTCTTGGTCAGAGCATCAACCCTATCTACTCTTTTGCAGATGACAGCAACATTTGTCATTCATTTTCATTCGATCACAGGCCAAGCTCTTTGGAGATAGAGGGCATGCGGCAGAACATGAATGACACACTCAATCAAGACCTTTCTACAATCTCCGAGTGGGGTCGCGCGAATAAGGTCGATTTTAATGCACGCAAGACCCAATGTTGTATGTTAACCCACAGACGGGCTGTGGAATTGACATTGTCATCTGTAACTATGGATGGTATAGGTATTGAGGAATCGGATACTCTTGATGTTCTGGGCATGAGAATACAGTGTGATGTCCGTTGGAATAAGCACGTATTTCAAGTGTCGAAAGAGGCATTCAAGTCTCGGTTTTCTAAAACGGTGCAAGACTTACTTCACTCCATTCGATCTCCTTATTATTTATACTAGCTATATCCGGCCAAAAAAATGGAATACAACTCTCATATATGGGCAGGGGCTCCATTGTCTATTCTGAAGCTTCTGGACCGTGTTCAGGGGAGGGCGGTGAAGATTATCAATGACAGTAGTGTATCCAACTCTATTGATTCATTGGAGCATCGTCGGAATGTGGGTTGTGTGACACTTTTCTATCGATATTACCATGGGAGATGCTCATCTGAGATAAGTGAACTTATTCCATGAGCCCGAGTTTTTATTCGTAATACTCGCTTATCTAGTAGAGCACATCCGTTTGTAGTTGGTTGTCCTGTGTTTCGCATAACGCATTACAGAGAAAATTCGTTTTTTAGTCGAACGATTCGTATGTGGAACAAACTTCCCGCAGAAGTCTTCCCTGTTACTTACAATTTAGAAAAATTTAAATCAAATATCCACAAACACTACTCCCTCTTTCCTCCTTCCCATACCTTATTTTCCTGATCAATACAATGCACTGCATGAGTAGGGGGCATCCCCTGAGTATTGGTTAAATTATAAAAAAAAAAAATGGCAATGCCATACAAATAAATGGCAACACCATACTAATTTATATATATTTTTTTCCCAGTGGCTGATACCACAGTAATACATTCTAAGCTTCAGCAGCTAACCACATTTTTCTTATACAAAGAACGCAAATTTAAGCGTTTCGTGAGCGTGAGTCAAGGTAAAATTACTCACGTGATCGTTTGTGAGCAAAACTTGTTCGTGCGTGAGTCGTACGTGATTATAATTTTTTCTTCGTGAGCGTGCGTGAGCGTGAGTAAAAAATCACTCACGTGCCCATTTCTAGTTAAAATACGACTGTATTTGTCAGTTGTTTGTTGTTGCAGTTAGTTTTGAAAAAAAAAATTATTTCAACAAATTTGTACTGTAGCATTTGTAGAAATAACTGCATTTTACAGTTAAATTAAATAAAAATGTAAAGAAATTGTTGTTATTTTAACTGTCATTTTCGGTTAATATTACCTACATAATTCCCTGAAGGCATAAATAAAAATAAATGCTTATTTAAAAAGGCTGCATAAGTTTCAAGTTCGTGGCGAAGCCGTGTTTTTAATATGAAGAACATTTTTGAGTTTGATAACAAAATATTCCAATGAAAATTCACAATTTGAAAGAGACAAAAAACACGAACTCATTTTAAAAAAAAAATTAATTTGGGATATAATTGGTATACAGTTTGTATCACAAATTTAGATATTTTTTAGTTTTCTTATGAAATGTGTTTGTTTTTTCCGCCTATTTCAAATTTGTTGATTTTCCATCGGCACATTTTTTATGAAACTTAAAATTGTTCTTCATACTTATAACATGGAATTGTCACGAACTTGAAAATTTTATAGTATTTTTAAATTGCACAGAGAAAACTAAAATCGAGTTAAAATAATTGTTAATTCAATTAACATTTTAATTGAATTAGGTGCTATTGAGGTAATTGTAATATAAATTAAAATAATTTGTAACTATTTAATTGATTTAGTTTCAATTAAGATTTTAATCATTTCGATTAAAAATTTAATTGAATACAGTCAAAGTCCGGTATAACAAATGATATATTGTCAGGACCACTCGTCATATCGAAATATTCGTTATATCGCAACAACTTTTTGTACTAAATCGACTTCACATTTAACATTTCTCAAAAATTACGTTTAAAATTAAAATGAATTAAATATAAAACTGCAATAGTTTTTTTAAGCTACACGCTAAAATTTAAAGGTTCTCCAACAAAAAATATTTTTCTTATTACGATTTTAATTTTTTTTTTTTTTTTTTAATTTTGACATTTTTTTTACCAATTCTTCTTTAAATCGAGTATAAGTTTTCAAAAAATTCGTTCGTTATATAGCGTTTTCGTTATATCGAGTATTCGTTATACGGTGCTTTGAATGTATTGTCAGGTCCATTCGTCAAATCGAAATATCGCAACTGCTTTTTTGTAAATCGACTGCATTTCTTAAAATGCTGAGTTTATTGAAAATTAAAAATAGAACTGCAATTGTGGGTATACGCCTAAATTTAAAGGCTATTCAATAAAAAATTCTTTTCTTATTACGATTTTTTCTATTTTTAGTTTTTATATATTTTTTTACCAATAGTTTTTTTTTTTTAAATTCGTTATATAAGGTAGTCAATACAAACAATTTGCTTGTTCGTTATATCGCGTTTTCGTTATACCGACTATTCGTTATATTGGGCTTTGACGGTATTGTTTCCAATTTCAAACAAATTTTTAGTACAAACTATTAAAAAATTTGGAAAACCAGCTAGAATTGGAAAAAATCGCCAACAAATAAAAAAATGCTAAAACTTACAAAACTCACCAAATGCCTGAAATTTAAAAATCGCTAATATAAAAAAAAATCGACAAATTTTAAGAAATCTATAGAATTAAAAAAAAAACAACTCCAATATAAAAAACCTTCGTCAAAATTTAAAAAAAGTAAGGGCCAATTGTGGCCTGTTTCCTTTCGTTTTTCTTTTTGTATGTCAAAACTCTCAACTTTCATTGAGTATAATTTCCGATATCACTATTTTAAGAAAGTTTCGACATGAAAGCCACCATTTTCTTAGTAAAGTGAAATTTTTTGTAAATATATAAAGTGAATAACCAAGAATTTTCCAAGTCGGATTTTTGTAAACGGTAAGAAATTTAATCACAATTTTAATAAAACTAATTCATTCCATAAACAAATATAATAAATAATAAAAAAAATGTAAAAAATTTAATTTTCATAATGTTCCCTCCCTAAAGTGGACCTTTGAAATACTCTCTTATTTTTTGGTTTTTCCAAGTTTTAGCCTTTTTTAAATGGTTTACGCATCACTTTAACTGTTCTTGTCTATTTTGTGCAATTTTTCAATATGTTTTAGAACAAAAAATATCCTTTGTTTTTCGCAATTAAAAAAGTTAGCATTACAACCTTCAGCAACTTCAAGCGATACGTAAAACGTTTTAATAAACAAAATCAAAATAAATTTTAATTAAAATACAAATAATTGTGCATTTTATTTCCTATCTAACAATTTGATATGTTTTTAGAGAGTTTTTATAATTTAGGTCCACTTTAGGGTACATGTTTGCTAATGTGGACCTTTTGAGTTGTTTTCAAAATTGGTATATAACTTTTTTAAATAAGTTGCCCTAAGAAAACGACCTATAGCCGAAAAGGCTTAACTTGAGGGTTACACGATCAAGTTTTGCCTATCAAGTTTTAATACACTCACTTTTTTACCAATACACTCACACTTTCTAAAATTAAAACGAACTTGCTTCAGATTTCTCTTTAACACTGCAGGCGCACGATCAAGATTTTCTTGATAGTCTTTTACACATACTGTTTGTCAAAATATGTAAAAATTTACAGCTGTGACGTAGGCTGCACGCAAGTTGAAAGCAACTTCAATATTTGTGAAAGGAAAAACAAAAACAATTTCAAAAGAATTGTAATCAGCTGTTTTCTTGAAAGTAAATTGTTTCACTCAACTTGAAAGAGAAATCTGAAGCAAGTTCGTTTCAATTTTAGAAAGTGTGAGTGTATTGGTAAAAAAGAGTGAGTGTAACACAGCTGATCAGTGGAAAACAGCTGATCACAATTCTTTTGAAGTTGTTTTTGTTCTTCCTTTGACGACGAGATCTTGAAAATTTAAATTGCTTTCAACTTGCGTGCAGCCTACGTCACAGCTGTCAATTTTTACATATTTTGACAAACAGTATATATAAAAGACTATCAAGAAAATCTTGATCGTGTGGTTGCAGTGTAAGGAGTTGGCCTATGAGCTGATGTATTTGGATTTGGAACATTCCTCTGAAGAAAGTTCGTTTCAATTTTAGAAAGTGTAAGTGTATTGGCAAAAAAGAGTGAGTGTATTAAAACTTGATAGGCAAAACTTGATCGTGTAACCCTCAAGTAAGTGGAGTGTATCAATTTACGTTCAAGAAAACAGCTGATTACAATTCTTTTGAAGTTGTTTTTGTTCTTCCTTTGACGACGACATCTTGAAAATTTAAATTGCTTTCAACTTGCGTGCAGCCTACGTCACAGCTGTCAATTTTTACATATTTTGACAAACAGTATATATAAAAGACTATCAAGAAAATCTTGATCGTGTGGCTGCAGTGTAAGGAGTTGGCCTATGAGCTGATGTATTTGGATTTGGAACATTCCTCTTAGTTTTTTTTTTATTTAGCCAAATACCAGGTGTAAGGTCTCATTAGGGTACATTCCCTTACCTAAATAAAATTTAAAACGTCCATATCTCAAAAACATTTCTTAACTTTTGTTATTAACTTTTTTAATTTTTGCAATTTTTTTTTAATTTCGTCGGTTTTTAAATTTTGGCGGTTTTTTTATTTTAAAGTTAATATTTTTTTTTAAATTTTGGCAATCTTTTATAATTTTAGCGATTTTTTCAATTTTTAAATTTTAGTGATTTTTTTCAATTTTAGGGCTTTCTTTAAATTTTGGAGATTTTTTTTAATTTTGACGATTCTTAGAACTTTTAGTGCAATTATACTTTGTAATACTTAAATTTGGCAGCACTTTTGAGCATGTTTTGTATAGTGTTCTTGTAAGTAATTTAAAATTATGATTTTTTTAATAAAAATGTGAATTCTTATACAAAAACACACTAAGAAAAATAGGTATGTTATAGCTACGGGAAATTTTGCTGTTATTACGGAAATTTTAACTATTTTGAGCCTTGCGGTATGTTTTGCCAAATTTAGCAGCACATATCTGCTGAACTGTATGTAGTACAATGAAATTAGTACACTGATAATAATCCATGCGTAAAAATACAAAAAAATGTTAAAATAACAAAAAATTTTGTAAAATAAACGAAAATTTGCTCATTTTACAAAAGATTTTGTTGTTTTGACATTTTTTTTCGTATTTTTAGCATGGATTATTATGAGTGTAGGAAAAATTAGTAGCCACTACTACATTTAAGTAAAATTGTTGTAAAATGCAATGTAAACCCATTTTGCTAAAATCAGCAAAAAAAAATTAGTACAATGAAATTAGTAATACAAATTAGTAACCGCTACTAATTTTTAGTAAAATTTCTGTAAACAGCAATTTAACACCACTTTGCTAAAATCAGCAAAAAAAAATTATTAAATTTTAATAATATTATTACAATGAAATTAGTAGAAATTTTAGTAAAATTTTTAAATTATCACTTTTAATAATTGATTAAAACATACAAAACAAAACACTATAAAAATACACATATTTTTTTAATTCTAACTTAATTTTTCTGGAACATTGTTGTCTGGCTGTGTATATTTTATTATTTATTTACTAAGGCCATTTAAAAAATATTAAAGGGCTGAAATAAGAGAAAATGTAAAAAAACATACCTTGAAAAAAATCAACTACAATTTACATTTATTGTAGAAAGCGCGACCATCGGTTCAGCGATTGCCAAATTAGCGCTATTCGCGCTAGATTTAGCTATTTTGTACTATCCAAAACTGGAATTATTTTCTGTTAGCGCTTTTTATAAAAAAGGCGCTAGGTTTTATTTTTTTATTTATTAATTAATAACCATATAATTACAAATTATATACTATTACCCTAACTGAGCACTAGCTACCATGGCCTTCGGCGCGTTGTAGCGAAAACAGACCAGTGCCTCTGGTGGGAATCGAACCCACGACCCCCGCACTGATAAGCCAGCACGCTACCAACTAGCCTACCGGGCGCACTTTTTTCGTTTTTTTATTTAGCTCTTTTAGCCCCTTTTTAGTAAAACGTTAGTTTTACTATACATTACACTGTGTGTAATTTTTTAAGTCATGGCAAAATAACCATATACGGACACCACTACGTGATAAAAGACTAAAAAAAAAAAGACCTGTGTCTCCCAATTTTTTCCAAAGTCATCTCCTTTTTTGTTTATGGGCCGCCAAAGATTTGGGGCCTCGGTATCATTTTCGCAAAAAAGTGATCATTTTCTCAGGCTCATATCTTGCAAACCGTTCAGAATTTCGATTTACTCTCTATAAACTTCCTAGAGATGATACTCTATAAACTTCCTAGACATGATTCTTAACACTGTTTAGGTAGCGCGCAAAAGTGAAAAAATTTTTAATTTCATTTTTGTTTCTTTTTTTCTCCTGTTCAGGTGCATAGGTAGCAAACCCAATTCCCAGGAAGTTTATATGTTCTAGAAATTTGTTTATTGAGATCTTAGGTAAATTTTTGTAGCTGATTGTTTCCTTGAATTTTGAACGGTTTGCTACCTATGGACCTGAACACGGGAAAAAGGTAAAAAAAAATCGATTTTTTTTTTAAGTTTTTTGCGATTTTGATCTGGAAGGTGAAGTTTTTTTGATTTTATATGTTCGCAACTTTTGTTCTTTATGACAAGAGCTACAACTTTGCCATAGAGAGTAAATCGAAATTCTGAACGGTTTGCAAGATATGAGCCTGAGAAAATGATCACTTTTTTGCAAAAATGATACCGAGGCCCCAAGTCTTTGGCGGCCCATAAACAAAAAAGGAGATGACTTTGGGAAAAATTGGGAGACACGGGTCTTTTTTTTTAGTGTTTTATCACGTATTGGTGTCCGTATATGGTTATTTTTTTTCGTGTTGCACTGTGTTATGCAAAATTTAACGGTTTTAGGAAAAAATACTACATTTTAATGAATTTTGTAATAATATAATAATTTTTTGTTATAATTACCTTAAAAACTAATTTAAAATTTTTATCAAATGTGATGTTTTTTTATAAATTCACACTAAAAACTTAAAATTTATTTTAAAAATAACCGTTTTCAAAGCAATAATGCTATAAACACATAGACCACAGCAGACTGCAGAGCTACACGACTGCAAATGCCGTTGACTGCAATCGTCGCCGTGTGGTCAGCTACTTATTATTTTGGAAACGACAGCAGCATAGTAAACAGCTGATCACGATTCAATTCAAAATATCAAGAGCTGTTTTTTATACAAATCAGGGATGTTAAAGTTGGTACAATTGTACTTTTTTTGGTACATTTTGACCTTCTAAAGTACCGTGGTACTACCGCGACTCATTTGGTACAATTTAAAAATTTTTAATTTTTCCCCTTTTTGAATTTTTAGTATAGCAAACAAATTGTTATTGTGTCCTTTTTCATTGCATTTATTCGTTTTATGTAATGAGCTCTTAAAATATATGCGACTATATCCGCCAGATTTTACGATTTATCATCATTTTAAGGATTTTGAAGAATAAAGTTGGTAATTTTTTTTTTTAATATCGATTAAAAATTTACGATTTTTTACAAAATTTATCTGCCAGCTCTTACATATATTGACACTTGTTGCAGCCAACTTCACTTTTATTTTGAATTTATTAAAATTCTGAAGAAGTGAAAATTGATATATAGATATGGCATCACTTATAACATATGGGAAAACAGTGGACATTAGAGTGAGGTGAGTTTCTAAAAATAGAACTGTTGTGTTGTTGGAGTTGTACTTCTGAGATTATGTATGCAAGAACAAAAACACCATGTATTGAATAAAACTAGTTTTAATCACAACAAAACTCGACCTAACTATAGCTCAGAGGGCTAAAGCGCTCTGTCTAACGTGTAGTGCGAGTGCATGTGGCATTAGAAATCAGTTTATCTATACCACGGTCAGTGATTGCACAGAAAAATTTCATATAGACGCAATCGAACAAATAAAAACATAACAAATATTACATTATTCAAAAATTCAAAAAAACAGGGTCACTGACGAACGTTCAATACCAGAAACTGCGCAGTCTGATTCAGAAAAAATTGAATATTTGCAATGTAGTTATGATTTTTAGAAAATACACTCATTCTTCTCTACCACGCCTTTCACAATTAAATTAAATAAAATTGCATATTAATTATAGTATTAACTGCAATTGTCTGAAAAAGACGTTAAAATTCAAACTCAAACGAAAATTAAATTATTGTTAAAGAAATGAAAGAAAATTCCAAACAATCTTATATATGTTTAATTTAGAACGAGCTCTCAACCTCCGTATATTTACAAAAATAAAGCAAATCAAACATATTAGCTAGGTTAATACTAGTATTTCGATCTGGTTAAAGATCTCATCAGAACCCAATGTTTTAGAAAAGTTATAGCCTCCATAATAGGCAGAACTTTAACAAAAAACCGATTAATCATTAATTTTGCTCCATTCTTGTCTTCTTAGTAAAAATATTACTTGAGCCAGAGTAAAAACTAAAATTTTTTTAACTGAAGTCGTTAAAAAATTAAAACGTTTGTAGTTTTTGGTCGGTAGTAGCTAATTTTCAAAATGAACTGAATGTCAATATGTTTCCAGACATTTCTAGTCGTTGCTGGAATTTTATCCATTCCACACTGGTCTGCAAATGTGGAAAGAGTTTTTTTCTTTTCAAAATATAATAAAAACTAAGGAAAGAAACAGACTACATTAGCCAACATTATCAAGTCTCATACAGACTAAGGATTGGTTAAGAGCGACAAATTTATGCTGCTATGATGTAGAAATTCCAAATAGTTTATTAACTAAACAAATAATTCCATGATTTGGTCTCATATATTCATAAGACTTTTTTATGCCTTATTTTATTCATACATATAATGTATGTTATTGGAAGGTTTTGTTTTTTTTTTCTGTACAAGAGAATTTTTATGTATTTTTTTTTGTTGTTTTAATAAATTTAAAAAAAATGGTACCGTCAACGTCCAAAAAGTACAATTTTTTTTGGATGTTGGTACAAAATTGAAAACTCCATTTAACATCCCTGATACAAATGCATTTTTGTTTCAGTAGTGCCAATTACATCTTTTTTTTCTTTATTAAAATAGAACAACATGCTTGGTTGTAGACACGTATATAAAGTTCACTTAAAAATACAATTACTTATTTATAATACATTATTATAACGTGAAAATAAATTTATATAACTCCTCTTGAATATTAATGCAATTATACCATTTGATGTTGCGACGTTTTTTGTGTTTAACAAAATAAAATATTTTTAAGCACTAATTTGTTACATATTTTGTTTTATTGTCAACACTATTTTTGTTTTGCAGCCAACAAAAATAGAAATTAACCTAAGTTGACTACAGCGGCAAAAGTAGTCGGGTAGCCGTGTAGTTGTGTTGGTGCCAAAATAATCGTTTTCATATAAACGTGTGTATTTTATTTTTGACAGGCTGTAGTCGTGTAGCTGCAGTCGTCTATGTGTTTATAGCATAAGAATGTAAAATTCTGTTGTTTTTTTTATAAAATAGCGTTTTTCACTGTTTCTAATGATTAAAAAAAACACTTTTTGAAATATTTTTTTAGCGCGTTTTAGCGCTTTCTGTTTTATTTTTATTTAGCGCTTTTTGTTGAACCTTTGGCGAGTTTTGTTTATAAATAGTTGTTATCACTGCATCGGTTTTTTAAAACACAGAGTCTGTGATAGTTCGTTCTTGTCAACTAATATTTTTCTTTATCTCTCTCTAAAATAAATATACATATTGTGTTAGAGTATTTACGTATTTTGTGATAGTAACACTTCTCACCGAAAATAATACATTGCATTGAAAAAGAATAATATATTTAAAATTATTTCTGATAGTTTTTTAGTTTCCAAAAGAATCAGAATTTCAAATGATATAAATTTTTTATTTCAAATAGAAAATCAAAATTTCAATCGATGGTTTGTAAATTTGCATGAAAATTAGGAATTTCAATTTATATTTAGAGACCTTAAAAAATCGATTTCAGTTAATTAATCCAAGTCATCCATTTAGAACAGAATAAACCCGTACAATAATAAAGTGGAATTAACATGAATACAATTGTTTTCACAAAGATTATAAAACGTTTTTATGAAATGATGAAGAACTTTAAAATATTTGCCTTTAATTTTTATGAAACTCTTCGTCGTATTTGTGAAATTTGCATAAATTTGATTAATATATATGATGACAAACGATTTATGAAACATTTTCATCAATATGATGAAACTTTTTTCCCTGAGTGTAGATAGACTTTATTGTTATGCAAATATAATTTACTTATTGTATATTTGGACCATTTGTTTTGTAATTATAGATTTTAATTATTCCGGGTAACATTTTTTTCTAATATACAATTTTTTAAAATTGGAAAACTTTTTCCTAATTTTAGTACGCGGTTCGGTAAAATATTTTGCTGAAATAAGCAACAAAAGTTAGTAAAAAATTTAGTAATTTGTAAAATGTAAATAGTAAAAATTGTTACTAAAAAAATATATTATGCTAAAAATTAGTACAAAAATAGTAAAGTTAAATTGCAAACCTTTGACAGATTTTTCTACTAAATTGTTTGCCTGAGTGGCAGGAAAAAATAAATTTAAACAAACAGAAAAAATATGCTCTATGCTCCAGCGGCAAAGAAGGATGACTGAAGCAGAAGAAGAAATATTTCTCATTTTTGCAAGAGTAAAATTCTTGACGTGAATACCCTTATTATAATGGCAACAAAAAATGTACACAATTTGTATTTATTATTTTTTGTTTTTTTTTTTTTTTTTTGTTTGCAAAATTAACGCTTACAGGCGACTCGTTTTTAATTCTATGAATTTGTTCTATTTTTTTTTTTTCTTTTTTTCAACATTGATGTGAATTTTATGCAAATTTCAATTTTTAGTTTGCTTTTTTTTTTATTTCTTGCCTTTGAATTTTTTGTATTTAACCTCAATGTCGTATATTATTAATGCGTAAACTAATTATAATAGAAAGTTGGTCAAGAAACTAAAACAAATATTTTCGGCTATAATGTTTCAAAAACCCTATTATTAAATAAACTATAGTGCAGAAAGAATAACATTAAATAAAAATGAATTCAAAATATGTATTCCGGGAAATGTTTTTGTGGAACAAATGCTTGTGGCATAAACTATTTCTATATGTTTAGGAATAACAAAATTTCAAATTACAAAACTATGAATAAACTTAAATATATTTTATGTTTACAACCAACATACTTGGGATTTTTCCATTAGCATTGAAATTACATTAGCATTAGTTCAGTAATGTTAATGGCAAAAAAATTTCATTACACACAGAGAATAAATTGGTTCGAAATCCATTGTACACTCAAAAAAATAAGTTAGTAAAACATCTTGTAAATCAGGTATACTATTTTTCAGCAAATTTTTTACTAAAATTATGTTTTAAACTAAAATTGTAGTTATACTTAGTCAGCACTTAACTGTTTTGAACTAATGTTTTACTAATATTTTACTAATGTTTTACTAATTTATTTTGCTAAAAAAAATTGTGCTGATTAGCACATCAATAGTGTGAACGACAACCAGATTAAAGGTTATACGAAGAATGAATTAGATGTAAAGATGTAGTAGTGACGAGGAAAATTATACTAAAAAGTACAATTCTAGTAAGACACATAAAAAAATCAACCATGGAAGATTTTGTATCTGTTTTTCATACATAAAACAAAATTGTGGATTGAAACAACTTAAATTTTGCGTTTTCACCGACTTGTGAAAGTAATTGTCTATTAATTAAATAAAAGACAAAATAAAATATTTAAATTTAAAAAAGATTAAACGTTAATTGTGTGGTCAAATTGCAAGCAAATATACAGCAGGTAGACAAACTAAAGCGAAAGACAAAGACATACATCTTAGGTAGATTTTTATGTTTCCTTTTTCTTATTGCAAAAAAAAAGGGTTGTATATGTTACATTTTGTTATTTTTTCGTTTTGTTTATATAATTCTCTGCGGCATTAACGTTGCTTTAAAAGATAGCATCATTGACACAACCATTGATGTAAGTAGTTGAAAGATAATTTTGTTTATGTTATATATAATTATTATATTGAACATTTTGATATTTTGTAACGTATTGTAAATTATTTTAAACAGAATCACAAAAATATATATTCTGATTTTCAGCAAAATAAATTAACTAAAGTATAAATTTTCTACAAATTTTTTGAGTTCTTTTCAGTCTACTAATATACAGCAAAAATTTTATTAATGTTTAGCAAGGGATTTTTAATTTCTAATCCACTAAGTTTTAGCAAAACTTTTGCTGAATCTACTAATTTTGTGCTAAAAATCAGCTCGCTGACATTAGCAATTTTTTTGCAAGCACCCTCCTGACTAAAATTTTGCTGACTAAGCAAAATTTTTTGCTGACTTTACTAACTTTTTTATTTGAGTGTAATCAACAAAATGTAATCATTATTCAATAATTTTCATTGTAAGTACTTAAAATTCATTATTAGAATAATTAAACTATATTGTGAACAGAAAATATATGAAATTGACCAAAACACAGTCACATCATTCAAAATATTGGTTTTCCTAATAAATATTAAAAAAATATTGTCTTCTACATTACCTTTAATACCACTACCCACTTTTCGGAGATTTTATGCCTTGAATAAAATATTTGCAGTTAAAATCGAATTTAAGTTTCGCCTGCAAACAAAATCAAACACTCTATCTAAAATATTAGTTTTTGTTACCAATTTTAAAAAAATATAAAGTTTTTTAATAGTTTTGGTAACTCTAAAAAAATTAAAAGATTCTTCAATTTCTGTTGTACATACAAATTCAAATTGGGTGTGGGCAGGAGGTAAAGTAATTGCCTGACAAGCAGAAGGTCGCGACATAACAGTTTTTTTTAACAAAATTGTTTTAAAATCATATATTATTTTTTTATAGTTTTAGTAACTCTTATAAAATATTGGAAATTTCTGTTGTACTAACATATTTAAATTTGAAACAAAAAAATTTTCAATGTAGAAATTTATAAAAACATATTTACAAATAAATTTAAAAAAAAACATATTTCGGAGATACAGGCCATTATAAAAAATTGAATTTTTATAAAATGGCTAGTATCTCGAAAGGCGCTACGAAATAACCCCCAATGAAATAACACCCAAACGACAAAATGAAATAAATCTCAAAAAAAATGAAATAAGTCCCAACAAAAAAAATGAAATAATACCCAAAAGAAATGAAATATTCCCCAAAGGTGAAAATGAAATAACACCCAAAATTTGGGGGTTGTTTCGTAATGAAATAACTCCCAAAGGAAGAAATGAAATAACCCCCAATGAAATAAGCTCCAAAGAAATGAAATATGTCCCAAATTTTTTTTGTTTTCATATTTTTGATTCTTTTGTTACACTGTTTAGTTTTTCTGCGTGGCGGCCTGCGGCAGATCTTAGGGATTTTCTCCTCCATAGGACTCGGCAGGTGGCTTCGCTGAATACAGTTTTCCTGCGTGCGTCTCATTATCTTCCCTAGTGTGACGCGCGCAGGGAAACTTTATTCAGCGAAGCCACCTGCCGCGTCCCATGGAGGATAAAACCCCTAAGAGCGGCCGCAGGCCGCCACGCAGAAAAACTAACAAATATTTAAAAAATTTCACTTTTAGCAAAATGAAATATCCCCCAAAAAATATGAAATAAACCCCAAAATAATTGCATATGAAATAATGTCCAAAGAATTTAAATTTTGGGCTTTATTTCATTGGGGGTTGCTTCATAATGAAATAATCTCCAAACCGTAAGATGAAATAATCCCAAAAAAAATGAAAAAACCCCCAAACAATTTTACACAATTTTTTGGGGGATTATTTCATTTTTGGCCGTTGGGGGTTATTTCATTGGGGGTTATTTCGTAGCGCCATCTCGAAAACTAAGCGAGATATCGCAAAACGGACAAAATGTTTCAACTTACGTAACACGTTCCGATAATAGAAATGTGTTAAGTGTTCCGATTCCACTCGTTCCTAATTTTGGACAAATGTCAATTTTATTCTCGGAGTGATTAAATTTGTATTTTCAAGTACGCATTTGGTGGGTAAATAAATAATTAAGATACCCTGTGGCTGTTTTATAAAAAAATTAACCTCACGGGATCGTTTACTTAATGCTCTTGTGGAGCGCTGATTTCATCGATATACACCATTACATATTAAGATTTTCGAAAAATGTATTTGTCAATTGCAATTTGTTTAATTTAATTGATTCATTTCAAATGGTGATGAAATTTAAAATCATTGCCATTTAACAATGAAATCAAAACAATGAAATTTATTATCTTGTTGTGTTTGTTAAGCTAATCAGACCTATGATTTGTTCTAATGTAAATAAAAATGCATCTATTTTACATGTTTTTCTCGACGTTTCGTCAATTGTTTGTTGACTTTTTCAAGAGAACAAAATAAACAAAACGATGAACTTGAAGGAAGATACCAATAAGATCAACTCTAGCTACATCGTTGCCATTCAATAAAATTAACTGCGATATTATACATATTTTAAGCCGTGTTTATTAAGAAAAAACTTCATGTTGAATGTTAATGTTATTTTTATTTTTATTTTTATGTTTAATATAAAATAAAATTAATTTAAATGTAATGTAATTAACAAAATATTTATGTTACTGTAAGTAAATGAAATATGTTTTTGGTGTGATATTATTGTTTTAAACATAATGTTTTATAATTTAAATAGACGTCTCTTGAAAAAGTCAACAAACAATTGACGAAACGTCGAGAAAAACATGTAAAATAAATGCATTTTTATTTACAATAGAACAAATCATAGGTCTGATTAGCTTAACAAACACAAGAAGAAGATTATCCAAACTGACCAAATAATAACTAAATTGAAATTCATTATCATTAGTAAATTAAAATATGCTATTAAAAATAATTTCATTACAATTGATATCAATGGTAATGAAATCATCAATTAATTAGTTCATTCAAGTAATTAATCCCATGTATGGTAACAACTTAGTTTTGGGTTGCTGTTTCACTTAAGAAACACCTACTCAAAAATTTATAAAAATGTTCTTTTGTTTTTTGACAGACAGCACATTGGCTTATAGTTACCGAAAGTCGCCTAATATTTAGAACAACTATTCTATGAATAGGCATTTTTATTTGCCATGAATACTTGAATTTTTATTTCAGATTTTAGAAATTTAGATCTTGTGCAAAACTTTCCTCAAACACAACAACAAACTTGTTTGAAAAATTTTCCACAAAACTAAAACTTTTGCAATGTGCGAACAAAATGTTCATTTTAGTCCTACAAAAGTGGATTGTGTAACTTTAAATAGCGTTGCCATTCATTGTTAACCAAAATTAAAAAGGTATAAAAAATGTATGTCAAATGTATAAAAAGTAAGTACAAAGTACCAATACTAGCAATACTTTTTAAATATTAAACTTGGCAGCACTCTTTTGTACCAAATGTTGTGATTTTTCTCGGAAATAAATAAAATTATTTTCTAAAAAGTTTATTTACGCTCACGTCTCGAAGATTAAAATTTATGACGTCCCAGTAAAAAACGCTGCTTAAATGCAGCTTTTTGGCTTACTCCCTTACAAACCTGCTTACATATGCCATGATTTTTATATGGCGAATTCCCACTTAGAAGCATTACTTTTGGGCAAAGTAAGCGCGGATTTCAGTGCTTATAAAAGGCTGTGATTTCATGGGTTTCAGAAAAATCATATTTCATGTCTACATTATTACGATTAAAAGTAATTTAATGATAAATAAAAGTAATTATATGAATATAATTTATTTCACATAAAATTCTACAGATATTAATTTTTTGTTGTTAAAATTTTAGACATATAATGTAATAATTTAATTTTTTTACCGCTCTACGTGCTAGCTCTTCAGAAACAGTTAAATGACTAATTATTTTTTATTACTTACTCGAAAACACTAAACACAATCGAAAAGCACTCGTGAAAATCGGTACAGATCGTTTATAATACACGATATGAAACTTTCTGCATTACAACCTGCATCCTTATAAAAGATTAGGGTAAGCTGCTTACAACCTGCATCTCCTCAACATTTTTTTTTTTTGTTTTTTTTTTATACGAAAATTATTTGTTTCTTTTGCTGCTTCTCAGTATCATGTGATAGTAAGCGCTTATGTCAGCGCGTTTGTTTTATCCTGCTTCAAAAAACATTTTTGCTAGGATCATACATATCGTTAATTCCATGAAAGGACATTGAAAAATTAGCATTTTTGACGACTTTGTTCAAATTGTGAACAGTAAGACTCTATAGTGCAATAATTAAAATAACGTTAACCCTAAAATAACCTAACGAAATAACTTAAAAGCCCTTCATCTTTCCCTACCTTTATCTCTACACTATCAACTTTCCAAAGAATGCAAAACATTAATTACTACACTCAAAAAACTAAAAAGGACAACTATTATAAGACATATAAAAAATCAACCATTGACGATTTTTGTAACTGTTTTTCATACATAAAACAAAATTGTGTATTGAAACAACTTAAATTGTGTGTTGTCAGCGGCTTGTTAAAGTAATTGTCTATTAATTAAATTAAAGACAAAATAAAATATTTGTGTTTTATTACGGGCTAATAATGGTCACAATTAATTGTATAGATGTACATTAATAAAACAAATTATTTCATCCTTTCACTGGACGTTTCGTTGGATTTTTTCCAACTTCTTCAGCAGTAGTGAACTTTATTATTTGATTTGTATATCTTTACATTGTCAATTATGTATTTAAAATTATTTGTAAAATTGGACGACACAACACTTATTTGTATAGTAAAAAAGTTGGACGACACAAATTTAATAAAAATAATTTAAATAATTAAACTACTTTAAACTCAACGATTATTATCACAGAACTTCTTGTTTATTATAAACAATTTAAATTATTAGCCCGTAATAAAACACAAAATTTAAAATTAAAATTGGTCAAAAACTATTAAATGTGTATTTCTAAACTAAATGTTTATAGAGATTAATAATCTAGTGTGGTCAAATTGCAAACAAATATACAGACAGGTAGACAGACTAAAGCAAAAGACAAAGACACATATCTTAGGTAGATTTTTATGTTTCCTTTTTCTTTTGCAAAACAGGGTTGTATATGTCATATTTTGTTTTTTTTTTTTTTTCTTTTCGTTTCGTTTCTATAATTATCTGCTGCAATTGCGTTGCTTTAAGAGATAACATTTTGTAACGTGTTGTAAACCACTATTGATGTGAGTATATGAAAGAAAATTTTGTTTGTGTTATATATAATTATTTATATTTGTTTTTAGATATTACATTATTTCATGTCGTCAATGTGGAAGTATGAACAATTTTATATTTTGTAACGTGTTGTAAATTATTTTTAAAATAATCACAAAAATATGTTTTATGATTTTCAGCAAATAAATTAACTAAAGTATAATTTTTCTACAAATTTTTTGAGTTTTCTTCAGTCTACTAATATTCAGCAAAAATTTTATTAATTTTTAGCAATGGTTTTTTAATTTCTGATCCACTAAGTGTTAGCAAAACTTTTGCTGAATCTACCAATTTTGATGATATGCATTAAACATTTTTTTAAATATTGCAGAAAACAAAATTTTCAAAAAATCTCCAATTGCAAGGAAAATTAAGGCCTTAATAACTTAACTAATAAAACAGTTAAAATCGCAAAATTTAAAAAAAAAATATTTAAAATTAAAAAAATAAAAAATAGCAATATCGTAGTAATTAAAAACAATATTTAATTAAAATTTTAATATATATGACCACATTTTAGTTGAAACTAAATCAAATATATAGTTACAATTTATTTTAATTGATACTACAATTTCATTAATATGACTGAATACAATTAATTATACTATTAATACACAGAAAAAGCAGTAGGCACCAATAATGGAATTTGTAAATTCAAACGCACTTATATTTACATTCAAATTTATTTCCCAAAAAAAATGTTTGTTTGAAATGCTTTTAAATTGTAGTCTGCCATATAAAAATTGTTTAAAAACAAAAATTCAAAATTACAAAAAAAAATTAACAAAAATTTGGTTGTATTTACAAATATGCATTGTTGGTGGCACTTTAAAAAACGGTTTTTTTTTGTATTGACAAAAATGTTTTGTTTAATAATACAAACAGGATTTTGTACATTATTTCTGTGTGTGCGCCCCAGTAGGCTAGTTGGTAGCGTGCTGGGTTATCTGTGCGGGGGTCGTGGGTTCGATTCCCAGCAGAGGCACTGGTCAGTTTTCGCTACAACGCGCCGAAGGCCATAGTAGCTAGAGCTCGGTTAGGGTAATAGTATATAATTTGTAATTATATGATTATTAATTAATAAAATAAAAAACATAAAAAAAAAATAAAATAAAAAAAATTATTTCTGTGTAGTATTTACAAATATTTTAATTGAAACTCGATTTTAGTTTTTTCTTTACTTTTAGATCCATTATTTTAATTTTTACTTAAACTCTAATCCTGTATCGAAGAGGCTGGCCTACAATGGAATGCAGTAGTGAACTTATGTTTTTTCTTTCATTTGTACATTGAAATCGATTTGCTAGTATAAAAGTTAAAAAGCATCATAATGTAATACTTCGTAATCGTATCCATATGCATTTACATAGAAACTGTCACTATTGACAACAAAACGTTTAAACTTAACCCAACTTTTTCATCATCATCAGTTTCACCATCGCACAATAGGTCCAAATTTAAAATAAAGTTAGACAAATCTAAGATTGTGCTTAGGCCCTCTAATCATCTAAAATGAAATGTAAGCAAAATTGTTACTAAATAAAAATAAAGCCGTTGGCGTTATATGAAAGATAATTTTATAAGACTTATATCGTCTGCACGTGTTCTATATCAGATCGCAAAAAGTTATAAAAAAAATAATATTAAAAAATTTATTTTTCACCGCATTTGGATTTGCCATTAACTTACTTCACCGAAATTCAGCATCAAATTCGAAAAAAAAAGTCCTGCCTGGGAATAAGTTCAAAAAATATATTAAAAAGAAGTTTTTCGATTTCAAAATAAATCTTCCCGCTCGTTTTCCGGAAAATTAAAAAAAATGTCCCTGTAATTCCTTTGGATTTTTTTTTTAAAGTTTTTTTTTAAATATATTTTTAACGATTTAATATTTCAACGATCTTGCTCATTTAAAATACCAAACTTTTCAGGACACAAATAAAATATTTATTCTTAAAATGAGCAACCGCGCTCTTATACACTCAAAAAAAGGGAGTAAAGTCAGCAAAAAATTTTGCTGACTCAGTAAAATTTTAGTCAGGAGGGTGCTTGCAAAAAAAACAATTGCTAATGTCAGCAAATTTAGCAACGAAATTAGTAGATTCAGCAATAGTTTTGCTCACACTTAGTTGATTAAAAATTAAAAATTCCTTGACAAAAGTTAATATAATTTTAGCTAATAGTTAAATAAATATTAGCTTAAAATACATATTTTAAACCTTAAAGTTAATATTTGTTTATAAATACAGTTTTAAGACTAAAATTTGTGTTTTAACTAACATGTATTTGAAATGCTGTTTATTATTTTAGTTTACAAATATACATTTAATCTTTACTAAATTTAAATATTTTATTTTGTCTTTAATTTAATTCATAGATAATTACTTTGACAAGCTGGTGACAACACAAAATTTAAGTTTTTTTAATCCACAATGTATTTATGTATACACATTTTTGGCGTTCTTTTCTTATAAATGTCTTAGATTAGATTATATTATATGGCACTATGCACCGCGACCAACTTAGGTCTTTTGTGCTGCCTAAAGTTACCCTAAAGATTCAAGCTACCTATAAAGCCAATAATCCTATTAGGCAAAATCTTCATAATGTTCGAAGGGGAGACAAAGCTATTGCCAAGAAACTTGGCACGCCTTTCACAAAGCCTCGGACATTCGCAAAGAACATGCTCTGATGTCTCAGCTACCAGTTCGCAAAACCTACACTCATCCGTGTCCGAAAGACCCCTTTTGCGCAGGTGGTATCTGAGATTGCAGTGTCCAGTCAGGTAAGACACCAGGGTTCTCAAGTCACCCTCCCGAGGGACAAGAGTCTCCTCGATCCTGCACTGGAAAAAGAAATTAATCTCTTAGCCTGTCGTTGGCCAAGAGAGTTTTCCCAATAGAGAGAGAATTCTGACTCCCTCCACGACCCGAGCTTCTCCCTAACATACCCCAAAGGTATACCACAGAATGGTTCAGGGCCAATAAAGGGCCTTCGGGCCCCGCAATTAGCAAGACAATCTGCCCTCTCGTTGCCCTCATGCCCCTCGTGACCAGGAACCCACCCTAAGGTAAGCGAGTTGCGCCTGCCAAGTCGGTTAAGAGCCAGAATGCATTCCATGACCAGACCAGATGACACCTTATAGGACATTAAAGCCCTTAATGCCGCCTGACTGTCAGAAAGAATGTAGATGCGAGATCTAATAGTGCCCCTTCGTAGACACTCCTCCGCGCAGACACAGATAGCAAAAATCTCTGCCTGAAAAATGGAGGGGTATCTACCCATGGGTAAGGCCCGTTGGAAACCTGGTCCATAGACACCCGCACCAGTGTAACCATTCGCATGCTTTGAGCCATCTGTGAACCATATCTGAGAACCCCGCTCTGGCTCCCAGGATCTGTTGGTCCACATGGCCCTGTCGAACAGCATCACTTTAAAGTTCCTATCAAAGATGTACTCCGGTGACCTGCTATCCGTAACCTTTGTAATCGGGCCATCAATTAGGATTCTAGCGATCCTCATGTGACCCCTTAGATCACCTCCCCTCATGTCACCGAATTCTCTAAGTCTGGAGGATCCTATGCAGGCAGCCTCCATTACAGAAATATGCAATGGTGGTATCCCCAGCATAACCCCCATGGCATCCGTCGGGCAGGTTCCGCCTGCCCCCGTTATGCCAATACACATAAGACGGTAGATCCTCTTGAGAGCATCCCTTGCCCCTACCTGTTCAACCTTTGGCCACCATGCCAGGGCAGCATAGGTGATCATAGGTTTAACAATGGTGTTAAACGACCAGTAGACCATCTGCGGCCTTAGACCCCATGTCTTACCAAAAAGCCTTTGGCAGGCATAATATGCCCTTGTGGCCTTCTTGGAGACATAGTCAAGATGTTCATTCCAGGTAAGGGATCTGTCAAGAGTCACGCCGAGGTACTTAACACTACTGGAAAAGCCCACCGTGGCCCCATCAAGGACAGGCATTGTCAGGTTAAGTTTCCTCCTATTCGTAAATGGTACCAGGATTGTCTTCGACGGGTTGACAGACAAGCCCTTTTCCCGGCACCAAGAAAGAGTATAGTTCAGAGCCTGCTGCATACGTTCGGATATGGTCCTATCATCAAATCCCACTACAGAAATGACAAGATCATCCGCGTATCCATAAGTCCTGAAACCCAGGTCGTTCAAACCTTCGAGTAGTTCATCAATGACCAGCGTCCAGAGTAACGGCGACAAAACACCCCCCTGTGGACAGCCCCTAGTCGCATTTACGGTCCTACTAGTAGTCCCAATGCCGAACGTGATTATTCTAGAGCGTAGCATCTCCAAAGTCCAATTGATGATAATTGGAGAGATGTCCTTTCCAACCATGGACACCCTAATTGCCTCGTAGGACGTGTTGTCAAAGGCGCCCTGTATATCAATAAAGGCACAAAGGGCAATATTCTTTGCCTCTAGTGCCCGTTCTATTGTAGTGACAACATGATGGACAGCAGTCTCGGTAGATTTATCTCGTTGATACGCAAACTGTAATTTGTGTATCGGCTTTCGCCTTAGGTAAGTATCCCTAATGTACTGGTCCAAGACTTTCTCCATTGTTTTAAGGAGAAACGAACTTAGGCTAATTGGTCTAAAGGATTTGGGCAGTTGTTCAGACTTCTTCCCCGCCTTCGGTATAAAGACCACTCTAACCTCCCTCCACGGCGTCGGTACATGACCGAATAACAGACTAGATCTAAATATCCTAAGCAGTTGTGGGAGAATTAAATCCATCGCTTTCTGCAACAGACAAGGATAGATCCCATCCGGACCCGGAGATTTGAATGCAGAGAATTCACCTGTCGCCCATTTTACCCTGTTCTCCTGAAAGACAGCACTTGATATGCGTACATTTCTGCCTGTTAGGTCTGGATTTCGTTGAATCACGACAGACCCGCAGTTGTCAACGCATCCTGGGAAGTGCGTATCAAGTAGGAGTTCACAGGTTTCAATGGGAGATTCAGTGTATATATGTCTTACAAGAGTTGTACTTTTTAGTATTATTTTCCATGTCTCTACAAAATTTTTATAAACAAAATAAATTAGTAAAACATTAGTAAAATATTAGTAAAACATTAGCTCAAAACAATTAAGTGCTGAATAAATATAACTAAAATATTGACTGAAAACACAATTTCAGCAAAAAATGTTGCTGAAAAATAGTATAATTGATTTACAAAACGTTTTACTAATTTTCCTACTAACTTATTTCAGTGTATTGGTGATGTAGTCTAAGTTTTAAAATACGGACAAACACCAGTAGATCGCCTAAGGATTCTTAATGAATTTATAGGTCTAATATTTTGAAGTGTTACAAACGGAATGACATTAAAAACCTTAAGATATTAGACCCATAGTGCATAATTAATCCTACACTGTGAAAATTATCTAAATGATGCTAATGAATGTTTGCATAAAATCAAAAAACTTTCGCTAGAACTCGTCTACAGCAACGTTTCAATAAATAAGTGGAAATTACCAACGGCTCAAAAATCTAAAGACTGGTAAAACATTTATTGTTTAAAAATTATGATGCAAAGTTTTTATGTATTTATTTTTTGTTTCTGGAAAACCTCTTTTAAAATCAACTTTTTTTTTGTTTTTCCAACGTTGGCATATTGTTTCCAGCAAACCTTTTGCCAGTGCTGACATATTTTTCAACAGACAACTGTTACCTAGCAGTTATAATTTACGTTCAAAGCTATATATGTCTCGTTAGCTCAAATTTTTCATGATGATTAAAAAAGTTTTTGCACTAAAAAACACAAAAAAAAGTTAGTAAAAAAAATTAGTAAATCAGTTTTCAGTCTCACTTTACTATTATTATACTAAATTTTAGTAAAATGTTATTTTTTAGTAAAACTTTTTGCTTTCTTACTTTACAAATTACTATTTTTTTTACTAATTTTGGTTGCTAATTTAACTTATTTATTTTTACTAACTTTTGCAACCCGATTTGCTAAAATTAGCAAAAAAAAAATTTGCTAATATGATTTTTTTAAAGCTAAAAATTATTTGATAGTAAATAACTTGAACTTTATTTATGCACTTTAATATTAACTACACTCAGGGAAAACAGTTTCATCACGTATCGATGAAAATCTTATGTATAAAATTCTCGTGTCACAATGTTCGTTCCCGTACTCCTCCGAAACGGCTTGACCGATTCTCATGAAATTTTGTGAGCATATTGAGTAGGTCTGAGAATCGGCCAACATCTAAAAATGGGCGTGATCGGACCAGTGGCCGTGTCAGCTCCCATACAAAGTAAATATTTAATATCATATATCTACAGTTCTATAATAGCCAAAGTCTTAGAAATTTGTGCACGTTGATTATTTGTTAATGTGAATAGTCATGGGAAAAATGGGCGTGATCGGACCAGTGGGCGTGGCAGCTCCCATACAAAGTAAATATTTAATATCATATATCTACAGTAATATAATAGCCATAGTCTTAGAAATTTGTGCACGTTGATTATTTGTTAATGTGAATAGTCATGGGAAAAATGGGCATGATCGGACCAGTGGGCGTGTCGGCTCACATACAAAGTAAATATTTAATATCATATATCTACAGTTCTATAATAGCCAGAGTCTTAGAAATTTGTGCACATTGATTATATTATGAATAGTCATGGGAAAATTGTGCGGGATCATACCAGTGGGCGTGGCAGCTCCCATACAAAGTGATTATTAATATTAAAATTAAATATCTAGGGTTCTATATTAGGCGTGGTACCAAAAGCAAAAAACAAATAAGCATTAAAATAAATTATCACAGTCAAGACTTCTTGCAAGGTTATTTAATAATGTTGTTCAAAAATTGTTTTAGCGTTCCTCATAGTCCTAGAATAAAGGCGATAGAAGGACAAAGAGGCGTTGGGCTTCCCATGAAATTACAAATTTTAAAATGATTTGCTAATGTGAATTTATTTTTGTAATTATATATTTGCGTAAAAAAATTTTCTTGATTTAAAGAATTAATTACAATTAAAATTTGAAGGCAAAGCAACGTTTGCCGGGTCAGCTAGTGTTTTATAAATCGTTTGTCATCAATTATTTATCATATTTATAAGCTTTCACATTAAAATTAAAGACAAATATTTCATAGATAATCATAATTTCGTAAAAATGTTTCATAAATTTTGTAAAAATAATTTTATTCAAGGCAAGTTAAGTTTTAATTATTATATAAAGGGTCCGCCAAATAACTTTTTTTTTTTGAAAATGCTATAAAAAAAAAACTACTGAATATTTTCTCAAATTTCTTTTTTTATTTGAAAGTACAATCCTTCCGGTTAATAATGGAAAATAATTTCATTCAAATGGCTGCCTCGGCTGGCCATGCAGTAGCCTACACGATCGGTCCAATTTTTAAGCACATTATCGATTGTGTGCAGCTGTATTTACTCCTCTTCAATTTCTGTGAACAAAAATTCGTTCAACATGGCCCGATAACGATCGCCATTGACTGTAACGGCCACTCCTTGCTCATTTTCGAAGAAAAATGGCCCAATTATGCCTCTGGACCAAAATCCGCACCAAACAGTGACTCTTTTTGGGTGTATCGGCACACATTCTGCAACATTACCATGATTTTCAAAGTAATGGCGCAATATTTCCCAGCGTTGTTCAAGCGTATACACAACCATATTCGTTCAGCGGAAGGATAAAACTAATTATCTGTCAAATCAGACATGAGCTAAGTGTTACCATTCACGAAATAAGCACTAGTTGAAAAAAAAAACGTTAGATGGCGGGCAATTTATATATATTTTATTTAAACATATAGCATTTACAAAAAGTGGGGACGACTTTATCTAAACGAAATCTATTAGAAAGGTCTCTAAATATCAATTGAAATTCCGAATATTAATTTCAATTCAAAACCATCGATTGAAATTTGGATTTTCTATTTGAAATTAAAAATATATCATTTATAGTTCGGTTTCCTTTCGAAACTCAAAAATAATTTTTAATTCTAGAACATCATGGGAAATTCAGAAATTTTATATTAATTTTCAATTAAGTTTTTTGAATTTTAAACAGATGTTTCTAAATTTATTTTCAATTAGAAATTCGTTTCAATGTTTTCTAAATTTTAAATGAAAAATTTAATTATTTTCTGAATTTTTTTCTGAATCATGAATGGATTTTCAGTATCATACTAGATCGCTTTTCTACATCAATCGATCTTTGATTCTTTTCGTTCAAACTTTTGTCAGACCGTTTGTTTTACGAAAAATAAATACATTACAATTATACAGAAAACATATCTCAAAGTTTTTGGAAGAAATCCATAAAATTTTATGAAAAATTGTCATAGTAAAAAAAAAAAATTACAATTGACTACTCTTACAACATGTGGAAAATTGCAATACAGAGTAAACAAAAGTTTAATTTGTTAATAAGTAATAAGTCTCCTGTTTACTAATATTTAGTAAAAATTTTGGTTGATTGCAGCAGTTCTATTTAAATTTTTATTTTGCAACAATTTTAATAATTAGTGATTTTTACTAATTTTTTTACTAAATTATTTTCACTAATATTAAGTACAAAATTTGGTTGATTTTAGCAATTAGATTTCCATTAAGAGTTTACTGAAATTTTACAAAATTTTAGTAACATTTACTAATTTTTTTACAACTTTTACTTTACTAAAAAGTTACTGCTAAAATTAGCAAAACGATCTACTGACCTAATATTAGCAAAATTTCTGTAACAATTACAGTTTTTTCTGTAACTTTTACAGACTTTTTATACCCTCCATCCCATAGTGCAGGAGGGTATATATCACTTTGTCAAATGTTTGTAATTCTTTTAAAAAAAATCTGGGACCCCATAAACTATATATATTCTTGATCAGCATGAATAGAGAAGTCGATATAGCCATGTCCGTCTGTCCGTCTGTCCGTCTGTCCGTCTGTCTGTGTTAATACAAAATACTCCGCTAATACAGAAGAGGTGTTGCTAATTTTCAGTCAAATTGTTTGTTGATATCATGAGCAGTTTGGTAGTGAAAATGATCAAAATCGGTTAACGCGTTCAAAAGTTATGAGTGAAAATGTGGGAATACCTCTTAAAATTTTGAATCAAATTTTAAAATATTCTATTTATTTCATCATACATACGTACATTCAATGCTTATACACAAGAATATACGCAATCAGGGATGGCAGTCAATATCTCTTAAATACTGTCTCCGATTCAAACCCCTTATAACTGACTATCGTTTTCCCAAAAATACCGTTACCGAAATAACTGAAATACCGTTATCCGTAAAATACCGTTACCGATATAATTAAAATATCAATATCTTAAAATACCGTAACCGAAATAATTGAAATACCATTATACGTAAAATACCGTTACCGATATAATTAAAATATCAATACCATAAAAATACCGTTACCGAAATAATCTACCAAGATCTGAAAAAATACTTCTTTAAATATACATATATATTTTCCCAAAGTATGATCATAAACTAGAAAATCATTAAGACTCGGGCATAATGGGGCCAAAAATTGTAGTTTGCATTAACATTACCTGAATAGCTAAAATAACGTTACCCTTAAAATGCCGTTAAAAAATAACTGAAAAATCTTTTCCCTAAAATAAAGTTACCGAAATAACTAAAATGTAACGTTATTTTGTATCTAAAATACCGTTAACGCAATAAATAAAACACCGTTAGCGCTAAAAGCCCGCAACCGAAATAACTGAAATCTAGTTACCTCTGAAATACCGTTACCGAAATAAAAGAAAATAGCGTTAACCAAACCAATAACCACATAGAATCTGTTACCATCCGTGGTCATAATCAACACGCACAAAAACAAAAAACCCACAAAATATTGTTGTTGTTTTTTTTGTTAAATGGTATGTATGCATGTATGTATGTATGTTTAGTAGCAATCGCATGCAGTGTTGCCAGTTTTGACGATTTATCGTCATTTTGACGATATTTAATACCCAAAAGAACTAAATGATGATTCTTTGATTTTTGCTGCCAACAAAATTACGAATTTTTGCAAAAAGTTTAATATATCACCAAAGCATATTTATTTGTCACTGGATCTATTTTTCGATTTATATTATTATCGATTAATATTATTTGAAAAAATACCACATTCTTTCTTTTTTGTGTCTCGAAAACACTCTAAACGCATAAAATATTTTCTTTTTTAATTTAACTTAATTTTATTACACTTTTTGTTTGATTGATGTGATGTATAGTGTAAACATATGTGTCGTAATGTAAATGGGTATTTAATAATTTTTTCATTATGTATGTCTCCGCAAGCGTGTTTGTAAAAATAGATTTCCATCCCATAGTGCGGAGGGTATACACACTTTGTAAAAGTAGTTGTAGTTCTTTTAAAAAAAATCTGGGAAAAAACCACAAAATACTGTTGTTGTTTTTTTGTTCTGTTTTGTAATACAGGGTGGCTGATAAATGCCACTACAAAAGAAAACGTAATAACTTTTTTTCTGAGTTATTAATCGGTTCGATTTATTTTTTTTTTTTTTGGTTTCATTGATTCGTCTTTCAATTTAAGGAAATGAACGAATGGGGTAATTAAACTAACATTTTGATTGTGCGCCACTACAATGCTTTGGGGGCTGGCATTTCCGCATAAACAAACTTAACGGGCACATTAGGCGGCACTCCTCCGAGCAGATTGGGCTCGTAAATTATTTTGTCAATCGTGGAACAATCATTAGGACGCCTTTTAATCAAAATTTCTCAGTTCGAATGTAAGAAATAATTGTTGCCATAGTTGCTGCAATACAAGTCAATTCTAGAGTTTCGACATGGAATATTTTTGCTCATATATTTATCACCAGACAGTCAATACGGACAGTTCTGCTTAAGGATTTTCATTTCTCTCCTTTAAAAAAATCAAACAACAAGCAATTGAACGCAGTAGACTTGCCCCTTAGCTTGGAATTTTCTCTGTAATTTGCACGGAATTTCGCTTGCATTTGATGTCTTCAGGCGTGTTAGTCATTTTAAATAAATTGTTTCTTAAAAGCAATTAAAAATACTTATTAAAAATGTATGGCTTTTCAAATGTAAAAACAAAAAAATAAAAATAAAAAAGTTATTTAAATTTCTTATTGTAACAATATGCATCAGCCACCCTGTATGTATGTATGTATGAAGGTTTTTATAACTGGTATGTATGCAGGCACGTAGCTAGGGGGGGGGGGGGGGGTTTGGGGGCTAGAGCCCCCCCCCCCCCGAAAAGATTTGACAAATTTAAAAACTTAATACAATTCGTTAGAAAGTAACAATGTTATTGATAAATTTAATATGAAAATAATTATTTTTGACTTGGATCAAATAGGAAATAGTTTTATATGATTCGAATCTTAAAATTTCGTTAGAAAACATCGCCTGCAAATGGGCGGATATCATTGTTAGAGTTGATTTTCGACAAAAAGCAATAAATAAAATCTTTTCATAAGAGATTTCGAAGTCTTTGACTTAAAATATAATCAAAAAATTGTTTGAGACAATGCAAACTAAACAGAAAAAACTAAAATTGAGTTTTAATTAAAATATTTGTTGATTCAGCAAAAGTTTAACTAAATTCGGTCGTGTTGATGCAATTGTAGTAACAACTAAAATAATTTGTATCTATTTAATTAATATTATTTTGAATTACATATAGTTTTATTCACATCTATTAAAAATTTAATTGAATATTGTTTACTATTGGGAAAAATTAGACCATTTAAAAAATCGTAAAATTTGAAAAAAAAATTGCCAAAACAATCCTCAAAATTGCAGAAATTTAAAAAACTCCCAAAATAAACGCCAAAATTCAAAACAAAATTTAAAAAAAAAAATGACCAAAATTAAAGAAACGCGAATTTTCAACTTTAAACGATTTTTTTTAATTTTGGCGACTTTTTAAAATTTTTGCATTTGTTTCAATGTTGTTCAACGTTATAAAAACTGAGAATTTTTTTATACCAAATTCATTTTCAATTAAACAGTTAATTGAAAGTAAGTTTGAAATCGAACAAAAGTTTAATTGAATTTTTTTTTGACAATGATTTTTTCTCTGTATTTTGACATAATCTTTTAAAATGGAGCTACCACTAAGACTCAAAATTAAGTTTACTTGTGCCGTAAAAGTCGTTACTTTACTTACAGTGCAATCTTTTTGGTAAATTTGGTTTGCTACGCACGCATCTGGTAACATAGTTTTCAGTATTTTATATTTTATATATTTTACGATATATATTTCGATATCTCATATTTTTTTAATTTTTTGAAACAAATTTAAGCCTCAAACTTTGATCGATATGCATAACATGTTAACGTGGTCCAATGGGACTCAAATTTTCTCAATTTATTTTTAGACTAAATGTAAACAAATTTTTATCGGCGCTAATTGAAATGCGACATTTTAAAATCAAGCAGCTAAACCAGTAATAACGATATAGTTTTTTTTAGACATTTTAAAGGGTTTTTATTTAAAAAATTGATTAAAGACAATTTGAAAAGCGTTTGAAATTGTCCAAAATATAAATCAAAGTGAATTGGAAATACGAAATAAATAAGACCTAGGCGATGGAAATAAGACCTAGGCGATGTCAGGTATATTTTTAAATTTTCCAATTTTATATTTTTTCTTTATTATTTCTTTCAGACTACAATTACGCTTGCTTGTAAAATTTACGATTTTTTTAATACAATACATGAAGTCGGATATATGAAAAAGGGGAAAAAATAGTGAATAATTTGTTAAAATAATTCAAATAAGTGGCAGCCGGGGTCCACGACATAGTGTCAAAATGGTTTTCAAAATGTGTGTTTTCTCGAGGATTTGAACGCTGTTTTTAAATAAGTCTAAATTTCCTAAACTTTAAACATATTTTCATACAAAAATGTGTTAATTTTCACCACCAATTTTAAAAATAGATACGTTTTTCATATATTTTTGCTGCTTTATCACCTATCCGAATTTAATTTCAAAGGAAACCCATCGGAAAAGGCAAACTATATAGGGTATTTGCTTTTAATTTGTTTTTGGACGGTTATAATTCTTTAATTTCCCGAGTTAAAACGTTTGCATAAAATAATACATTATTTTATATGCACTTATAAGGTTTTGTCTGCCAGTGCATTTAACCGGACATAATTATATAAATTTTCTATATAAAATTAATTTCGTAGAAAAAATTTAATATGATGTCATATATAGTTGCGTATAATTGTATATTGCATTTAGAATACGCTAAAACTAATCCAATTAATAATTACGTTATATTTATATACCTAGGCATTGCAAAATAATATATATTTTGATATTATATCATATTTTAAAAAACACAATTTTATTTTAGATACAATTGTATATTACCCCATGCAGAGTCACACTAGAAAATTTGTCAATTATATTTTGGATGTAAATGTGTATTACATCAATACAATTAATTGCATCATTTTGTGTATAATTTTATACACAAAATTTACCCCCAATTTTTGTCTTTTGAATTGATTTCTTTCTGGTTCTTAACCCTAAAAAAGAATTTGCTTCATTTGTAACATTATGAGTTCTTAATTTAGTCTAAGATTTTTTTCAATCTAAAACTCTAAATTTAGTTTCAACGTTTTTTCCGTCTTTGTTATTCAATGGTGTAAGTTAATAAATATCACAAAATCTTCATTTATATTTTTTTATTTTTGAATATAATAAAATTTCCAAATGCTATGGAATTTGTTACAAATTATAAAGTTGTAAACCTTTTGCAAGTGGCTAAAGTCTAAAAGGATTAATAGATATTTTGGATTTTCATGAAGTTTTAAAATCAAAAACCGGACACAACTATAGCTTATTTTGTATATTTCAGTATCAGTTCACATATAAATTTATACCGCTGTATAAAATCGTATTAAATTGTATCGCGTCATTATTCGGATGTTATTTAATCTGATATTATCAAATTAAAACTAAACTAATGCAAATATAATTATTATGCCCATTTCTCGGATAAAACTTTATTAAGACTCATATTAAATTTCGTATGATTATATAAAGCATCATATTAATTTTAATCGGGTTATTAGAAGTTGAAACTTTTTTATTTTTTTTACATTTATCAAGTTTTAGCTACCCTAGACGTATACTAGCACATAAAAATATAAAGTAACGCAATTTTATTTTTCGTGGTTTTCAAAAAGTTTTCCGCATAATCCTTTTTTTATTTAATTAAACTAAAAATTAATATTTAGCTAAAAATTTAACGTAATTAGACAATAACGATGCATATCCAACTTAAAGTACACAAACATTTTCAAATTTGTGATCAAACAGATTAAAGCGTTGTTTCGCAATATAGACATCAAAATTCGCAAAATAATGAACACAATAAGTAATAAATGAAAAAATACATTTTAAGGAAATGCACTTTATGCGGGAGGTTTTTGTTTCAAAATGAAATCAGAAAGCTATTTCTATTATTAATACATGATTGCCCATTACGTGTAGGTAAAAATTTAGCAAAAATTTAGCAAACAAAAGAAAAATCTGTTACTTTAGTGTGCAAAAAAAAATATATAATCAAAAAAAAAATCGAAAAGCCCCCTTGAAACAAATTTCTAGCTACGTGCCTGTATGTATGTATGTATGCATTAGAAGCAATCACATGCAGTGTTGCCAGGTTTGACGATTTATAGTCATTTTGACGATATTTAATACCCAAAATAACTAAATGACCATTGGACGATTTTTGCTTCCAAAAATTTACGAATTTTTGACAAAAGTTTAATATGTCAGCAAAACATGTTAATTTGTCACCGGATCAATTTTTTAATTTATATAATTTGAAAAAATACCAGTTTCTTTAATTTTTTGTGTCACGAAAACACTCTAAACACACACAGTATTTTCTTTTTTAATTTTTTGACAAACTTAATATTATCACACTTTCCGTTTGACTTATGTGATGTATAGTATAAACACGTGTGTTGTAATGTAAACGGCTATTTAATAATTATTTCATTATGTATGCCTCAGCAAGCGCATTTTTTTTAAATCTTTTTTTTTAATTCGCGTATGCTTTTTAAACCCTAAATTCACTAAAACTAATTCACTAAAACACTAATTTCCCTCTTTGTTATAAAGAATTCATTTTATTTAAATTGTTTGTCTCGTCAACAAGACTCCGTACAAATGATGTCTGATATAACGGACTTCTTATATCCACAGATTTCATAAATACTTCAATTTGCATTTCCTTATAGTTCTGTCCAATTCAACTGAATATATGTAACTGAAACGATTGCCACTTAAACTATGTTAATGTAGTATTTACAAAACAGTTCAAAAGTTTCTACGTAATCACCTTCTTGGACCCCTAAATGCTTTTTTAAAAGTCCATGTGAAAAAAGCATAACTTTGCTTAAAATGTAATATTAAATTCCTGTCAGTGCATGCAAACGATTTCTCAACTCTTTCCACAGTTTTTATCAATTCTGTAAATTGTCACTACTGATTTTAAAACCAACTATTATTCCAAAAAAAAAATTGCTTCATTGAGAACAAACCTGCAGAATAACTTTGAACATTAATTTGTGTTTCAGTGAAACATAAGATGAAAAACATTTAAAGTTTTTATTAATATTATTAAAATATAATATTCCTAGCATGTTTAGATCAAATCGGTATGTTTTTCGCTAAAATTAAAGTGTTTTGGTATTTTATACAATTCATTTTCGTTACATTGCTAAAAGCCTATTTTGTGGCTTTTTTCTACTAAAATTACGGGTTTTGTTTTATAGAAAAATAATTATTTCAGTGCTACATTATATGTAAATATTTCATGTATGGATAATATTATTTTCTACAAGTATTGGCTACTTTGAGGCATCGATTTGTGCTTTTCTCCTATTTCAAGTGTTATAAGCAAACTGCATTTAATTATTGCAATAAACTGAGTTTATTTTTTGACCACATAACCCTCGTTAATCGAGTGTTAGATTTTTTTTTACTAAATTCGTTTCATTTACAAAACAAAAGTTTTTTTCCTAAGAATATTTTTTTCTTTTTTTTTTTTTATAAACTTCCCTTCACAATTTAAATGGAGGAGCCAGTTATTCTTCCAATTAGGTCCTTTCTCAATTACAATTAGATATTAAATTAAATTACTAATTCACAATATTTATTTTATTTATTAATTAATAATCACATAATTACAAATTATATAAATATTACCCTAACCGAGCACTAGCTACTATGGCCTTCGGCGCGTTGTAGCGAAAACAGACCAGTGCCTCTGGTGGGAATCGAACCCACGACCCCCGCACTGATAAGCCAGCACGCTACCAACTAGACTACCGGGGCGCACAATTTACAATATATTTATTATTTTTAAAACAATTTTTTTCTTATTACTGTCCCTTTAAACCTATCTCTTTATAACTTAATAGATGGCGCTATTGACAATTTTCCCAATTGGACGTTTCCATCAATTGCAATTGGATTCTTAAAAGAATATTAATTGGATTTTAACTCCCAATTCAAATATATATTTAATATCATAGAAATTAAACATAGCGATTTCAGCGCCTGAATATCAACGATTTTTTTATAGCAAAGACACAAACCATATGTATTGAATTGTGTAAATCTTTATCTGTATTTATATACAGTGCAGTTCGCTTTTAGCGATAATTGATACAACATTTTTTTCTTCACCCCAAATACATTAATTAATCATATTTTATTTTACTTATAAAAACAACATTGTTATTGTTATTTTTACAAGGAATATAGATATATATATATATTATTTGCACTTGCACTGGTTAATTCAAACAATGAGATGGAGGGTATCCAAAAATTCGGCACAGCCGAATTTAATCTTTTTTATACCAAATTCGGCACATCGGACTTTAATGCTTCCACTTGTTTATTTTAGTGTGCTCATAAAGTTTTAAAGAAAATAAAAAAAATTTGTTTTTTACGTGAAATAAATCAAAAATTAACTGTTCTTCTTCAAATATACGGTATTCGGCCAAGTTCGGCCAAAATTTGTCCGTACACCGAACTTGGCCGAACATCACTTTTTGGCCAAACTCCGAAGCTGAAGACGAACGTTCGGTCGGACACTAGAAATGATATCAAATCTGTTAATTAAACTTCGAGAAGTAACCCATACAATATTATACATCATAAGAAAGCTTGAAGAATTTTCAATCAACTAAATTTTACAGATTTAAATTATTTTAAGCCGTTTTAAAGTTATGGGCTTTTAAGTAAGACTCAAATTTGAAAACTCTAAGATTCTGGATCTTGAAATAAAAACGATGATATTTTTGGTTAAGGATCAGCTACGATTTCATGGGATACGGTTTCTGAAAGGTAAGATAGCCCACAAAAAGATGGCATAGTCTTTTTTTGTCGTCATTTTTTTCCAACTTAATTTGCTTCTGGCCGGGTGTGGAGTATTTGCAACAGCACACTCAAAAAAAAAAAAAATTTTAGAAAAACTAATAAAGCGTTTTATATACTAATTTACATTTTTAGCACTTATTTTTAGTACAAAAGTTAGCTAATTTAAATTAAAAAAAAATTACTGATTTTAGGCTTTATAAAAATTTTACTAAATTTTAGTAACGTTTACAAATTTTTCATACCACTTTCACTTTACAAATATTAGAGTAAAGCTTTGCTTGCCTAAAAATATTTAATATTTCTGTAAAATTACCGATTCTTCTGTAACTTCTACAGTACACTCAAATAAATAAGTCTGAAAAAGTTACAGAAAAATCTGTAATTTAACAGATAAATTTACTATATTTCGGCCAGCTGACCGTTTTGCTAATTTTAGAAAAACGCGCCTTTTTATTAGTAAAGTGACAGAAGTAGGAAATATTATTAAACTATACACAAATTTAGAAAAATTTTAGTAAACCCTCAATAGAAACCGATAAGCTAAAATTAGCATATTTTTTTACAAAAACTTAGTATTTTTCGGCACTTTCTTTATATTTTAGATCACAAAACTGTTCAACTTGAAAAAGCAATGCTCTCCAATATAAAAAGAGGTAGTAAAAATTTTTGGGAAAAAAGGTTCCTAATTTTTACAACTTGGGTTTAAAAATTAGTAAAATATTTTGCTCAAATCAGCAACGAAAATTAGTACACAATTTTATAATTTGTAAACAGAGAATACGAAAAAGTTTTAATAAAAAATAATTTTGTACTAAAAATTAGCACAAAAACTGTAAATTGAGATATAAAACGATTTACAAATTTTTTCTAACTAACTTTTTTATTTGAGTTTATCATCATGGTGATACTGATGCAGACAACAACTGTGAGCTATATTAGATTTTTTATTGTGATGCTGCTATTTTTGTAACTGAACAAATACTGATTTTATTATGAGTTCATAGAAATTTTTTTGTATACTCCTTTTGTAACGTTGAGCTTTTATTAAATCGTTTGAACACTCCTTCCATTTGTTAACCATATTTTCCCTTAAAATTGCAATACATAAATATTTTTGAATGTATGTATTTGTTAAATATTTTACCGTTTACACAATAATGATGAGCAGGGACAGGAACTTCATGCAGTAAAAAAAATGTGTTTTAGGCGCCTATAAAATGCATGAAAAATCTTAAAATATGCTCTAAAAGTTAAAAAAAAATATGAACTTAACATTTTTTTTTAATATCCCGACGATAAATGTTTATATATATTCATATATAGCTTGATATAATTATATATAATGGTATATGTGGCCATGTGTAACAATATATATTTACATCTCATATTTTTTCCCCAAAATGTTTAATACAGCGCTATATATCATCATATATAGTTATATCTCATGTTATATATAAGTTCATCTTTATTATCTCATCGCTAATATGAGATCCTATATATTCCCATGCATGAATATTTATAAGTATATATGATACAATAAAAGCAAACAAATTCTATAACTTTTATATATAATAATAGATGGCATCACATATGATTCTATATATATATATATTAGGGCGGGTCGATTTGTAGGGAGGCAAAAAAATCGCAAAATATCGCTGACGTCCCGACTTTTGACCCGTAGGGTCAAAATTTGAAAAAGCCCACTTTGATATTTCAGAAAGTAGAAGGAATCTCTCCAAGATTATGGGAGCTACTTCTTCTCCGCGCTAGCAGATTAATGCATAAATCATCATTCTAGGTGACCGTTAAGGGGTTAAAATTTTAGTTGAAAGATGGCATTTTTAGCCGTGTTTTTATAGCAAAATGTACAAATCTCGGGATAGAGATATTTCAGAAAATAGAAGGAGTCTTTCCAAGATTAGGGTCTCTATTTCTTCTCCGGAAGACACTCTAGCAGATGAATGTATAAATTATATTCGATTGGGGCACTCCAAATGGGTCCGAGTGGGATTTTTCAAAATTTGACCCTACGGGTCAAAAGTCGGGACATCAGAATTCGTTTTAGAGGTATGGTTCCTTCAGCAAAGTTTCTTATTTTGATCCCTAGAATACGATTTTCCTTGTACGTTGAGCGATTTTTAAATCGACCCGCCCTAATATAAATATATATATATATTTATAAATTAAAAAGAAAAATTCTATCACTTTTAGATATAATTATATATGAACATATATGGTAAAAATTAGCAACAAAATATATGACTTTTATATATTTAAAACAAAAACTATTGGAAAAAAGTAAAAGTAAAAAAAGCTTTAGCTAGAAAAGCTTTAGCTAAAGAGTTTGCAAGCACCTCAAGCCCCGTTAAACCGTCTCATAAAATATATATTCAAACTGGGACCGAGAAAACAGTTAATAGTGCTGATTCGAAGGATTATTTTTCAATATAAATAAATAAAAGTGTGTGTTAATTATGCATTAATAATGCAGAGAATATATTAAAAAACACAATTTGACTTGAAAATTTAATTAATATAACTTAAAAACTAGAAATTTATTTAATTAAAAGTAGAACTGTTAACAAAATGTTAACATTTTCTATCAAAACTCTCAAAATACCAGTTCAGATTATTAGAAGGGAGTAATAGACATGGGTTGGATAAGCTACACATAAAAACAAAATTTCACAGTTAATAGAATAAATAATATTTCATGAGTAAAAAGAGAATTGTAAGTCAGAGAATCTTAAAAAACAATAAAAAGCTCAAAATCTTAAAATAAGTCATTTTAATACGTATTTCGAACAGAATCATGATTTTCAAAATAAGTTTACACAATTTCGAATCGTTGTTCAGGCGTCAGTCTATTAATGTTGAAATGACAAACTAAACATAAATCACTTGACAGCTGACAAAATGGCCGTCAGTTAAAAAAGTGTTGTCAACTTAAAGTTATATACCTGTATAAAAAACGCCCTTAATATAGAAACTTTTTTCATCGGGAAAATAAGTTTCTTTGAAGTAATCGCACATTTTTTTTTACAAAGTTATAGCCATAATAATATGCAATGTAAATTGGCTACTAATCTAGCATGAATGGGTGTGTGTTTTTTCATGTTTAAACTTGACTTTGTACTTAAGGGGGGACATGACATTGGCCGTTTTTGAAATCGACTTTTGTTTATAATTTTGTATTTTAGTAAATATTCTTAGGATTCTAAGAAAAGAAATTTCAAGAAAAATTCCTACGGGTTCAGAAGTTACAGCTGGATTAGTGAGAGCGCATTTTTATTTTCTCGCTACCTACGTACGGCAGCTGGTATATACTTGTTTTACTTGCTACCTGACTTTTGGTGGACTTTTGGCATATGAAGCTTTAAAAGAAGCCCGAATTGCTAAACGATTGCAAAAACTGTAAGAAACATCACAACACAAGATAACGAAGGCATACAGTACGAAGCAGGCATGGCAGATTGAAGGTAACCTTTTTTTCTTTGTTCACAAACTTTTACAAACGCGTTTATCTCGAAACCATGTTTTTCGTACTGGTTACGGCACTCATTTTTTGACGATTTTTTTTTTTTTTGTATTTTTTTTAACCTGATTCGCTACTGTATGACACAAGCTTTTTTTAAAATTTTTTTTCGATTTTTTATGAATTTTTAAAGTCAATATATTTTTCGAAAAAACACACTTTTAAATTTGGAACATCACCAAAAATTGAAAAAAAAGCTCGTGTCATACGATAACCAATTTTGTTAAGATTTAAAAAAGTAATTTTTTTTCCAGATCGGACAATTTTTGCGACACCCAGCGCTGCAACCACAAGGCCCCGTTTTTTTTTCTGCCAAAATATATTTTTTTGAATTTTTTTCTTGTAATTTATTCAATTCTCTACAATAATAAAAATTCTCTAAAATATAATAAATAAAATTTTGGAAAAATGTTTGTTTTTGACTGAGTTATGAATTTTTAAAAAAAGGTCTGTTTTCTCTGCCGCGAATGTAATTTCCCCCCTTAATTTGAAAAATATTGAAAGCAAGTTATTGTTAAGCTGCTGCTGGGTTTTTATTAACGACAATTCAATTCAAATCAAAGTAAAATATTATATGGAATACCTTTTCTGAATGGATATTAAATTCCTTGTTAGTTATTTTGTTTATGCTAATAATATTTCCAAATTAGTTTGAAAAAAGAAAACGGCACATACCTGTAAAGAAATAGAAAAGAACATTTATTAATTTTTAGTTAAATTTTTTCGCAATTAATAAAAATATATCTGAACGGTTTGCAAGATATGAGCCTGAGAAAATGATTACTTTTTTGCGAAAATGATACCGAGGCCCCAAATCTTTGGCGGCCCATAAACAAAAAAGGAGATGACTTTGGGAAAAATTGGGAGACACGGGTCTTTTTTTTTTTTAGTCTTTTATCACGTAGTGGTGTCCGTATATGGTTATTTTTTTTCGTGTTGCACTGTGATATCAAAGAAGACAATTTTTTTTTTATTTTATGATGTTTTGCTTTATTTGGATTTTCCGATTTTGAGCAGTAAAATAGTTTTTTCTTAAGATTTTTGAGCTTTTCATTGTTTTTTTTTAAGATTTTCTGACCAAAAGTTCTTTTTATACTCATGAAATACTATTTATTCTATTAACTTTGAACTATTGTTTTTAACCCTCAAACCGGCCTAAGCTTGTGTTTGCAATGAAATGTATACCACATGTTCGGCCCGAAAAATAAATAATATGTTCTTCTAACAAATTTTTTTTCGTTTAGGAATAAATTATTCCTCCTCCCAAGATATAACTAATATTCCAAAAATTAAACTTTTTGTGGTTTTACTTTAGAATTTATGGCGATTTTCGTTTTTCTAAAAACGAGAAATTGAGTGAAATCGCACCTAAACTTCAACATATATTAACTAAACTTAAAGGCTTTGCCCATACTACTAAATATATTTCTGCAAAATATCATAAAAAATCGCCCAGACGTTTACAAGTTCAGACGATGTCCTTTACATACATGTTATTAGAATCCTGTAAGTGCTTGGACCGAAATTCGAAGCTTATTTGAAAAGTTTAAGTTTCAATATTACTTTGAGAATCCGTTGATACTTACAACGGTTTCTAGTCAACATACATACAGTGGGGAGCACTTGTGAGTACATGTAAGTGCTTTTTACACCTAAAGATTCAGGTCGAAAAATGTTTGACACTAGAACTAAATTATACTTTTCTAAAGGTAGAAGGTACGCTGAATTCAAATCTGGCCTTAGATTCAGTCTCCGACATCAGGCGTTCGAGCTATATTAACGAGAAAAGTGTATTTTTGATCAAAATGCTCCGATTTTTGACCTTCCTGGAAATACATTTTTCATAATACTTGAAACGTCACCTGAACAAACTACTCTTACCATTTTTTTCAGTTTTTCAATTTTTAAGATAACTTATTTCCTTACGACATTATCGTCGGTTGAACTTGATATTAAATTCGAATTTTTTAAAATTTTGCATTGCGGGACTTTTGAATTGCTGTTACAACCTCAATTTACAATAATGTCGTAAGGAAATAAGTTATCTTAAAAATTGAAAAACTGAAAAAAATGGTAAGAGTAGTTTGTTCAGGTGACGTTCCAAGTATTATGAAGAATGTATTTACAGGAAGGTCAAAAACCGGAACATTTTGATCAACAAATACACTTTTCTCGTTAATATATCTCGAACGTCTGATGTCGGAGAGTGAATCTAAGGCCAGATTTGGATTCAGCGTACCTTGTACCTTTAGAAAAGTATAATTTAGTTCTAGTGTCAAACATTTTTCGACCTGAATCTTTAAGTGTAAAAAGTACTTACATGTACTCCCAAGTGCTGTACGTTTTCAAGATTTTTGAATATTGTGTTTATTTCAAAATATTTATTTTTTGAACATTTAGGAAATTCTAACTTTAACGCTTTCTGGCTTCCAAACCGTGACATGAACTCAAGAAGTGACTTCACAAAATATATTGTAAATTTTGTTCCCAATCAAAAAAGCTTAGTTTATGTAGCATTTATGGCCAATTTTGAATACCCCGAGTGGAGGCGGGTTTCTGTCTTTTCTAATAATTATATATAAAATTTATGTTATAATTTGTATTTTTATTTTTAATTTTAATTTTAACACATATATTTATATAGAATTATATGTGATAGAATTTGTTTGTACAAAAGTGATAGAATTTGTTTGGTTTTATTGTATCAAATATACTCATATATATATTTATACATTGAAGTATGTATGATCTCATATTTAGTTATATCAAGTATATATCACGAAAAAATGTCAACTTATAAATAACATGAGATATAACGATAAATGATGTGATATAGAGCCAGAGCTGTATTAAAAATTTTCGTAAAAATAAATATGAGATGTAAATATATATCGTTACATATGGCCACCAGGGCGGGTCGATTTAAAAATCGCTCAACGTTCAAGGAAAATCGTATTCTAGGGATCAAAATAAGAAACTTTGCCGAAGGAACCATACCTCTAAAACGAATTCTGATGTCCCGACTTTTGACCCGTAGTGTGAAATTTTGAAAAATCCCACTTTGACCCATTTAGACCCCAATCGAATCCAACCCAATCGAATATATTTACACTCTATTTCTTCCGGAGAAGAAATAGAGACCTTAATCTTGGAAAGACTCCTCCTACTTTCTGAAATATCTCTATCCCGAGATTTGTACATTTTGCTAAAAAAAAACACGGCCAAAAAGGCCCTCTTTTAACTTAAATTTTAACCCCTAGAATGATGATTTATGCATTAATCTGCTAGCGCGTCTCCCGGAGAAGAAGTATCTCCCATAATCTTGGAGAGATTCCTCCTACTTTCTGAAATATCAAAGTGGGCTTTTTCAAAATTTGACCCTACGGGTCAAAAATCGGGACATTAGAATTCGTTTTAGAGGTATGGTTCCTTCGGCAAAGTTTCTTATTTTGATCCCTAGAATACGATTTTCCTTGAACGTTGAGCGATTTCTTTGCCTCCATACAAATCGACCCGGCCTAATGGCCACATATGTAATTACACAGTAAGTATATGAAAATGACACACCAAAACCCCGGAACACGTAAACTTAATTTTGGGGCGTAGAATTCAGTGGTTTTATTCCGTTTTAATAGGTTACGTAAAAGTAAAAAGATATTACAGTTTTAAGTTTGCATTGACTCACGCGATTTTTTGAGTGTAATTTAAGTAAAAGACATAAAAATCTTTTTTCAAATGTCTTTATTTATTGTTTATTTTTCTAAATTTAAGTCTAACAATGATGGCCGTCCATTTTTAGGAGGACGTAATAACATTTGGCTTATTCTGACATTTGTTAGCTCAGTGTCATATGATTCGAATTTTCAAATTTCATTAGAAAACATCGTCTCAAAATGGACGGACATTGGTTTTGAGTTTCGACATATAAACAATAAATAAAGTAATTTCAAAAGGGATTGCGGTGTCTTTTACTTAAATTACACTCATAAAATAGCTTGTGTCAATGCAAACTTAAAATAGAAATATCTTTTTATTTTGACCTAACCCAGTAAAAAAAATTTGTAAGACATGAAATATGATTTTACTGAAAGCCATGAAATGACAGTTTTTTATAAGCGCTAAAATCCGCGCGTATTTTGCCAAAAAGTAATGCTTCCAAGTGGGAATTCGCCATATAAAAATCATGGCATATGTAAGCAGGTTTGTAAGGGATTCTTTTCGGCTTACTCCCTTACAAACCTGCTTGCATGTAAGCAGCGTTTTTTACTGGGAAGCTATTAAAACGGAGAGTACCAATGAATTCTACGACCCAAAATTAAGTTTACGTGTACCGGGGTTTTTGTGTGTCATTTCAAAAGATGAAATTTTACTTACAGTGTTATATATAATTATATCAAGACATATATGACTATATCTAAACTTTTCTCGTCGAAAACTTAATGCAGTTTTTCATAAAAATGTATGAAAAATGTCATTCCATTTCTTTTATTGAAAATTTCATATTACCAATGAAACAGTTTCATTAAAAATAGTTTCATTAAAATTATGAAGCTTTTTCATAAAGTTTAAGAAATTTTTCATTCACTTTGTGAAGAAAACTTCATTAGTATAGTGAAAAATTTCATTAAAGTTTATCCAAGAAAATTCTCTGTGTGTAGTAGCACAGTCATTTTTTTTTTTTTCAAATAATTTTTAAACATCTGATGAAGAGTTAAAAAACTCGAGGTTCTCGGTTCAAATCGTGTGGAAATAGGAACAAAAAATTTTAAATAAAAGTTTGCATTTGATAGACATTTTTTCAGTGTAGCTTACAAATGTGTATATTATAACTAGAGCAACCAAAAATAAGCTAGAGCTTGTTTTTTTTTTTTTTATTTGAAAGAATAGAACAATTTTGATTGAACAGAAGTTCTGGTCTTGAAATTATGAAAATTTTGAGCTATATGAGTTGGAGCCATTTTTAGCTTATTTTTTTTTTTTTTTTGATATTTGCTTATTTTGTAAATACAAGCTTATTTTTGACTTATTTCGTTAAAAATTAAGCTTATTTTAGATTTTTTATATTAAAATAGGGCTTTTTGCTATTTTCTATCAATCAGTATTTTAAACAATCTTTAATTTGAATTTAAACCAATGTGAATTTGGAGCATAAGAAAAAATACTTTTATATTACAACTTTGTTTGACTGACGAAATTCAAAGGAACAAATTTTATTTGTTGCAACAATTTTAATAAAAAATTATAAAATTTAACGGTTTATTTTTTATTTAACTGTTTTTAGAGCTTTTTTGTTTAAGACCTTAAAACATTGTTTTTATAGCCGTTTTTTGGTTGCCCTAATTATAACAAGTAATTTATAGATCTTCAGTGACTGCAAATAATTTTAATTGTAATTTTCAATACCACGTATGTTAATGTTTTTATTTAAATTAATTAATTTCATAACAGCAGATGAAGCCAAGGACAGCGTAATTAATATTTTGTTATAAAATTAGTAGCAAAATAACCCAGCAAAATTATTATAATGTCTTCTCTATCGTCATTTTTTGACAAATTATAATTTAAAAATAATTAATTACACACAGAGAAATAAAGTGCCAACCGAATTTAAAAGTGTATATTAATAGTAACAACTTATTTCTGAATATTTTGGGTGTTGGAACTAAAATTTAGTTGAATTAACCGAACTTTGTTGTTGTGCCAACCATTTGGAATTCGTAATAACTGAATTTGAGTCGTAATAACCGAATTTCCATTGACAAATAGCTAAATCTTTCTCTGTGTGTATTGGACAAAATACTTTAATCAATTTTAAATTTGTGCGCCCCGGTAGGCTAGTTGGTTGCATGCTGGCTTATCAGTGCGGGGGTCGTGGGTTCGATTCCCACCAGAGGCACTGGTCTGTTTTCGCTACAACGCGCCGAAGGCCTAAGTAGCTAGCGCTCGGTTAGGGTAATAGTATATAATTTGTAATTATATGATTATTAATTAATAAAAAAAAAAAAATTAAATTTAAATTTAAATTTAAGTTACCATTTATTAATTATAAAAGTTCTTAGATTTAAAATGTTTTTACATACGTCCACTTTTCCCATGAGATAAAAGATGTTTTAAGAAATTTTTTCTTCTCCTGTGAAAATACAATCTTATTCAAATTTATTAAACTTTATTAAAAACAGCTTCAACAAAAGAAGAGGGTTATTCGGTTCTATATATTGTAAGGTATTGCTTATAAGGTGAAACATATCAATACATATGATCATATCTGAATGTATTTACTAATATCAAAAAGATCCCTGCGTGAAATGAAGGGTCGATTGATCCAAAGTGACAAATCTGTGATATATGATTTGGGGGGGGGGCACTTCAAAAAACTGGTGAAACCAAAATTGTAGTGTACCAAAAAGTGTTAATTTGGTTAAAATGATCTGATAGGTTTCAGATATATCATGTAATTGGAGAAAAAGTACCATAACATCAAAGTGTACTAAAGTAACTAGGGAGGGAAATTGTTAGTTGCCATTGAACTGATTCGAAACCGTTAGAATTTTATCTGTATCGACTTTGTGACAAGACGTAACACAGCACCTGTTCAAAAGAACTGAATACGGAACTGTTTAGATGGTGTTGCCAGATATGGCGATTTTTCGGCAAACGTGGCAAATTTAAAACTCGTTTGGCGACCATTAAATAATGAAGTCAGGTATTTAATGTTGTCTTTTGAAAAAATTCACACAGAGAAATACAGTGCCAACCGAATTGAAAGGCCTTTATTAATGGTAACAACTTATAAATTCAGTTAGTACAACGATATTTACATTAGATTTCTGAATAGTTTTGATGTTGCAACTATAACTCAGTTGAATTAACCGAACTTTGTTGTGAAAACTAATGTTAAGTTGTTCCAACCGTCTGAAATTAGCAATAACCGAATTTGAGTCGTAATAACTGAATTTTAGTTGACAAATAGTTAAATTTTTCTCTGTGTGTGGGAATGCTTGAACTTTGTTATTTTTACTAAAATATATAACAAATTTAATACAAATTCTGGTGTTTGTATTCGAAATTAAAGAATTTATTTCTTCACATACACGGTCAAGTTCGTCCCAAAATCCCCCGAACTTGGACGATCATAGGTATACCTTAATGAGCTACATCGTTATTTTAAACATTTAAATTTACGATTGGGGGGTACTTATAATAGGTTTGTACACACAGAGAATAAATTGGTTGGAATTCGATTGTATCCAACATAAATTTTGTCATTATTTAATTATTTTAATTGTAATTACTTAAAATTCATCATCAGAATAATTAAACTATATTGTAAACAGAAAATATATAAAATTAACCAAAACACAGTCACATCATTCAAACTATTGATTTTCCTTATCAATATTGAAAAAATATTATCTTCTATATTATCTTTAATACCCACAACCAACCACTTTTCGGAGATTTTATCCCTTGAATAATATATAGTATTTGCAGTTAAAATCGCATATTAGTTGCGCCTGCACAAAGAACAATCACTATATCTAAAATATTAGTTTTCGTTACCAATTTTAAAATAATATAAAGTTTTTTAATAGTTTTGGTAACTCTAATAAAATATTAAGATTAGCAACCCAATTTATGTTGTACATATAAATTTATTTTAAGACCTTAATATTTAAACTTGAAAGAAAAAAATATTCAAGGTAGAAATTTGAAAATAGAAATTCAAATTGAGTTTAGGCTAGAGGTAAAGTAATTGCCTGACAAGCAGAACGTCGCCGGTTCGAGCCCAGTTCGCTGGGAAGAATTTTTTATTAATGAAATAAAAGTAAAACAATATACATTTTTTTTAAGTTTTGGTAACTCTAAAGCTATGTACAGACGGTTGTCAGATCTTACAATATTGTCAGAAAAATGTTCAGAAAATGTCTAACAACAGTGTGAACTTAGAACTTTTACCTTGCAATATTGTCAGAAAAAGCATTGTCTGTACATTGTAAGACAATAATATTGTCAGACATCTGACATTCGTGTGAACACCCTACGTTGCAATTGTCAGATAATTGCAAGACATTGTAAACAATTTTTTATTGGCAGATGTGTTTAAATTAATGCATCTGACAATGGCAGTATTGTCACAGAAATGTTTCTATTGGCGGCACTGTCCATAAATAATGAAAAAAAAAACAAAAGTTCATATTAATAATATTAAAAATCAAAGTGAAACAAAATAGGAAATAAAACTAAATAAAAAAATGGATGGCAAGATTTCCATTAGAGAAACCTGCGTCATAGATTGCAGCTATGAGCCAACTGACTTGATGTTTCGTACCCAGTGGCCAAGAGGCTCCCAGTCGCCAACAGGCTCTAAACCCGGGAAAAAACCAACACCCAAACAAAGATCCTACCGCAAAAAAGGTGGAATCCGTGTGGTTACACGAAAGTATTATCAAACTTATCGAGGAAGTTGAGGTACGGCGAAGTTTATGGGATGCTGGTTGCGCTGAGTATAAACTTCCCAAAGATATTTTATGGCAAGAGGTCGCAGATGCCATCCAGATAAGTGTGAACGATTGCAAAGGAAAATAGGCAAATCTCCGCACCTCTTTCAACTTCAATTTGCAAAAATATTTTGTCTTCATCCTCGCTACTTTCTAATACATACATATGCAGCTAAAATCGTTGCAATTGCTTTTCTTGTTCCATGAAAATTAATATTATTACTTTTTCAATTTAATTAAACACATAATTGACAAATAATAATTTCTTTCAAATGCTTTGACAGTTCTGGCAATATCTAACAACAGATCTGGCAATTTTTGCCATACAAGAATCTTACAACCGTGTGAACTGACAATTTTCGTTGGCAGATAAATTTATTGTTTGACAATTGTCTGACAATGAAATTGAAAGGTTTTCTTACAATCGTCTGAACTGACAATTTACCTTTTGCTAAACATGTTTCATTGTCAGTATATTGCCAGCACATTGCCAGATCTTGCAATATTGTAAGATCTGACATAGCTTAATAAAATATTGAGATTAGCAACCGAATTTCTATTGTACATACAAATCTATTTTTAGACAAATATTTAAATTTGAAACTAGAAAATATTCTAGGTTGAAATTAAAAAAAAAAAAAAACTTATTTAAATTGGGTTCGAGCCCAGTTCGAGGCATGTACTCTTTTAATTAATAAAATAAATTTTGATGAATCTATTTATAGAACATTATAGTCCATAAACATAAAATATTGAATTGTTAAAAATTCGAAATTTGTAAATAAATGTCGGTTGTTACATTAATATTAAAATTTAATAATAGTGATAGTACGTGGAACCACAAAACTTCGGTTGGCTAAAAATTCGGTTGCAAATACAAAACTGTTTTCTGTGTGTATATGGTGTATAAGAACATAATGCTTATTTGCAGGTAAGTATCGGTTTGTATTTTCTTAAATACCACGATTGTTTCTTAAAAAAGTATTCGTTTGTATATTAAATATAATATTGTTTGAGAAACAATCAAAACAATTATATATTTTAATTTTTTTAAATGTTTGATATATAGAATATTAAAAAACAAAACAAGCTGTAAAATCCAGGATTGGTAAAACATTTATGACACTAATGTTATAAAAATACGATGTTTGCACTATATACATCGTTACATGAATCCTGGCATGGATCCATAGCATTCTTGGTGGCTTAGAACAGCATTAAATCGCGTAATTAGCCGTATTCCATGTTCAGCAATGTCATTTACAACCAATTGGTTTCTAACAAATTGTTTTTGCAGCAATAAAACTTTCATTAATTCCCCAAGTCCATGGATCGCTCATCAAAAACTGTTTATCTATACTTGGAATTTCTTGATTTAAGATTGTATCAAAAAATTTGTTAGTGTTACTGGTAACAAAATCGCATAATTCAATAGACATGAAATTTTTTTCTGATAATTTAGGTCTTTTGGGTTCACCAAAATAACCATCTCTTGTTAAATTACACTATACAACAAAATCAAATTTTTTCCAAAATTACAAGGTCCGACCGACAAATTTTGATAGAAGGGGCAAAAAAAAAAGACACGTGTATCGGCGTTTTGAAAGTTTACATCTGGGTTTCATTTTAGGGGGAGGTAAAGTTTCCCCTAAATGCACTTTTTGTATTGTCAATCGGCATAAAAAATCGTGTAAAGCTTACGTTTAAAGTATATAGTGTGTTTAGCAAACTTATGTAAAATATTACGGAAAACATTTTTGTAGAATATGTTAACCCTCTAACTCCTCAAGGTAAGGGTCTTTTTTGTCCTTCTTTTAAAAAACAGCAAAAAACACCATTAAAACGGGGATTTAAGGGGTTAAAATGTTCCGCAAAAATATTCGCCGTGAAATTTTACTATAAGTGCCTGAATACACCAAAACGGAAAATTCAACCAGAAAGTCAGCAATAAGACACAACAAGAATTATTAAGAATTTTATTTTAAAGTACCCCAACAATTTAGCATGAAAATAAAAATAGTGCAAATTTCACTAAAAATCAGTAATATCTTTATTATTTTACCTTCGATAGCAAGTTTGGATAGGAAGTATTCATGAATTACATTTTTTTTAGCTCTAGACAATACCACTTCATTACACTGTACACCGACCTATAAATTCATAGATATATAAGTATATAGATTGCCAGCTGTTCTTTGGCAGATTAGATCCGTTACATTACAACAAAAACAAAAAAACAAAAATCAAATCAAATCAAAAATCAAGTGCTATATTTCTTATTCTACTGAAAACGTGTCAATTTGCGGTGCATATATTGTGGACATAATTTGTTTTGTAATTAGAGTGTTTTACTTAAAAAATAACAAAAGATTAAAGTAAGCAATTAAACTTAGCGCGTAAGATTTGTTTTGGCGAAAATGTTCAATTGTTTGGAAAAACTTGATTTGTTTTGCTATATCTGCGGTAAACATACTATATCGGAATATAAAGTTACGTTTTTCAATAGTAAAGTTGAAGACATCTATAAAAGGTATTTTGATCTAGAAGTTTTTTCGGATGAACTGTGGACGCCGAAGCATTGCTGTCGCATTTGTTATAACATTAGGAACATTAGGAGAGCACAACTGAAAAAACTATCTTACCCCCATTGCATATCAAACTTGATGTGGTAAAAAACTTTATTAAATGTCTGGATACAAATGGATCAGCATTGAATTTTCTGAAAACAATGTTTCCAAAATTAAGCGAAGCTAACATTAAAGAAGGTATGTATGTGTTCTTCTAGTCGTTGTTCTTGTTAAAAGCCTTAAAATTGGTATCATACAAACAGGTGTTTTTGTCGGTCAAGAAAAAAAGCTAATGCAAAACGCTGACTTCGACGAAATGCTCTAATCAATTGAGCTTAATGCGTGTAAAATCATTAAGTAAGTAATATACAATGTCTTATGCAAAAATCGGTCTCCTATTGCTCGAATATACGTAGACACCATGCTTAGAGCTTTTGAAAAACTAGGCGTTCATTTTTTAAATTCCCATATGGATTACTTTGAGAACCAGACATGCGCACCCATTGAAGAACGCTATAAAGGCAAAAGCATTCATTTGCTTATCGCTGCAAAATGCTGGACAATGTATGATAATGAAGTGGAATTGCATATAGCTAAAAAAAAAATGTAATTAATGAATACTTCCTATCCAAATTTGCTATAGGAGGTAAAATAATAGTGAAATTTGAACTATTTTTTTTTTCATGCTGAATTTTTGGGGGTACTTTAAAATAAAATTCTTAATAAATGCGAAATTAACAATAAGCTCTCTTTTGTTGTGTCTTATTGCTGACTTTCTGGTTGAATTTTCCGTTTTGGTGTATTCAGGCACTTATAGTAAAATTTCACGGCGAATATTTTTGCGGAACATTTTAACCCCTTAAATCCCCGTTTTAATGGTGTTTTTTGCTGTTTTTTAAAAGAAGGACAAAAAAGACCCTTACCTTATGGAGTTAGAGGGTTAATATATTCCACAAAAATGTTCTCCGTAATATTTTACATAAGTTTGCTAAACACACTATATACTTTAAACGTAAGCAGTACTCGATTTTCTATGCCGATTGACAATACAAAATGTGCATTTAGGGGAAACTTTACCTCCCCCTAAAATGAAACCCAGATGTAAACTTTCAAAACGCCGATACACGTGTCTTTTTTTTTTGCCTCTTCTATCAAAATTTGTCGGTCGGACCTTGTAATTTTTTTTTGTGTTGTACAGTGTTATTTATCATTTCCCCCTCTTTCACTTTTTGTTGTTTATTCTATTTTAACAATTTTTTAAATATTCGCGCCTTTTTTTGCATATATAAGCGATTTTTTAAATAATTCCAATTTTTGGCGTTTTTTTTCTTCAAATTTTTTATTTTTTTTAATTTTAGAAATTTTTTCACTATTGACGATTTTTTTTTTTAATTATAGAAATTTTTTCACTATTGACGATTTTTTTTTTAATTTTGACAATTTTTTTTTTAAATTTTATGATTTTATTAATTTTGGCGATTGTTGTTTAATTTTAGCGACTTTTAAAATTGTAACTACACAGAAAAAAATTATCAACCTAAAATATCTAATTAAAGATTTGATTTGAATTTAATTTAATTTGCTTCTAAACAAATATTTAATTGAATCAATTAATATTTTAATTGACTTTTAAATATATAAATAGATATTTTATTTTAGACGCAATTATCATATTATTTTTTCATACACTTTATGCATAAATAGAAAATTTTCAGTATAAAATACCAAATACATTTGAAGTTAACAAACAAAACAAACACACACACAAACAGAGTCAGCATTGCAAAAAACACAGATACCAACATATAGATCACACACTTTTTTTGTGAGTATCATATTTTTTTTTTTGTAGAAGTTATTTATAACTTTTTTCCTTCTTAATTTTAATAAAAGGTTTAATTGATAGTATCATTGCCGTGATAGGTGCAAAATCAATTAAAATATTAATTGATTCAATAAATTTTTTAATTGAAACCCGTTTTTAGTTTTTTCTGTGTATTTTTAAATTATGATATTTTTTTTTTAATTTTGGCGGTTTTTTGCGATTTTTTAATTTTACCATATTTTTCTAATTTAAATTAAAATCTTAATTTATGCTACAATTTCCTGACCGAATTCAATTAAACTTTTAATTGAATGAACAAATATTCTAATTGAATCTTGGTTTTAGTTTTTTTTGTGCAGATAAAAATCAATATAAAGACGGTGCCGCAAAAATATTTTGGCTAACGCCGACATTTTCCTTGTTAATCGATATCGGCGACTTCTTAGTATTTTAAACTGACAAAGTTAATCTTTTAGCTGTCACGTTACACTATAAACGGTCCAAAAATGTATATGTAAACGAGAAAGATTAAAAAAAATTATTAACTATAAGATTATGTTGTAACTTATTTTAGGAGGACCGGAACCCCTAGTTATGCCGCTGATTAGAAGACATTGTGATATTTAGGAGTTGAGGCGGTCTAATGTAATGTTGATTGTTTTAACCAGTTGTAAACAGCAATTATTTTAGGATAAACTTGTTGTTATACACCGCGTAACGTTTTAATTAGCACTTAAACAAACAGTTATAACAATCAGCTTTTAAATATGAACACTGGAGTGGTCCAAAAAAATATGAAATTTAGATTTTGTGATCTCCACTATGTGTGTCAACATTTAGAAGTCGCAGGAAAAGTTAACTTTTAAAAATTATTAATTTTTCTCTAGAAGAAATTTGTTTAATTCTTACTTAACCTACAAGATGTACCTTTACAAAAAGTTTACCAATCTGGTCTAAATTTATGTGCAGAAAAGGATTATGAAATCAAAGTTAAAAAAAAATAATTATAACTTTTCTTAAGATATTTGCGTTTTTTTTTTATGCTCGTATTATAAGTACAAATACATATTTTTGTCAAAATTATCAAATTTTCTAAAACAATTTTTAATTAAAAATACAACTAAGAAGACAAGAATGCAGCAAAATTGATTATTAATAGGTTTTTTGTTAAAGTTCTGCCTATTATGGAGGCTCTAACTTTTCTAAAACTTCGGGTTCTGATGAGATCTTTAGCCAGATCGAAATACTAGTATCAACCTGCTTTATTTTTGTAAATATACGGAGGTTGAAAGCTCGTTATAAATTGAAAATAACATAAAAATAATCTCGATGTAAAACAAAAAACTAATATAACTGTACAACTTATTTAGGTTTTATATGAACAAATCTCTAAAATCTGAGCTTAATATTAATAAATATTTAGAATCTGCAATCGAAGTTTAAAAAAAAAATAGTCAATTTTAAATTATTCGCAATCATAATAATTATTATTTAATTGTTTTTCAGTTTTCCAATTTCTCAATTCAAATAAAATAATAGAGCAAGTATAACTTTTAAATTTCAATTTATATGTAAGAGTTGTGGAGCTCGTTAATTCCAACTTTTTTTTACCGCCTTAATGAACACACAATTAATTAAATGTAAATAATAACACGGTGCTACAATGAAAAAAAACTTGGAAAACGACCTAGCGTGGGTTATAGGTCTTGTTGAGTACATTACAAATTGTGTCAAAAAATTTCAGAAACACCCTCTAATTCAGAAGTTATTCTAAAAAAACCGTTTCAAGTGATGTTCGTCAACTTATCGACCTGTTACTCAGTCAGTTTTTGTCCGATTTACATTTTTTTAACGGGTTTGGAAAGAAAACTGATTAGGCTTTAAAATGACGTGCATTTCTTATACATTTGTAAGTTATAAGTATTGTTTTTGTTAAGAATATCTACAAAAAAAAACGAAAATTATAAACTTTTTTGATTTTAGTAGCTTTTCATTGCTTATTTTAATATGAAAGCTTATAAAAATTTATACCAACGTATAAAGAAAATTTAGTTCTTAACAAAACATGGTTTTAATTTTTCAAATCGGATGAAAATTGTAAAAGTTATTCAACTTTTCATTAACACCTGTTTTTAGCATTTTCTCCCCCAGCGCAAACCATATGAATAAAAAAAAAAAAAAATTAAACAAGCGTTTTTCTAAGTCAAGTGGTTTACCAGAAGAAAAGTCTGCAATCTTAACATTTTACTTTAGAAAAAGTTTAGTAACTTTTGCAAATAGAAACCGATTTTAACAAATAATATCTCGTTTTTTTCTATATAAAATTGTCTTTAAAATACAGTGCAAAAAAAGATAGGTTTTCATAAAAAAAAATTAAAATAACTCTTGTTGAATTTGAAAAATTTGGAAAAAAAAATAAAAAAAAGAGAAACTTTTGCTAAACACTTACCTAATGTCTTGGAATATATATTTAATGAATACATTTCATGAAAGCCTAATTCTTTGTCTTTCCAAAACTGTTTAAAATTTTGAAATCGGTCAAAAAATGTGTGAGTTAGAGGTACTAAAGTGCTACGACCTACCCTAAAACAGTTTTTTGAAAATAACTCAATATTTTGAGGGTGTTTCAAAATTTTTGAAAACGGTTTTTGTATGTCCTCACCTAGGCCTACAACCCCCACTAGGTCGGTTTTCAAGTTCTGACAAAAAGTTTTTTTTTGTAGCAGTGTGTAATATTACAAAAAAAAATAGATATAACTCAAGTAAAAAAATATTTTGTGAATTTTCGTATTATATAAGATTATATCCGAAAAATTAGAACATCTAGCTGTATCATATAAGATCTAATCTGTTATATTTATACATTATTTGATACAGTTAGATCTAATTTGATGAAATAAGATATAGTTTAATAGAATTGTATCCGAATTTTGTCCGCATCCAAATGTATCCAAATATATATAATGTGATACAATTATATCCAACTAGACACAATTGTATACAAATATATGCAATTATATGTGACATGCGTATGTAATCATTAGGGCAAGGAAATTCATGCAAATGCATGTTTTTTTCGGATGATCTAAAATGGATATAGACTAAATATTTATTCGAATCATGAAATTTAGAACAAAGTGGCATCGATTTGTACTTGCATATTTTGGCAAAAGGGCATGTTTTTGCATATTTTTACTTTTACTCAGGGATGGCAGGCAATACCGCTAAAATACCGGTATCGATTAAAACCCCCTTTCACCTAACTATCGTTAGCCCTAAAATACCGTTACCGAATTAATTAAAATATAGTTACCGATATAAATAAAATATCAATATCCTTAAAATACCGTTACCGAAATAACTGAAATATCGGTTCCACTAAGATACCGTTACCGAAATAAACGAAAATAGCGTTACGCTTACCGAAACCCGCATCGAATCGGTTACCATACATGCTTTTAATGGTTAGCGCGTTGGACTGTTACACAGATGAAAAAAGTTCCGATATATGTAGTACATATAAATTTATATATATAGTCGTAAATATAATTCATTATTACACCGTTTCATAGCTGATCCGAAAAATGGCATACATAACCTTATCTCATGAAATCATGGGATCTCATCTGATATAATTTGATTCGAAAAATGGGAAATTACTAAGTTATATATAATTTGATCATAAACATATGTAAATACATATGATAATGTATGTTTATATATATATTTTTTTCTCTTTTCTTTTAATACGATGCCACATATAATTAAATCTTATTACGTATCGATCAATATAAAATCGCATATGACAATTAGATTTGGTTAATTAAAATAGAAAAAAGGCGCAAAAAATATGCAGTAATGAATCCAAAATATGCGCTTAAAATATGCATTAAAATCGAAATATGCACAAGATACCAAATAATATGCACTAAAACTCCAAAAAATACACAAATTTTGAAGTTTTTGCAAATATTCATGACGTCATATTTCGAAAACCGAGAGGGTTTGAGGTCGAAAGGTTAATGATTTGATAAACACTAAACATTTAAAATATTTGTGGCAAATTTCATTAAAATCGGATATGACAAATCCGAATGCTGTGCGGTTTGACCTGAAATTGCGCATATATAATATATAATATTTACAAATAATACAATTTATAGAAATTAATATGACTACATAAAGCTGCATATCATTTTGTTTAATCGCGTAGCGCTGTATTAAAAATGTTATATATGGCCACATATGTAATTATATATAAATATATCAAGTTATATCAAGCTATATATGACTATATATACACTCTTTTCTTTGGGTATTTAATTTGTAATAAAAACTTAATTTTAATAAAAAAAAAATTTTATACTACAGCCAAAAACTAGCAGTTTTTAAAAACTATTTATATTTACTTGTCAAATTCCATATAAATTTGAAATCGAAAACTAGAAGATTTCAAAAACTACTAGTTTTTGTATGAAGTATAAATGTTTTATAAGGAATGTTTTTTCTTGTCTTGGTATTAGACACAAATTAAAAATTAAAATTAAAAAAAAAATTAATTTGTGCGAACGACCCCGCCAATGCACATAGGTCTTGCGAGCTACTTTTTTGGCCAAAATTCAAATCCGATATTTCTATATTTAATGTTTGAAATATTGTAGCAAACACTTCAAGAAAACAAAAACAACAATTTGTTTTTGCAAACTTCAATTAACCGTTATTCTGTGAAGCTACAAAGTTCAATGTTTTAAGTGCAGCGATAAACTAAGACACGTGTTGTGATTTTGTTATATTTTTGTGACACAATTTACTAAAAAATAAATATACTTTTTAAAACTATTAATAATGGATACTGATGACAATGGTAGGTATTTGAATTTTTAATGGTGAAATATTCAATAAATTTTATGTAGATAAGAAAAAGTTAGAAACTTTCATAATCTCAAAATTAGTGGTTTTTTGATTTTTTAAAATTATGTTATAAGATATAACTAAAAATGTTCAAAAGAGTTCAACGAACCAAAAACACCATAAGTTGCAGTGATTTGTGGTGCATCCGAATCAGTAACAACATTCTGCTAATAGTTGCATGTTTTTGGGAAATCTATTTTTTTTTCAGGCAACTTGTGTTTCAAAAATTCTGACCTACTAAAAGTGTGGCAGACTGGACAAAGCAAAATTGAGAAAATCAAAGTTCTTTTTAATTACATTCTTAAAAATATTTTAAAATCAAATGTTTCCACTGAAAATGAGAATTACCTGAAAGAAAAAGTTCGTGTATATTGCGCTAGGCTAAACGACAAGTAGCAGAAATCTTGTCGATCAATTCAACTTTTTAATACTAAAAATGACACCTGGCTGCAAAATGAAATGGTAGTTAAGAAACCTGAAGCAAGTGACGTAAATGATGACGCAGACAAACCTTCCGTGGACGTCCTCGAATCAAATTTTCGGACATGTCTCATCGCAGTAAAAGAAGAGAGGCGGCAGAACTGTCAAAGTCTACAGCAAATGAGACATATGTTCCATATGGATTCCTGGCTAAAGTGGGTTAATGATATCCGATGAGGTCAGGATTCCACATCTGAATAATTTGAGTATATTAAATGAATAAGAAAACAAAAAAAATATTTTCTCTTAACTTCGAATTTTAGTAATTTGTAATGATACATTTTATTCCCAAGATGGGTAATTTTGGGCTGTCTCGCGGCACGGGTTAACGTTTTCCAAAAAAAAAGGGTTTTCTCTATTTGGAACCGGTTGTAATAAAACTGCTGACACATAAATATATATATGTGACCTTTGTGCAATGTTTCCCTGAAACCTAGGAAATCAAAAAGTCCGGGATGTCCCCTACACTCAGGGAACTTATAAAGTAAATATTTGTAGTTGCTTGAGATGTAATACAGTATCTTTATTTTTAAGTGAAACCCCAGTCATTTGTAGAAGAAATTTAATTTTTGACTACATACAGTGGGCGAAATAATTATAAATAAGTTCACCCATGAAAATGTAAATTTTTTCCAAAATACTTGCAACATTTAACATTTGCTACCACATAAAAATAAGAATAATTATATTTCTTGATATCAAACCCCTTTCAATCCATTTTCTGCAGTTTTAATTTTTAAAAATTATTTATTGTTTGCCAGCGAAAAGTTCAATGTAAAGTTCAGTTTTTCGAGAAAATATTTGAATTTTTTTTTACTTTTTCCTCACTTGCGTATTTTACAACTTCATTCCGTTCATTTTAAGTGTAATTTTGTTTTACAGCGTTCTTTTATAAACGAAAATATGTAATTTATTTAAAAGAAGTCGTAAATCAATGCTTTCTAATACAAAAAAATGAAAATTTTTTTTTGACAATTCAGCGCTAAAAGTGTTTTTATGATTTAATCAATATAAGTAATAATTATTTGCTTTTAAATTATGAAGAAATAATGCAAAATAATTTGTGCCCTGGTATGACACTTTCCCAGGCGCAGATCAAGGGGAGGGAAAACGGGACAGTTCCTCCCCCAAAATGAATTTTTTCAATACAAAAATATAACAAATAATAGAAACTTTTGTCAAAACACTCTAACTTTAGAGCGTAATTACATCAAAACTTTTTACTTGGGAATACCTAATATAAACTTGTAAATTAAATAAACTATGAGTATATATTGAAAATTTAAAAACTAAATTTTTACTTTCATTTATCCCAAAAGTATTGCTCACAAGACAGGTCTCAAGGGTCAGACCACCGAATCCCTAATAATGCTAGGAAAAACGGTTAACATATTGTCCCCTTCATCACTTCATATTTTTTTGTAATTTCAAATTATATTGTGATTTTAAAATCTTGAGAAATTTTGAAAAGTTTGTTCTTCAAAATTTTTGAAAATTAACAATTTGCCCTCGAACAATTTACTATGTTTGATGATTTTATTTTTAGATCATATAATTATCGTATACATAAAAAAATAACTTTTGATTATAATTTTTTAAATGTTTGTTTGCTGATTTTTTGCAATTTATTTGCGGTTTAACTTTAAATTATTAATACGATTTTTTTGTAATGTATAATATATATTTGAATTTGTTATTTTTTTTTTTTTTTTGTTTGTATTTCGATAACTACTGGCTGTTATGTTCAGTTCATCGAAGAATGAATTCTTTAGAAGTGATTTTTATTCAAGAATAAAATCTAAATCTAATGTCTATTTACTAGAGAGGGATACGTGAGCATAATTTTGCGTGATTCAAGTGAATCACGCGTGACTGTGGGCAAACCTAATTTTGTTCACGTGAACGTGAGTAAGTGTGAGTAGGAAAAAATTCTTTGTGAGTGTGCGTGAGTCAAATTTTTGTGTGTGAGTAGAATTTTGGCAAAAAAAAAATATTATTTGCTTTAGTAAATGTTTCTTTAGTTGTTTTGCCGATTTAATTTTTTTATGGTTTTAAAACACTAAAAATGGCAAAATAACATATTCAGAGCAAATTTGAGTCAAAAATTCACAATTTACCTTAATATTTACATTTTATTTTTTCCGGTCAGGTTTTATTTCAAGATTTTGCGTGATTCAAGTGAATCACGCGTGAGTAAAGTGAGTGAGTGTTCGTAATTTTAATTTTTCTCTCGTGAGCGTGAGCCAAATTTCACTAACCCCATTACTAACAAAATCATTATTTTCACTTTTTTCAAATAAAAAATTAAATTTTTTTTTCAATTGAATTCGAATTCAGAGAATTTTTTACACAATTAAAAATTTAAATTTGAATTTAAATTGTCGGAATAGGTTTGGAGATAAACTATTTAAATTTCCTACTTAAGTCGTCCTTTCGAGGTATTAAATATGATGGTGTTCCTAGAACTACTCGACCTTTCTACGCTGATATTCAGTAAACACAGAAAAAAAAAATTACAATTTTTCAACTGAAATTCCGTTACTACGATTTAAATTTGTTCCGTTACTACAACAAAACTCGATTAACACAACTAAATTTTAGGTGCAACGCACAATAATATTCAAAAATAACATTTGAATATGCTTTTACTAACCGAATATATTGATTGTAGCCACAAAAATACACTTTTCATTTTCAATGCATTTCACAGAGAGAATTTCAATTATTTTGCAATTGGCCACAGCACTACGCTATTTCGGGCAAGGAAGTTACCAACAAATGATCGCAAAAGACTTCAATCTAGCAGTGGGAAGAAGTACAGCATCAAAAATTTTAACAAATATGTGTAATGTTTTGAAAACTGTCATATGCCCAAATGGATTAGATTTGAAAGTCGCGAAGAAATAGAGAAATCAAAAAGAGAAATCAAAAAGGAAAATCATCGGTTGCTGTTCTTCATTTTGTATATTTTCAGTATCTTCGTTATTTTCATTTAATTTTTGTAAAATCACGTTAACTACATTGTCGGAACTGGTGCCATCTAAGTTTGACAATTCAGTAGATGAATTTGTGGTTGTTTACCATTTGCTAGTCGTCCCGAATGATTTAGCAGCTGGAACACCTTCGACTGCTGTATAAAGGATAGAAAGTTTGGCAACTGAATTGATATGTATTGGATATTGTTGGGTCATCCACCTGTTGCCGTTACCTCTGCTCTATTTTCGGCCAATTTTTTACGAATGGTAGCCTTCCAATAAGCCCAAGCCTTTTTCCAACCAGTTGCATCCTTTTCTGGAGGTCCTAAGCTGTTTATTGTACTTGCTAAGTCCTTCCACAACTGGTCTTCAACTGTTTTGACGCTCCTCTAAAAACCTTTGGCCAAACCATGGATTCATGTGTTTTCCACTAAAAAATACAACACTTTTTCAGTTAAATAAACGTATATTAAAAACATATCACATTTGCTTACATAGTTTGTTTTTTTTTTTACTTTTAATATCCAAATTAATTTTATTTTCTAAAAAGTTTGTTTTTTTCACTCAGTTAACTAATACCGTTTTACAATTACTTTTTTGTAGTGGAATTGTTTTATAGAACACATCAAATCACTTTAATTCCACTAGAAACAAAATGAAAATGAAATATTTCTTTTCAAATCACTTATGTGGAATTGAGAACACAAATTGAGCGTAAGTTTCACTTTCACTTCATTTTCGGAATGTAGAACCCATGCGTAAGACTATTAAGCTTTTTCATTACGTTTAAGAACTTTTTTATTCACATTGTGAAGAAAACTTCATTATTGAAACTTTTTCATTATTTGTATGAAATTTTTAATAAATGATGTGAAATTTTTCATTAAATTTTATGAAAAACTTTATTAATTTAATGGAAAGTTTCAAATAGATTTTATAGATCTAATGTGAAAATTCATTGATATCATGCAGATAATTCTCTCATTGTTGCCACTTTATTGTTAGGAAATCTTCATTGTTAGCAAATCGTTTACCATCAAGCCATTAGAATTTTAATTTGGAAAGAGAAATTAATTCGATGGAGCTAAGCCTGGCGCAAAGCCAATTGCAAATTGTAAAAATGAACATTTTTATTTTATAAGACACAATCACAATAAATCCAAAATGTCAATTTTCACCAGAAAGAAAACACCGGTGTTCTATATTTCACTTTGCAGTGGAAGTTGTACGCCTTTTTATGTTTCAAATTACGACTGAGTATTTTTATATCGATCTATTAGCATTTAAATTGATGTTCTTTGGGTAACAACCAGAAGTTAATTTAATTTTCTTGATTTGCAGAACATCGTGAAATTTTCCATTCCACTTTCGGTTAAAAGCCGTGGAATATAGAACTCCCCTAATGAGTAATTATATGTTATATACAATTATCACTTGAGACTCATTTTTGTTAAACTTTATTAAGGCAGAAATTACCAACCGTACCAAAAAAATAGTACTGGCAAACCACAGCTATTTTTGTAAAATTGTACTACACTTAGAATACTATGTAGGTAAAGGCCACTGCAAATGTAGTTAAAAACAGATGAAATTTCACTTAAAGAAAGGACGACTTACATTTCATTAAATTCAACTAACATTGTCATTTGTTTTTTAATGTTAAAAAAATTACTTAACAATTGTAGTAAAAATGAACCACATGGTAGTAAAAAATAAACAAACATTTATTTTTTTAAATATCAAAAAACTATTGTAAAAAATGAATGTAAAATCATAAAACAGTCATTTGATGTGGTTTGTTTTTTTTTTAATGAACTACAAGGTTAGTAAAATATTAAATTTGTTCTGCAAATGACATTTACATTAATAATAAAGAAACTGCATTACAACCTAAACAACTAAATATGTTTAAAGCAGAAGTTCCCTGAGTGTAGTAAAACACTATATTGTTTGCAACAAAGCATGTGTTTTGCCAATACCACCCGCAAAATTCTTTGGCAACATCGTTTTTACCAATATTACAACCAATTATTAGCAGCATGTTTTTTATTCATTTTATTTCACACATTTTAATACGATGTATAAGACTAAAGGGCCAACTATATTTAGCGAAGTTGAATTAAGGGACTGAGCGATTGTATGTAAATACATTAGCTTAAGTCAACTTTCGTAAAGTTCCATCTCTTAGTAGCCCACGGGACGGATATTGTGAAAATGAGGCTAAATGTGTTTTATTGTACATATTTCTAAAAATTAATTTAATTAAGCTATTTTAAGAGCATCAACTTTTTTGAATTACCAACTCAATGCCAACGGTGGCAAGTTCGCTCAAACCACCGGTTGTCCACTCTTATCAATCGGGTAACAGGACAATACTATCAAGATTGTTAATATCACGTTCTGCCAATGCATAATCGACCGCCATCATAATCGCTTTGCCAACACTGTGCCGATTGTATTTTTCTGCATGGGTACCTTCCTTGTTAGTGTCTACGGAAAAACTTTTACCCATAAAGTACTATAAAATGTACCAGTAAAAAGAGTGAATTCTTTAAAATCTCTGATGAATCTAGGAGATACTATTTGAAAAACATTCAAACAAAGGGAAGGGATAATGGAAGAGCAGGCAAAAACAGACTGGGCATAACAACAAATAAATAAATAAAATACATATTTATAAAATCAGAAGAGAAAGAAAAAAGTATAGATAAGATATATACAATACAAACAATATTGTACAATACTTTTATTAATGTTAAATATAGCAGACAATTAAATTCACATATAGGTGATGATAATAGGTTGATACCGCGTAACTGACAACTTTTTTACAACTATAGTTAAGCATGTCAAACGTTTTACTCCATGATATAAGGAGAGAGATCGAAAAATTTCCGACACAAATTATCTTTTATAACTTTTTATGTTTAAAAGTGAACGTTTTATTAAATTTTCTTTAGAAATGTCATAAGATTATGTGTACAAAATATTCGCGTAATCGGATTATTTAGTTTGTTTGCAAATGGACTTCGAACAAAAAATAATTTCAAAAACAAAAATAAAAAATTCTTAAATTTTTCACATAAAAATTTGCTGAATTGTCCAGAACTCAGAACAATTAAATCATTTTATTTTTAAATTATTGATGATGGCTACAAATCAAGTTCACAACATTGTCAGTTTTTATTGAGAAATTGTCCGCTCCTAGCAATTAGGATTCTAAAGATGTCAAAAAAAACTCTATTACTTGATTTTTGTTCAGACTGCAGTTGTAATCGAAGTAATGAGCCGATCGTTTAAATATTTGGCACACATAATCTAACAACATTTTTTAAGATAACTTGATAAGAATAAAAGTTTAGTGTCGTATATAAAAAAATATTGTAAGTGAATATGTGTGTCGGGCTTTTTTCGATCTCGCTCCTTAGAAGTCATTTGGAATCAGCGCTATCAGCTTTGACGATTTGTCTCGATTTTGACGATTTTTGAAGTGAATAATTATAAAATGACGATTGACGCTTTAACCAATCTCTCTCTCTCTCTCTCTCTCTCTCTCTCTCTCTCTCTCTCTCTCTCTGAAAAATGACGATTTCTAAAAATTTTAAGTTTTTAATGAATTTTTCAATTTTTTCCCCTACAATTTACTGACAAAATTTTATCAAGTTTCTTTTCATTAAACAAAAATCATTCAGTTACCAATTTCGATATCAACTATATATAAACTTCATAAGATTAAGATTAATTTTTATAATGTTTTACTTTTAAATTATAAAAATTTAAAACCAAAAGTTTATTTTTAGATCTTTTATCATAAATTATGATGTCAGCAATATTATTCAAGTTCAAGATCATTTGTTAAACAAAAAACCGTGCAATGTTTATTTATTAATTAAAAAAGTTTTCTATCCGCTAATTTAAAGCAGATTTTATCTACTGACAGGTTCTTACATGTTTCATTTCGCGTCACCGAAAATCTTCAGAGAACCAATGTAGAAGGGGTAAACCGAAAGAATTTTTTATATACAGTGGGGAGCACTAATCAGTACATGTTAGTACTTTTTACACCCAAAGATTCAGACCGAAAAATATTTGATATTAGAACTAAAGTATACTTTTCTAAAGGTATAAGGTAGGCTAAATCCAAATCTGGTCTCAGAATCACTATCCGACATCAGACGTTCGAGCTATGTTAACGGGAAAGTGTGGTTTTGGCAAAATGCTTCGATATTTTACCTTCCGGTAATATTTTTTTATAATACTTTTAACAGCACCTGAACACGCTACTGTTACCCATTTTTCCAGTTGTAAAATTTTTAAAATATCTTATATTTTCCTTAAATTATCGTGGGTGGAACTTGATAAGTTCGATTTTTTTTAAATTTTATACTGTGGGACTTTAAAATTGCAGTTACAACTTAAATTTCAATTTACAATATTTTCGTAAGGAAATATCTAATCTAAAAAATTCAAAAACTGAAAAAAGGTTAACATTAGTGTGTTCAGGTGCCGTTACAAGTATTATGAAAAATATATTTCTAGGAAGGTGAAAAATCTGAGAATTTTGATCAAAAACGAAATTTTTCCCGTTAATGTAGCTCGAACGCCTAATGTCGTAGTGATTCTGAGACCAGATTTGGATATAGCGTACCTTATCATTTGAGATACAAAACAGAGACACGTTTTTGATTCTTGCTAAATATTTTACTTGAGTGCCAATTTTTTGTCGCCAAATTTTGTGAAACCAAATATGTATCAGAAAAAAAATTTAAAGAATTCATATTTTGTAGTGGGATTTTGCAGATTTTAAAATGGGTCGGTGATTTTAAAATTCGATTCCGTGTAGTGTCTGTTGGAAGTTGGGTTCTTAAAACTCAGAGGCGGAGATAATAAACGGCATCGAAATGGTAAAATAATTACAAATAGTGATTAAAACGAAGTTTTAAGTAAACTTTCCCCTATTTTATTGAAATACATGAAGTTTTGGGATTGACGATTATTTGACGATTTCTCATTCTTAAAATGAAATACATTTTATTGAAATATACGAAGTTTTATGATTGACGATTATTTGACGATTTCTCTTTCTCAAAATGACGATTTTGACGATTTTTTTTTTACTAAATGGGTTGGCAGCACTGTTTGGCATACATATCATAACACTTGTGTATTTATAGCAGTTGTTTTAACCTGCAACAAAAACTACTAAACGTTTCTAACAATCGATTCATTCGGTTAGCGGTAATAGATAGATAGCGTTATTTCGAAAGTATTTTATTGAAATATTTTAAGGTTAACGGTTTTAGAAAAATTTTGTTAGGTTATTTTAGGGTTTGTGGTATTTTAAGCAATTTCGTTAGGCTATTTTAGGATCAACGGTAGTTGTGCTAAATAGGAACGATATGAACTATGAACTATTAAGCCAAACTCTAATTAACGGCAATATAAGTCATATCATTAGGAGATTTTAAGGTTAACGGTATTTTAAGTTATTCATTTAGTATAGCAAATGGAATATCATGCAAATGCATGTTTTTTCTCGATAACCTAAAACTGATATAGACCAAATATTTATCCGAATCATCAAATTTAAAGTTTTAGTTGCATATTTTGTCTTTTTTTGCATATATTGTACTTTTAAATGCTATGTTTTGATTTAAGCAAAATCATTTTACATTTACAAATCTTGCTGAACCGTAGAAAAGCGTAATACATATTGAATTTATATTATACCCGAAATCTAGTTTAAACTAGATCTTATGAAACGTAATTTCAAAACAAATTTCCCATACAAATTTATAACTAGATTGTAAGATAATCTGGTTTAAAATTACGTTTAAAATTAGGTCGTTGCGATGCAACACCTATTTTAGAAGAGAAATTTGAAAAAAATTTTATTAATTTTAAGAAAACTTAATAATATAAAATGACGTTTTTTATTGAAAGAAAAATTCAATTTCTTTTATTTTTCCCTTCGTCAAAGGGAGTCTCTCGATGGGTTCTATCCGATCTAAATTAAATTTGAATATGTGATAAAGAAAAAAAATAAATTTTTTTAACGGCGCGTTCTTACGTTTAACCCTTTAACCGGCAAGCCCGCCTCTAGGCGGGGTATATTAAATTGGCCATAAGTTCGCCAAAAAGTGTTTTATTATAAAAATGTAAGCTATATCGATAGAGAACGAAGTTATCCACATATTTTGCGAAGTAATGTTTTGTGTACATGTCATGGTTTGGAAGCGAGAAAGCGTTATAGTTAAAATTTTCAGTAATTTCAAAAAATAAATATTTTGAAACAACCACAATTTTGAAAAGTCCTTAAAACACATTTCTGTTAACATGAAACCATCCATATTCCACACAAAGGAAGATTAAAGCTTAAAGTTTTGGAAAATACTCTAAGTTTGTTCCAAGGACATACAGAACTTTAAAAGGATACATATAAAGGACATCATCTTATCTTGAAAACGAGTGGACGGATTTTTATGAAATTTGGCAGAAATATTATATTTGGTAACACTATCAAAGCTTCAAATTTTCGTCAATATATATTAAAGTTAAGGTTTGTTTTCGCTCGATTTCGCGTTTTTCGAAAAACGTAAATCGCCATATCTTTTTATCTAAAAGCTCAAAACGACTAATTTTTGGGCTGTTGTTACATCTTTGTAAGAAGAATAATTTATGCCTTAACTTTTTAAACTTTATAGTTTGAAATAGCCTCTAAACCTATTTTGAACCATATCGCCTAAAATAGGCAACAAAAAAAATTTCGCTAAAACAAAATATTATTTATTTCTCGTGCCGAACAAGTGGAATAAATTTCAGTCAAAAAAAGCTTATGCCGCACTGTGGGGTGAGAGCCTTCAAAAGTGGCGATTAATTCAAAAGATGAACTTTAACTTTCACAACGGTATTTGGTACCATATGAAAGTAGATAAAATGCTACATCACTAACTGCAAAAATTAAAGTTCTGAGTTGTTTACTTTATTTGCAGTGAGTGCTTAAAGTTCAATAATTTTTGCTGTTTTTGCTCGCATTGATAAAAAAAGAAAATTTTGATATTTCAAGTGATTATATTTTTTATTAAGACTTCTATAAGTAAAAGTTTTATAATGGAACCGTCAACTTCAGGTATATGAGCATATAAAAAATTACTTTTTGTTTAGATAAATGTTTTAGAAATATTTAAAAAAAAAAAAACAAAATTGCTCTAAAAATGTGGTATTTTTGGTATTTACATTGAGTTTCAACAACTTTGCGGGTGATTCGGGGAAAAAATGTTTTTATGCTCTTTAAATATGAGATTTTAGCTAATAAATCCCAGAATGCCTTGTTGCGCATTGGTGCGATTTTTGAGTTATGAAGGTTTTTGTGAAAAAAAAACTATTTGGCAAAATCCTCGACCGTCTTCCACTAGGTTTTGCAGGCCCCTGAAAATTGAATTTTTGAAAGAAACGACCGATAATATTAAACGCGAAAAAGAAAGAGTGGAGACAGAGAAAAAGGCTCTTATCGATTCCGTAGTCTTAGTTGGAGAGAGATTAGCTAAAGTTAATCACAATCTTATTCTAGTGATGATTGACGGTAAAGTTTGTAATGCTATTACAGACACAAAGTCCACACAAAAGTGCTATATATGTGGCGCCACAAGTAAAGAGTTTAACAATATTGAAAAAATGATTACAAAAGATGTTAATATAGATAACATGGAGTTTGGTTTATCTGTTCTTCATGGCTGGATACGATTTTTTGAGTGTCTTATTCACTTATCATATAAACTCCCGATAAAAAAATGGCAAACTAGATGTGATGATGAAAAAAAAATTATTGCTAATACCAAAAAACGCATTCAAAAGGAATTTAGAGAGAAAACTGGATTGATTGTTGACCAACCAAAACCAGGTTTTGGAAACTCAAACGATGGGAATACTGCAAGGCGTTTTTTAAGAATGCTGAAGTATCTGCCGAAATTACAAAAATTGATTTGCAGTTGATAAAAAATATGCATACAATATTAATAGTTGTTTCCAGTGGCAACGAGGTCAATATAGAAAAATTTTCAAATTTCGCTAATGATACTGCCAGGTTATTTGTTAAAAATTATCCATGGTATTATATGCCTCCTACTCTACATAAATACTTTATTCACGGGCCAGAAATTATATCGCTTTCACCATTGCCTATTGGCCAACTAACTGAAGAATCTCAAGAAGCTAGAAATAAGGACTTTAAAAGTTATAGGGAGCACTTTTCGCGTAAAAGCAGTAGGAAAAATACCATAGAAGACGTGTTCAATAGGTTTCTTTTGAGTTCTGATCCATTCATTTCAAGCATGAGAAATAGCTGTAAAAAGAAAACGGAGCAAATGCCAAAGTCTGCATTGGAGTTACTTGTTCTTCCCCACAGTGAAAACGATAATGATGGCGATGATGAAGGTGATGATGAAGACTATTTTAATGATGATTTTGAAGATAATGATGATTATGAAGATAATGATGATTATGAAGTTGATGATGATCATGGAAGTAAATAATACTTATGAAGTTAATGAAATTAAGTAAATACAAAAGCCTTATAAGTCTATTTTTTAATGTTTATTTTCTTACATGTTTGTTTTCTATTGTTGAATATTTATAAATAAAAATTAATAGTATTTTCTAATGTGTCTTTTTGAGTTAAATCTACAAAATTATGGATTTTTGAGAAAATATATGAATTTAAAGTTTAAAATTTTTTTTAATTTTTTTTCTAAAAGCACATAATGTGTGCTATAATTTACAATTTAATTCACTAATTTATCGTTTTTCATTCCAAAGTTACAGCAAAAATAGTCAAATAAGACGAATTTTTTCAAAATACAAAAAACCCCATAAAACGTTAAAAAAATTTTTTCTTCAACAATTTTTTTTTTTAATGATGAGTTTTTATGTGTTTATTAATATCAATCAATAAAAAATAACAACATTTTAAAATTACGACTTCTATGAATTAATCGCCACTTTTGATACCATTCACCCCACTGTGTGCCGGTTAGAGGGTTAAGTGTTAAAAGTTGGGGCCAAAGTGTATACATTTTTAAATGTAAACATGTCTGTTGTAAAACCTTATCAGTTACGAGTTATCAACTTATGACCATCAAATATATCTGTTGTTAAGTTTAAAATTCAACACAATTTGTACTATGTATAGGCTGACCATTCGTACTGCTTTGATCAAAACATGTACTGATTTTTGGTCACGTGTACTGATGAAAAAGTCGTGTAATGATTTGTACTGATTGTAATAATTTATAAAATGTTTAGGAAGTTTTATTTATTTTTTTCATAGAAACACTAATGTTTTGATCCATTTAGAATAAGGTTTTCAGAAATTAAAATCATTTAAAACTGAAAGCATTCAGAACCAGAAGTGTTTTCTCAATTTACTTTTTTTGGTCTAATGGAAGCTGTAAAAAATCTTTAAAACTAAAAGTATTTATGTGGGAAACTCGTTTTGAATCTAAGATTAGTTCGAAAAGGAGCGCTTAGAAATCGAGAGAATTAATATATTAAATTTTCGGGTATTTTAAGGAAAAGAAATATTCAGGACGAAAAATTAAAGTCTGCAGTCTGCACACATAGAAAAATTTTTTAACGATTTCCAACTGAAATTTAGTTACAACCGCAATAAAATTCGGTTAATATAACTAAATGTACATTTACCATCAAAATCCAGTTTAAACTAGATTTCGATCATATGATAGTGTATAAAATTATACACGAACTAGATTTCGAAATCCAGTTTAACTTGATTTCGAAATATAGTAATGTAAATACAGCTTAAAATTTAATTTAGGACGAGTTTTAATGAAATTTTCCTTTAAACGAATTAGTTTATAATTTTTATGAAACTATTTCCATTAAAAATAAATAATAAAGGGTCCGCCATCTAACGTTTTTTTTTCAACTAGTGCTTATTTCGTGAATGGTAACACTTAGCTCATGTCTGATTTGACAGATAATTAGTTTTATCCTTCCGCTGAACGAATATGGTCCGTATGTTCGTTATATTGTGAAAAAAGTGAAAGAAACTGGCATCCTCATCGATAAACCAAAGCGTGAAAAGCCAAAAACAGTGCGTACACCCGAGAATATTGCTGCTGTGGCAGAAAGTGTGCGTGAAGCGAAATCAACATCAATTCACCGTCGTTCTCAACAATTGAACATTTCGGAGACATCATTGAGACGAATTTTGCATAAAGACTTTGGTATGACGCCATACAAAGTCCAATTGGTTCAGGAGTTCAACAAAAAAAGTTATTTGCGGACCCATTATAACATTTTTTATATAACTCTATGAAAAACTGCATTAATCTAAGTTTTAATGGAGGAATTCCATTGAATTAAGTTAAATCAAAATTGGGGCACCCAAAAATATATAATTTAAGATCCTGGTGGATCCCAAAATATCCCGTGGTATGAATTTAGACCTATTTGGATATAATTAGATCCAAAAAGATAAGTAATTTTTAGTGGATAGAATAAGATATTTTGAGATTAAATTGGATTTACTTATTTATATCTCATGACATATATTATTTTTAATAAAAAAATAAAACAAAATTTAAAGAAAAATAATTTGGACATCTGCTCATATGTAATTATATATGGGTTAAATATTGAAATATATAATTATGTCTTATACTCATGGAAAACGTTAATGATTTTGGACCATACATATACAAAAGTATTTTTTATAAGACAGCATATATTATTATATCTTAAATTATATAGCTTATATGTTACCATATATGATTACATATTGTGTTATATATGAGTATGTGTTATTATATATGACAATAGATCTATCATATCTTAATAACGTATAGGCAAAAAATACGAAATTGTATAAATGAGGTAATTAAAAAAAAACATGGTTGTTTACAACAATTTTTTTATTTTAGAAAATATAATAACATTATCAAGTTGATTATTAAAAATATAAGCAAGTTAATTATTGATCAATTAGTATTAAAAATATCACTCAACAAATTAGATCGACGCAAACTGATTTGTAAATTTTGTAAAGAAAATCTTTTATAAAAAATTTAAGTTTTTAATAATTTTCAGGACAAGGGATTTAAAAAGAACTTTTACTTACAAGACAATAAAAGTAGCCAAGAAAAATAAAAGTGTGTAAAGAAAACCTACTTTGGTCATAAAAAGATTAAAAACTTGACGCTGGAGCGGTGGGTAGGTGCTCAAAAGCGTTCCGTGGGGGCGGAGTAGCAATAAATGCATGCAAACGTTTATTATAAAAAAATCTATACCAGAACTTAAAAAATTTATAAAAAATTGATAAAAATAGTTTTCTGAAAAGACCTCGCGTAGTGCCGCTATGCCAAAGTCACAATAGACATTTTAAACACTAAACGTTGCCCAACTTAGACCCATGGAAACTGTTCTGGCAAACTTAAAGAAAAAACTATATAGAAAAAGATACATGGCAAAAAATTTAGATTAACTAATCAAAAAAGCAACAAAGGGCTAAAAACCAGTATACAAAGGGAATTTAGAGCTCAATGGCTGAAGTACCGAAAAAAATTCGGAAGGCAATTCGATATATGGTCGATATTTTTTTCGAAGTTTAGTATATTCCTGTATATAACAAATAAATTTAAATTAAAAATAAAAATGCCTTGTTTGCTTATTTTATACATACAGTAGTTTTGATTTAACTGCCTTTTACTTACGTGCACTTTTCACATAACTGCACAAAATTTTGGTTTCGTTGTTATTTTACAAAATTACGTATGCAATTGCCTTCATTAAGTGCACTGTGTATACCTGCGCATTTAAAATAAGTGCCTCATGTTTTTGGCAGTTGTACATTATTTTCATACAAAAGATCGCCGTTAGCTGCCTCTTATGTTTTGCTTACTTAGTTAGTTTGGTTAGTTAACGCTTGTACCTACATAAATTTGTATGTAAAAACCTTATAAAATTTTTTATGAATGTTTTTTTATTTTCGTTTTGTTGTTTTTTATATAAATTCTATTGTATGAAATAAACAATTAATAAAAATAAATTAAATCATATCTGGTCTTTGCAGTTTTCAACAATTTAGTTTACCTGCACTTTAAGGCAGGTAACCAATTTGAGTTAGCAGCGCTTTTGGCTTACCTGCACAAAAATTCGTGCAGAAGTTGGTTGTGCAGCTAAGTCAAAACTACTGTATTACATAATTTTTTTTTACAAATTTAAGTAAGTTTCATAATTTTGTAGACAAGTTTCTACCTAATCTGAACTTTTATATAGCTAAAGCAAATTAGGTGTGTTTTTTAGAATTCACCACAAGATTTATATTTTTTAAAAATGTACTGATTTCGTGTCAGAAAAAAATGGTCACCCTAACTGTGTATTATAAAAATGTACACGCAGAAAAAAACTGGGGGAATATTAAAGAAGTGCTTAGTAATTATACAACTACATAAGCTTCAATTGAAGTTTCAATTTCAAAATTTCTTGTAAAATATATAAATTTTTTTGGAATTTTTTTTACTACACTGAGAGAATTTTCAACATCATCTTAATGAATTTTTGCATAACATATATGAAATGTCACTGGAACTCATCCATTGAAACTTAATATAATATAATGAAGTTTTTTCATAAAGTTTAATGAAATTTTTCATTTTATTTATTAAAAATTTCATACTACTGATGGAAAAGTTTCATTATATTATTGTATTCATCAAAACTATGAAGCTTTTTAAAAAAGTTTAACAAATTTTTCATTCACATTGTGAAGAAAACTTCATCAGTTTAATGAAAAAATTTCATTAATACTCGTCCAAGAAATTGTCTGTTTATGCTTGTATATATTTTACAACAATTTGTAAATATTTTATTAGAACTTTGTAAAACTAAATTGAAACTTATTATTCAATCGGTTAACCGTTACTCGATTAATCGATGAATTTTAATTAAACAATTGTTCGAGAAAATTAAAATGACCAATTTCGAGTAACGAATAACTCGAACAATTTTCGAGTTATTCCAGTAAATCAAAATACGTTCTTTTTCAATTTATAGCGCGGTTTCAACCTATGTATATTTACAAAAATAAAGCAAATCAAACATATTAGCTAGGTTGATACTAATATTTCGATCTGGCTAAAGATCTCAGCAGAACCCGAAGTTTTAAAAAAGCTAGAGCCTCCATAATAGGCAGAACTTTAACAAAAAAACCTATTAATCATCAATTTTGCTCCATTCTTGTCTTCTTAGTAATCCAGCACGTGGTTAGGGTCTTTTCCTAACAAGCATCATGACATTACTAAGCTTTGAAGACCAAAAATGTTCTATTTATATAAAAAATAATTTAGTTCTATTTCAGTTTATATTTTATAAAAATAACTTCCCAGGAAAAAATTACACATTCCAAAAAGAAGGTAATGCCCACACTTGCTTACATATCTCATTGCTAAATTTAGTAACTGCAATACCAAACTCATTCCAACGATAAAGTCAAAAAAGCAAGTAGTATTGTAATCAATTCTTTAAATTTAAACCAGAAAGCATGAACTCAATAACAAAATAATTATTTACTTAAAAGATAATAACAATGTTTATTAACTTATATGTATAACTATTTGTACTCAAGAAGTAATCATATACTTTTTCTTAATAAAAGGACGTTATTGGAAGTAGTTCCTCATATATTTTTTCAAACAAATTATTATTTGCAGGAAAATAATACTAAAAACAGAAATTGCATGTTGCCTAAATTTTGTTAAAACTGTGGTTAGGTATAAATTAGTGAAGCGCACGTGAGCAGAAAATTGTGAGTGGAAGTTGAAATTACTGACGTTATCGTGAGTGTAAAAAAAATTTTCGAGGGTGATTGTGCGTGAGTCATATTTTTGTTTTTCAATTTTGAATTGTTCTTTTTTTTTGAAAAATTTATATTTTCGTGGTTTATAGCTCCAAAATTATGACAAACCCATGTTATCATAACAATTCGATGTTTCACTTTTTAGGATTTTATTTCCGTATGAGTTTTGATCGTTATATTTGAGTGACCTAGGAGAATCACGTGTGAGTAAAAGTTGACTTTACTACGGAACTATTTATTTATTTATTTTTTGTGTAAGTACTTCGTAGTTTTACAATGGAACTATTTCTTTATTAAAAAATGTATGTAGTTCTTAAAAATATAAAGTAAATGGTTCTTCGGTAAAAAAAATAATCAATTCTAAAGAATCAATTATTTTAGTCTCACGCCCTGTTAAAAGAGTCGAGTAGGTAATCTAGTAAGGAATGCGTTCTGCCCAAAATGCTTGATTACAAACCCGCTTACCTTTTTGGAAATTTTTTGCTGGGTTAAATTGTCTCATATTTAAAAAAATTATAAAACTACATTCACACAGAACCCCAAAATACGTATTCTATTTCTTTCAAATTCCATACAAATTTTAAATCGAAAACTTGACAAAAAAATTTAAATACGTATTTTGACGATTAATATGAAACTATACGGTTTTAATTAAAATATATATTATATTAGTGAAGTAGTTTTCTTTGGAGAAAAAACGTTAGGAACCGAGACCAATGCCTATAATATCACATTTTTAGAAATTTCTAAAGTTATTTTAAAAATATCCTTAAACAATTACAGGCAATACTATAGCTAAAAGAAGGGTCGAAACTATAAAAAAAAATTAAACACCTAAAGGTATAATTTCCAGAAATTAAGCGAAATTTTCAAGTGTCTAAATATTCTACAAAAAAAAATCCCCAACAATAGCAAAACTATAAGATTGTGTTAAATTTCGTTGCAAGATTCAAAAAAAAAAATCATCATTTTTTTGGCGTTACATGTCGGATTGGGCGTTCATTCTTTATTTATTTAGTGAAGTTAAGGATTATCACCATTGATCAAAAAATAAATTGAAAACTTGTTTTTTGTGTGTAATGTCTACCTTTGGGTAGATATTACACGTTTTTGATTTCTTTTTCTTTTTATTTGTACATTTGTTTTTAAAAACAAAATGTACTGGGAGAGTTGTAAAGAAGACCGTACTTTGTCTTTTATACAAGTTTGATATAGTTTTTATTAAAAAATATTAGGATAGTGTCCTAACAATTATTAGGATATTGTCCTAACATTAGGACAATATCCTAATAAAGAAATATAGAGTATGGCCTCGAACTTGAAGAATTTTCATTTTCATTGCACAATTAAAGGTCAAAAAAAACATAATTTTTGTTTTTTAATAAAAATTATATCAAACTTAATTATCTAACTTTTTTTTCATTATGATAAAATGCACTTCGGAGCTCATGTTTTAGTATTTATTTTGTGTTTAATTATGAATTGAAATTATTCGAGTTACTCGAATAATTTTAAAAGCTTTCTTTATTAATCGAGTAAGTTAAAAACCTCAAAATCGAGTTACTCGAACAAAACCAAACCCGAGTAATGATTTTTATGAAAAATCGTCATATAATAAAAAATCGGCAAAATGACGAAAAATCGGCAAAATGACGAAAAATCGGCAATTATGGCAGCCCTTTATGAACCATAAATAGAAAACTATAAGAGAAAACTGAAATTATTTTAAAGAATGCCGGCTTTTTTTTTTAAGATATTTTAAAACAATTTTATTAGGTTGCAGGGATGGAAAAGTTGTTATATAGTACCGTAGTACTCCAACAAGATAATACGATTACACATTTTGATTGCTTTTTTTGTCTTCCAATTTTTATTTAATATTTACTAAGTTCAAATTTTTCAAAGCACTTCGATAATGTTCCCCCAGTTTTTTTCTGCATGTACCGTAGAAATTAAAGCAGCGATGAGAGAAGATACATCAAATACAACATACATACAAATATGGAAAATAATTGTATACTACACATACTTTGTATTTAATAGATTCAACAGCTATTGTATCTATGAACGGGTATTTTTTTTTTTTTTATGTTTCTCTTTTTTATTTTTTAGCAGCTTTAAACGGTTTATCATTTTCTTCATCTAAACAAATATAAAAAAAGATGAAAACGTACAATATTTTGAAAAGATATACACAACTAACATTTCATTTGTTGTTATTTATATTAAAAATGTAGCCAATATTTGAATGCTACAAACTTATATCAAGATATCATGCATACAAATATTTGATCGAAATTCAGAAAGAAACGAAAAATAATTTATATCAAGGTAAAAAGTACAACAAATGCAAATTGAAAACTTTATTAATACACTCAAGAAACTTCTGCTTTAAAAATATGTAGTTGCTTGGATTGTAATATAGTTTCTTTATTTTTAATGAAATGTCAATCATTTGTAGAACAAATATAATTTTTTACTAAACTTGTAGTTCATTTGAAAAAACAAACCACATCAAATGACTGTTTTATGATTTTACATTAATTTTTTTCAGTTGTTTTTTGTTATTTAAAAAAATAAAAAAAAGTAAATGTTTGTTTATTTTTTACTAACATATGTGGTTTATTTTTACTACAATTGTTAGTAATTTTTTAAACAGATGACAAATTAAATGACAAATAGTGGTTGAATTTAATGAAATGTTAGTCGTCCTTTCTTCAAGTGAAATTTCATTTATTTTTGAATACACCTGCTGTCGTCTTTATCTACATAATATCCTTAGTGTAGGATTTATTTGGAGTTCATTATTGAAAAAAAAAATATTATTTGCATAATTGAATTTAACTGATATGAATGACAGATACTAATAAGTAGGGGTGGATTACACCCAACGATAGTAATTTCGTAAGTTGAATAACGATAGTACTGCAGGGTTAATGAAGCAAGTTCTATATATCTGACAAGTTTGATTGAAAAATGTTCAGCGGATCTATGACGTGCCATATACTTAACCTGACCAACCATTATACCGTTTTTTAACGAAAGATCCCGCCTTGAATTTTTTTCCCTTTTTTTTAAACTAAAGTCCCGCTTTATATATTTTAGAGCTTCTTTATAGAATTTTTACAAGCAATAATAAAATGATTTAAATACTTTTAATATATTAGACATTTTTTTGATTGAAATAAAGCTATCGGAGCCAGCAATAGGATTTCGAAATGTTTGATTAATGTCGAATCGAAGTATAAAATGTGCCACAAGGGCATTTGTTGTGCCAAAACTAATTTTTTTAATTAGAAAATTAATCGTATAAAAAATTATATGATATTGTTATGCATATGTTTTGAACACACAGCTCTTCAAAATGCACCATAAATGGTACATCGGAAAAAGAAAAATCCGTGTCCACTTATGCTGTGAATTTGGTATTAATACCAGCATACATCCCTATATAAAGTACCCTCAAATTATTAAATTTTTTGCAACAACAACAACATTAAAGAGAAATTTTTCAAAAAAAACCTATCGGCGGATGCATCTCTAAAATCTCTTTCCATCGATACCACATTTACTTATGGTTCCTTAAGAAAAAGTATAAAAAAAATGCTAAAAACGAAAAAATGGGTAATTTTTTAACCCACTTTTTAGCCCTTAAATCTTAGAGATTGCATATAAAAAAACCGTATATCAAAAATTTTGATTCTCTACAACATATCCGAGTTTCATTCAAATCGGTGTGTAAGCGTTTAGAGGATTTCCTTGTAAGTAAAAGCGCTTAATTTATAAGCTGTTTATGGATATAAACCAAACATTTTTTTGAGTGTACTTATAGTTGCTAAACACTTTGTGCTCTTCTTCATTATCTGAAAAACATTTATAAAATGTGCATAGATTAATTTTGGTGCACCACAGCAACATTTAGTTTGAAACAAGTAATTTTATGTATTACTTGTTTAAAATTGAAAGATGTAGTACTCTATGGACATTATAAAGGGTGTCTCAAAAAGAGCGCAATTTTTAAATTTTAAATAAAACACAGATATTTAAAAAAAAATCGTGAAACTTTATTATATCGTAAAGTAGACAGAATGAGGTTATGTATGGAACAATATATCGTGCAGATGGCCGCCGCGGCTTTGCTGGCATGCACTCGATCTTTTAATGAAATTTTCAATGACCGTTTTGCATGAATGCTGCGGTATTTCATTAATGCAGTGTCCAATTTCCTCTTTTAAGGCTTGAGTCGTCGTCGGCTTATATGAGTAAACCATCGACTTCAAAAAACCCCAAAGAAAAAAATCTAATGGTGTTAAATCGCACGATCTAGGCGGCCAATTCTGATCTCCAAAACGCGAAATAACACGACCGGGAAATGACTGATGCAGCAATTGAATTGTTTCTCTGGCTGTATGACATGTGGCGCCGTCTTGTTGGAACCACATGCCCTCCACATTCATTTCTTCAATTCTAGGCAAGAAAAAACTGGTTATCATTTCACGATACCGAACACCATTGACTGTTTGCGCTTGACCTGCAACATTTTCATAAAAAAAAGGTCCAATGATTCCTCCAGCCCAAAAACCACACCACACAGTGACACGTTGAGGATGCATTTGCTTCTCGTGAATCACTCGAGGATTTTCCTCACCCCAAATGCGACAATTCTGCCTATTGACGAAGCCATCAAGATGAAAATGGGCCTCGTCACTGAAGATGATTTTATCGGCAAAATCAGCATTTTCATGTTGTCTCTCCAATACCCAATTAACGAACTCCCTTCGCTGTCCATGGTCAGCTGGCTTCAGTTCCATACATAACCTCATTCTGTCTACTTTACGATATAATAAAGTTTCACGATTTTTTTTTTTTAAATATCTGTGTTTTATTTAAAATTTAAAAATTGAGTTCTTCTTGGGACACCCTTTATAAATATATTTCCAAAAATGTTCTCAGCATTACCAAACTTTTAAGCCCAATTTTGTAAGTATTTTCGAATTTTTTATTTTTCCCATAATCAACTGGATAATACGCATCGTTTGAGCATAACTGCGTAAAATAAAACTTACAAAAGGTTTATGCGGAACGGATATGATATGATGAACACACATTTGTATGAAATTGTGTATATTTTCATATACTTATATACAAAAATGTAACATTTAGTGCAATTTTACCAGACTAAAACTCGGATCTAATTATATTTAGATGTATCACTTTACATACAATCATATACAATTATATCAGGTCAAAATCCGGATACAAACATATCTGGTTTTTATATAATTACATCTAGATACACTGATAGAATTTTCCTTCATAGTATTAATGAAACGATTTCATTAAAATCGATTCATTGGTTTAATGAAAAATTTCATTAACAGAAAGAAAATTCATTAATATTGGTATTTTTTTCATTAACATTTTTTATGATTTTTTCATAACTTCATAAAAAAAATTCATTAAATCAATGAAAAATTTTCAAATTTTTTTCAATAAAAATTTTAATTTGTATTAAGAAAAAAAAAATTTTTTTTTGTACTATCATTTTTAAATAAAAAAAACTGAAAATTTTCTTTAAAACAGAATAACACAAAACTTTGATATAAATAAATTTTTTTTAATAGTTGGTCACTAAATTCCAGGGAACAGATTCTCTAAGAAAAACGACATATAAACGAATGATAATTTCTAAATAACCACCAAATTAATGCTATGCTAAAATAATCATAAAAAGTGCAAATTATTAAATATCAAGGAAAATATTTCATACAAACTATGAATTTTATTCATTAAACACATGAAACTTTCATAACGATTGGGCTAGGATTAATGAAAAAAATTTCATATACTTTATGAAATTTTCATTGTGTCAATGAAATCATTCATTAAAATTGATTAAATGAAACACCTTTCATTGACTCAATGAAACGTTTCTTTGGGGACTTTTTTATGAAAAAATTCTTTGGATTAATGAAGGAATTCATTAATACTACGCACAAATTTCTATCAGTGTAAAAACTGATACAATTCGATACAAAACTGACACAATCTAATACAACTCTATCGGGCTATAATTCGGATAAAATAGTACTGGACATTTATCTAATTGCATCAGATTAGATCAAAACCCATACAAATAGATACAACTATATGTTCCCTTGTTTCAGATGAAATTTAATAAGATCACCTATAGCCTCACATAGAAATTGATATGACTATATACAATTTCGATCGAAAGTAAAATTAATCACATATTTAATCATAATATCTTTTAATACTATTGAACAAAAGAGTCGAGTGACAGCGAAAATCCTTCCGTGTTACATATTTTTGCCATCTTTCATATATTTTTAATCACAATTACAATTAAATTCAATACAAAATTTAGTGGTTTTAATAGATCATATTTAAATGTTTATTTGTACACACTTAGATATATATTAAAATATAAACAACTAAACCCACAATAGTCCAGCCACAAGAAATCTTTTAAAAATAAATAACTTTTTTGCCATTTCCGGTTGAAATTCTTATTGAATTTATAAGTAGTAGTAGTGGTCGCAGCAGTAGCAATAATGTTTTGAAAATGCCACTTAAACAAATATTCATACGATACATACATTCAGAATGTAAGTATGTATAAATAAATTTTGTATACAACTTAGTACTCAGTTTTGTTTCTGTCCGACTTTAACAAACAATTATTCATAAATACAAAATTTATTTATGAATTAACTAACTTAGAGCAGAGGGTAGTTTTAATCAATTTACTAAATCTGCCATGACACATTTTTGACAAATATCGGATAAGATAATTTTGTTTAGCATATTTAACTTAAATTTACATTACCCGATGAAAAAAAAAATCTATATACTTATATACAGCTTTATATCATTTTATGTATGCTTATATGTGTGGCAATATATTACGATATATGCATATCTTATAGTTAGTTTCCCGAGTAAAAACGTTTGTATATAAATAATAATACATTATTTTACATACACTTGTATGTCTTTGCCTGTCAGTCTATTTAAACGGACATAATTATATAAATTCATATATAAAATTAATTTTTGTCCAAAAATTTTATTATGATGTCATATATAGTCGCATCTTATCTCATCTCGATCAATATATATTGCATTTAGAATTAGTTAAAATTAATCCAATCAAATATGACATTGTATATTGGTATATACCTAGACATTGCAGAATGCAAACTATTATATGTATATTTAGATATTATATCATATTTAAGAAAAACACAATTTCATTTTCGATAAAATTGTATGTTATCATATACAGAGTCAGACTAGGAAATTTGTCAATCTTCATTTGGATATAAGTATATATTACACCAAAAGACTTGAAGAATTTCCCATCTCATTATGTGGGGGCACCGTTGAAACCACGCCTGCAGAAACCGTATACAACTACAGTGCACTCGCGATAATGTGAACTAATTAAAACCGGGAGTGTTCACGTTCGTGAGCTGTTCACCTTTCCGAATGCCAAAAATTTAAGGCAAAATGTACCAATAATGCCATAAGTTTAGACTAATTATACGTATTAAAATAATAATTGACATTTTATTAGAATAAAAGAAGTAAATGATTTATTAAGAAAATTATTTACATACATTTGTATGAAGATTTATGTAAAAATACTACATATGTAAATACGAAAAAACAACCTTTCAGCAATAAATAGAGTTGTGTCGTTCATGAACGAACTAGTTCAATTGAACGACTCACTCAATTGAACGATATGAATCGTTCACCAATATCCGATCTTGTCGTTCAATCGTTCATTTCGTTCAATCGCTCATTTCGTTCAATCGTTCATTTCGTTCTTTTTATTCACAGAACAATGTCTTCTCTATTCAATTATAACTGCTTGGAAGAGCAATTATTTTTATTTATGAAATAGTAGTAATATTGTTTCAAATTAGGAAGAGCAATTATAGTCATACAAATAAAATGTTTTTTTACACAAAATAAATACATTTTTGTTAGAAAAGTTGCAATTTTATAACACTTTTTGTCTATGTACAGTTAAATTTGCGAAGAAAAAACTCATAAAACATGAATAGTGCGTAATAATTGTGAAACGAACGACACAGTTCACCACACGCAGATCAGTCACAAGTCAAAGAAAAAAGAACGATTGAACGATTTGAACGAACTAATTCACTGACTCGAATTGAACGATACTGACCGAGTCACCAAAATGAACGATTAATCCCAACTCTAGCAATAAGTAAAAATAGCAACTAAAATAGTTTATATGTATCTTCTGTCCTTAATGCAGTGAAACAGTTAAAATAGGGGAATCCCAAAACTTAGAAAAAATTGAATTCTTAACGTATTTACGCATTTCCAACTAACACATTGACTTTTTTTCTGTTCACATTATAGGGCTTTCATACTTTGTTCACCTTTTAGAGTAGTCAATGTAAAATAAAATGTGTTCACATTAAGCGGTGTTCACGTAATGCAGTGTTCACATTATCGCGAGTGCATTGTATAACTGATTTTGTACATGTTAGTATTAGTTCCGATATAATTTTATGCCTTTATATATAAATCTATCACTTTTGTATATAATTATATATGGCAACACATATCATTATATATAAATACATATATAGTAAAATTTAATGAAAAAAAAACTTTTTACTTTTATATATTTTTTTAGCACCCTTTATAAATAGAATATAAATGAGTTTTAAAATTTACTGCAATAAAACATGAAAAACTATGTTTTTTTATATTAAAGTGCTTAAAAACAGCGTTAGGTTGTAAACCAACAAACATATATATAGACTAGGGTTGCCAGATCCAAATTAGCTGAAAGCTGGACATCAGGTTCAAAAAAGCTGGATTTTCCAAAAAAAGCTGGACATTTAATTTTTTTTTTAAATTAAACAACGTTGCCATATTTTGTTTAAAAAACTTTTATTTAAGGTAATAGTTTTGCACATTGTTAGGAACATAAATTATGAAATTAAGTTAAACTTAAAAAAAATCAATTCAGTCTTTTAAATATATGAGATTTAAAATCGTTTATTAAAAAATAAATAAATAAAATTTAAAATTATTCAATTCAGTCTTTTAAATCTGTTGGAATTAAAATTTAATACTAAAAACAAAACAAAATAACAAAAATCTTAATACACTAAAAAGTAACTAAAGTCGGCTACATTTTTTGCAGGGTTCTGTTAAATTTAATATTTTTCTTTGCTGATATTAGCGATTTTTCTGCAGTAAACCTGCCTGCAAAAATGTTTCTGACTTCACTAACTCCTTTAAAAAAAAAACAAAAACGAACAAAAATGAACAGAACAAATAACAACTTAATCTAGTTTAAGTTACTAAAGTATACCAAAACTGCAAATTATTTTGTATCATAAATTAAAAAATCACTTTTTCTGCCACATGTATTTCGAATTTGAACTTACAGAATTCGCTAATTCTGTACCTTTGGGTGTCTGTAAAAATTGTTGAAAATCTTTACAAGATTTCTCTAAATTTAAGCGAATTAATATTTCCGCTTTAATTATGTAGAGATTATTTAGTATACTAAAAACCCTTTCACAAAAGGCGTTGCTTACGGGTATAGAAAATACGAAGCATACTACTTTCCTTAAGTTTTCGAACTCATTTTCATCACTTTTATAAAAAAAGTTGGCCCATATTTTATCGTTTGAAAAATCTTTTGGCAATTGTTCATATACTTTACGTAAACTGCAAAAGTCCGAGTATAATTTATCGTTATCTATCGCTTTATCTATTTTTAGAACTTTTGGGAGTTCTTGCAAATCTTCCCAAGAAAATAGATTTTTTTTTTTAATTTAAGAATGCAACTTTTTTAAAAAAAGAGTCATCTCCAAAATCGTAACGATTTTCTAAATAACTGATAGCTGTTTTTAAAAAATCTTCAGCTTCTTTAATAAACATTTGTTGTTCATTATTAGAAAGATTTTTTAAAATAGTAATTACCTTGCTGCCAAAAAATTTGTCATTTAATCTACATTGAAGATTATTCATGAGTCGGCTCATTATATCGTGCATCTCTAAAACTGTGCAAGAGTCACTTTCAAGAGCCAAAATTGTGGTATGGAATTCCTGCATTATGTTGTGTATAAAATATAAATATGCTTCCGATAAGCCTTCAGTTTTGCATTCATCTTCATCATTGATATCATTTGCAGAAGTTCCATATGAAATAAATTCCCATAAAACTTTTTGGCACTTATTTTGTCCTTTTTTTAAAAAATACATTTTTACAGCAGGCCAGCAAAAAATAAGACGATCTACAGCTGGCAGTAGGGAGAGCCACCTAGTTGCAATATGCCTCAAAAGTTCCTTATATTCTATACCAGCAAACGCAAAACATTCTTTTAATTTATCAGTGGTCATTGCCGATGAACTGAACTCATTGAATATTTTTATAATAATGCTCTCTACATCAACAGATAAAGCATTTAGTGCTCTTTTAACGCAATTGTTAAGAATATGACAATTACAATTTGCTTTTACGATTTGATCAGAAGTATCTTTTAGTTTTTGGTAAACCGAGTTGTGAATACCGTAGTTCACTGCAGCATTATCAGCACTATATGATGATATTTGTTGTATTTCTAAATCACATTCATTAGTTATTCTTATTATATTTGAAAAAATATCCTTAGAAGTTTCATAGGGATCGTTATAAAAGTCTAAAACTAGTTTGCGGATTCCGTATTCGGGATCAAAGAATTGAACAGCGTATGGGTAAGTCTTAACATTACCAATATTGGAAGCATCGCTACTTACAGAGAAATAATAGTTCTTTTTTAAAGCATCTACAGTTACTTGTTGTGAGAATGGAGCCAAAACATTTCTGGCAATTGCTGCTGCTTTTGTTCTTCCACAGGTTATCTTGTTGGCGATTTTGCTATCACAATATAAAACAGAATTCAACTTAATTTGACAATCGAGACTATTGTAGCTTAGTCCGTGCAAAACGTTATGGTAAACACATACTAACTCTGCCCTGGCGATTTGTGTTTCAGTTTTCGTCTCTACTGGAACTACAAACTTGGAAATTGTTTGAGAGATTTTCTGCGACATCTCCATTTTGATATGCTTTTTGGTTTTTATATGTTTATTTAGCGACCGGCTTCCTTCATATTTTATTAAAATATCAGTTTGACACAATTTACACTCTGCCGTGTAATTATCTTTTTTTCGTATCCACTTTGCATATTCTGGGATTACTTTCCATACTTCGCAGAATGTTGTAAGTCTTCTTTTTGATGGACCAGCTTCTTCATCGCTATCCATTTTAATAAGTTGCTCTAAACAATTTAAATCTTATTTAAAAAGTAAATAAAAGAACACTCAGTACATTTTACTTCTTCCAACAAAATGTATTATGGGATCAGCTGTTTAAGTGCTGGTGAATATTATTAGTGATGATACAATAGGGAAACTATTAGAGATGATACATTTCGAAATTGTATTGTAAAAAATGTACCGCCTGTGTTGGCTGTATGCAAAAGAGATGGTAATGTAGACAAATTTAATACAAGGTGGCGCAAAAATAACCTTCCGATGTTTTTTGGCTGTAATTAAAAAAAAAAATGAAAAACTTTGATTCTTCTTGTGGATTATTTTTATTTGGTATTTTAATTTTTTTTACATCAAGTCGAGAATAGGATGTCATGTAAATGGCCGCCGCCACAGTTGATTGTCATTTGAGCCCTTTTTATGGCATTTTCCATCACTTTGGCCAAAACTTCCGGCGATAGGTCCTCACATTCTTGACGGATATTGTCTTTAAGAGCTGCAAGAGTCTGAGGCTTGTTGACATAAACCCGCGACTTCAAAAAGCCCCACAAAAAGATGTCTGGAGCGGCCAAATCAGGCGATCTTGCTGGCCAGTGCAAATCGCCAAAACGGGAGATTAGGCGCCCGGGAAATGCATCCTTCAGCATATCGGTTGTGGCACGTGTAGTGTGTGCCGTTGCACCGTTCTGTTGGAACCACATGTTTTCCAATCCCAATTCATCAAGTTGCGGCAAAAAGAACTCGTTGATCATTGCTCTGTAGCGCTCACCATTCACAGTAACCGTTTGGCCCGCGAAGTCTTCGAAGAAAAAAGGTCCGATGACTCCTCCAGCGAAAACAGCACACCATACAGTGACTTTGAGCGGGTGTAATGGCTCTTCGTGGGTTACACGCGGATTTTCAGTGCCCCAGAAGCGTAAATTTTGCTTATTTACGTACCCGCTAAGATGGAAATGGGCCTCATCACTCATGATTATTTGGTCAAATTATTATTATCAATTATTGGTCAAATAAATAGTCACCAATATTCCGCGTTCTGGAGCAGTGTAGCGTAACATTGTTTATTAACATGTATTTCGCATGTGTTTACTACACAAATGTCAAAACAGAACTGACATTAGGGGCCAATCGCAAAATTTATAGCATTTTCTGATAGGAGGATTACTTTTGCGCCACCTTGTATAACGACACTTTTTCAAAAGTAATTCTGTTAAATGTACCAATAAAGACTTTTATAGATTAAAACTATTTTGTTTAATATTTTTTTTTTCTCGAAAATTTTCTGTTTAGCTGGACAAATTTTATTTTACCTGGACACTGGACAAGCATTGAAAAAGCTGGACAATCCAGCCAAGTCCAGCCCGTCTGGCAACCCTAATATAGACTAAAGAAGAACAGAAAGGTTATATTTAGTATTAAAGGGTCCGCCCCATAACTTTTTTTTTTTGAAAATGCTATAAAAAAAAACTTCTGAATATTTTCTCAAATTTCTTTTTTTATTTGAAAGTACAATCCTTCCGGTTAATAATGGAAAGTAATTTCATTCAAATGGCTGCCTCGGCTGGCCATGCAGTAGCCTACACGATCGGTCCAATTTTTAAGCACATTATCGATTGTGTGCAGCTGTATTTCACCAATGGCTTCACGAACGTTGTCCTTTAAAGCGTCAATTGTCTCTGGCTTGTTGGCGTAACACTTATCTTTGACGGCACCCCACAAATAATAGTCCAGCTCCGAGGTGGCCAAACGACATCAGCTCTGCGGTTGATAATGCGATCTTCAAAAACAGGGCGCAAAACATCGAGTGTAGCTTCGGCTGTGTGGCACGTAGCGCCGTCCTATTGAAACCAAATGTTGCCAATATCCTCCTCTTCAATTTTTGTGAACAAAAATTCGTTCAACATGACCCGATAACGATCGCCATTGACTGTAACGGCCACTCCTTGTAATGTCGCAATATTTCCCAGCGTTGTTCAAGCGTATACACAATCATATTCGTTCAGCGGAAGGATAAAACTAATTATCTGTCAAATCAGACATGAGCTAAGTGTTACCATTCACGAAATAAGCACTAGTTGAAAAGAAAACGTTAGATGGCGGACCCTTTATTAGCAAAGCCTTTAAATTTTATTAATATATGTTGAAGTGCGTTTTCGCTCAATTTCGCGAAAATAAAAAATCGTCATATCTTGTTAAGTAAAAGCACAAAAGGGGTAATTTTTGGAATGTAGGTATATCTTGGTAATACGAAAAAATTATGCCTAAACTTATTAATTTTTATGAATTAGTTTTAGAAATTCGCTCTAAACCTATTTTGGTCCATATCGACTGAAATAGGCAACGAAAAAAATGTTGGTAGAATAAGATATTGTTTATTTTTCGTGCCGAACAAGTGGTATGTATACTTTTCATTACAAAAAAGGTTAGGCCGGTTTACATTGAATTTTGTATTCCTTGATAATGAATGAAATGAAGGCTATAGAAAATTTCGCTCAAAAGGCTTTTTAGCCTTTCTAAACAACGTTTTTACTGCAGTTTTAAATGTCGACCTTAAAAATTTTAGTAATTTTTTTTAAATTTGACAGATAGAATATTAGTGGACGAAAAATAATGAAAATTTTCACTAAACACCAAGTGAAAGAAAAATTTCTTAAAATTAATGAAAAGCTTCATACTTTTTATGAAACTACGAAACGAACTTGCCACCGTTAGCATAACGATGGTAATTAATAAAAATTTGTGATTTCAAATATCGTAAATTTAATAAATTTTAAGAAATTTGTATAATAAAACACATTTAAAAAGCAGCAATACTTAGTCTTATGACCAGTTTTTAACTTCGTATTTAAATATGCAATTAGTTAATTGCCATTTAAATTTAAGTTGTATTTAAATACAGTTTCAGTTTTTCAGTCTTAAATGATAATTGTTATTTATTTGCGTCAAAAGTATGGTAGCATCATGAAATGTCAAAAAATTAATGATCATTATTCATAAAACAGCTGTTTAAAGAATAAAAAAACAGAAAATATAAAATATAGAAATAAAATATATAAAATTAAATTAAAAATTAAGAGAAGTGAAAATTTCAGTGCAACCGATGTTGAATTTTTTATTGGCTGCTGTAATTTAATTTATTTTTTATTGGTTGTTTTACCACGCGAAAAAAAAAAACAAACTGTCAAAATCATATGTTATATTTGTACAATTTATATAGACTTTAAATGCCCAAGATTGGTCACTTAAATGTGATTTAAATTTGAAGTTAAAAACTGACGTTTGTATTTAAATAGAACTTAAAAGTCCAAATGGCATTTAAATACAAAGTGAAAAACTGGGCATTAAAATCCAAATGACATTTAAATACGAAGTGAAAAACTGGGCATTAGTCTTTTACATCATATTTAAATGTTTGATATATAATAAAATATTAAAAAAAAGATAATGCTTCTAATTAGTTGTAAAACAATATTGGCAAACCATTTTAAGTGTGGTAATGGCAAAACATAAGCTTTGCAAACAAAATAATATTTTTCTAGTATAAAATTGGTTGTAACTTTGGTAATGTTGAACAACACGGTGGGGTTTACAAAATTATGAATGGTTTGCCAGTAATATTTTTTTTTTTTGTACGGTTTTCCATTACTACCTGGGTAGTTGTTAAATGAAAGTTATTTACAAAGTGAATAAAACTTTTAATAAATTAAACGACAGATTTCATAAAATTTTATGAAAACTTGTACAGTTTCAATAAATTGGCTCCAGTACAAATTCATTGCATCATTGCAAAAAATCATTAATATCATACAGATAATTCTCCCTGTGTACAAAAATGTTCAGATATCAGTACAAAAACGTGTTTAACCCTTTCACTACCGACTTTTTGTGTGTGACAAAATAATTTTTTTGACTTATGATTTATTTTTGGGACCCTAAAAATATCCTAAAAAAGTTAAAGAAAAAATTTTACCCCTTCCCCTTTATACCGAAATAACTTGTACACTACAGTGTACATTGGTAGTCAACGGTTGCAGAGCTCTATTACTCTATAGTACTTGATACTTACTGTTCAATATGCAATTTGAAAATAAAAAAAAACGCAAATTATTTTTTTACAAATATTTATTAAAAAAAGAATATTTTAATTCACGAAAAGTTAAAAAAAATATAAATACAAAATTTATGGTGAGTGATAAGTGAGGAAACAGTTGTTGTTACGTTATATACATAAGTGTGCTTTACATTTTACGCATTGAATGTACGTTCTTTTTGTGCAACTTGGAAGTTTGCAACGTCCTGGTGCTGTAGAATCATGAGACATGGGAAAGTGGCCAACTCCATCCAAGCGAATGTCTTACAGGAGCCGTAAAACGTCTCTTGTCAGCCTGATTGACTTTGGAAAACGAATTATTTGATGGACGACCAACTCTTCTGACAGAGGGTTTTTCTAGTAAAACCAATGTATTGCACACCTGCATTCTAAAGTTCATGAGATCAATTTCGTCTTTGGATTGAACACCTGCCATGGCTGCATCTTTTCGGTATTCGAGCCATGAAGCCGTTATGGCAATATCGAAAAATGCATCATTAGGCGAATCGTCCATTTTTTGGATTTAAGAAAGATACGATAGTATGCCACAAGTTGATCAAGAAGGTCAACACCACCCATTCCATCGTTGTATATCTTTACAACTTCTGGTCTTGGAATTTTTAGGTATGTTTTTGATTTTTTGTCAAAACGTCTTGCTTCATCAACTACACCTTTGCCAATAAAATTCGAAGCCATATGGACTGGTTTATTATCGTACCATTTAGTGATAATAACTACGTTTTCTTTACAAATCAGTTGATCTGATGAACCACGTCCTTTTTGTTTTAAATCCTTATCGCTTGGTAATGGTGGAGCATTAAATCTATTGATTCTAGCAGTTCCTGCCGCCTGTATGTTTTTGGCATTGAGGAAGTGTAAAATCTGATACGAGTTGAAAAAATTATCAAAGAACAACTTATGTCCTATCGTGTCCTTTGGGATTCTATTGATAAGATGTATAACAACCGCTGCTCCAAATCCCATTGCTTTTACTACTTCATTACTAATTTCCGTGGAGGCACCTTTTATTTTTCTAAAAAATACAACCGCGGAATTCTCAAAAAAAATAACACAAGTACCAGGTACTTCAACACAAACGACCTTTTAAACTCCATGCAAAAAATTAAGCCATGCTTAACATATTGAGTAACAACCGTTGACTACCAATGTACACTACAGTGTACACAACTTTTAACTATTGCCGAGAACCAACCGATCGCTCAATTTTTTTCAAATAAAAACTAAAATGATCGTTGAAGTATCTGCTTTAATAAAAAAATTATTTGAAATACCTAAAAATTATTCTAGCGAAGTTATTAAAGCTCGAAAATGATAAAACAGATAACATCCCAGTAAACATATTTGTACACAAAAATTAGTAAATATTTTATTCGGTCATATTTTAATTATTTGTCAAAGATGTGTACACTGTAGTGTACAAGGGTAGTGAAAGGGTTAAGAAATACCGGTTTTTTTTAAGTATTCTAAACGCGGTTTTCTAAATAGGTCGAATATTTGACAACTCTATTAGTTCCACTATAGGCAATATACTTTCTGATACTATACACTGATACTGTTTTGTGGTTAACAAAATAGTTGTTTTGAACAATCTGAAATTGCTGAAGTACTACTTCGGGAGATATATCCTTCATAAATTGTATGGATCGTATTGATTCATAGTACCGATCCGACCGCAACTATAGTTATTATTTTTAATTATTTTGTGCAACAAGGACGTATAAAGTTTACTACTGGAAACTATTGCGAACAAAAAATTTGATTTTCTTTCTCGGTAAATGTTGTTTTTTCGTTTTTGTTTTGAATAGCGTTTTATATTTATTATATGCTCCAACTTGGGGTTCATAAAAGGAATAAATTTTTAGATTTAACATTATTTTTTTAAAATTAACAACATTTATATGTTTTACAAATGAATTACAAGTAGTACTTAATTGGATTAAAATAAAAAGTATTGATATCTAAAACATTTTCAATTTTTTTTTTTCATTTTTTAATTAAAAAACTTATTATATAAAATTGTATCAAATTATATATAATTTGATATTATCTGATAAACCCATATTTCGGATCAAACTATTAACAGATACTATTAAAACAATAAATCAAAATGGAAAAAATCGCACAAAAAAATTGCAAAAAAGATCAAACATATTTAAAAAATTGCTTAAGTTTAAAAAATTGCTTAAATTGGAAAACATCAATAAAATAAAAAATGACAGAATTGTAAAAAATCAAAAATATTTAATAAAACGCCAAAATTTAAAAAATCGTCAAAAAAAAAAAAAAACCGAAATTGCAAAAAAATCCAAAGATGTTACACAAAAAAAAAATCGTATATATAAAAAAATAGCCAAAACTCAAAAATCGCTAATATTTAAAAAATCGTTAAAAGTGGGATAAAAATTGCCAAAATTTAAAAAACGCGTCAAAACTGAAAAAAATAACCAAAATTTAAAAAAAAAAACGTTAAGATTAAAAATATTAATATAAATTTAAAGAAATTAAAAAAAAAACGTCAAAATTAAAAAAAATCGTCAAAATTAAAAAAAAATCTTCAAAATTTAAGAAAATCGCAAACTTAATCAAAGGATTAAAACACAGTTTTGCAAGTGTGTATTTAAAAACTACTGAACACGAATTCCACAAAATGTCATCTTAATAATACGATTTTAATAAACCCTAACCTCTCCCAATATATAGTTTTAACCTAATTGCACGCCTATTAAAAACGGGAAAGTACATTTTGTATAATATTGTTATTAATAAATTGACAAATTATTTAATTACATCCCATATTTTAAAAAAGTACAAAATGAAATATTTTTTTTTTCACAAATATATGCACTTATTTATACACTATAAATACACGCCCACTATACTTCATTGAATATCCCATATTATGCATTTATTTAATTTATGATCTTTTAATTTTTTGTACATATTTAAAAGTGCATTTTTGTTTATATTACTCATGATGGCAGCAGCACTCGATTGGAAGAGGAGTAATATGAAAAATAAAAAAGGCTAATGTTTGCAAAAATTGTTATTTTATGGTTTTGCACATTTGTCGGTTTAAAAACAAAAATATAAAAATAATTTAAAATGCATTTCGTTAAGTATGTTATACGTAGGATGTGTGAGAAGTATAAACTTATAGCTAACTGCCAATTTGCAAAAAAAAAACGACCCAGTCAAAAATGTTCGGTGGTACAAAAAAAAGCTCTGGCATACCATTGTATAACCGAGAAATTGCAAAAAAAAAATACGGGCAGAGCACTTGTTTAAGACAAAGACTTACGTTTTAAGACATTAAGTATTATACAGCGAAATGTCTATCTATTCCGATTATGTTATCTGTGAACCACTTCTTGGCAAGGCCTTAAGTATGTTTCGGGTCATTGTCTTGCTTTAACTAACTGTCATTTTAAAGGCATATTCCAAGCATTATATTCTCTAAAATATTTCTATAGAGATGCTTGAGCATATTTTCTTAAATTCAATAACGTACACTGAAATAATTATCCTTCATAGAATAGATTAAATGAAGAATTTTATTATATCCAAGAAATTTTATTAATATTAAGAGATTTTTCATACTTTTTTCATAAAATTTCATAGTTTAAAAAAAAAAAAAAAATTATTTGATTTCATAAATTATCGCTTCATAAATTTAATGAAAATTTTCTTTAGAGCTATCAAATTATTTCAAAGACTTATTTTTTTTATTTTTTTTCTTAATTTTCATAATTTTATTAATTTTCATACATTTCAAACTTAAGTCTTAAGATTTAATTCTCAAGTATTTAACATATTTCATAAAGTGCTTTATTATTTCAATGTAGCCTTTTCTTTAGTAATTTCGGACTTCTAGGTAATTTTTTACCATTGGCTTAGTTCCAATGCATTTTCAAGATATGCATGAATATTAAACAATTTTATGAAACTGTTTTATAAATTATATAAACGTTTCATTAGTTATATGAAGATTTTAATTAAGAAATCAATTCTTTAAGCAAAATGTTTAAAAATATTTACTTAAAGAAAAATAATTAAATTAAATGCGTCTGAAGGCAGAAAACTCAGCATTTTTGATTGCGCATTTAAGCGGGGACCAAATTCTGGCAACACTGGTCATTACCGATACCAAAAGCAATAAGCTTTGTTACAAGTGCCCCGTGCCAAACATGATCGAAAGCCCTAGAAATATCTAGAGCAACAACTTTGCTCTCATCAAAACGGTGGAGGGAATCAGAATTCTCTCTCTATTGGGAAAACTCTCTTGGCCAACGACAGGCTAAGAGATTAATCTCTTTTTACAGTGCAGGATCGAGGAGACTCTTGTTCCTCGGGAGGGGTAACTTGAGTACACTGGTGTCTTACCTGACTGGACACTGCAATCTCAGATACCACCTGCGCAAAAGGGGTCTTTCGGACACGGATGAGTGTAGGTTTTGCGAACTGGTAGCTGAGACATCAGAGCATGTTCTTTGCGAATGTCCGAGGCTTTGTGAAAGGCGTGCCAAGTTTCTTGGCGATCGCTTTGTCTCCCGTTCGGACATTATGAAGGTCTTGCCTAATAGGATTATTGGCTTTATAGGTAGCTTGAATCTTTAGGGTAACTTTAGGCAGCACAAAAGACCTAAGTTGGTCGCGGTGCATAGTGCCATATAATCTAATCTAATCTATCAAAACGGTGGATGGACCGACTCCAACGCCCCGAGAGCGGCGTTGAAAGATTTCTGCACGACGACCTCTACAAAACCATACTGTCGGTCGCTGAGAAGTGAGTAAGTCTTAATGCTCTCCATCACCTTTGGGAGCGCAGATCATATTGCGATTGGGCGGTAGTTTCTTGTTAGTTAATTTTCAATCAATGAGAAAACACTGATTTCTAGGCAGACGTGGAAACAAGGCACGGACTGAGGAGATATACGCAAGATTTATCAGAAATGGAAGGTGTATTCAAGAGAGGCACGCAAGTAGCGTGTCTCTTTCGCGATTTAAGAATTTATTGATCTCATCCACTATGGTAGCCCTTCAGGTTGGATCTTGTACTCCGGATATCAGCGCCTTAGAACAGATAGATTTAAAACTCTTGATAAAACTGTCTCAAACTTTTAAACAACCCACGCTAAAATGTTTTGCACTCTCTGTCAACCCATGTAAAAAACGACGACGAAGAAGAAGGAAAAAATTAAATGTGCATATTTTACAGATTTTTTATGTAGTAATTTTACATTTTTATTTAAACAAAAACGACCAAATTCAGAGAGTGTTGTTGCTACTGCAGCTAAATCTTGTACTATTCAAAACAAACTCTCGACGTCAAAGTTTTCTGTTTTCTGTTTTCATTTTTCTTTAATTTCAACACTATAAAATAACAAACAGAAACAACAACAATAACAAGAACAATGTTAGCCAGTGAAAGAAGAAATAGACGTTCGAACGTACGTGTGTACGACGTACTTACAACAACAACGTGTACGATATTTCTTTTGACGTCGTCATTCCTGGAAATTTGAAAAGGTAACCAACCCGGGCACACACAAGCCAGCAAATAAGTTAAACAACCGAACAACAGCCAAAACAACAACCATATGAGTTTAATCGAATCAAATCGACATCCAGGCAGGCAGCCAGCTAGACAGACAGCCATTCAACAAGACGGCCAGCCATCTACACCTTCACTCTTATAAAAAATATTTCTTGTTTTAAGCATAAAATATGTCTGAATGTTTTCTGCTGCTTCTGATACTTATTCTATATATTACATTAAATACGAATCAAAAAGAAATGAAATCGGTTATTCTAAGTGAGTACAACAAGTTCGAATGTAAATTTGTTGTTGTTAAATTTTTTTTCTTTTTTGTTTTTATTACTTTTTGCTGTTTATTGACAGTTTACGTAGACATTCACCACACTACATTTATTGTCAACATTTGTCGTAGTCGTTGCACAGTGGGACTTAAACACTAAAATATTTAAAAAATTGTGTATCTTAAAACTGATTTTGATTTTCTGAATAATTTAATACACTAGATGAAATATTGATTGACTTAAATTACAAACTACTTTCCAAGCACATGGAATGCGTTTTACCTGGGTCCCCAATAAAGTCAGATGTTTTAGATTTCTGAGGCTGAACTTATTTTGTTGGTATTCCTAGGTAGGGGACCCATTTATTTAAAAAAAATGATATGTACTATATTAAATAGCTGATTTATACCTTCTAATTCTTCCTTAGATATAACGAATGTCTGAAGAGCATCACATTTTCAGAATACACTATCTATATTTGTTCTCATGCCCATCTCTCTTAAAAAACCATTTCACATTGTTATTTCTAAGCTATAGTTTTGTTACACGCTACCTTCCGATAGTACAATAAAGCCTAGTCATTGATTAGCTCATACGTCTAACTTACTTCTTTCGTTCAGTTACAGGTGGTTGGAGCTGGGAAGTAGTTAATGCAGCGGTCAAAAAAACTGCATACTTCAATTGATTTTTTGACACTGAAATAAATTAATTTTTTCAGCGTTCATCACATAGATTTCTGATAGCCAGAACATCTAAACCATCATATATCAATATATATTTTGAAATATTATTCCTCAGATGACAGCACAGTAAACTACTTACGAAAGTAGTAGGCTCAGACTAAGTTCGGTTGTATTCTTATGCATCCTTCCACCAACGGGCTACACCACTCACAGGTATAATTGAAGGGCTTATGGAAAAACTCGATAAGCCATGTTTTTTTAGGTTGTCTACGCATTTAAAATGCGGAAAATGCAAAAATATGACTTTTACAGGACGTCCATACTTAAGGTACTTGCAAGAATTGTTTAAACAAGACTTCTATCAAATATTATTCAATGGATGTCTAGAAGATAGCAAAATCTATTAAACAATAATTGAGGCTTATCAAGTTTTTACAATAAGCCCTGCAATTATAACTTTAAAATGTTACCGTCGCCAACATCTGGACACATTATTAAAAGAAGCAAAGAGGGAGTAGTGTTTGAGAACATTTTTAACACACGGTTAGCGCGACTAAAAAATTAACTCTCTCTGTAACGCGTTGTGCGATTTGCTGGACTATAGACAACAATCGGATGTGATCTACTTGACAAGTGAGTGGTACGAATAGAAACTTGGGCCCTCGGAATGAGTTAACGTATCTCAGCAGAATACACCCCATATTATATCTATAGAACACATGTTTCAACTAGTCAATAGAGTTTGATTCGCTATTGCCGTTAATAAGCATCAACAACCTATGTTATACTGCACCGGGTACACCAAAACTGACTTTAAAGCACTAGTCCATATATGGGTGTTGTTGGTGGTATATGTGTATGTAGTGAGGATATCAAGTGGAGTAAAGTATTTCTTACACCGGCTAAAAACCCAAGACACTAGAATGCTACTGTCGACAACTAAATGATGTGACGTGCTCAATGAACATCAAACTGAAATCTCATGTCCAGAACATCCAGATTGCCAAATTCTTTATTGCGATACCATCCACATATGCAATAAACATTGTTGACTCTATGCCCCTAGATTCTATCTTGTCCTTACGACACCACTCGGAGATTGTCGAAAGGTCATGATTGAGTGTGTCATTCATAATCTGCCGTTTGCTTCCAAACTCAAGGTTTAGCCTTCGAAAATTAATGAAAAATGTCATCTGCAAAGGTGTAAGTTCGACCAATTAGGTTATTAATATGAGATAGAGAAAGAACAGAACCCTGTAGTACCACTAAACTTAACAGAAACTCGTTTGACTGATCCAAAACTAGTTTGTTAACTGGTTTTGGAACTGATTCTTATTGTACTACTGTTTTTAACAACGCTGATTTCTGCTTAAAATTGTTTCAAATAAAACCGATTCTTTTACTTTAAAGTAGAACATATTTTCTCCTAAAAGAAGTTCTAAAAGTAGTCCTCCGTAAATAATAACTTAAATCTAAGTTTTGTGTAAAGGATACTAAAACAAGTTTAATGGAATCGTTTCGAATGAAACTAAAGCGAGAATAAATGTGATTAAGAACAGATAAAAATATTCTTGGGTTTTAGAACATGCTAGAATATAGTAAAAGCTTCTTGGGAACAGAAATTTTTGCTGGCTTAAGGATAAAAGACGTAACCTTGGGTAAAGGATAAAAATCGTAGCCAAAACGAAACATAATCTTAAAACTTGGCTATAATGTCCTTTAAAACCAAAACAGAAAAAAAATTCTTTGGGACAGTTGCAGCCACCAGCAGACATATTATCGTTTGTATGGATCGAAATTCGATTAATACAATACGAGTTCGGTTACGATATTATATTTAGAATGTTCTAGACTTTATTGCGACTACCAAAGTGCTCAGCTACCGAATGATTTAGTGCACTAGAAATTCAGTTGCCACAAAGAATATGTGTTCCCTGTTTAAAACACAACGTTCAACAACCTTATTTGACTATTCTGTTTCGAAGATTGTTGTGATTGTTGAATAAGAATTGTTTAGTTTCGTCTCATCTATTAGTGTTTGTTAAAAATCTTTGAAGTTAAGAGATTTCGTTTGTTTTTGACCCACTGTGTGTCACGGTCGCCCCGCTGATGTCGTCTGATTAGGGTGTTTTTTTTTAATGTGACTACGACTCTGATTGACGGTCTTTGTTGGCCTTAATGTAGTTGGGTTAATATTGTTGATTTTTTGTTTGTGTATTGGAGTGGAAAAGTGTGCGTTAATGTTTGTGTGTTGTTATTTGGATACGTTTTCTGTTTTAATATTTTCAATATTATTCTTTATTTTAGTTATTTTAATGAATTTTGTTTTATTTTTCAAGTGTTTTCCTTGACAGTGAGATATTGAATTTGGAGGCTAATTATTAATTTTTGCCGGTTTTTGTTTAGATTTTGTGTTTTGACAATTTCTTTTGTACTGTTTCGTGTTGTTTTTATTTTTATTTTGGGTGGCATTTTAAGTACCTGATACATTGAATCATAGAACTTTATTTAAAAATTGATTCAGTGCATCAAAATTATTGTTTTTATTTGAGGGGAACAAAGAGATATTAAAATTCTTACTTTTTTGATATTGAAAAGGTGAGCGCTATTAAGGGGGATTCATAGAAGGTCTCGTATACCCTGAACCTCGAAAGACTTCACTTATCTTAACGGAACACTTATACAACCCACATTCCAATGATGCTCCAACGAGCCAATAGAGTTTGATACTCTACTGTCGTTGATAAGCATCAACGTCCTACGTTGAACACGATCCAGAAGCCCCAAAATAGAAATTTTTTGTTGGATGAAGGTGGTATATATAGTGAGACGATCAGATGGTGTGAAGAATTTCTTACACCGTGAATGATGTGATTTGTTCAACGGACATCACACTGAATTCTCATGCCCAGAACATCAAGAGTATACGAATCCTCATTAACAATACCATCAATATATATATAGAAGACATAGTTAACTCCACGGTCCAACATTGTGTCTTGAGTGTATTAAAATCGACCCTGTTCAAAACATCCTACTCGAAGATTGTCGAAAGATCGTGATTAAGTGTGTCATTCATAATCTGCCTTTCAACTCCAAACTCCTCGAAGCTTGGCCTACGATCGAAAGAAAATGAATGACAAATGTTGCTGTCATCTGCAAAGGAGTAGATAGGATTGAAAGTTCGGCCAAGGAGGTCATTCAGAAATATGTAAAAAAAGAGATGGAGAAAGAACAGAACCTTGTTTTAACTACCACTGAACCTAACTGAAGCTTGTTGGATGAGACCCCATCTAGTATAATAACACGTATAATAAGATTTATGAGAAAGTTCGATATAAATCATTACCGACTCCAAAAGCAATTAGGTTTGATTAAAAATATCCAGAGTAACCACTTTTCTCTCACCAAACATGTGGACGCACCGACTCCAACTTTCCGAAAGAAACACCAACAGGTCTTGCGTATAACGAGTTCTACGAAAGCCATTCAGTCGAACACTAATAAGTGAGTTGGCCTCCAGCTAATTAACAAGATAATCGAGAACTGTAGCACTTATTTAGTACTACAACATTCTTTTTTATTAGCAACACTGGAATTTTGATTTTTTTATGTCATTTATAGATGTGGGTATTCCAGTTCGTTTGAGTGATTGCTCTTTCTAGTTTAATTGATTTGAATGAACTAGTTCGCTCTTCTAGTTTAATCTCTCTTTCTGTAATTTCGTTCAATGGTTCAAGTGAAAATTTTTTAGATAGTTTATTTAATAATTTTAAGGTGAACTGTTTATATTTTACACTTCATTTTTAATGCTTTTAATTAATAATGACAAAAATATAAAGAATATATGTATAATATTAATACAAATAATAAAATAAATTTAATGAAAATAAAAAATAATATTTTAGTCATTGTAAAGACAATGTAAAGAAAAATGTGTTTGGCAAAAAATATTTTTTATGTACATCGTTTAATTTGGATCTCAAATATTACTTTAAAAACTTAGCTATTAAAAAAAAGAGGTAAAATTGTTCCATGAATAAAAAGAACGAAACGAACGACTGAACTAAAAAAGCACTAGGTCCTATCGTTCAATTGGGTGAGTAGTTTAACTAAACTAGTTCGTTCACGAACTACACAAGTCCACACCTTCTGCAACTGCAATTCAGAAAACGTCAATTGAATTTCCATTTGAAATTTAGAAAACATCAATTGAAATTCAGATTTTCCATTTGAAATTCAGAAAATATCAATTGAAATTCAGAAAACATCATTTGAAATTCAGAAAATATCATTTAAAATTCAGAAAATATCACTTGAAATTCAGAAAATACTAATAGAGATATAGAAACACATCAATATAAATTCAGAATACATCAATTGATATTTAGAAAATATCAACGGAAATTCAGAAAATATCTATTGAAATTCAGATAATATTATTTGAAATTCAGAAAATATTAAAAAAAAATTGATATGAAATGTTTTCTAAATTTCAATTGATGTATTCTGAATTTCAAATTTCAAAAGTTGTAGCCATTTGTCAAAGTCTCAAACGAAAATTTAACTTAATGAATTTTTTATTATTTTTTAGTGGTGTCCCGGTTTGGAAATTTCAGTTTCGCATAACGTATATTATGACATATTGTAAGCTGGAATATCACAATCATAACGATACACACATGTAAAATAAATGGATTTTAACAGATAATTCTGCTCTTAATAAGGAGATAATGGTAAGAAACGGTGCTAAAACATAAATTTCCGAAATTTTTGAAACAAATTTAAAAGCTATTTGTTTAATTAACTGGTGCTAATAAAATATGAATTATGAACGACAGTTATGGAATAATTGACCAATACTTCTTTTCAGATTAAGTAATAATAAATATAAAATGAAAGGTTTGTAATAAATTTTAAAAATAAAACTTTGTAAACTTGTCTCTTTCATCCTTAATGGACGGACTGCTGTATATAACATGATGCATAAAAATAAAACTTTTGTATAAATGGAAAAAGTATGTTGTTTTTTCTTTCACTTAACTTATTTCATAATCATATGTTGACACACCGTAACTGCACTGAGATATCTATCTTCATGATATTAATGAATTTTTGCATAAAAGCAATAAAATTGAAATTTATTAAAAGTTTCATGCACACAATGAAGAAGTTTCATTAAACAGCTAGTTTCATAAAAAGTACAATCAGTGAACTTCTGTTTTAAAAATATGTAGTTGTTTGGGTTGAATTACAGTTTCTTTATTTTTAATGTAAATGTTAGTCATTTGTAGAACAAAAAAAAAAATTATTAACCTTGTACTTCATTTAAAAAAACAAACCTCATCAAATGACTGTTTTATGATTTTACATTCGTTTTTCGATATTTAAAAAAAAAAAAAAAAAAATTTTTGTTTATTTTTTACTAACATATTTTTACTGCAATTGTGGTTCATTTTTTGAACATTAAAAAAACAAATGACAATGTTAGTTGAAATTACTGAAATGTAAGTCGTCCTTTCTTTAAGTGAAATTTCATTTGTTTTTAACTACATTTGCAGTGGTATTTACCCACATAGTATTCTAAGTGTATTGAGCTTTTCATTAATTGGTATCCTCATCTTAACTTGTAAAAAGTTGGCAGTTATAAGGTCTCAAGTTACAACCTTTGATGTTAAGTAAGGATATAACTTTTTTTTTTAATGGCTTCTAAATCCACAATTTACAGTTTAAAAGTAGTAAGGAGTGAGATCAGTTAAAAAACTAGTGCACGAATAAATCAATATAACTTTTGATCTAATCAATCAATTTTAATATGTATAAATAATGGTGTGTTAAAATGTATTTTATACAAATTAAAATTTTCTAAATAGAATTAAAACATTATTTGTTTTTTATTAATATTTTTACTGTCTCAGAAATTCCAGCCATTATGGCATTTATTAATTCTTATTAATTCTTAGTGACTTTTTATTATTATTTTTTTTTTTTTTTTTTTTTTTTTTTTTTTGGTGTTAATCATAATTCTTTTCATCAGATCCCAATATCTTTCTATTGGTCTAAGTTCTGGGCAATTAAGTGGAGTGGCCTCTCTTGGTACCAAATCCACATTATTTAATTGATACCACTCTATCGCTGATTTGCCATAATGACAAGATGCAAGTTCAGGCCTTTAAAAAGTAGATACATCATTTTTCCGAATATATCGCACCCTAACCGCCAGAATCATAATTCAACAGGAGCTTTTGTATTTTTTTTAATTTTTTTTTTTTTTTGGTTTATCTGATTGCAATGAAATTTAAATACGGTATAAAATACAAAAACATAATGCAAATTTATATTTTTTAGCTTTTAAATCTCACTTTTAGGGGGTAAATAAATATGGGAGTCTAATCTGACCCAATTTTGGGTCATAATACATGCGCAAGCTTGTCCAAAACCGAAAATTGAAAATCGTGACTCTTACGTGTTTTTTGCGATTAAAGAGATTAAAGATCGATATGACTAATGCCGTTTTCAAACGCTCTCTTATGTACAAATCGGTGTTTATAGGGCCAGTTGTTTTGTAAAGAGTACTCCTCTTGTCGCAAGTGTAAATTGCCATGCTAAAAATTTTGTTGTAAACTTTGTTTTTTTTTGTCTAAATTTTTTTCTCCACATCTCTTTTCGCATCCGCTATATAAAATTCCTAACCTGGAAGCTGTAAAAAGTCACCAAGGACGTGCGTTTCGTCATCCATTCTACAACAATCATATTTTGTTACAAAATTACGACACAGTTTTTGGCTCGTTCTTTGGCCTCCTCACTCTTCCTGGAATTTCAGCTCGGCACTTTTTGCACTGTATATGGTTTAATTGTTTAGTTTTTTAACTTTTCTTACCAAAAACTCTGAATTGTTGGCTTCACAGGGGATTTTCTGTTTGTCTTCAAAGGAATCATTATTTTCTTAGCATTGTTTGGATCAGAAATACCTTTTTAATATCGGTTCGCGAACTTCTATTAACAATACAAGTGTCAGAACCCGTATTTCGAAAAACTTTTAATTTGTTAGCACTTGTTGTACACACAGAGAAAAATTTAGCTATTTGCCAACTATAATTCGGTTATTACGAATTTTAGTCGGTTGGTAAAACTGAAGATTAGTTTTCACAACAAAGTTTGGCTAATTCAACTGAATTTTAGTTTTTACACCATTAATATTCATAAATCTAGTATAAATAGCGTTGTACTAACTGAATTTTTAAGTTGTTACCATTAATATACACTTTTCATCACGGTTGGCACTTTATTTCTCTGTGTGTAAGAGTACGATCTGTTTGTAAATTTCAACTAATCGTTTTGATTGATAATGTTTACACACAATTTAGGTATATTTTCAAAGCTCACTTGATGTTTCATTTGAAGTATGTAAAATAACTTAAGAGGTAAAATGCGTGCACTAGTTTGACTGATCTCACACCTTAATATAATAATAGTTTGTTAATGGTAAGAAAATAGTAAATACCCAGTGCACATTAAGAGTCCGAAAATACTCAAAAATCATAACTTCTGAAATCATAACGATATGAGGGTGTTTTTCTTTACAGGTAAAGTCTCTTTCTGGGCGCTATTTTATGACTCAGAAAAGACTCCTAATTATGAGCCTTGTAAGGGGAAATTTCACTCTTTTTTTAGAGTGTTTTATGAGTCATTTTATATACACATTTTAGACACTTTTACTTTTACAAATTTGAACATTATTTAAATAAAAAAAAATAAGCTCATTCATCTTTGTTCTTCTCTTGAAGGATCATTGTATTGAATATCTTGAATTGTATTGAATCTTGAAGACCATTTGCATTCACAAAAACTTCTGACTACACGCAGAGAAACAATATGATTGAACATGATTGTGGACACAAAATAATCATATTATGATCCTTATTAACATATACACGATTCTGGCTGATCATATGACGATTTTATCGTCATTTAGAATCATAATATGATTGATACGATCTACACCCTAAACGTGTGTAGATGGCGCTACGTATCATAAATCCTAAAAATAACATAATTTTTTATATCCTGAGGAAATTTCCTTTCATTAGAGTACCCACTCTTATCGAAGATAATAGAAAAAATTGCAATTTAGCTGGAAAAACAAACTTTTTGTAATAAGAAGATAACTTATTATTTTTCTATTACAAACTCTATTATTTAACCAAGGGCATGTCCATCGATTTAACTTGTTACTTCGGTAACATGCTACTTCTCACTTATCATTAATTTGTAAGCCTCATTTTCACAATGCTCCGCTATCTACTAACTGGGACTTTAACATGCCATTCAGTAATCGCGTCTAAATCTAATGTTATTTTAAAATTGTCAAATTTGTAGAAAAACTTTATTTATATTAACCCATTTTATAGCGCTCATCGATCCCGTGATAATTTGTTTACGAAATTTGATAGAAAGATCTTATGATGTCACAATAAGCTTTTTCTGAATTTTTTATACACTTATTAAGCCCTCGAGCGGTGGTATTCGCAATTTAAATTCAAATTTTGACACTTTTTATGGTACTTGAAGGGTTAAACTTTTTTTTAATTTTGGTTTTTATTTATTGCTAAAGCAAATATCTATTATTTCACGATTTTTGAGTTTTTTTTTAAATATTGGTGTTGTTAGATAATTAAAAAGAAAATGAAAGAAAAGAAAGTGATAATATATCTTTATATATTGATATATGTTCTTATATTGGCTGCATTTATGAGCATGTATGAATCATATATAAACATATCTGACATATATGGGCTAATACATTAAAAGTTAGGGGTATTACTTAGAAACGTATGACACCATATATGAGAATATATTGCATATATCGTTCCATATATGGCATATATATTCACATATGAGTTCATATATTATTCCACATATGGAGACAAATATATGGAGGACTAGATTTTTTTTAAATTTTACAAATATTATTCCAAATTAAAATTCTATATGAACGAATTTTAGAACGCGCGTATACAGTTACGGACAATAAAATAATGTAACTTTTATTAACACAATTTAACGTTAAAAGACAACAAATGTGTTACGAAAAAGTGACCCTATTTTTTAGTTCGTTACTGAATGAATCCATATATAGTACCATACATGTTCGGATCCATAAATTAAGGGTATATGGACATATATGCTCATATATGGACACATATGGATATTCATATATGCTCATTTAAAAATATTTTTTGTAGTTGATCAAATATTAAACAATATTTTTTGTTATTTTTCAACAAATCATATGAGCGGTATTCACAATCTGCCTGGTAAAAATCGCTCCTAAATACAAATTCAATATTCATGTTAATTGTTCCTCATTTGAATAGAAGCACTCTTATAATCAATACCAGACAAAGTAGATTTTAGCTGGGACTCGTAAATACGTCATTTGTTTTTTTTTACCAAACTAAATTTATTATTAAGAAGGTCACGCTCAATAAAATCTTAAAAACTTAAGATATCTTTGAAAGCAATTCTTTATTTTAGTTAAATCTTCTTTAATTTATCAGTAACTTGCAATTGAATTATAATACATTTAGTTTAATAAAAAAAACAAATGCGGTATTTACGAGTCTCTTAAATTGCTTCTATGTTATAAATGCTTTTATTTACAACAGGAACAATTAACATTTCTTTGCCTTGCAAATGCAGCTCATGTATTTGTTAAAAAAAAATGTTTTTTAATACACAATCAACTGCAAAAAATATTTTTATATGAATATTCATATGTATCCATATATGATCATATATGTCCATATACCCTCAATTTACGGATCCGAACATATATGACACTATATATGTATTCATATATGCGCCAATATATGGTTTCATATATGAACATATATGAATATTTTTAGAAGGGAAAGTAAAAATTTTATATTAAGCTTTTTAGTTTTTTTCAATCTGCTAAGCTCCAGCAAATTTTTGACTGATTTCAACAAGTAGATTTTAATTTGCATTGAACTAAGTGTAAGCAAAACATCAGCTTACTAATGTTCAGCGAAACATTTTTTCAGATATCAGTCATTTTTCTGCAAGGATTCTCACAGGAAAATATTTGCTGACTTTACCGACTTTTATTGGTGTACATACTGCCCAACAATTTTTTCTGATTCAAATAATTTTCCCACACGTCCCCAATCAAATCAGCATGTAACCTTTATAACACCGATCTTCTTTCTACAACTTGTTTCGCACAATCTTAAAAGTAGCAGGTTATAGTTGACAAATTCTCTGCATACTAAACACAAAAAAATATAAAAACTTATTTCAATCTCGAAAACAGCCGATTCACCTATGATTTGTTATTTCAATTTTTTTTTTTTTAAAAAAAAGAGAAGCAACACTAAGGAAATTCTTCCTATTTATTAATGTGTTGCTTTCTTTGGAAATTGGATAGTGGAGAGATGTAAGGTGTTGAAAGATGAAAGGCTTCAAACATGGCAACACTGAAATTGCGCGAGATGATATGTCGTAGAACAGTTGTTGCTCGCCACCTGATGGAGAGTTGGCGATCTTATTGAAGCTTTTTGGTTCATAGGCCTGATTCATTATTTTACTTCGGAGGGTTAAGTGCTATGGGAACACCGAAGGTGGGAGCTGCGATACATATGAGGGATAGAAAACTCAAACATATTATTTTTCTAAATTGATGTTGCCGTCACCGGGAATCGAACCCGGGACCATATGTGTAACAGTCCAACGCGCTAACCATTACACCACAGCGCCCACAAATATATATGGTAGTAGTATTTTGCTTTATTTTCAATATTTAGCAATATATATAATACAAAGTTTAAAAAAATATTATTTTAACATTAGACCATGACATAGTGTCGTCGGTCGGCTATATTAAATTATATAATGTTGTGCAAAAATATTATATTTTATTATAAATTTTTAATAATTAAATTCTTGTATAAGCATTGTTCTATAATTTATACAATATTTTATAAAATTGGCTAATGCCCTCCATCCTATTATTTTACCATCAAGTGTATTTAAAACTTCATCTTCTTCAAGTAAAACTTTTCCGAAATAAAACATTCTAAATTCCCTAAATGCTGTACAGCGGCCCAAAAAATGTAATAAGTTTTCGTCTTCACCCATGTTGCATATTGAACATAAAATCGACACATTATTTTGATTACTTTGATATCTGGTGGCATTCAACTTGATTAAATCACACCTAAGCTTAAAGATCCACATTATTTCTTCTCTATTTCTGACCTCAGTCAAGTAATTTTGACTGTTGGGTCCAAATTTTTATAAATTCTATTGGTTTGCAATTTCCTTATTAAAAGTTGTACGTAGTATTTATTTTTCAAAGCTTGTAAAAGATTGTTTCTATTCTCATTCCATTGGCCTTTAGTGGCAAGATTTTCTGTCCAAATATATATAAATTTGATTAAAAATCAATTTTTTTTTTTTATTTATTTATTTATTTATTATTAGTATTTATAATACTTTAGAAAATTCTCATTTACATTCATATTTCAAAAATAGAATAAAAATTTTAATTATTATTATTTTTTACAAAATTCACACATTTTCTTTTAAATACAATATAATTTTGTTCTGTTTTAATATCATTTGTAAGTGTGTTAAATATTTGAAGTCCTTTATAAAAAAGTGATCTTTGCATTGCTGTTGTAGTTGCTTTCCTTAGCCTGAAGTTTTCCGCATTTCGTAGTTGATATGGCTGTACTTCACCGACATAATTTATTTGTTCACAAAGATATTCTGGAGCATTACCATGTTTAATTTTATGTATAAAACTAAGAGTATTGAGTTCGAGTCGTTGTTCGATATTTAGCCATCGAAGTGTATCGAGCATAGCTCGTATTGATGTGTATCTATTGCATTTTAAAATAGTTCGCATTGCTTTATTTTGTAACTTTTGTAATCTTTCCAATTGTGATTCATTGCAGCATGTATATATTATTGTTGATCCGAATTCAAAATGAGGTTTAATTATTGTATTGTAAATAATTATTGCCGTCATTATAGACACTTTATTTCTAATTCTTTTGAAAAAACCAATTTTTTTACCAATTTTTTTGCATATGTATTCTATATGGTCTTTAAATTTCATTTCTTGATCTATTATAAATCCAAGATATTTTATATTTTTAACTTTCTCTATAACTTTATCGTTAATTTTGAATGTTGTTTGGCTATTCATATTTATTTCTAGCATTTTTGTCTTTTTTTCATTTAATTTCAATTTGTTCATTTTTAACCATGTGTTAACATTATTTATGTCAGTTATCATATTGTCTCGACATTCTTCACTTGTGGACCCTTCTGTGTATATGAGTGTATCGTCTGCATATAAAACAACTTCGCATTTATCTAATATATTTGGCATATCGTTAATGTATATGATAAACAGTAAGGCACCCAATATTGAACCTTGTGGGACACCGAAATCATTTATAATTGTATCAGATTTTACTCCATTCGCTTTAGTAACTTGCTTTCTGTTTGTTGTGTATGATTCAAACCATTTGAGTTCTTTGCCTTGGATGCCATACATATATAATTTCTGAATTAATATTTTTCTGTCTATAGTTTCAAACGCTCGTTTAAAGTCTAAAAATATAGCCATGATTTTTCTATTTTTCTCAATGTTTTTCCACCGATTAATAACAAAATTTGCAGCCGTTTCACACGAAAATTTTTTCCTAAAACCAGATTGATATTTTGAAAATAATTTATTATCTTCCATATATTTTTCCAACTGTTCTTTTACGATTTTTTCTAATATCTTTTCACATGTTTTTAACGTATTTATGGGACGGAATTCTTCACATTTTCTCGTTTTTGCCACTTTTTCAACTGGGGTAACCATAGTTTCCTTCCAATTTTCTGGGAACTGTCCTGTTTCTAATGATTTATTTACGATTTCAAGTAAAATTTTTCCCATTATATGCCAATTATCAAGAATAATTTTTGTTGATATTTTACAGTAATCAGGTTTGTTTTTTAATTTTTTTACTATATTTTTAAGGTCCGAAATTGTTATTGCACTAAATTTGAATCTTTGGTTTGCCATAAGCATTTGACTGGTATATTGCACATCTTCGATTGAGTCCCTTATTATCTTAATACTATCCACAAAAAATTTGTTGAAATTACTAGCTATTTCAATATTTTCCTTAAATTCTACGTTGTTAAATATCACAGATTTTATCACATTTTGGTCTCTCTTTATCACCAAGTCTTTTATTTCTCTCCACATTTGTTTTTGGTCCTTTGCATTATTTATTTGATTGTTGATGTATTTACATTTTTCATTTTCAATTTTAGCCTTGTACAAATTTCTAACTGATTTGTAATTTGCCCACGCTTCGGTAGTGTTTTCAAATTTAGCAAATTGGTATTTTGTTATTTTGTCTCTTTTTAAACAGCGTAATTCATCATTAAACCATTTATTCACTTTATTTTTCTTATTAATTGTTTTTTTAAAAGTAAACTTTTGTACTGTCTCCTCCAGGCATTTATCAAACATTAGTACATTTTGATTAATATTCGTATTTTCTCGAAAACATATTTTTTCGCTTAGTTCCCTTGCAAATTGGTTTTTATTATATTTAAAAAAGTTTATAGTGTTATTTTTATTTTCACTGTTTTGTTTTTTATCCTTTATTAATATTAAATATTTTACTTTTAAGTTTTAATAAATTAAAATCAAAAGTTTATTTTTCGATCTTTTATCATAAATTATGATGTGAGCAAGATTATTCAAGTTCAAGATCATTTGTTTTTTGTTAAACAAAAAACCGTGCAACGATATTTATTAATCAAAAAATTCTTCATCCGCAACTTAATGCAGATTTTAATCCACTGACAGGTCCTTACATGTTTCATGTAGCGTCACCTACAATCATCAGAGAACCAATGTGGACGGGGTAGAAGATTTACCCAAAGCTATAATTTTCTGATGACAAAAGATGAACACTTTACCCGTAGTGTTTTTTAAACTTCATGAGAAGTTTAAAAAACAAAGCACGGAAGCATCCAACTAATTCAAAAAATTAAAACCTTTTTTTCTTTAACTAACTTTATTAATATTTTAATCATTTCGTGATCTGATATTTTATTTTGATTACAATTCTGCACAGTTGTCTTAAAGCTGTTTGTAATAACATAGTCAATTATAGTTCTGGATGTATTTGTTACACGAGTGTATTCATTTACTATTTGTTTAACACCATTATCATTCAATGAACTTTCAATTTTATTTTTATAAAAATTATTTGTTGACCAATCTATATTAAAATCTCCGGTTATAATTATATCACAAGCTTCTTCACATAAATCTTCTAATGTTTCCTGCAAAATTTCACAGAATTCCGATTCAAAACCACTGGGCGATCTGTAAACTGCTACAATTATCAAGTGCACATTTTTACGAATTGCTGTACAAGCTATAATCCAATATTTAGAATTTGCCTTTTTTTCGAATTTTTTTGTAACTTTCCATTCTTTTTTGTAGTATATGATTACGCCTCCAGTTCTTGAAGAATTTGAATATGATACTAGTTGGTTATAGTCTTGTAAAGTTATTTCATCTTCGGCAATATCTTTTGTCATATGTGTTTCCGAAAATATAAAAAAATCTGGTGTTTCCTTTGCAGCTATTATTTCTACCTGATTAAAATTATTTGTAAGGCCTTGTACATTTGTATATAAAATATATATATTCTTTAATTGTTAAAAGGATAAACCCATTTTTCTCTTTTTTATTTTAAGTTTATTTTGATACACTGGACATTCTTTGCTATAAGTCCCATGATTTTCATCTAAGCCCATGTTTAATTTTTGATTCATCTTTATACAATTTATGCATTTATTTATTGGTTCTTTATTACATTCCTTGGATTTGTGATTTCCATGGCATTTAACACACATTTCTTGATTTTTACAGTCATTTGATAAATGATTAAATCCCTTGCATTTAAAGCATCTCCTTACATCAGTACCATCAAAAACTCAAGTGAAAATTGATACTTGTTGTATACACTAATAATAATACATGCGTAAAAATACAAATAAATGTCAATATAACCAGAAATTTTGTAAAATAAACTAAAATTTGTTCATTTTACAAAAGATTTTGTTGTTCTCAAAAAGCCTTGAAAGGGTGTTGTTGCCATATCAAATATATTTTTTATATCTTGAATTTTATAGTATTGACGCAATTATCTATTTAATATTTATTTTCTGGAAATATGACCTTTTGGTGTAAAATTCTTGTTACAGTTTCGATACTCAAAAGAAGGGTCGAAACTATAACAACAATTTTACACCAAAAGGTTATATTTCCAGAAATTAAGCTAAACTTTTAAATATCAAAATATTCAATAAAAAAAAAAATATTTTTTACTAACGCATATTTTTAATTTTGATAAAATACATTTCGGAACTCCTGATTTATTTGTGTTTTATTGTGTATTTTGAAGAAAAAATTAAAGAAATAACATTATTAAAATTATTCGAGTTACTCGAGTAATTATAAAATATTACTCGATTAATCGAGTAAGTTAAAAATCTCAAAATCGAGTTACTCGTTTACTCGAACAAAAACAAACCCGAGTAATTTGAATACCCTAGTAGTATATACACTTTTCCATTTTGAATACGGAGGCAAGACTTCTTTCTATATAAGAATTAAGAATTACAAAGATTTTGAAAACTTTTTAATTTAAAAATTCTACCATTATAGAACGTTTCTGAATAGAATTTTTTTTCAGATTCTACTACATACTTTATTGAACAATAATAAATTTTCAAAATTTTTAAAGAAAAATTATCAAAATCTTAGGCCTTTTCGTACAAAAGAATATGAGATTTTTATAAATACTTTAAAACAAAATATATTCTTGAGATAACGATTTGAAATATTTGAATTGCAGAAAATTTATATTTTTTAGGGTGCCACAGGTTGTACAATATTGGATATTTATCATATATTTAAAACATAATAAATATAATGAAATAGAAATTAAAGAAATAAATATTAATAATTTTGGGTAATTTTTCTTTTCTTTGTTTTCACAACTACTACCTACCTAACTAAACGTATCACCACTGACGATGTTGATGTTGTTGATGATGGGGGGCGGGCGAAAGGGGCGGGCGGGTTAAAAAAGAAACACAACGAATCCACCAATAAAAAAAAATTTATTCCAAACACACAGAACGAATGAATAGCAACAGAGAATATTTTATATGTTAGGTAGAATTTTCTTTAAAAATAAATATTTGCTATTTTCTTAATATTATTAAGTAATAGATAACTTTTTGAAACCACTTCAGAATTTTTAAATTAACACTTTATTTAATAATAGAATTTTATAAATTTTTCAAAATTTTTCAAAATTTTTTATTTTAAAAATTCATCTATTAACATTCTGGAAAAAATATTGCGTTGCACTTTTTCCAATATTTTTTTTTTTTTCTTTTCACTTGAACAAAAAAAAAAACGAATTTAATTTGCAATAACAATAATTTGTTTAAAATGCTTGTCAGTGTTAGTAGTCGTCGATTGATGATAATAATCTTTATCGAGTCAAACGGGGTAAAAAAAATATTGTATTGAACAAATCAACAAATTTACACGGGACTAGCACCGAACGACGTGGAATAGCACAATTTTATAAGACAAAAACACAACCGTCAATGACGAGAGTAAAGAGCACATTAAACTCGTACAAAAATTAAATGAAATCAAATCAAATCTCATATAATAAGAAATTGAGCAACAAAACAAATAACTGAAAATGTACGGCAAAGGGATTTTAAAAGAAATGTGAAAATATGTAATAAAAATAAAAAGAAAACAATAATATTTTAAAAAGGCATTAAGGGTTAATTTAATATTTTAAATTAAATTAGTTTAAAAGAAAGTGTTTAAAAGTTTAAAAAAAAAATTCACAAAAAATACCTTAATGTCAGTGATGGAAAATAGGGTTTTTGATTTTGTACCAACCAGCCAAAAAAAAAATTGTACTTTATTCAAGGTACCAAAATTATATTCAGTTGTCAAACTCGCAGATGGCAGCAGTAGTTTGAAAAAAATTACTTTGGTAGAAAGTGGCAACCTTATAAAACATGATTAAAGTATCCAGGCGCCACGTTGTTTAGTATTTTTTTTTTTGGATCCGCCAAAAAAAAAACGATATTAGTGAATTTGTAAACATGGAAATAATTGATCACAGTTATTTATGTAATTCAATAGTTTCATTTGAAAGGTCTCAGTTCAACAAATATTAAATACGAGCTAACTTCTATTGGGTGGCAAAGTTTAAATGAGGTCGAGCTGCCAAGACGAACACCGTAGTGGTCGACCAATTGAGGTGTCTACGCCGGAAACGGTTAAGAAAATCCACAAAATGGTATTGGATGGTCGTCGGCGGAAAGTGAGTGGATGGCCGTCAGTTTTTTTTTTTTTTTTTGATGCACGTGGGATAATTTTTATTGATTATCTTCAAAAAGGATTAACAATCAACGGCGAGTATTAGGTTTACTTAAATTATGTGATGAAATTATGGAAAAAATGCTGCATTTAGCGAAATGAAAGTTTTGTTTTATCAAGACAATGCACCAGTTCATACATCCAATTTTGCGATGGCAAAAATCAATGAATTAAAGTTCGTATTGCTTCACAGCACCTAATTCGCCAGTTTTAGCTCCGTGGGATTATTTTCTCTTTTTAAATTTAAAAAAAAAATGTAATTGATAAAATTCAAAAGTAAACGAGAAAAATTTAAATATTAAACATGTAGGGACTGTAACCTACAATGGCCTTAAAGTAGGCATTTGCGTAAGCTCATACACAGTCATTGAAAATTAATCGGATTTTGCATTGAGCTAATTTTGAGTGTGATGCTTTTGTCTTTGCGGACGATATACGACTTCTTTTTTCGGGCCATCTTCAGCTCATTGATGTTTTTGAATATGACATGAATTTGCAATTATCTAATAGTTCTGCCTGGATGATAAATTGTAATTTTAGTATAAACTCTAGCAAGACAGAAGCTATGTTTTTTAAACCTCATAACTCTAAAGTAAATGTATCTATTACGAGTAGCGGCGAGTATGTTGAATTCGTTGAAGTTATTAGATGTCTAGGTGTTTTCATATATAACAATCTAGAATTCGGTCTACATATAAACTGTTCGAATTCGATTGCTAATATTCTATCATAAAGTAATACTCTCTAATTGCCCTGAATATGTTCGTAGACATTTTATATAAAAAATATTATTGTTAAATTATGCATTAAAATTTGTTAAAATTTACCTGGTAACGATTTTAATTGAACTGTGGTTCTATTACATATATTTTTATTTTATTTTCATTTTTAATTTTAAACATTAACTGGACGTTAAATTTTATTATCAAATTTTTTTGAAAGTACTAAACTTAAGTGGCCAAATTTTAAGCTGCATGCAAAATCCGATTAATTTTTAATGACTGAGTATGCGCTAAAAAGAACTAAAAAGAGCCCTTAAAATAAGATTTCTGAAAAACCCACATTTGTACAAATTCAAAATTAAACACATTAATACTTATTACCCGTACGAAAATCAAGTTGTTAGGGTTGTATGTTGCAAGTTATTGTATGGTGTGGGGCAAAAGTATAATAATAGGGGAAATGCTTTCAGGTTACACCTGATTACGTTGTTGTTGTAGCAACGTAAAATGTAATTAGTAAATATTTTTATTTGTCTTCTTCTCCGTTCAGAGATGCAGAATCATCTAGATACAGAACCAGAAACTAGGCTAATTCAGCCGGATGATTGGCCGAATGATTGACCTCTAAAATTTGGATATTTTATTTTTTTGATATTTTTTTAACTTTGGCATGCGTTATCGGACCGAAACTAAATAGGTGTCATTAGTGATTTAGGCTTAGAGATTTTTTCGTTCAGTATGTCCAAAGCCCGGCTTCGATGAGGAAAGTCTTTCTGCGTAAAAGTCATCCATAAATAAGTTAGTGGCTTTGCAAAGTTTATTTTTAGTCCAGTTATGTTCAAATCCGGCTTTGCTGATAGTTTTTATTTTTTAATATCGAATGTAACTATTATGTATCTGCTTTGTTAGAATTGTTAAAGAGGAATATTATATCTTAACTTAAAGCTTAAAGTCTTAGCTACAATTAAATAACACCTCTTTCGTACCTTTGCAGTAATCAAAAATTGAGAAAACTGTATTTTGTTTTCTAAAAAGTTCGTTTTTGTCGCTTAATTGCTTAATGGAACTAAAAGTATATCTCAATTGAAAGGTACTTCAATAAGCTATCAAATGATAAGTATTTTGTTTTGATCCGATTACAAATGACGAAGATACAAAAAATTTAAAATCCTCAACATTAAAAATTTTTTTAAACGTGAAAATTTTAAACAAGTCCAAGTTATGTCGTAAACCACAGTTTATCCCAAAAATTTTAAATTTAAAAAAATTTTGAAATGGTATCAAATGAATTGCGTTAGTATCACGGTCACAATGCACAAAAACAAAAAGGACAATTGTACCATATTTGCCATCGGTACTCCACTTACATGTCTGTACTAGAAACTACTATTTTATGCAACTGTAATAATTAAGTACTTGTTTTTTAATTTTACTCACCTCCTACGCTTTTTTCTTGTTCAATTCAGTTTCTCTACAGTTTTATCACCTGTTTCTTTTCACCTTTTTCTTATCTTTTTTTTCTTGCACTTTTTGTATTGGATTTTAACTAAAAAAATCCTTTACTTTACAGATTTTTTAATCGTTGATTTTATTTTTTTAATTTGTTTAACACTTTAATTTTATTAAGAGCTACACTTTTGTTTCAAACTTATTAAAAAGAATATTTTTCAAACTGTCGCACGCTATTTTTCTACTTTTGAGCACTTGATTAAAAAGATTATATGTATTTAGTTTTTCAAAACAAATTCGATGTATAAAATGTAGTTTTTTAACTAATTACATTTTTCGTTAAGTTTTTTTTAGATTTTAATAAGATTAATAAGTTTTTTTATTATTTATATTCACACTTAGAACTTGCTGCGTATTTTCGTGTCGATTGAGAAGCACTATTGCTAATTCAGCTCTTTTTTAATTAAATCTAGCGATTTTTAAATATATGAACTGGATAAAAGCAGAGTAGATTTGAATCTCAATATAAACTCCCTACTTTTATTAAGCGATCGGAATAATTTTGGAAGAATAATTCCTTTCTCTTTACAAAATCATTGATTCATTTTTGGATATATTTTCTCTGTGAAAAAATCTTTTAATTTTGACTGAAACAACTAATATGTTTTCTAAATCTAATTTGTAAAAGCCAATATTTAAAAAAAAAATATTTTAAAAAAAGTCACGCACAAAAAAATTTTGTTGATAGTTTATTTATTTACAGCATACTGCTGTAAAAGTTCTAATATACACCTTTATTCTGATGATGAACAAATGTATCTTTCGAGACCAATAGGATTGATTAAGGACTTAGGATGTCGGTTAAATGAGGACCTAGATGATATATTTTGTTGGTCTGTGAATAATAACCTTATGATTAACGCCTCGAAAACGCAAGACATTTCAATTTATAAAGTCATTTGTAACGATATTTTACCGGAAATTATTTTGCAAGATAAGTTGTTAAATTATGTTAGTAAGGTAAAAAATCTTGGTTTTGTAGTCAACACTGAGCTTAACTGCAAGGATCACATTAATTGTACAATAATAAGAATGTATAATGTCCTCAGGAAACTTTGGCACTCTGCATCATATGTTCCTAATGACAATAAACTTAAATTGGTGAAAACCCTAATTATATCCATCATGACTTAAAGTGCTATCGTATTTGATAACCTTGTCTAATATTAAATTACAATTGGTTATTAACAATTGCGCTCGATATGTCTTTAACAAAAGAAAATTTGATAGCATATCTCATTACTCCAAACGAATTTTAGGAAATAGTTTGACATCGTATCTTAACATCAGTAATTTAATATATTTACACAAGATTATTTACAAGAAAGAACATGTTTATTTATATAAAAACCTTAATCTTGCTCGGTATAGTCGTACGTGCAATATTTTAAAGGTTTTAAAACTTTATAAGTAGCAATTATTTTTTTAAATTTCACTTTTATAGTAGTTTTGATTTAACTGACTTTTACTTACGTGCACTTTTCACATAACTGCACAAATTTTGGTTTCGTTGTTATTTTACAAAATTACGTATGCAATTGCCTTCATTAAGTGCACTGTGTATACCTGCGCATTTAAAATAAGTGCCTCATGTTTTTGGCAGTTGTACATTATTTTCTACAAAAGATCGCCGTTAGCTGCCTCTTATGTTTTGCTTACTTAGTTAGTTTGGTTAGTTAACGCTTGTACCTACATAAATTTGTATGTAAAAACCTTATAAAATTTTTTATGAATGTTTTTTTATTTTCGTTTTGTTGTTTTTTATATAAATTCTATTGTATGAATTAAACAATTAATAAAAATAAATTAAATCATATCTGGTCTTTGCAGTTTTCAACAATTTAGTTTGCCTGCACTTTAAGGCAGGTAACCAATTTGAGTTAGCAGCGCTTTTGGCTTACCTGCACAAAAATTCGTGCAGAAGTTGGTTGTGCAGCTAAGTCAAAACTACTGTATTGATATTTTTCATTTTTATTGTTATTGTATTTTTAGGTTGTTATATACAATTTGATAAACTTCCTTTGTATTGATATTAAATAAATAAATAAATATAATGTTTGAGGTGCGCTAAGAGACTCTAAGTCTTACTTGTACCAAAAGAAAAGAATAAATAAATATACCATACACAGAGAAGTGTTATTACTATTACATTTTAACGGAAATAGACTTTCACGTTCAATAGTGTCTTCTAATATCACATTGTTTTTTTTTCATAATTTTGTCTGTAAAATGTTGTTACATCTAAAAAAAAATTTCAACAGAATATGAAAATAAATTTTTTTTTTTTATAATTACCTAACGATTTTTCAGTCTATCTTAACGATGTATTTGGATAAAGTTGACAACAGTGCAAAAAAGCAACAAATGAGCTGCATTTTGAAGAGCTGCCATACAAATTTAAATTATTTTATATTTATGATATAGGGTAAAATTGATAAAATATAAAGATTTCGTTAAGAAAATTTAATATATTTTAATAATAAAATATAATTTTATTTCTGTCCACATTAGTATTTACTTTATTTAGCAATTTTGGTATGTATGCTAAATTTATTTGCACATATAAAAGCTGTACGCTGTGAAACTTAAAACGTTGCCAGACTATAAAAATGACTCAAAAGTCAGTCTTGAGAAAATTGTAACGGTCGAAATGGGACGTTAGCAAAGAACTACAATAAAAACTAAAATAGTTAGTTCCTTGAACACTGCAAAATATATTAAAAATATTAAAGCTGCATGTATATTTGAAATGTATTTTTCATAACTACAAATTTAGAACACTTTTCTTTTATTCCTAGCCAAAAAAAAAGTTTCTTGTAAAACTGTTATTCTGTCAAACCAAACCATTAAAATTGAAAACAGGACCATGATTAAAAATTTAGTTATTTTTTAATATAGATAGTTTTATTGTAAAATATATATATTCATAAAATAAATAAATCTCCAAAATGTCGTAGATTTTTTTTCAAAAAACAAAAAACAAATTTGGTTAAGAAAATAATGCACATATAAACGAATACAAAACAAAAAGAAAATACTTTAAATACAAGGCTAAGAAAAGCATTTAGGAAAATAAAAAGCATTGAGCAGTCTAAATAATTCAATTGAAACTAAATTTTTTTGCAATTAAAAATGATCTGCAACCATAAAAAAATATAAATGCTGGATTAATATGCTTATGATGATTGTTCTTGGGGTTTAGTTAAACGTTTAGCACCACGATTAGGTGGTCCTTTGGGTTTGGCAAAAGCCGGTCGGTGGAGCATTTTTTTAGGATGTAATTCATCGTGTAAAAATTCCTCAGTCAGTTCAGAGCCAGAATCAATTTCAAGCTGAAGAAGAAAAAATAAATTAAAATTAAAAAAAAAAATGTCCATTCTTTGTGCAAATTTTTAAAAATATTCAAATAAAAACTGTTGATTCTACAATCGCACTAGATTGCAAAACACGTATTTAAGCTCATTATTCTTTTCCACTAATTTTGGTAAAACACGTGTTTTGTAATCTAGTGTGAATGACGCAAAAAGTTCTTTTAATTAAGCTTGATTCAGACTAGGGTGATCGAGTCGGTTTTTTAAAACCGGTTTGAACCGGTTTTTTGTGTGTTGTTGGTCTCGGGTTTTCTAAATAGTTTTATTTTCGAATATCGAATAAGCCGGTTTTTTGTTGTCGAATTACCGGTTTTTGCTTAAATATTATTTTTTAGTTTCAATATATTAAAAACCGTAAATTTACTAAATTAATTGTTAAAAATAAAATATTCTGAAAAAACACGATTAAAACATGTTTTTTATTAAAGTGGATAGATCCTTTTTACTTAAAAATTACTCATATAAAAGTCATTAAAAACTTTCATAACCTCAAAAATTATTATTTTTCTGCGTCATTTCTGAGTTGTTGAAATGTTATTATTTTTATATCATTTTATATTTGACTATATTAAAAAAATACAAACAAAAAATATTAAGTTTTTTGTAAATTACATTTTTAAAGAATTTTTGTTTATTAAATACTTTTCTTTAAATTCTGTTTTATTTACGTTGTTTTCAAGAATGAACTGTTCTTAATAAATTGTTTTGAATGCAAAAAGTATATCTCATATAACAAAATTTTTTATTATTTGTATAAATTATTATTGTTTTTTGAAAAAAATCGAAACGATTTTCTTAAGATATTTCAAAATGAATAATAATAATTCAATTAAGAAACTTAAATTATTCTAATTTTTGAAATATAATCTCTTTTTGTGTATAATTATATAACATTTAAAAACTGGTTAACCGGTTTTTTTTTCAAATTCCAAAAAAACCCGAAACCGATTTTTCTAAAATTTCAACTATTCGGAAAAACCGAAAACCTGTTTTCAAAAAATCGATAACTATAATTCACATGCGATCCACCTCTGTCCCCCCACTACTACTATTTCCCAGTATTATTGATACGAAATATAATTTTCGAAAGAGAATTTACAATAATTTTACAATTCGTATCACCAATTCTGGGAAATAATAGATATGGGGGGACAGGGATGGGTTGAGTGTGAATTGCCCCTTTATCATAGATTACATAGATATCAAGGTCTGATATTTGCAGCCAGAGGACGTTACTCATGAAATTTTTTTGAATATATCGCACACCTAGTACAAAAGTGACTCAACTCAAAATTTTTCATTTTTCAGAAATCGAAAAAAAAATATTCATACCAATTGAAACATAAAGAAAGACATAACTGTTTTTTAGCAACAGTTAACAACAAAATACACTGATATTTTTTTTATAGATAAACAAGTATAATGTGCATAGTTTAAGCATATAAAACCGAAAAATTAAAATTTTGAGTTGAGTCACTTTTGAACTGGGTGTGCGATATGCCCTTTATACACCATATATGGGAATTTTTCGTTACCATTAAATTTCATTATATAAGTTTAAAGTAACGCCAGCTAACGCCAATTAGCTTCACTCATTGCTGTGTCGACCGCGCCTCAACTCGCTAAGAGGTGATGCTACGAGCCATATCCTGATGTATGGCGCTGGGTTTGAAACACTATACCACACAAAATAAAAAATTGTTTCATCTAGAGCAATTTAACTGTATAAACTACTTTGTTCAATTGACACATGAAATAACTACTGACTAGTCTTTGGATGGGACGAAACTAGGGCAGTATGGCATATCCCTTGTGTCTGTGTTCTACTTCTTCTTCCTGAAAAATGGCGTCGTGGTGTAATGGTTAGCGCGTTGGACTGTTACACAGATGGTCCTGGGATTACCGGTGGCGACAACATAAATTTAGAAAAATAATATTTATGAGTTTTCTATCCCTCATACGTATCGCAGCATCCACCTTCGGTGTTCCCATATCACTTAACACCACCGAAGTAAAATAATGATTCAGGACTGTAACCCAAAAAGCTTCAAGAAGTTCGACAACTGTCCATCAGTTAACGAGCAAGAACTGTTCAAAGACTTATCATCTCCGGCAGTTACAGTGTTGCCATGTTAAGTCACAAACAAACAACAAGGCACAAACAAACAACACCATTATATGTTAAGCCCCTATCGCTCACAACTTTTAATAATAATAGCCAAACAGAACGACGCAACTATGAATTATTTTGGAAGTAAGCCTGTGCCTGTGAAAGGGTGTTGATGTGAAATTTTGCTAATGATATGGTAAGTAGTTCCAATCCCTACAAGTTCAAATAATGAAAGATTGATCAGAGATCGTACATGAAATAAGGGGTTCAACAATACGTGTGGTGGTATCTCGTGAATGTGAATCTTGAAAATAAATAATTCGGGACTCCATAGTACATTATCTTGTAAAAGAATAACAAATTTCTTAACCGCAAGTAGTCATTAAATGAACAATCCAAAAATCTTTTCACAGCCGCAGAAACATGATCATGACGACCAACACCATACACAAATCTCAAAATTCTTTTAACAATAAATTCAATCCTAGTCAAATTATTATCCCATGTTCCAGAATAAATCTCGATGCAATACTGGACATGAGACATTAACAACGCATACGCTGCAGTATACTTTACCCCCAATGGAAGATGCAGCCTACAACTATATAATGTTCTAAGACCTAATGTAAATTTAGCGGAGATGGAGTCAATATGCTGATCGAAAATCATACAATTCATCAATTATCACATCCAAGCACGTAAGTGATTTTACAAAATCAACTTTTGTATCAGCAAAATGTAATTATTAAGAGAAAATATCTCATTATTAAAATTTGATGTATAAAAAACTTCGTTAAACATTGTAAGTGACAAAAATAAGGTACGCCATTAAAATTAGCGTATACGAAGTATTTAGGATTAATGGTCGGTCGGTACTCTTGTTTTTCGATATTAGGGTTTAGTTTGTAGCGATGTGTGATTGAACAAATTTTATTCAAATTTATATTAAACTACATATTTACCTTTTTAGCTATATCCACACCTAGAGCATTTAAAGTTTCCAAAAATGGTAGCTTACAACTAGAATACATCATTCTTTCTCGTACTGAACAAGTGTAGCCGGGCATAGAGTATATGAAGACAAACGATTCCAAATAATCACCTTCATGGGTATGTTTAAACAAATATAAATGATAACGTGCATGATCAAGGGGTATTTGTTTTGGAAGCTCAGTTAGTGCAACGACAGCAGCATGCGAAACGTGTATCTGTTCGGCCTCTAAATCAATACGAAATTGTAAATAATCATAAGTGCCTTTAAGCAAATCCATTACAGCTTGCTTAGTTGCTTCTGATATGGGGCACGATATGCCACCCAGAGTTTGATGACGAGTATCTGTATTGATTTCGGTATTTACCTCCGTTTTACGCAACTCAGCTATTTCCTCTTCACGAGTCGTTAATGGAGCCGGTGCCGCAAATGCTTTTTTGTGCTTTTGATAACCCTCAAAAGTAGATTCGTCTTTAGTTGTAGCATGTATTTCTTCTGTAATATGAGCTGAACCAAATTCTTGTTTGAGCGTTGCTTTAGTGGAAGCATAAACCATTTTTTGTCGTATGGAAGCCTCGTCTGGAACCCAACTCAACAATAGCCAGGCATAACCCAAAGAAGTCTTTGTATCTAAGCGATATAATATATAACAGGGTACATTATCTTCAGTCAAGGGTGCAATAAGTTTATCGAAATCTTTTTCCCAGTCTTTTTTCACTTCTGCCGTAGCTGAGCAAGATAATTCCTCTGGAATTGTAGAAATAATTATTTTTGTATTACTGTATGACTAATGGTGAAATTATATAAAATTTACCATTTTCTATGGATACTTTTATGACACGCAATTTTCCATTTTTTGCCTTTCCAAAGACTTTCAATAGTTTTTCATTGGCTGAACATTTGGGTGAAAAGAAGCATTAACGAGGGGGTTAGACTTTGTTTCTTTTTTGCACATTTTATTTTAAATTTTAACTTACCTTTAATACCGGTTTGATGAGACATTTCGTGTAAAAATAATACTATTACTAAAATTAATAACGCTTTCTATTATTTTTTAATATTTTTCTTTTTTTGGCAAAAATTGTAGCAGAGATACAAGTCGGGTGGGCAAATTCGATGCGCCGTCGCCGGAATTTTTTTTGGAGTCGAGCCGCCGCAGAAGCAAGCTGCTAGTTTTGGCTTATATTTGATAGCTGTACAAACCAGCTTAGCCGGTTATTAAATATATTTCTTAATTCAAATGGCAAAAGTGCAGTTTATGGGGCGTGACGAAAAAAAAAAAAAAAAAATATGACCCCCTCCGGAATAAAAAAAAATTTTTTTTTGTTCTAGAGTTAAGGGGGCCGGGGCCCCCTTTGGCCCCTGGCCCTAAAAACTGATACACCACCGAATATACAAGTATGGGTATTCAAATCAAAGGAAATTTTCTCCCGATTCCAAAAATAGTATTATTTTTTGGATAAGTGAACCAGGGCGGCAACCAGAGCCATTTTAAACCCCCAAAAGGGGGTAAAAAAAAAATACCCTTACTTGTATATTCGGTGGTGTATCAGTTTTTAGGGTCTGGGGGCCAAAGGGGGCCCGGCCCCCTTAACTCCAGAACAAAAAAATTATTTTTTTTTTATTCCGGAGGGGTCCATGTACATTTTTTTTTTAATTTCGTTACGCCCCATAAAGTGCACTTTAGCCATTCAAATAATCTTACAACAAGCCGGGCTTCCCTGGAGTGCATTAAGTTCTGCCTTAAAAAGTGTTCTGCCTAAAAATGTTCATTCATTGTAAGTTTTGTGAATATTAAAGTACACACTATCACCCGAACCTTAGCATAGCGACTTAAGTTGTATTTTTATTACTAATTAAAAATTTCTAAACATTTTTTTACGGACGGTCCCGCCTCACATTTACCCACTCTACCACATCGAGAGGGCTCATCCCCATGACGTAGGGATACGTGCACACTATGTTCCGAACAATAGCGTATTAAGATGTATTTTTATTACTAATAGCGGGCAAGCCCGCTACATTGTTAGCGTGGGGACGACATTGTTTTGCCTTAAAGTTTAATATGTAATTCATTTTGGATAAGAATTTAATCTTTTAAGCAAAATAAAACACAATGTAGTAGAGTTGGTATCCAAAAATTTAGCACAGTTACAGTTTTTCTGCTTAGACCGACTGTGGCCAGGATTAGGGTTTTTTTATTTTGTGGTATGTCCGAAGTCAGCTTCGCTGAGTAAAACATTTATGGAAGGCTGTAAAATAAAAAAAGTTAATACTTTTTTCCGTTGTCCAATAAAAATTACATTTTAAACTTTAAGGCAAAACAACGTAATAACAACCTAGTTGGCTTGTCCGTTACTATAAATTATGTGTTCCTTGGTATATGGGCTAATTTACTGAAAAGATAATTTCTAAAATATGCAATAAAAACTTAGTAAAAATGGTATTTAAAAGGGATTTAGTATCTCCTAATGAACCTGCCTAACCCGCTGGAGTTTGGAACTTTAAATTTGTCATGAAAGCTCCTCTCCATTGTAGACATCTAATCACGATTTTATTGTCCTGCTTTAACACCATTGGCTAAAAATATGAAATTTCAAGTGCATTAGAAAGTAATCTATGGGCTAAAGCACTTAGAATATACCTTAAGGAATTTAAAACAAAACTTGATAAAAATGTGGCACAAAGACAAATATATTCGCGCAATCACTCAGCCCAAACTGCTTGATTTTGAAATTCGGCATGTATGTTCCACCTCTAGCTAAGACATCCACAAAGATGGGATTATTGGAAATGTTTACGTAATGGAGCAAATAGTGGAAAGGTTTCCTGTTGATTTACTGCCCAAACCCTTATGTCTAGAAATCTGAATTTTAGAATATGTATTCCCTGAGGTATGGGCAAATTTATCGAAGAGATACTTTTCGGAATTTCCAATTAAAACTTGGTAAAAAAAAAATATTCAACTTGAAATTTGTATTAAATTAGACATCCACTAAGCCGGCATTTTGTAAGCTTTTGAGTTGAGGGACAAAAGGCAAAAAGTTTCCTTCTGTCCAAAATACTTTGGTCAATCATTGAAAAAATGCGAATGATTCGACCGAGTCTGTTTTCTGGGTGTGAAATTTTTTTATTTTTCCTATACAAATTTTAAACAATAACCACTTTTGAGAACATTTTCAAAATATACTGTATATAAAATTGTAAAAAATATGGGTTTTTGAGCAAACTCTGCTTTTTTTATAAAAAGCGCATAAAACTGAAAATTATTTGCAAAGTAAAAGCACTAAATCTAGCGCGAAAAGCGCTAAATTGACATCGCTGCAAAAATACTATTTGTTAGTCCTGCCAGACTTATCAGGTATAGCCGTGATTCTGGCATCTCTTTAGTTTAACAATAGACAAGAATATTATTTAATATATCGTGTTATTTAAAAGGATACATTTAAATTTTATTAATTTATAAATTAAAATGAGTTTTAGAAAAACTTATAAATTAGTTAGCAAACAAGCCATTCGATGGTTTCCCGGACACATGGGCAAGGGCTTAAAACAAATGCACCAAAAACTTAAATCGGTAGATTGCATTATAGAGGTACATGATGCACGCATACCATTTTCCGGCCGTAATCCAGAATTTCAACAATCTATAGCCGGTGGTGTTAAACCGCATATACTAGTGTTGAATAAAAAAGATTTAATATCTAAAAAAGATGAAAAGTTCATAACAAGAGCTTTAAAGGAAAAAGAACGCTTGGAACATGTTTTATTTACAAATTGTAAAGATCAACAATGTGCGGGTATGCGTAAACTAATGCCCTTAGCAAATGATTTAATATCTAATTGTGGACGTTACAATCGAGAGGGTGAAAAAGATTATTGTGTTATGATTATAGGAGTACCAAATGTAGGCAAAAGTTCATTGCTAAATGTCTTGCGAAATAGGCATTTAAAGAAAAAAGGAGCAGCACAAGTGGGAGGCATAGCCGGTGTTACCAGGTCTGTGATGGAAAAAATTAAAATATGTGAAGATCCCCTAATGTATATGATAGATACACCCGGCATATTGGAACCAAAGATAAGTAGTGATGAAATGGGTATGAAATTGGCTTTAGTTGGATGTCTGCCGGATCATTTAGTAGGTGAGGATTTAATAGCAGATTATTTACTATACTGGCTTAACAAGCATGAACGTTTTGAGTACGTTTCTCATATGGGTTTAGAACAACCCACTGATAATATATCTGAAGTTTTGGTAGCCTGTGCCAATAAGATGGGAGTACAGAGAAAAGTTAAAACTAGTAATGGTCAAATATTGGTAATACCAGATATATTACATACTGCCCGCCACTTTATAAAATTATTTCGTACAAAATCCTTTGGTACCTGCAATTTAGATAAGGAAATATATTAATCAACTAGAATTCGAATTAATTTTCATTTTATTTGTCATATACTTGATTACAAATGTTTCCAGAAAAATGAATTGTTAAGCCTAAAGAAATAAAAAGAAAAAATTATACTGATGTTAAATCTTTAAACCCCTGGTTGTATAATGGGTACATCAATAGCAATATTACCAACTCCTGGTACTGGTATGGAATATGACACCGCGTTGCTATCAAGACTATTACCAGTTTCGTTTAAATCTGGTTGCATGCTAATATCAACAACGTGATTTGCAGCATCGTCCAGGCCAATTGGTACACTGGGGGGCAATCCCATATTACCATCGGCATTCAAAACTCTCAATTCGTCAGGGACACCCAACAAACGATCATTGATATTTCTCTGATAAATAGAACGTTTCTCATAGAAATCTATGACAAATTCAGGATTTTTTTCCTTCAACTCTGTACCGGCCACCAAATCGAATTCATCACAAAATTGCCATTTTACCAAATATAAAACGTCTCCTTTAGAGTCGGTTGCTCCCACAATTTGTTCAATGGGTAAATTACGTTCATAGCCTCGCGGTTTTTGTACTTCTTCCACTTTTGGTTTCTTTTCTCCACGTTTCTTAGACTTGGCTCTAGTTTCCTCAAACTTTTGCATTATTTTGGGACAGTCACAGTTCTCCTCGGGTTCCCATGTATTGTCAGTGTTTGGATAACCTCGCCACTTAATCAAGTACTCTACTTTACCCTCAGGAGTTATTCTCTTATCGACAATTTTTTCTACAACAAATCCTCCGGCTTCTTTTTCCTTTTTTACCATTTTATTGAAAATGTTTACGTTTTATTAAAAATACCGAATTGTGAAAAGATGCTATCAGCTTTCGGCAAATTATTTTGTGTACACTCGAGAAGGGTTCTTTATAGAGTTGTGTAGTTCATAAACGAACTAGTTCAATTGAACTAGTCTTTACTTTGAACTAGTAAGCCAGTTCGCAATCTTCAGCACTTAAGGCTGAATTAGTTCGTACGTTATGTTTAGTGACGAATCAGCTGATATTTTTTTTTGAGTTATTAAATGTTAATGGCGGTATAATCAATACACAAATTGCCAAGTTATAGTAAGCGTTTAACCCGAAACGCATGATATTTATAAGATGATCAAAATCAGACGAACAGGAACATCAGCAACACATACACAACCATTGCCCTCGCAATGGAGGCTCAGCGAGATGAGGCACCAATTCGCCATAAAAAGAACGAATTCCATCAGACCAACACGCGCACAAAACAACCATTGCCTTTGCAATGGAGGAGTAAACGATGTCTCCAAAGGAATCCGAACGGTTTGCACATGGCTAGACTCAACAGTCCAGCAGCATGCCGAGACACGCCCGTCCAAAGCCGGAAAAGGAAGTGGATATTTTGTTGAGGTATGAAAATGAGTGTGTGGTTAGTTTGTCTGTTATGTAACGTTGAGTGCCTGACGAACTTGTTAAAAAACAGCTGATTGCTCTTACATAAAAATTAACAACCAACCCAAGAGCATTTTTTTTTAATTTTATAAGCTAACTTGTACAAAATAATAAAAGAGATTTTGTGACACATTATAAAATTGAAATTACTTTTTTTTTTTTTTTTTTTTTTAACATGTATATATTGTTTATTGAATCTTTCTTTTTTTAGAAAATGACAATAAGTATTAAAATCTTAAAAACTAAATAAATATTATGGTCCTATTGCCATTGCAATAGTAACTCATAATGAGCAGGTGGATTGCTAAGTTTGAACAATAGCCAAGGTATCGATCCTTTTTAGACGCCTGTGGCCTCTATAAGAGAGTAGATCCTGAGCTAGAGGATTAGGGTGAGATGCTAACTTCCGCACGTAATTGGAGCAGAATTTCTTGATTTCATCGCGGACTGTGGGTATATTAAGATCCTTGTGGATGTTGTCGTTGCGAATAAACCATGGGTCGCCAGTTATCAGTCGCAATATTTTAGATTGTCTTCTTTGCAATTTTTCTATGTTGGATGTTGAAGCTGTTCCCCAGAGTTGGATTCCATATGTCCAAATTGGCTTGAGTATAGCTTTATATAGTAAGACTTTATAGTCTAGATTTAGAGTAGAGTGCGAATTTAACAGCCAAAGAAGTTGAGCTGTTTTAAGTTTCATTTGGATTGATTTAGATTCGATATGGTGGGACCAGGTGAGACGTCTGTCGAGGTGAACTCCAAGATATTTAATGTGAGACTGCTCAGGCACGTGAGTGCCGTTAATTGTAAGGTGAGGGCAGGTTTCCCTTCTAAGAGTAAATTATAAAATTGAAATTACTACCATATTTGCAACTAGTTAAGAAATGGCTATAATAGTTCGGACAAGGCAGCTGCTATGCTGTTACGGAACAAAACAGAAATACGGAACGGCACGTTTCAGAAAAGTCATGAAACGAAATTTCATGCAACTAAAAAAGGAAAATAGGCGCTTAAAATATGCAGCCAATAATTCAAAATATGCTCCCAAAATATGCATTTAAATCCAAATATGTACAAAAAACCAAATAATATGCACTAAAACCAAAAAATATGCACATACAAATTTTAGATATTTTCTAATCGATTTATTACTCAAGCTTGCTAGTTTAAAAATGAATTCAATTTAAATGTTTAACAAATGAGAACAATATGCTATATTCAGGGTTTTCTTTTGTTTAGTTTTAATTAAAAATTAATTATAATTTTTATAAAATATGCAGCTTAATTGAAAATATGCTAAATATACAACAACAAATGTATCTATAACAAAATTTGCAACAAAAACTCAATGCCATTTTGTTGCAAATTCTTTGATTCGGAAATTCTTGCAAATTCTTTGATTTGGTCAAAATTGATTTTGGCCTACTGACTACAAACATGCATTTGCATGAAATTCCTTGCCCTACATATCGCTCGTTTACTAAAAGGCTGTCATAAGTCAAAAAACGCGATTTTTGAAATAATGATACATATATCGTGTTTACTGTTGAAATGTGCAATGCTTTCATAGACTAATGTTTTGTTGTCATTTTTGCTATATGTGTCATGGCCCGTCTCTAGCTCTCTAGTCATTGGTTATGTTATTCTCTTTGTTGGTTATCGTTTTATGCACAGCAAAAAACCTACGACATGAAATAACTGTTACGAAATAAATTGTCTTGATGGTCAATTCAATGGTATTCCCCTTTAGTACGTACTATTTCCAGTAAACAGTATTTTGAGTGACTTCCTATTCCCTCTTATTATGTACTGCGTAGACCAGGGGTGCCCAATTCCTATGCGCTTGGTGCTCATTTGTTTTTGTAAAAACACTTAGCTATAGGTTGTGTGTTTTAATACACATATAGAGCGCTCAGCACTAGCAATACGAAATACACAAACAACTTTGTCTTATTAGTTTTTTTGTCGTTTTTCACTGTGTACACGCAAGTGCAAAGCAACAACACTTTCGTATGCTTTGCTGGTAAACATTGAAATATTTTTTTCTTTTTTCTTTGTATGTATTGGTTTTTACAACAAAAAATATTGAATAAAAATTAGTTTTTCTTTAAATGTATTGGTGTTTGCTCTTCCATAAGGAACTCTTGGGCACTCCTGGCGTAGACGTTTTTACAGGAAAGTCGTTATAAAGACAATTATTGCAATATTTAACAGACAAGTAAGGCATATATTTATTGAAAATTGCATTAGATTTCCAACAAAATTTTATTTTTTATTAATTTATATTTGAAAAATTAACGAAAAAATCGAATTAATTTAATTTTAATTTATTTCAAAAAACCAACCGAGCCCTTCGGGCCATATATAGTTGGTAGACCAACATTAACAATCAACTTCATTATGTCACTTAAAACTATAAGAACTAAAACTAAAAAAAACTATAGAATTATCGACTGAATTTTCAAATTGTAAATCAATTCAGCAAAAAATCAATTGAATTTCCAATGATTAAATTCCCAAAATTTGAACTTCCAATGTTTGAATTCACAATGATTGAATTCTCAATGATTGAATTCCTAATGATTAAATTCCCAATGATTGAATTCAATGATTGATAAAATCGAACGAGATAAATTAATTGAATTCCCTACTAGTGAATTCCATGCAAATACACCATAACGAAGCGTATTATAAATCCCTCAATGATTTACATAAATTTTTATTATTTAAATATTTTTATAGCTGCAATATAAAACTTATATTTTAAATTAAGAGAAAAATTTAAATCACTTTATCGAAAATCTAATGGATTGAAAAATGTAACTTTTATTTATTAATTCTATATTTTAATAAATTTACACATATTTTAAATAAAGATCTGTTTTTGTTAACTAAATATATATTGTATTTGTAAAGTTATGTGAAATTGCATCAATTGTGAGTTTTATAAAAAATCGTAACAATATTTTCAGCGGAATTTTTTAAACTTGAAATCTGAAAAATAAAAGTTAACAATCATGAAGAAATAAATACAAATTGTATAAACATTTAGCTAAAATATATAATAGTAATAATAAAATCAGTTAAATGCAAATATATTAGAGTAATAACAATTAAATTTCTTTGATCTTCTTTTAGTTAATTCTTCTTAGTTGAAAAGAGCTTGAGATCATTTATTTCCAATATTTTGTCTCCACATTGGGTGACTTCATCAGGGAATAGTTTTTACAATTTGAAAAATTTGTTTTAATAATGAAAAACTTATATACATATAACAAATTTTTTTTAAAAAGGCGGGAAATCAAAAATATTTTCTGTCAAATGTCTGTAATTTTTAGTGTCCGACCGAACAGTTCGGCCAAAAAACTATATTTTGTCGGTTTTTTGATATCTAGAGGCAATGATGACAAATTTTGGTATTGGAAACATGTTCGTTGAGCCGATTTAATTCGATTTTGTGTATAAAATTTGAGAGAAAGGCCGAAGTTTAGCTATAAAGTTAAAAGTTCGGCCGCCGAACTTTTTTCATTTTGGCCGAACTTTCTGATTTGCTGATTGCTTAACTACAGACTTTGCTTAACTACAGACTTTTCTTCAAATTTGACACTCAAAATAGCATCTAATCAGCCCAATAAACATTTTTCCAACCGCCAAATTTGTCCATAATGCTTTAAAATACCGAATACAGACCAAATGCATTTTCTGGCCGAACTGTTCGGTCGGACACTAGTAATTTTGTGCAACATTTGCTATGTCTGTCTTATAGCTAATGCGTTGTGTAAATGGTATTTTCATTATTTGTAACATTTATAACATATATCTGCGTTTGTAATTATTCCCTGTGTTCAAAATTGATGTATTTTTATTTAATTTTGATTTCTGGGATATTTTTATTTTTTCATATTGGCAGAATATATTATTGATTTCCCGCCTTTTTTAAAAAAAATTGTTATATGTATATGTATAAGTTTTTAATTATTAAAACAAGTTTTTCAAATTATAATAATTGTTCTCTGAAGAAGTCACCCAATGTGGAGACGAAATATTGAAAATAAATAATTAATAAGTAAATTATCATAAGCTCGTTTAAACTATGATGAAGTAATGACAATAATTTAAACAAAAGCGGCTATTTATTTTTTAATTCACTTTGTTGTTTAGTTGTTACTAAATTTTTTTAATGAAAGTTTGAAAAAATTAAAAAAAAAACTTACCTTTAAAATTTGATCAGCAAATGGATTCGCAAAATGTTGCCATTTTGTTAAAAATTCAGTACTCTCATTATTAGCCACACTTTCTTGAGTATTTTCAAAACATTTACAATCGATTTTGGTATGTAAATAACAATATAAATCTTCCGTATATGTTAGAGTACATAATTCTTCCATTAATTCCAACAAATTTTTGTCATTTCCGTTAGTATTAGAGGCATTAAAAAGTAATATCTCTTCAATGGTAAAAGCAGTTATCAAATAATAAACTGTAAAGTGTTGAGAGTTTTCAATAGATTCTAACATGTTCATATTTTCAAAGATCTCCTCAAATATTATAGCCTTTTGACATTGTAAAGGATGTGTAGAATTTTTCATAATTTCCATAGAATTAATAAGAATAATTTGTAATGCATTTTCATTAGAATTATACTCTTGTATAATTTGAATACTTGTTTCTTCTGAATCGTACGGATTTAACCTAAAACATTTTATGTGCATAAAATCACATAATCCTTGTAACATATTTAAAGTATTTGTATGTTTGGCTACAACAACACAATTTTGTTTTTTTCCTTTAGAACGAGCATTTAAAAAATATTGAACAAATTCTAATTTGCCCGAATCAAACGGACCCATTTCAGACCATTCGGGTAAAGAGGGTATCAGATGACGTATTAGCTCATTTGTGGTTGATTTATGATTGACAAATGAGGGATGGTTGCAGATCTGTTGTAGAACATGTTTAAAATCTAATGTTTGTAGTTTTTCCAAATCGATATTTTGTTTTACAGATGTATAATAATCCAAAACTTGCTGAAATAGAAATTGTTGCAGTTCTGAAGGTTTTACAAAACATAAAAATTCTTTATGTTTGTTAATTTTTGAATTAGTTTTCACCAATGGTTTTTGTACATGAAGGTGTGAATCAAAAGTGAGGTTAGATTTTTTTGTTCCCCAATTATCGTTATTATCAGTATGATAAGGTTTTGTTTCCCAGTTAACGTTTTCATGTTTTTTAAAATTTATTTCAGTATTTGGTGGTAGTTCTGGTTGTTTCAACACTAAAATAGGTTTAAATATAAAACCGCCTTTAGGTTTTCTATCCTCCTCGACCCGTTTTTCTGCCGATATAAATTCTTCGGCACCCCAATTTCGGTTTTTCATTTGTCTCTTTCGTAATTCATAAATTTCTTCCTCATCTTTGATTTCATTTTGTATTTCGATTTCTTTGCCACCAACCATCATCTGAAAGTCGGGCTCCAAATCATGTATATTAAATTTAGTAGAGCAACCCATATATTTGCCAGTATCATCTTTCATAATAGCTTTCATTGTATTAATATTAACCTCAAGGGTTCCATCACCCTTCCAAGTCTTATGTTTTTTGGTAGAAACATCCCGCCACACTATGTTAAATACGCGCTTATGTTGATTACTAAATACCTGTTCTTTGGAGCCCCAACTGATTTGTTCATCTTCCGGTTCAGATCCATGAGTTTCGGATTCAGATTCTTTACAAATACGTTTAGCTTTACTTAACATAGAAGGAGCTTTAGAACGTCTCATTTTAATTTCAACACGAATTTCACAACTTTTTATAAAATCTTCAAGGAACCTTGTTTAAACTTGCCGCAAAACAAAATTGTTTTTTTTTACGAAAATATCATAATCAGCTGAATTTTTCAAACAGAGCTGTCAGTTTTCGTAAAAGTACTGTATAAATAAAGTTTTAGGAAGTTGTCAGGCAATTAAACATCATTGCTTCCAGTTTTTTTTATTAATTCCCACAAATCTTTCACACAAAAAATATATGGCGTTCACACCTAAAACACACTAAACACGCGTTTAACCGAAACGAGTGTAAAAGAATAATGCATTTTTTAATAGAAGAAAGAGCTTGACTTTGCGCATCTTGACAAAATTTAAAATTAAATTTAAACGGCAAATAATTTTACAAAATAATTTAAAAATAAAAAAGGGTCTATTAAATTTATTTTTTGAAATAATTATTTGGGTCACAATTCACACGTCACTGTTTCAAATTAACTTTACTGTTTCAAATGCAAAACTAGAGTGTTTTTTAAAGTATTGTACAAAATTGTTACAAGGCAATGATTATTGCAAAACACGTGGCTTTAAATCCACGTTCACACCTAATTGCAAAACACGTATTTAAGCACTTTATTCTATTCCAACAGTTCCTTCCTTTTCAATAGTTTTGGCAAAACACGTGTTTTACAATCAAGTGTGCATGGTGTGCAGGTTACCATAGACTACACAATATTCTTGTGAAACTAGTGTTGCCAGATATGCTGTTTTCGCAGCTCATGTACTGTTTTTTTTAAGTACTGTTTAATGCATAGCACCAAAAACAGTACGCAAAAGTACTGTTTTTTATATTGTGTACAGATTTGTGTACTTGTTTTTTAATTTTCATATTTTAAAAAAAATTAAATTTTAGCATTATTTTTTGGTAGAAAATTAAATCTGAATTTTGGAGACGCTAAATCCAGCGATAAGAAGTTTAGAAACATAATTCCATTTTTAAATCTGATTCGATTTTGAACGTATTGTACGTTGGGACAAATGTTTGTGTATATATTTAGGTTATGTTGAAATCAAATATTGCATAATATATTGCGTTGTATTTTGTGCAATGTTGTTGCAATTTATTGTATTATGTTCGCTTAGAATGGGAATAAAATATTAAATCTGGCAGCACTGCCGGCAGCTTTTTTTTGTTTATTTTCATTCAAGTGTCACATTTCACTTATAAAATTTTTCTGCAGCTGCATTAAAATTTATAATATCGGTGACTTCCCGTTTGTTTAACTTAATTTAGTGAACATTATTAAACCTGTTAAAAGTTTTTCCTTTTATCCGCCATGTCCTTTCATTGGTGTGATAATCTGCATACGGCGGTTTTTAGTCCGCGCGACTATCAAGTCGAACTTTTGGCAGCCGCATTTGAACGCAACACTATGATATGTTTGGGTCATAAATCTTCTAAAGAATTTATAGCCCTCAAGCTATTACAAGAGCTGGGTCGAGAAACACGTACCCTACAAACGAAAATAAGTATTTATTTAAGTGTTAATAAGGCTCCGGCCATGTTTACAATGTTGCAACATTTAACGGATTTGAGAGTATGTCAGGAATCTACTGAAGAACTACCTAAAGATCATCATGTTTATATACTAAATCCCAAAACGTGCCTGCGTTTGTTAGAGGAGGGCCTGGTTAAGATGAAAAACATAAATTTGTTGGTTTTAGAAGATTGTCATCAGGATTCTGTGCATTGTGATATAATGGCAATATTTCAAAAATTTTATAAACCCCAGGAATTGAATGATATGCCCAAGGTATTGGGTCTGGCTGGTCCTTTACATAGTGCCGGCTGTGCTTTAGCAGAGCTGTCGGCAATGTTAAATACATTAGAAAAAACCGTGCAATGTAAAACGGAAACTGCTAGTGATATTGTGACTGTATTAAGGTAAGTGATAAAGTTTGCAAATCGTTCGAGTCTTAATTTAGGCTACGTTGTTGTTGTAGTTGTAACAGCAAAAAGTGAAATATGTAGTTTTAAATGTGTTATCAATTGTTATTTATAATTAATTATTTAAAGGACGTGTGGAAACAGTGCGCTGAGGACCCAAATATAAAATGATTCACGCACTAGATTTCGGAATCCAGTTTAAACTGGATTTAGATGGTAATGTAAATGCAGCTTTAGGAAAAAGCAAAATATGTTTAAATTTAACGATTACTGTTAATTCAGGAATATTTTAAACAATTGCTTTACAAAAAAAATCATTTCTTTTTAATTAAAAAATTACATCTTAATAAAAAATAAAAAAATTAAAAAAAAAAAAAAAAGTTGAGAGAGATAAAAAAGACAGCGAACACAAAAAATTACAAATTATGAACAGCCACATAATCCTTCAGCTTTTGCCTAAAGACCTGTGGTGAAAAACTAAAACTTCTCAGTTGTATAGGTAAATCATTCCATATTCTCGAAAGCCTAATCTGAAATGATCGCTCAAACATAGTCGTGTGATGTATTGGATATACCAATTGTGGGTTTCTTTCCGAATGGGATAAAATATAATTGTTTCTTATATAGTCTGGAAAGCCATTTGCCATCGCCTTGTAGAAGAATATCAGCAACCTCATAGCTACATAATTACTAAAAGAGCAACCAAGAAATTGGACCACATACGGGGTGACATGGGACCGAAGTCTTAGGCCATACACATATCTAATAATTCGATTGAAAATCCTAGTAAACCTACTAAATTCACCATCTGTGGTACCAGAAAATACCTCAACGCAATATAATATATGAGGCATTAGCAACACGCATTCTAATTGAAAGAGGCAGATATATATCAAGAGAGTATAATCTTCTCAACAAGAATGATATTCTCGAAGAAACGGTATTAATATGCGATGAGAAACTTGACTGATTATCAATTAAAACTCCAAGACACTTCACTTTTTTCACTTTTTAAAATTTAAAAGTAAAACATTTGAAAATTGCAGAGTACGGCAAAACTGACTTTTGGCCCTAATGCTTTAGTCAGAAAGTGTTGTTATTTAATAAACAATAACAACACAGTGCATTATGACTAGAGATTCTAGCCTGTACATGAAAAATGTTAATGTGGGAGTGTTGTTATCACTAGACTTGTCTAAAGCCTTTGATAACATTAGTCATGCGATCTTAATACATATGCTACACAATTATTTCCGTTTTTCTTATTCTTCTTGCACATTCAATTTTTCTTATTTGTCTGGACGACGTCAGTCTGTTCATTGTAATGACTCGAATTCGGAGTGTTTAGCTGTTACCAGTGGAGTACCACAGGGCTAAATTGTAATTTGAGTATGAGGTCTACCAAGACAAAAGCTATGCTTTTTAAACCTAATAACTCTGAAGTGGATATATCTATTACGATTAACGGCTAGTATATTGAATTCGTTGAAGTTATTAGATGTCTAGGTGTTTTCATAGATAACAATCTAGAATTCGGTCTACGTATAAACTGATTAAGTTCTAAAATAAATTTTACCCTGCGTATTAGAAAACGCATAGCACATTCATTAGTAATGTATTGTAGTTTTTTCTGGATGTAGTGTTGATGACTTCAATAGATGTAATTTACTGTTTAATAAAATAATATGTTTTGATTAGAAATTGAAGACATATGATCATGTTTCGAGGCATATTTTTGATTTTTTTGGGTTGAAATTTTAATAATTTTGTTCGAATTCTATTGCTAATACAGTCGAACTTCCATAACTCGAATCATCATTATCCCAAAAAAAAACTTCGAGTTACAGAAAAAAATTTGAAAAAAATAATTGCAAGCATGTGTTTATAGTTTGAATTTTATATTTAAAACAGGTACTTACTGAAAACTAGTGACTGAAAATTTTTTTTTTTTTGTTATTTTCAGTAAAAAAAAAAATTACTAACTTGTTTAAAGCCTTATAGTGCTCATCAGTTGTAGTGTCATTCGTATTTAAATATAAATTCAATGTTCGGAAAGAATTTTCGGCATAAATTCGGTTTACCGACACCTCACCAAAATAAATGAAATTTTGTCCTTTAATAGAAGAGACCACGCTGAGTCGAAATAAAAAAAAAATTTGCGTCGCTCACGCCCCCTTTTCAGTGGGCGGGGCTCCAAAGTTTGAAATGAAATTGCAAATAACTTCAAAACTACTTGTCCGATCTTAACAAAATTGGCGTCGTTGGAAAGGTCTCGAAAATATCTTTCCAATGAGGTATATAATGTCCCAAAATATTAACCCCTTGCTGCCCAAATAAAGCATTTTTGTTTTTTTTTATGATTTTTTTTTTTTTAACGCTCTTTTTGTTAAATAACGCCTATATAAGTACATAAAAAGTGTATAAAAAGGGAAAGTCTGTTTTATAAGCTTTCATAAAAGGTGCAACATGACCCCATAGGTCTTGAAATGAAGTAGTTATTAAGGGTTAAAGTTGACCATTAATAGGCAAAACTATGATTTTTGCAAGATTTTGAAAATTAGATTTTGTTGTATGGTATGGTTTAAGATTTTGTATGCAAAAGAAAACTTGTAAATATGCCAAAATTTCTGCGGCCCGGGGCGAAGCCTCAGCGAAGCCGGTGGGAGGACTGGTGGGAGGAGAAAACCCCTAAGCCCGGCCGAAGGCCGGCTATGCAGAAAAACTTTATTCTACAAACATAGTTTAACATAGCCCACACATGAATAAATTACAAAAAAAAGCTTGTGTTATTTATACAAAACTTGTATAAACCGGAAATTAGAAATTAGAAAATTAGATTTTGTTGTGTGGTATGGTTTAAGATTTTGTATACAAAAGGAAACTTGTAAATATGCCAAAATTTCTGCGGCCCGGGGCGAAGCCTCAGCGAAGCCGGTGGGAGGACTGGTGGGAGGAGAAAACGCCTAAGCCCGGCCGAAGGCCGGTTACGCAGAAAAACTATTTTGCAAAGACCCATATATGGTCACGTCGATATATGGTTCAAAATTTGAAAAAGGGTGTGTAAAAAAAAATCATTATGCTTTTTTTGGGCAGTAAAGGGTTAATATTTTAGGACATTATATACACCATTGAAAAGATATTTTTGAGATCTTTCCGCCTGAGAAATATGGTCACGTCGATATATGGCTCAAATTTTGAAAAAAGGACGTTTTAAAAAAAAAAAAATATAAAAAAAACAAAAATTGTTTTATTTGGGCAGCAAAGGGTTAATTTTTAGGACATTTTATACTCCATTAGAAAGATATTTTCAAGACCTTTCCAACGACACCAGTTTTGTTAAGATCAGATAAGTAGTTTTGAAGTTATTTCGGATTTGATTTCAAACTTTGGAGCCCCGCCCACTGAAAAGGGGGCGTGAGCGACGCAAAAAAAAATTTTTTTTGGACTCTGTGGGGTCAAATGTTCAAGGTAAAAAAATTTCAAAAAGTTCTGAGAGGTGTCGGTAAACTGAATTTGTTCCGAATTTTCTATATCATTTCTGGGCTGATAAATAGTTTCTCCATATAGCCAATCGAGGACTGCTTTGTCGATATTTTTTAATATTGGGGTCTTAACTCGTTTACTATATAGACGAAATTCAGATCCAAAAGAGTTGATAATTGATTCTCTATTTTTAAAAATCGTTGAGACCGTACTAGCCGGGATACCATATTTATCAGCTGCATCCTTTTTCTTTAATCCACCTTCGACATCTTTTTTTAGTTTGTATTTTTCTTCAATTGACAAACATTTTAAAACACGTTTCGTTGCCATGATAATAAAATAAAATGCGATTTTAACATTCATCATCTAAGGCGAATGACATTTATGCAAAGTACTGATACTTACGCAAACAAAAAGAAGCACATGATGTAAAAAAGGGATTCCCAGAAAAAAAATCAAGCAAAATATACAAACCATCTAAACAAGCAAAAGAAAGCAAAATAAACAAACCAAAACAAAAAAGCAAAATCAATAAACCAGTAAACCAAACAAAAAAAATCGAGTTATAAAATTCGTATGTATTGTATTTCGTTCGAGTTATGGAGAACTTCGAGTTGTGGAAGTTCGAGTTACAGAAGAAGAATTGTATGTTATTTATTTTCTTAACGCTACTGCCAACCTAATTAGTTCGAGTTAGAGAAAATTCGAGTTAGAGAATTTCGAGTTATGGAAGTTCGACTGTATTCTATCATAAAGTAATGCTCTTTAATTGCCCTGAATATGTATGTAGACATTTTATACTCTTGAACACTGCAAAAAACCCTCAACTTTCATATTCCATTAGCAATTATATTATTCATGAACGATCATTTCATGTTCGTGTAGCTAAGTGTTGTATTGATTGAGTTGTATTTATTTTTCAACAAAGTTCCAAGAAAATTGTAAAGACGGAAATATTATATATAAATACTAGCTGACCAGGCAAACGTTGTTTTGCCTTCAAATTTTAATTGTAATTAATTCTTTAAATCAAGAAATTTCTTTTACGTAAATAAATAATTAAAAAAATAAATTCACATTAGTAAATCATTTTAAAATTTGTAATTTCATGGGAAGCCCAACGTCTCTTTGTCCTTCTATCGCCTTTATTTGCTGAAGTATATAAAATGAATAACTGAAAACAACTGCCATAACAACTGCGACGCCACCTATTACCGGTGCATTAAAGCGCCGCTCATGCTCACCAGCCGCTGTCTGGTCAGCTCTTATCACAACCATAAATTCATCTGTCGGCATCTGGTCTAGGGCTGTTTTGAATAGACGGATGAGGCTGTTGTGTTCGTGTAACATAGCTTAAAGATTAACATAGGTTTTTTGTAAATATTAACATAGGTTTTTTGTAAATATCTTCGGAACTACATAACCGATTTAAGAGTTTGATATCTCATTTTCAGTTCGACTACTAATATTTGTAATTGATGGACTCGTACAAAATTTGAAGGCTATATAGCTAATATAGTACCCTAGATATTTAATATTAATATTAATTTTGTATATGAGTTAAATAATCACTTTGTATGGGAGCTGCCACGCCCACTGGTATGATCCCGCCCAATTTTCCCATGACTATTCATAATATAATCAACGTGCACACATTTATAAGACTCTGGCTATTATAGAACTGTAGATATATGGTATTAAATATTTACTTTGTATGGAAACTGACACGCCCACTGGTCCGATCACTCCCATTTTTCCCATGACTATTCACATTAACAAATAATCAACGTGCACAAATTTCTAAGACTATGGCTATTATAGTACTGTAGATATATGATATTAAATATTTACTTTGTATGGGAGCTGCCACTCCCACTGGTCCGATCCCGCCCATTTTTTTCCTGATTATTCAAATCAGTAACATATGGGATACTGCAATGTTTCAAAACTCTTGCTATCACAATAGTCAAGATATATGATGTTATTCAATTTATGTGGGAGGGGCTATATATAGCCGAAAACCTAATTTTGGAAACCGGTTTGGGCCAAATCGGTTGGATAGTTTTAGAGTCTATAGAGGACAAACATACAAACATTGTATTTTATATATATACATAATAACCTTTTAGGCCAAAAATTACAATTTTTGAGAAGTTTTTTTAATTTTGAACTTTAAGGATTTTTCACTAATAAACTTTTAAAGCTAATTTAAAAAAGTTTGCTTACTAACCCTTATTTCGTATTACATATTATCAAATCCGTTGGTAGATAAACAAGACAAAAAAAAAAAATTTTTATTTTCTTTAGTTAGATTTTACAGGAAGAAGAAGAAAAAAACATTTAATTTTTAAATTTAAATAACTTTTAAACTAGAGTAGATAACCTACCTATCACTAAAAGCATATTTTGTCTTTAAAAAAATTAGATTTTATATACACGAGGTAGTCAACTTTGACAAACTGTAAGTACACCCTGTACTAAAACTGGATGACCTTATCACAATATTTCAAAAGATTAATACTTCTTTTACAATTTCCAATTTGATTCATACGGAACGGAGAAGTAGTTTCGAATTTCTATATTTGTTTCAATTACACCACTGCGCAGTGGTTAATATAAAAATCTCGGGATGGAAGTTGAGGTAAGCGGGACATTATAGACGTTTCAAAGTTAAACCTTAACCATTGTTAATTCCATATTATTTTTATTACATTTTTATATAAGTTCGCAGGTCTAAATTAACCTAACACTTCTTTACATTTCTTTTCTAATAGATATTGTGCCAAACCCTTTGAATATATTGTCCAATGTGCACCCTACAAACAAAATGAATTATGCTCTCTACTTCATGATATCTTATCGACACGTAAAGCTTTTCTTAATGACCATCGTTATGATCCCTTCGAAATTTATTGTACCGATGAATTTCTCGAAGAACTTAAAGACATTCCAGATCCCAAGAAGGAGCCACTTGAGTTCTTAGATACCATGCTACAAGTTTTACAAGAAATGGGCCCATGGTCAGCAGATAGAGTAGCATTTAATATGTATCAACGTATTGAAAAACAAAAAATCAAAACACCTCATGAGCGTCATTACATTCTCTTATGTTTGGTGAATACAGCTCTCTTAGAGGTCCATGCAATATGCGAACAGAATTTTCGTAAATTTAAAAATAATCACAAGGATTGCGTGGACGCATATTCAAGTCCAAAAGTTTTGAGATTATTAGAAGTTTTAAGGCTTTTTAAACCGGAAGATAATACGAGCAAAAATGATACAATAAAACGTATAAGCATGGAGTTAGATACAATGGATTTTCAAAAATTAACACGTATTTTAGAAACTAAATGTCATAGCGTAGAACAGGCCGTTGAAAAACAACAATTGGAATCTCGTTCTATAGTAGAAAATCTAGATTCTATTGTCAAGCCAGATCTCCATGTTATAGCGCCAACAATTGAACAAATGAATTCGAATGCTGAAAGCGATAGTAAATCTTTAAGCAATAATAAGACTGATGATGTAAATACTACTATAACTACTAACAATGCTTCCTCTACAAATCGTCGCCAATCTGGTACACATCATCATCATAATCGTCCAAAAAGACGTCCATTTCGCCGTCATCACCGTGATAATGGTGATGGTGCCGATAACTTATGTTCCATTATATTTTGTAATTCAAATTATATAGCCCGTGTCCTTTTTGAATTATTGGCTGAAATGAGTAGACATGATCCCGACATGAAATTTATTAAATGTCAATTTACTACAGATCGTGTAGCAGATCCCATAACCGAACCTAAAGAAGCAGAGGCTGAACACCGTAGACAAGAGGAAGTTCTGAAACGTTTTCGTATGCATGATTGTAATGTTTTAATTGGAACAACAGTTTTAGAAGAGGGAATAGATGTACCAAAATGTAATTTAGTAGTAAGATGGGATCCACCCACTACATATCGCAGTTATGTACAATGCAAAGGAAGAGCTAGAGCTGTACCAGCATATCATGTGCTGTTAGTGGCTTCCGATACTAAAGATTTTGACATTGACTCGAATGAACAAATAAAAAATAAAAATCATCGTTTAATATGTAACCTATCCGAAGATCAAAATAATTGTTTAACAGATTCAGAAAGTTCTGAAAAAGATGACGACGATGAGGATGAAGATATAAATCAAATAAATGGTATTTCTACAAAACAGAAATTTATATATGGTTCCAGCAAAGGCACAATAAAAATATTAAATCCAGAGGTAATAACAAATAAACCACCCTCAAAACCTACTGCAATTACTGCAGATATAATATTAAAAGAAATCGAAGATGAGCCACCACTTGCCATAGAAAATCAACAAGAAATTACTGAAACGAAAAACTATTTAAATGATTCATCCAAAGATCATATAGGTAGTGATAAAAACTCCAAAACAACAGAAGTATTAAAAGATGACAAACATGATTCCAATAATATAAATGAAAGCTCTAATTCCAACAATTCTGTGATAGAATCATACGATACTCATAAAGTGTTTAACATAGAAATGATGTTAGAAGAATTGAATAAATGTAATAATACAACTAATATGAATGAATCTCTATCCAAAAGTATTAACTTAAATGAAAGCGATAGCGAAACCGAAGATAATAAAGTTCTTAATTTTGAAGCTGACCTAAAGAATTTGGAAAATACAGAAACTACCGATGAAGAGGTTAAAAAGGATCAGACTCTAAAAGATCGTGTTAAAATTAAGGAAAAGAAAATGTTTCATTGTTTACTGCAAGTAACTGATGAATGTGATACAGAATGTGCAAAAGAATTGATTGAAGTTAAAAAATTTGAAAACATGAGAACTACAACAGATGCTATTGTTCAACAAATGGCTGAATATCGAGAAATAGAAAAGGTAATTACCTGGGGGGTGTTCTGAAAAAGGAATCCACATAAAATTATTAGTTTTATTTTATTTTTCAGATTAGTTAATCTAAAGATTGTTACATGAAAGTTACTTTTGTTCGGATTAAAATCATATAATTGAATTCTAAATAGAATTTGGTAATTACTTTTTTTACAACAATAACTCATTTATTTTTGAAAAAATTTCAATTATGTACGACTTTGATCGAATTATTCACCACAAAATCCACCTAGTGGTACAAGAAAATCCAAAGTCGGAGATCATTTTAGTAAATTTCTAAAAATATGGAAAAAAAACTTAATTTGTAACAAAAATTAAGACGCAATATGTTGAAAACCATTAATGCGATTTCAAAATTTTCTCAAACCAAACATACAGGTACCATGTGATGTAAATTCTAATAAGAAAACAATCTACTAGAATATTTTGTGTTTAAATATAAGTATACATGCCGGATTCCAATTCGTTCCCAGTAATGGTAACATTAGCAGTTGGACTGGTAAAGCTGCTAGCTAAACTTGTAAGATAAGACGAAAATAACTCATGTTGTTCGTGTAATTAATTGACATTTCCGATTTTCTGTGGTTGGTTGATATATATTATACCTGATCAGATGTTGGGTTTCTTGTGGGTGGTGGATTAGAATGAGGCTGAAGATGACCTAGTCGCTTAGGTCGAAAATGCGGCACTCCCTCTAGAGCTGATACCCACAAGATTTTTCAACTTCTTTTACATTCATTAACAATAAGTGTTTTCCTTTTGTAATAGTAACATTTTATTGTTATATATGTATATTGTTGAATGAATAAATAAATAAATATAAAACAAGACAATTCAAAATGAAATGCAATTTTTAAAATATTCATGTTCAGCGTGGCAAAATTATGTATCATTCAACATATTATTATGAGAATTTTGCAGGTCGCCAAGGGTCAAGATTTCCGATATTCTTCAATTTCTTACTACATAATTTTTAGACCAGGTGCTACAATAATCCGCACAATATTTTAAAAAAATCGAAATTTTAAATATAACTCCTCTGTAAAAATTAGTAAAATACTAAAATTTTAATCCGAGATTGTAATTTGTTACCTGTTATAACGCACAACATATAAGCTACTTCAAAAGTTTTCGATACCTGTTGAAACTTGCTTTTTCTATTACTTATATGTATCGCTGCGCCCACCTTCGGTGTTCCCATAGCACTTAACCCCACCGAAGTAAAATAATGAATCAGGGCTATGAAACAAAAAGCTTCAATAAATTCGCCAACTCTACATCAGGTGGCGAGCAACAACTGTTCTAAGACTTATCTACTCGTGCAATTACAGTGTTGCCATGTTTGAAGCCCTTCATCTTTCACCACCTTTCATCTCTCCACTATCCCCTTTCCAAAGAAAGCAACACTAATTAATAGGAAGAATTTCCTAAGTGTTGCTTCTCTTTAAAAAAAAAAAAAATGCCTCTTATTTCTCAAGGTGATTTAAGAGGAAGAAGAATAGAAAAATTAAAAAAAAAATTACTTAAAACTTGCTAGAGTTTTTTAATTCATTTTATTTTTTTGCTCATAGTTGTTAACTTTTAGATCCAAACCTATACAAAATGAAGTCAATAGATTTGGGAGACACATTCACCAAAAAAGAAATATTCTTATCGTTGATTGGTGGTTTACAGGTTAGGTTAGGAAGGGTTATGTGCCCAGGGGCACAACTCCACTCGGAGACCAATACGGTCCATTGTGAATCCCTTCAGAGAAAAAACGGTGAGAAAGAATAGAAATAGACAGAAAACATAGATTGAAAGATAGATATAAAGAAAGATAGAAAGAATATATACTCCCCAGAAACCAGCTCCTATCGTCCCCTTACTAGAAACAGCCGTCCTATCTCCCTGACAAATCTCAGCAAATCTACTGGATTGTATCCAGCGACACACCCGAGTTCGTCGTGAAATCTATCTCCTAGCCATTTCTGTCTGAGACCCTGCAACCTAGGACAGTGGCACATTATATGCTCAACTGTCTCCAGTTCCTCAACGTCCTCGCACAGCCTGCAAAAATCCGGTATGTCCCTGTCCCATCTGCTTGTGAAAGCCCTGACAGAACAATGACCGGTCAGGAACCCCGTAAGGGTCCTGAGACCTTCCCTGTCCAGTCCCAAAAGAACCTTGGTTGCCCCTGCGTCCAATGCGGGCCATAACGCCCTAGACACCCTGCAGTCCATTCTGTCCCTCCATGATTGGTTAACGGTTTCGCGGAATCCCTTCCGTATAACCTCAAAGTAGTAACATAATGGGGGCTTTACCCCCCGTGCCTTACTGCCAAGTCCAGATTCGAACCCTCCCTCGCAAGTTCGTCCGCCAACTCATTGCCATCCACCTTGCAGTGTCCGGGTACCCAACACAGCCTCACTGTGAATGCTTCCATGAGCTCCCTCAGAGCACACCTACATTGTGCGACCAGGCGCGAGCGCACCGTGTAGTTCGTCAGTGCTTTGAGCGCAGCCTGACTGTCGACATAGATTGTCACCCTAGATCCCCCAACGATGTGACCCAGTATCACTTCCGTCGCCCTCCAGATCGCTAGGATCTCCGCTTGGAAGACACTGCACTCATCTGGGAGTCTGTATGATCTTTTCACGTCAGTGTCAGCAATATAAACACCGGCACCCGTGTCCATTTTGGACCCGTCCGTGAATACTGCCCACCCCTCGAACAGCACATTGGATCCACGCCAGGCCTCCCTAATCGGGAAGTCCACCGGAGGTGTTCCACCGAAGTCTAAGGTCAATATCATATGTTCCGATATTCCCTCGAGAATACTACCCTGATCAAGCAGTCCTACTTCGTACAGTATTTTTGTGTGATCATCTCTCCTAGGTCTTACCAGCGCAGACTCGTAGAGCCTAAATATGTTCGTAGCAGCCACACTCCTCACATAATGTTCAATTGGGGATAGATGCAGTATGATATCCAACGCTGCCTGTGGAGTGCTTCTCCTCGCACCTGTAATACCAAGAGAGGCACTCCTTTGGGCCTTGTTGAGCATCTTCCTACAGATTTCCACTCTCAATGCATCCCACCAGACAGTACATCCATAAGTAAGAATAGGTCTAACTACCGACGTGTAAATCCAGTTTACCATATCCAGTCTTAGTCCCCAATTCTTACCGATGGAGTTTCTGCATGTGTAGTAGGCATTGAGGCCCCTTTTCATCCTTTCCTGAGTATTTCTCTTCCAAGACAGTTTGCTGTCTAGGAAGCACCCCAAATACTTAGCACCGTCCGATAGAGTCAACCCGACGCACTATGCTTTGTCCCATAGACAAAAATCAAAAAAAAATTTTTGTCTCAAATTGTTTTTAAATACAGATTTTTTGAAAGATAATAAGGTATCTCAAATAAATGATAACAAAAAAAATTTTTCTGATTGCTTTTGCCACCACGAGAGGGCGTTAAAATCAGATAATTTCTTCTAAAAATTACTTAACAGAAAAATGAGTTTTAGTTGTTTCACAAAAATAATTCTGAAAAATTAATTTTTTTAAAAAGTCGCTCGAAATTTGGTTTTCAAGTACTTTGATATATTTGCAGTTAAATTGAAATTTATAATTTAGTATTTATTTACAAAATAACTTTTTTTATTGCTCTGAAAAACACATTTTTTTTGTTGAAAATCCAAAAATTACTTAAGTTTGATGGAGTATAAAAAAAAAATTATATAAAATTAGATATTTTTTTTTTCTGTTTTTGTAAGTTTATACTCTTAGCTAACAGGGTATTCAAAAATTAGTGCCTATTTTTTACCACAACTTAAAAAAAAATGCGTTTTTTGAAATGCCTAATTTTATGATTTTTACTCAAATATCAGGCATTTAAGAGTGTTTAATATCATTGCGCAACACGATTTTATATTTTGAATGTTAAAAAATAAAAAAATTTAATTATATCATTAGTAGACCAAAACCACTGAAGTATTTTCAAAATTTAGCTTGAGTTCTTTTTTTATGGCCCACTGAAGTTTTTAATTTTTTTTAAAGGCGTTTTGAGTAAGTCAAAAAAAAGGTATTAAATTAAATTTGATGACGGTTCTTTTCATAGAACTAATTAACCCTCTATCTGCCATTTTTAGGGGTCATTTCAGCCCCTCCTCATAGAACACCACTAACACGTTTAACATTTAAGATAAACTCGGAGACCCAAAATTTGTTGCACAGTGTATGCAACTGTAGCTTTAAGTTATGTAAAATATCTCATTAATAATTAGTTAGATCCAATTAAACTATAAATTAGATTCTGTTTCATATTTAAATTACTATTTTAAAGTGTAAGTTGCGATTGACTTCGATTTTGAAGTTTTTTTTGTTTCATATTTTTGTTTTGCTTTATCATATTATTTGCCGTTATTTATATTTTTCAAATTAGAGATGATAGCGTGACACATTTGTTTTTAAGTTACAATACACGCGTGTGATAGTAACTATATTCCAGCAGCGCTAATACGACCATATATTAAATTTTCGGAAATGCGAGAGAAATTTTTATTTTCTATAAAAGTTTCAATTGTATAAAAACCGTAAGTGTTACAAATTTAATTGCCTTTAACATAAGTGCTCGTGAGTGCTAGTGGATGAAAATACTAACGGATCCATCTCTATTTGTAATGTAAACAAGGTTTAAAAAATAAATTTATAAATTAATGTAACTAATCTGTGGTGATGGCAAATATTTTAAAAAATTCCGATATAATTGATTGTTGGATAGCAGCATCCTCAAACAATAATATATCAGAGGTGTATAAATATGTAAAACATAAGATAGGCGATTCATATTTTAACAAAAAAAACTTAATACAAAGTATTCAGTTTTTTAATAGTAAAGTGAATAAGTTATGGAGAGAAAGCAGATATAATCGAAGTTATTTTGAAAAAAAAAAAATTCTAAATGGTTAAGTTATACTTTTTTTGATCCCGACAATGTAAGTTTATCAGTTTTGATGGAAGTGCGATATGATTTTTTCATAATTTTTTCATCACGTTTACATTACTAGTTTTCCTCTTTAATTTTTTCATTTATGTTATCTTTCAAATATCCTTATAGTTTTATTTTTGCAAGAGCATTTTAACCGGTTTATCCTATTTTTCAATAAATGATGTTTTTGTATTTACCACATTGATAATCCGATTCTACCCAAATTTGGCACGAATATATATCTTGCAAATATCAATTTACATACTAAAATTTATTACGATCAGACAATTTTTTTTAGGAGTGGTAGCGTTTTTAAGAAAAAGGATATATAGCAGGACCTTGAGTCCGATTTAAATAAAAATTTACACACACGTTGCTAGTTGCATGTGTATCAGCATGACCACTCTTTGTAATTTTGTGGGCATTATTGAAGCTAAAATTATATTTTTCAATTTCAGGACACATGGGAGGTAGGCGTGTCCTAGGGCCGATTTTTCCAAAAATTCTTATTTTTCTTAACTAAGCTATTTTATGCTAGTATACCAAATTTCAAAAATATCTGACTACTTCTATTTTTGTCCCTTCGTTATATGGGAACGAAGCATAGTGCGACGCCATCAAACACTGGACTCCTAAACTCCTCTATTTTATATTTCCTGGTAAAAAGCACCAGTTCAGTCTTGTTGGGGTTTACACCCAGTCCCCTATCTTTCGCCCATACCGAGAGCTCGCCCAGCCTCACCTGCATAATCTCGCTGATCGTGGGCAAAAATTTCCCCTTGACCAGCAGTACTATGTCATCCGCGTAGTCAACGACTTTCCCACCCCTGGAATCAAATGTCCTGAGAATTCCGTTAACCGCTAGCAGCCACAGAAGAGGAGATAAAACTCCCCCCTGAGGCGTCCCTCTGGTAACCCTTCTCCTTACGTTATGATCCCCCAGGCTCGAGTTGATGATCCTGCTGCTAAACATACGGACTATCCACTCAACCAGAAAGCCCCTAACTCCCAGCCCCACCAGCGAATCCCTAATGGCCTCGATCCTAATGTTGTTAAAGGCCCCTTCTATATCCAGAAACGCAGCAAGAGTATACTCCTTATATCTCAGGCCGTGCTCAATGTAGCCCACCACCTCGTGAAGCGCACTCTCAACTGATTTACCTTTCAGGTAAGCGTGTTGAGCGTTGCTGATGAGATGGGTATCAATTTTACTTCTAAGATACAGATCTATCAGTCTCTCAAGTGTCTTCAGCAAAAATGAAGACAGCCTGATAGGTCTGTAGTCGCCCGGTTTCGAGTGGCCCGCCCCTACCAGCCTTGGGTATAAAAATTACCCTGACCTCTCTCCACCCCCTAGGCAGATGCCCCCCACTAAGGCATTTCCTGTATATGTTCACCAGCAGAAATAGTGCATCGTCCGGGATGTTGCAGAGCATGGACGGAAAAATACCGTCCGGACCCGGTGATTTATATGGGTCGAAGGTATTGACCGCCCATCCTAGCTTCTCCCTTGTGACTATTTCCTCGATGAGGTCGGACGTATTGTCCAATGTCACAGACATCCCTTCCCCTTGACAATCGTCCATACATCCAATTTCCGAACACCCGGGGAAGTGCGCCTCAGTCCATGAGCAGTCTTTCCTTTGGATATACCCAAGGCCTCTAGGATCCTTGGATAAAATCCGTCGGAATCTAGACAACTCGTTGACATTCTCGATGGAATCACAGAACTGCCTCCATGAGAGCCTTGTTGAATTGCACCCTGTGGGTGTTAAAATCACCCTGTGCTCCCGTGAGTTTGGCCCTATTAAACAGCCTCCTTACCGTCGACCTTTGAACCTGAAGTTCCTTGGTCCACCATTTGGGCTGTTTGCGCCTACCCGGAAATGTAACCGGACACGATAGCTCTCATTTAGAAGGTGAGTGAGCCTGTTCACAGCACCTTCCAAATCAGTCGGCAGCAAATCGCCAAGAGCCTCTTGCTCCAACCCTACACGTACCCCTTCTTTGAAGGAGTCCCATTTCGTCCCCCTGGGGTTCCTAAACGGAACTCCCCTAGACGTGTCAAGGTTCACTGTGAAGGTAATACGACTATGGTCTGAAAAAGTACAGTCCGATGCCACACTCCAGTCCGCAACAAGTTGCTCATCGCGGTTCACTAATGTCAGATCTATCACTGCCTGCCTATCTCTGTTTCTGAATGTCGGCATATTGCCCCTATTACAGATAATAAGATTGTTAGTAGTTATAAAATCAAACATTAACTCACCCCTTTTATTGATGTCTGCGCTCCCCCATTGGTTGTGATGTGCATTGGCATCGCATCCCAATATAAGGATAGCGCCCATCCTTCTTGCACGTGCCGTCAGTTCTCTCACCTCTGTTCCAGGCGGGTCTACTGCTTCGTACGGCATGTACACCGAAGCAAGTGTAAGAGTTCTCTTACCTTTGGCTTCTCCATTTACGACGGTCAAGTCACCGCACCTGAAAGAGTGAGACATAATTAGATTCAATTCATTCTTCGCTAATATACACGTTCTTACCTTGTCCTTTTCCGATTTTAAAATTTTCGCAGTTTTTTTTATAGTGCTTTTGCTCCGTTTAATGCAAATGGGCTTTGAGAACAGTATTTGAAAAATTGTATAATTTTATACTGTTTCAGGTATACAAAGTTGATGTCAGCGCACCAATACCGAGATACGAACATCACAAGCTTATAAGGAATTGGCGTAAATTTATTGAAAATGTATGTTGTTTGAGTCTAACACTCACAATTATATTTTAAATTGGTGAGCGTATTGCGTGAACTAAGTTTCTTTGTAAACAGCATTTCCAAGTCAGAAAGTCATTTCAAAAATTTTAAATGCAGAAAGTTTATGAACTTTTTAAAAATTTTGCGTAATTTAATTATTTTTTTTTATAAAAAACATGTCATCAGAACATATTTATGTATCTAGAGTGAAACTTCCCGACGGACTAAATTGATAAAGTGCAAAAAAATCGTGAAAAAATTCAGTTCATGGGGAAAACGCAAAATGTGCCTACAATTTATATGACAGCATAGTTAAAAATTATGACCTACGAACATTTCAAACAAAAAATTTGTTGGAAATAAATTTGAATTTAAAAATAGGAGTGTTTGAATTTACAAATTCTATTGTTGGTGCCCACTGTTTTTTCTGTGTATATACAGCCATAAGAATATTATCATAAATATGTCAATAAAAGCCCCGCCTATCGTATCCAAAAAAATTATAAACTCAGCGGACCACGAAAGTAACATAAGGTATGAAAATATATCGAAATGATTTAAAGAGAAGAGAAGATATCGGAATGATTTAAACGGCAGGTTATTTGAAATTAATATGTCTTTTATTTACCATTTTTATTACAATCTGTCAAAATGCCTTCCTTCAAAAGCGAAAATACTGAGTTTTTGTACAGATTTTATTTCACTTAATTGATTCAAAATTAATATATAACAGTCTAGAAACCATAGCTTTCTAATGGTGTGTTTTATTATATAGTAAAGATGTAAAGAGCTTAAATATTACGTGATCCAAAATTCAGCCACAAAATTTAATATTTGCGAAAGTTAATTTAACAAAAACTTTCATTACAGTGAATGTCTGAAAAATATTTTGTTGTAATTCACTGAAATGAAAGTTTTTGTTAAACTATCTACTAATTTTTGTTGAAAAATGTCCAGAGGATTTATGACATGTCCTTAAGAGTTAATAATGTTTGCTAGAAAATTTGATTACCACTATAAATTAACAATAATTCAATTTTCTTCTTAGATGCTATTAAAAAAATGCGCAAACACAGAACCTCCCGAAAATGAACATAAGGAAGCTGATGTTTTCAATAACTGCATAAAACCCTATAAACCATTGGCTCGTTTACTTACTGGCGCATCAGTTGATTTAAGTAATTCTATAGCATTGGTAAATAAATATTGTGCCAAACTACCCAGTGATACGTTTACTAAATTAACACCATTATGGCGTTGTGCCCGTACAATACGTAACAATACAACTATGTATCAGTATACCCTACGACTGCCCATCAATTCTCCATTAAAATATGATATAGTTGGCCTACCGATGCCCACACATATTTTAGCACGTAGAATGGCTGCATTACAAGCATGTATGGCTTTGCATAAATCTGGAGAATTAGATGATAATTTGCAGCCAATAGGCAAAGAAGGATTTCGAGCCATCGAAATGGATTGGGAAAATTTCGACTTGGAAGAACAAGATGAAAAAATTGTATTGGAAAATTCTGAGCCCCGACCTGGTACAACCAAAAGAAGGCAATATTATTATAAAAGAGTAAGTTTCATTATAAAAATATATTACTTTTTTACACTATTCCATGATTTAAAGTTTCTTTAACCCTCCGATGAGTGAGAAGGTCCCTAGGGACCTTTTTGCCTTTTCAAACTGAAATTACTCCTACTTCGGCCACTACAAATTTTTTTATTGTTTCAACACATAATTTACTTGTTCTGAACACAAAGACCTGAACTCAAAGACATTAGGGATGATGATAAAAACAAAAAATTAAAAAAATTTAAAAAATTATTTTTGTATGTAGAATTTAGTTATAAACAATAAAAACAAAAAAAAATCAAAAAAAAAATTTTTATGTGAAAAAACATGATTTACAAAAAAGGTCCGTAGGGACCTTTTCACACGGCCGTGAAGTTCAGAACTGTCACTCATCGGAGGGTTAAGCTCATTTAGAAAAAGGATGAATTTTATAACAAAACAAATGTAAATACAAATTTGTTTCTTTTTTATTAAGATTGCATCTGAATTTTGTGATTGTCGTCCGGTCGTTGGTGTGGATTGTTATTTATATTTATTGGATTTAACTTTACAATGTCCCATACCAGAAGAACAAAATACTCGTGGCCGTAAAATATATCCTCCCGAAGAGGCTTTACAAGGCTTTGGTATACTTACTCTTAAGAAAATACCCAAAGTTAGTTCCTTTCCCATATTTACACGCTCGGGTGAAGTTAAAGTTTCTTTGATTTTACATCCTCAACGTGTTGTACTAACAGAACAACAAATTTCTTGTATAAACACTTTTATTAATTATACATTTACTAAAGTTTTACGTTTACAAAAGTTTCTTATGTTATTTGATCCGGAATCAATAGAAAATTGTGTTTTTATAGTGCCCACGATTAAAACGGATTATGGTGGCAAAACTATAGATTGGGACTTTTTGAAATTAATAGAACAAAATTCGAATATGATGCCGACACCCGTAGCCGAAGAAGAAAGACATGCTAATGAATTTTCGGCAGAGAAATTTAAAGATGCAGTCGTAATGCCTTGGTATCGTAATCAAGATCAACCGCACTATTTTTATGTAGCCGAAATATGTCATCAGCTATCACCTTTAAGTATATTTCCTAGTCAAAAATATCGTACATTTATGCATTACTATTATTTGAAATATGGTTTGAAAATTCATCCTAAACAACCACTGCTAGATGTTGATCATACAAGTGCTAGATTAAACTTTCTAACACCACGATATGTCAACCGTAAGGGTGTAGCATTGCCAACAAGCTCGGAGGCTACAAAAAGGGCTAAACGAGAAAATCTAGAGTTAAAGCAGATCTTGGTACCCGAGCTTTGTACCGTACATCCATTCCCTGCTTCGCTATGGCGTACTGCAGTGTGCTTGCCATGTATTTTGTATCGAATAAATGGTTTACTTTTAGCTGATGATATACGCAAAAAAGTCGTACATGATATGGCATTGGGTCAGCATGAATTACCAGAAGATAAAGATTGGCCTATGTTAGATTTTGGTTGGTGTTTAAGTGATGTTTTAAAAAAATCCAAAGCTAATAGATTACAAAATTCTGATGAAGATATAGAAGGTAAAGAAGACAATAGCCAACAAAAAGATAAAAATAAAAATAAAGAAAAAGAAAAATCCACTAACGGAGAAGAACAACTTGCAGATAATTTAATTGATTCTGATAAAATAGATCAAGATAAGACTGTTAATGAAATTGTACAAGATGCTGAACGTAAATTACTAGAAGAAGGCGGTGGATTTATTGAAATCGGTACATGGTCTAATGAAATGGCTGAAAATTTGGAATATAGTTATATGGGCTCTGACACGGATGAAGAATACTATGATGAATTGTTAGATGGTTTAATACCACCGAATATAAAGTTGTGTAAGTATTTTTTCAAATTTCTCTACTTAAAAAATGTATTTTTAAATTCAACACAGTCAACGCAAGAACCAAATCGTACGAAATTTTAAAACTCAAAAAGTAAATTTTTGTTTGAAAAAATAAGTTATTTTTTGACTTTTATTTAAAACTCAAAATGTCAAATGAAAAAATAAGTACTAATGGGTAACGCGTAATTTTTTCATTAATATAATGGGAAAATTAAGTAGTTAAGTAGTTAAGTCCTTATTATTTGTGTTAAAGTAATGCAGAGAGTAAGCTGGTGGCATTACCGTTTTTACACTGGGGTGTTTACAAGGATTCCAATATATTTTAACATCAAAATCTTAACTGAACATCGTAACAGATTGGCCTTTTAATTTTTTTCATTTGAAATTGGTTAATATTATTATTTTTGCATAAATAAGCTTAAGTTGGAGGCGCAAAGAAGTTTCATATGCAATAAAATGAAAATTGATGAGAATCACAAAAAAACCTTTAACCCTTTTTTAAACCTTTGTCAGAGGTAGTATCAATTCCGTTTTGGGACATAAATTATACATTTCTAAGGACATTTAACCTGGATAACTGCAAAAGCCTCCATGATATTTTAACAATTTTTATTTTCAAATAAAAATATTTTGCTTTTGAAATATAAACAGCATCATTCTAGTTTTAAGCAACGTTGAACAATTTACCATTACACACTTTTTAAAAGCTTTATAAAAGTTATATCCACATTATCTGTGTGGAGTTCTCAAGATGTGTTATGTATTAAATTGAGAAGGAATAAGCTATGACCTCGAATTTTTTCGCGATGGTAGTAAATAGAATCTATAATAATGTCGAAGAGAGGTACCACAAAATATAGATTACCCGTTTTTTAAACAATATTTTGGTAAATTGTTAATTTAGTTAATTTATACGACTTCTAAATATTTGCAAATCTGTAAATATTTACTACGATCTAGGAAAATAATAAATTTTTTGTTTGTATGCTTTGGTTCTTTCGCGCACTGTACATTAGAGAGTTTTCATTTTATTGCAACTACTTTTTCGATGGTCTGCCATTTTGATAAAGTTTGGTTAGTATGTTTGGCAGTGTACGCATTTTCGTAAAACAATATTTTTATTTGGCAACCCTTGATCCTTGAAATACCGCAAAATACGTAAATTCAAAATGTCATAGCTTTTCCTGTGTTAAATATATTAAAAAATGTTAAACTGCGTAGCATATTGTTTTGGAAATATATTTTAAAAACTAAGTTTACTTTATTAAAACTAAGAAATAGAAATTGTAAAGTAACGACTATTGGATTTAATATTTATATAAAACTTACAATAAAATGAGAAGTACATTGCCATGTTAAATTATAAGAAAACTTGATTAAAAAACATTTTATAAATAACAAGTAATGTTAAGTTCCAAACAATAACTACAACACTTTCCCTTGTTTGGAATTCAACATAGATTCAATCGGTTACATAAATTTTTTAAACGCATTCTTGCCAAGGGTTTCGTCATCATATCCGCAACTTGTTCCTCAGAAGAGACTTGAGCAACTTGCAATTGACCCTCAGTGACTTTTTCTCTAATAAAGAAGTGTTTAATAGCTATATGTTTCGTTCTTCTATGAAACTCAGGATTTTGTGCAAGTCGTAAAGCGGCTGTAATATCTATTTGAACCACTGGTACTTGATTGAAGTTATTAACATCACCAAAAAGTCTTTTAAGCCAAATAACTTCTTTTGCTGCCTCGTTAGCTGCTACAATTTCAGCCTCAGTGGTTGATGTGGCGACCATTTGTTGTCTTTGGCTCAACCAAGATATTGCTCCTCCAGCGTATATCACAACTACTCCTGAAGTAGATCTACCAGTTTTCAAGCATCCTCCAAAGTCGGCATCACTAAAGCATTCTATCGATTTCGGACCATTTTTGTTGTATGTTATACCAACATCTAGAGTTCCTGATATGTATCTAAATACACGTTTTACCCTCTGAACATCTTCTTGAGAGGGGTTTTCTAAAAATCTTGACAGAAACCCAACTGCATAAGCCAAATCAGGTCTGGTGCCCAACATTAAATACATTAATGCACCAACTGCTTGTCTATACGGAAATTCTACGTTAGCTTTCCCTGGTTTTGAAGTTTCTGTGATTTTATCCATTGGAGTTGATACGGACTTGCATTCAGAGAAATTGAACTTTTGTAAAATTTTATTAGCATAAGCTTTTTGAGATATCTTAATACCATTCTCCTTCCTCTCTATCTCTAAACCAAGAAAGAAGCTAACATCTTTTACTTCAATTTTAAACTCAGACTTCAATTCATTTAAAAATATATCAAGTTCGTTTTTATCTGATGCAGCAACTAGACCATCATCTACGTAAAGCGCGAGAATTAATTTCTTACCATTTTTCTCCCTTATAAAAAGACATGGATCAGCAGTGCTTGCCTTTAGACCAAGATTTTTCCTCAGAAAGTTACCCATTCGTTTATTCCAGCACCTAGGTGCTTGCTTAAGTCCATACAAACTTTTCTTAAGTTGGCAAACTCTACCAGAACCATCATCGAATCCCTCAGGTTGTTTCATGTAAATTATTTCGTTTAATTCACCATAGAGAAAGGCAGTCGAAACATCAAACTGCACCAAGTGAAGCTCTTCGCTTGCTGCCACACTTATAAGCGACCTTATTGTTGTCATTTTTGCCACAGGACTAAAAGTCTGATCATAATCCACACCTTTCCTTTGCGCAAATCCCTTTATAACTAACCTTGCCTTGTATTTTTCGATACTCCCATCTGGTTTCATTTTTACACGAAAAACCCATCTACCTGGAAGTGCTTTGGATCCTTTAGGTAAGCTTGTTAAAACCCATGTGTTATTGTCCAATAACGAATTTATTTCAGACTGCATGGCTTTTGTCCATTCTTCCTTCTGAATACTTTGTATAGCCTCATTGTATGTTGTTGGAGTTTGAATTTCAGACAAAATGTTTTGAGCTACCATAATAAAATCATCATACCTCGGATTTGATATTAAAGTACGGTCTCTAAGTCTTTTGCTTAATGGTTCTTCATCATCAGAGTCTTCAATTCGATTACGTTTAACACTTTTAACTTCAACAATATCTTTGGCATCTTGAAACTGTTCTTCAAAACCTTCAAAATCTTCCATATCGTCTTCTTCCTCTTGAACCAACTCATCGGATTCTTCATGATTTTGGGAACTAGAAGGATCCCTATTTATCATCTCTAAATCATCAACGTCAACATCTGTCACATCTTTGTCACTTTGATTATATTTATACGTTATTACGACACCATCTTGCTTTTCATGTTTTGATTTATTATTATCTTTGACATCTTCTGAACTTCCTTTGATTTCAAACTGATTTTTGTTGTCACACTGTACTACTTTCTCCTGGAATTTAACGTCTCGAGAAATTTCTACTTTTTGTTGTTCTTTTATATATATTCTGTATCTTTCATCTCCATCATAACCTACTAGGTATCCCTTAACAGCTTTTTTATCCATCTTCTTACGTTTTTGACTTGGTAAATGAACATAACAAGTAGAACCAATAATACGTAGGTGGCGAATTCTAGGCTTCTTACCACACCATAACTCAAATGGACTTTCTTGAGGAATTGACGACTTTCCAGTTCTATTTAAAATATAAATAGCAGACTTAACGAATTCAGCCCACATAGCATCTGGAAAAGCAGCATCTGGATTTGAATATTTAAAGGTTCTTGCCATTTCTACGATCGTTCGATTTTCACGTTCTGCACCTCCATTTTGTTGCGGGGTATATGGAGCTGTTAACTTTTGATTAATGCCATTTTCCATAAGTATCTTCTTTACATAAGCGTTGTTAAACTCTCCACCATTATCACTTAATAACGTTTTGATAGTATGACCTTGTTGTTTAGCGTTTGCTAGCATTTCCAGCAATGAATCTTTAACATCGGATTTATGTTTAACAATATAGCCATACCTGTACTTGGTGAAGTCATCTTTGAAGACAATTAGGTACTTGAACCCTTTAAATGAAGGAGGAAAAGGACCACATACATCAGTATACATAAGCTCCCCTGGAGCTGTTGCAGTTTTGCGTCTTCCAAATGGCAATCGGCTTAATTTACCATAAACACACGGTTCACACACTTCATTATTGTATTTCACATTTATACCTATTTCTTTCTCTAGCTTCTCTTTTACGTGGCGTTTATCTTGGTGTCCCCATCTTGCGTGAAAAAGTTGTAGCATTGAGTTATTATTAACTGATATATTTACGTTTTCTGTTTGGCGGCATGGATATAAATCTGCTTTATATAGGGAACCATTTCTTGATCTTTGGCCACATAAAACAATATTACCATTAACTGTTAACGAGCATCGAGTTGTTGTTGATTTAAATTCACTATTTGGATTTCTGTCTTGTGCTGATAAAACAGAAAATAAATTCTTGGAGACGTCTGGAACATACCACACATTTTCCAAATTCATTGTTATTTGTTGACCATTAACTTTGGAAACTATTGGAATAACACCCGTGCCCACTGCCTTTAAGTATTCTTTTCCAGCAGCCTGTATACCTTGGGGTTGATCAAAATATTGAAATTCGCTGAAGATTTCAAAACTTTTTGTTATATGCCTTGTAGCACCATTATCGAACCACCAGTCCATATCAGTATTTACTAAATTGGCGTCACTGGAAATAGTAGGAAGAGCAATTGTTGTGTTATTTACATTACCAGTTTTGTTCTTTGTTGGCTTTCCATCAGCAATCCACTTTCGACAATCCTTCAACCAATGGCCTTTCTTTTTACAATAATTACATACGTCATCCTTCTTGTTATACCTTTCCTTGCGGTCATTTCTAACGTTTACCTTTAAAGCTTGTTGACTATCTCTTTCACCTTGTGCTTCATTACTATTGAAGTTCCTCTCGAACATACACAACTGCATTGAAAGTTCTTCGATAGTTTTGTCTTTCTCACCGGACATCATCATCCAATTGGAGCGAAACAGTTCAAAATTCTTCGGTAGTATATGGAGAATCTTGCAAACTAATAGCATATCCGGCAGTTTATGCTCACCCTTCATGTTCAAGCCATTATTTAGCTCATCCCACAGATTACGGATTTTTGAAATATGTGTTGAGACGTCTTCATTATCTTGCCATGTAAAACCAAAAAGATCAGAACAAATTTTGAAAAGCTGATCCCTGGATGTTGCTTCGAAAATGTTCTTTAATGCTTGCCATGTTTCAAAAGCGCCATCCTTATCCATGATTTTCTGATATATTTGATCCGTTATGCAGCTCGTGATAATTGTCTTTGCATACGAATTTGCTTTTCTAAAATACTCAGAATTTTTCTTGTGTTCTCTTATTTGTGCCTCTGTGGCACCTTCAGATAGAGGTCCCGGCTTTGTAATTTTCTTGTCAATCACGTCTAGGGCTCCCTCATAGAAGTCTAACACATCACGGATTTTCCTTTTCCAAATTGGCCATTCACTTTCGCTTGAAAGCGGTTTTATATTTTTACAGAATTCCATTTTTACCTTAAGAGTTTTGGTTATTCCTGTTCGAGCTGAGTCTTGAAATCTTGATTTTCCTTAATTCAATACGTGGACTCTTGATTAAAACAAAAAATTTTTGCAAATCTCTGATAAACAATTGTAATTAACAAAAAATTATTTCACAATTTTTTTTTTAAAAATTTTTCAGTTTTGTTTATTCTTCTTTTAAATAATTTTTATTTTTTTTGAAATTTTAATCAGAGCTTGCTGGGCTCATAACCTATTGGATTTAATATTTATATAAAACTTACAATAAAATGAGAAGTACATTGCCATGTTAAATTATAAGAAAACTTGATTAAAAAACATTTTATAAATAACAAGTAATGTTAAGTTCCAAACAATAACTACAACAACGACTCGTCATTAAGTTTAAAGTAAAAAATTCACAGCTTGAATAACATTTTAAAGAAACTTAACTAAATATAAAAAAAGACTATTTCATTTAGGTCACATAAGGTCCATTCGTTTACACCAAAATTTGCACAAATTTGTACAAATTTGTACTGGATTTTACTGAAATGCGTTCGCGTACACATAAATTTGCAAAAGAGAGCATCTACTAAGAGAGTAAAGTGACAGTTGTCAGCAAAAAACCTGCAAATTTTTACTGGAGAAATTTTTGCCAGTAAAATCCAGTAGAAAACAAAAACATATGATTAAATTAAGTAAACAAACAAAAATAAGCATACATTTAGTAATAAAAACATTTAAAAGATTAAAAGCTGAATTAAAAGGGCGGCAAAAACTAAAAATAATTATTTTCAACCTGAAACAAATTGAAGTAGTCAGTTACAATTATTATAGTAACAATTTATCAGTTTTCTAATATCTGTGTTAATTGTTTTTATTTACATTAATATATTAGAGATGTAAAGCTAATGAATATATGAATACTTCTTACTGCATATTATTCAGGGTACCGAATATCAAAAATCAAGTATTCATGTATTTTCGTATGTTATTTAACTAGAAGCAAAATTAAAAGTCATGTCCAAACTAAACAAGTCTAAAAGCTTCCACAAAAGTTTATTTAATAAATACAATTGCTACGAATTTATAATTATTAAAATGCAATGCATCAAGTACCAAAAACAATATATACTGGGTAGTCTAAATAACACATATTTTACAACACTAAGCTTTTTAGCGCTCATATGTTTGAATTAACCTGCAAGTTTTTGCAATTTTTCCGTTCGTTTACTTTTTTGTGCAAGAGCCAGTTTTGAGAGTAAAATTTTAATTTTGCCCAAAATTTACTCATCTACTGGATTTTACTGGAAAGTAAACGAATGGACCTATAATTAGAAACAACAAAAAATATTTACATTCAACTTAAAAATATCTTTGTAAAGTTATACAAAATGGACATATCCCTTAATATTTTGTTGGATAACCTTTATTTTTGACAACATTTTCCAGTCTTTTCGGTATACTTTGTATTAAACGTTGGCATGTTTGCAGAGATATGTTTTCCCAGCTTTGCTGCACTAACTGAAACAATTCGTCGTTGTTTCGTGCGTTTTTACAATTGCGCATAAGTTTTCAATTGGGTTGAGATCCGGACTTTGTGCGGGCCAGTCCAACACATCAGTATTTTGATCCAAAAGCCAAGACTTCACTAACCGTGAAGTGTGCTTTGGGTCATTGTCTTGCTGGAAAATGTAATTGACGGGCATATTCTCAAAAGATTACGGTTCCATTACATTTTCCAAATACTTTTATATTGATGTTGATCCATTATTCCCTGAATTCGCACGATTGGACCCACACCACTCCAAGAAAAGGCACCCCAGACCATAATAGACCCACCACCATGTTTCACCGTTTTCACAGTGTACCTAGTGTCTAAGGCTTTGTTTGGAGGACGTCTCACATACGTTTTTCCATCAGATTAAAACAAGTTAAACTTAGATTCGTCACTCTTTTAAGCATTTCTCTTGCAAATCGCAACCGCTTCTTAATATTTTTTTTTTGAGACATGCGGTTTTTTTGGTGCAATGCACCCACGAAGTCCCGAATCTTGTAAGCGTCTTCTTATTGTCCGTGTGAATATTTCCGCATTTATTTGCTGTCCAATTTCAGCCTTTATTTCTCTCGATGACAGGAATGGATTTCTTTTGCTGGCCCTACAAATAATTCTATCTTCTGCTGAAGTGGTCTTTCGTTCCCAAGGCTTCTTGGCTGGGGTTTCTTATTGTACAAGTGAATTGCACCAAATACCATTTTTTTTAGAGCAAGAAAATCTTTGTGCGATACCGACATGGAAAGTTTTTCATTCTGATAACACTGCACAATTAACTTCCTCATTTGAGGAGTACATGACTTGTTTTTTTTCCCATTTTATAAACTAAAACGTATCAATATTATTACAAGTCAATATTTTGCTTTTTAAATTACACTTACTTTGTCACTAATAATAAGATAAGTTTATAAATTAAAGCCAAAACTTCATGTTTCTAATTACGTGGCCAGCCAAAATCAACTACTTGGGGAATAATCTTATTTTTTTAAAAAATGCCATGTGTTTTGCATCAACAACGTTGTTGATTGTCTACTTGTTGAATAACGGTACTTTTAATTTACAGTGCAGGCCTTAAAAATAGTTACACTGCGATTTTATTTAACTAATACAGCGTTTCTAATTATATGTCCACCACTGTATGTGTTTCAAAAATTTAATAATAATTTTTATATTTTTTTATATATACACAAAAAAAAAATCATACATAGAATGATTTTTTCCTAAACTGAATCGATCAGAAACCCAAAACCATAATTAGTCCAATGAAAAAAGTTCACTGCCATCAAACTATTTGTCGTTGAAATAAAATGGAAATGCATATTTCTTTTTATCCAAAGTTTTTATTCTTTAATAATTGTTCCCAATTAGGTGGCAAATCTGCCAGAGCTACTTCTCCTACTTTTACCGATATACAATTAAATGAAGAAGATTTACCTCACAAAACTAAAACAAAAAAGAAAGAACCCGTATTTGCCTACTATGATTCTGATGAATCATATGCTGAATCAAGTTTTGCCAGTGATGTTGAAATGATAGATGATACTGAATCCACCGATGAGGATGATATTGTGATAACATCTAAGAATGAAGCTGAAACTATAGAAACTGAACAGGATATTGAAAAGCTCAACAAACAACTTTCTATTATACAAGCTACCAAAGCAAATGATCGTGATTATCAAGAAACTAAAAATCTGCAAGTGGGTTTTAACTTCCAGGATATAAAACAGGAAATTGCAGAAAATTTACAACAATCCATAGAACAATTTGAAAAATCGACTAAACAATTAATAAATGAAATACAAAATTCTGGCATGTTAATTGAATATGATCGAAATATGAAATTACCAGTTAAAATTAAGGTAACAAACAAAGATTCAAATGCATTAGAGTTGTGTACTGAAACCTATAAAATGTTTATGCCTTATGTTAAGGATTGCGATTTAAAGGAGTTGTTATCCACAGAAGCCTTAAATCAAGCATTGAATATTGATATTTTACATACACTCAATTTAAAGTGGTTAAAAAATCATCCTGAAGAGTTGTATTTCATTGAGGGATGTGGTGATATGTTTGATAATTTTAATGATTCACAAAATTTAATATTATCAGAAGGGGGAGAAAAGCTAATTCGTTTGGACTTTGAAAGTCAAGGCAAAGAGTTTCTCAACGAAAAACCGGAGCCAGATTTTACAAATTTGTACAGCAAAAATTTAAAATACTTTCCTATAGAAAATTTCAGCTTTGATTATCAACCCGATCTAAATATACATCCCGGACCCAGTCCTAGTATTATATTACAGGCCTTAACCATGTCAAATGCCAATGATGGTATTAATTTAGAAAGACTGGAAACTATAGGTGATTCATTTTTAAAATACGCCATTACCACCTATTTATATATAACCTACGAAAATGTTCACGAGGGAAAATTAAGTCATTTAAGATCTAAACAAGTGGCCAATTTAAATCTTTATCGTTTGGGTAGACGAAAACAATTGGGAGAGTATATGATTGCTACGAAATTTGAGCCAAGTGATAATTGGTTACCACCGTGTTACTATGTACCCAAGGAATTGGAAAAGGCCTTAATAGAAGCAAAAATACCGCCACACTATTGGAGTTTAGTTGATTTGGTGAACATTAAAAAACTAACAAATGCTGAGATATGTGAACTGGTGCGTAAAAAAGCTGATGAATGGGGTGTTAATTTTACGGTAAGTTGGAAAATTTTTTAAAAGTAATATTTTAAGATTTATGTATAAAAAAATTTTTGCAACAGAGGTCCTGTTATGAATTTAATTTAAAACAACTAAAGGGTCCGCCAAATAACTTTTTTTTTTGAACTCCTGAACCAATTGGACTTTGTATTGCGTCATACCAAGGTCTTTATGGAAAATTCGTCTCAATGATGTCTCCGAAATGTTCAATTGTTGAGAACGACGGTGAATTGATGTTGATGGCGCTTCACGCACACTTTCTGCCACAGCAGCAATATTCTCGGGTGCACGCACTGTTTTTGGCTTTTCACGCTTTGGTTTATCGATGAGGATGCCAGTTTCTTTCACTTTTTTCACAAGATAACGAACATACGGACCATATTCGTTCAGCGGAAGGATAAAACTAATTATGTGTCAAATCAGACATGAGCTAAGTGTTACCATTCACGAAATAAGCACTAGTTGGAAAAAAAACGTTAGATGGCGGACCCTTTAAAAGCATTAGAGTCAGTTTAACCATTAACACTTTGCGAACACTGTGCCGATTGCATTTTTCTGCCTGGTCAGTTACTGTTATTTTTTCTTTTCAAATTTAAAAAATCAACTTGAATTATTAAAATAAAAATCAAATAATAAACTTTAATAAGAAATCCTTGAGAGGACATCATTGGTTAAGTTATTTTGTCAAAACTAAAATGAACATTTTGCAGTTATAAAGTGTCTCTGGTGTGTAATAAATGTGTTAAAAACTTTGTTATTTATTGATTTATATTAAAATCTTACACAATAAAAAATTTATAAAATTAAAATTATTTTTAGGAAGAAGATGATTCTGGTGACTTGAGTGGTGACTCTACAACTATGGCACAAGATTGGGATGATCGTACTTGCGTTCCATTCGAATTTACTTGCTTTATACCATATAATTTAGTTTCCCAGCATAGTATACCAGGTACTATTTCGTTTCACTGAAATGTAAGTTTAAATTAATTTTATATTTTATTCTAGATAAATCTGTAGCTGATTGCGTGGAAGCCCTAATTGGCGCATATCTTATTGAATGTGGTTTAAGAGGTGCCTTGCTGTTTATGGCCTGGTTAGGCATAAGAGTTATACCCTACGAACGTATACCCTATAATGCTAACAAAGTTCGACAACCTGGTAGCACTTTACCTGACAAAGACGGCATGATAACTGTTTATGGTTCTTGGTCTCCACCTAAATCTCCACTGTTGCACTATATACCAAATGCTGATGAAGCGCTGGACGCTTTATTAGCTGGTTATGAAAAATTCGAACAAAATTTGGGTTATAAATTTCGCGATAGATCTTATTTATTGCAAGCAATGACGCATGCTTCCTATACGCCAAATAGATTAACCGATTGCTATCAACGTTTAGAGTTTTTGGGAGATGCTGTATTGGATTATTTGATAACAAGACACTTGTATGAAGATCCTAGACAACATTCGCCGGGAGCTTTAACAGATTTAAGATCAGCTTTAGTCAATAATACCATATTTGCATCGTTAGCTGTAAGACATGGTTTTCACAAATATTTTAGGCATTTGTCTCCAGGACTTAATGAAGTTATTGATCGTTTTGTGCGTATACAAACGGAAAATGGTCATAGCATAAGCGAAGAGGTATTTAATTTATTGTGTAAATAGAGAATTTGTGTTTTGAACGCGTTATTTTTTTCTTTTTATTTCTATTTAGTATTATTTATTGTCCGAAGAAGAGTGTGACGATGCTGAAGATGTCGAAGTTCCAAAGGCATTAGGTGATGTTTTTGAATCAGTAGCTGGTGCCATATTTTTGGACTCCAATATGTCTTTGGATGCTGTATGGTTAGTTTATTATAATATGATGCGTCCTGAAATAGAACAATTTAGTAATTCAGTGCCAAAATCGCCCATAAGAGAATTACTTGAATTAGAACCGGAAACTGCTAAATTTGGGTTTGTTTTCATATGCATTGCTCTTTATAATTTACATTATATAAATGTATGTTTTTTACAATTTAAATAGAAAACCCGAAAAATTAGCGGATGGTCGTCGTGTTCGTGTAACTGTGGAAGTTTTTTGCAAAGGAACTTATCGTGGCATTGGTAGGAATTATCGTATTGCCAAATGTACTGCCGCTAAATGTGCTTTACGTCAATTAAAGAAAAAGGGTTTAATTGAAAAACGTACATAATCATTGTCCATATTTTCTTAAACCTTTTAAAATATATATTTTTTTTCTTCTTAAGTCTGTGTTGTGTAGTTAGTTTGTAAAATAATATAAATTTACATGTTATTATGTTAACGCCGCAAATTTTTTTAAAAATAAAAATATAATATAATATATTATGTTTTTTTAATTATTTTTAAACAAAAAATGCCCGTTGTTTTTATTTAATTTTTTTTCTTATTGCATGTTTGTAGTAAATTAAAAAAATTAACATTAAATGCTAGTTTTAAAGTAAAACAATAAAAATAAATTAAAGATTTTGATTTTTATCCTTTAGCAGCCTTGGCTTTACTTTTAACTTTCTTAACACGTTTCAAACCATCCAAATTACTTTTCATAAATTGAGCATACATTGTCATCATTTTGGGAACATCTTCATGTTTAACAACAGTAGAAATCTATAAAAATGAATACATTTCAAATCAAAACTTTAAATGAACTCACATTCAAAGATAATTACCTTTTTTGATTTTGATTGTGCTCTCATTAGACACATATATTCTTCAGGTTCGGGCAGTGCAGGTTTTCCTTCACGGGGCTTAGGTCTCTCATGGCCATTATCTGAAAAGAAAATAAGTTTGTAATAAGTTTTAAATTTAAAGTGTTATTAAGATGTAACACAAGATTTACATTAATCGGATATATGTATCTATATTTACTGAACCGACCATTTTGACCGCTACATAAAAATTGCAATTATTTGTTAAATATATTAACTTATTCAAAAATTAAATATCTTAACTTGTTTTCAATATTGTTATATATGAATACTTTATTTATTTTTTACAAGTCTTGTTTTTTTCCTATACGAGTTACGAAATAACATACTAAATTTGTTACTGTTAACTCTTACAATTTATTTAACGTCGATAAATTGTCAGTGTGTATTCAAATGTATCAAAAGTGCTGTCAATCGTTTTTTCAGTTTCAAGTTAAGAGGGATCCTTCTGTATTTTTTTTAGGGGTTAACAATCTTATAAAAACAAAATATTTTTATTCTGAATTATCGGAGTAAAATTTTTTTAATAATGTGCAGACATGATAGTTTTACTATACTTTTGGGACGGAATAATAAAACAAAAAATTTTTTTCTTCTGTCTACGTTTATTTGTATCTTTGGCTAAATGGGACTTTTATATTTAAATATTTTCGTAATGTTTATATGTGGCTGGGGAGCCAATTACACGCTAGGATAATATGCAGTTTTTACATTTAATATTTAAGGTTTTTATTATTACTGTACATAGTTATTTATTTTACAATACATATACAGTGGGGAGCACTTGTGAGTACATGTAAGTACTTTTTACACCTAAAGATTCAGGCCGAAAAATGTTTGACACTAGAACTAAATTACACTTGTGAGTGCATGTAAGTACTTTTTACACCTAAAGATTCAGGCCGAAAAATATTTGACACTAGAACTAAATTACACTTTTCTAAAGGTACAAGGTACGCTGAATCCAAATCTCTCCTTAGATTCACTCTCCGACATCAGGCGTTCGAGCTATATTAACGAGAAGTGTATTTTTTGATCAAAATGCTCCGATTTTTCACGTTCCTGGAAATGTATTTTTCATAATACTTGTAACGGCAACTGAACACACTACTCTTACCATTTTTTTCAGTTTTTCAATTTTTAAGATAACTTATATGTCGTAAACATTATCGTCGGTTGAACTTGATAATAAATTTGAATTTTTTAAAATTTTGCATTGCGGGACTTTAAAATTGCTATTGCAACTTCAATTTCAATTTACAATAATGTCGTAAGGAAATAAGTTATCTTAAAAATTGAAAAACTGAAAAACTGAAAAAAAAAATGGTAAGAGTAGTTTGTTCAGGTGACGTTACAAGTACAGGTATCCCTCGATTTACGCGGTACTTTATTTGCGCGGTTTCGATATAACGCGATTTTATAATAGTGACCATTTTTCTGTATAACGCGTTTTTTACGCGTTTTTAGCATAACGCGATTTAAAAATAGTGGCAACCCTCTAATTGCGCGCATTACAACATTTTTTTTAAACATTATCAGCTGTTTGCAAAAAAGAAGAGGTTAAATTTAATTTGCAGTGTAAAAAAAACTTTAAAGTTAATAAAAAATAAACAATTTGCTGTGGTTTTGATTTTCCCAATGATAATGTTGTTACTCCGTTAACAGCGGAAGTTGCTCAAATACTACAAGTAATTGAAACATCTGAATTATTAAAAGACATTGTGGATGAGTATATATTGGAGATGATAAATGATGTTCCAGAATTGACAGAACAAGATCTCATTGAATTAGCCACGGACCCCGATGAATCAACTGAAGACGAAAGTGATAGTGAGGATAATCCAGATTTTGATTCTTCTAAGTTAAAAACTTTTATACAAATGGCTCAGGATTTGATAACATTTTCCACTGATAATGACCCTTGTACAAATCGATCAGATTTATTTCAGTGTTCAATAAAAAAATCGTTGGCATCATACGAAGAACTTTTAAAACAACAGGAACAGCAAAAAAAGCAAAAGCGCATAACAGACTTCTTTAAAGTGAACGAAAACGTTAATTGTGACCAAAATTCTGAAGACGTTAACTATGACAAAGACTCTGAAAAAGTAGTCTTTGACGAAGATACTGAAGATTTTAACTATGACGAAATCTGTGAAGATTTTGCAATATGTATAATATTTTATATTTTTTATGAATTTTTTGTTTTGTTTTTATTAATTTATGTTTTGTTGATTTAAAAAGCCGGAATGAAGTTTTTTTTATAAAATTTTTGTTATTTTTTGTTAATTTATAAATTTTGATTTTTTTTTTCAAAGTTAGTTTAAATATACTATTTTTACAAATTATATTTTGTTATAACTATTGAAAAGTACAAATAAAATAAATTTAATTTAAATTATATTAATAAGCTTTTCTTTTAACACGGATTTTCGGTCCCAAATTTGAATTTTGTATGAAGTTAGTGTTTCAATTTGCGCGGTTTATTATATTGCTGGTCCCAAAACAGAATTTTGTATTGATATAGAACCTTTATTTATGCGGTTTTGAATTACGCGGTTTTCTTCCGGTCCCAACGTGCCGCGTAAATCGAGGGATACCTGTATTATGAAAAATGTATTCCCAGGAAGGTAAAAAATCGGAGCATTTTGATCAAAAAATACACTTTTCTCGTTAATATAGCTCGAACGCCTGATGTCGGAGAGTGAATCTAAGGCCAGATTTGGATTCAGCGTACCTTGTACCTTTAGAAAAGCGTAATTTAGTTCTAGTGTCTAAACATTTTTCGGCCTGAATCTTTAGGTGTAAAAAGTACTTACATGTACTCACAAGTGCTCCCCACTGTATAATTGGCCATGAAGGCTTAATTTGTATTGATATTAAATAAATAAATAAAATATAGATTGTGTTAATTTTTTTTTTTTTAAATAACACAGGCCAACACTCAATTTGCTCTTTTGAATTTATCAACTGATTCTAGTTTTCATGATATAGCTTTTTTTTAAGTATTTAAAAAGTAAAACTTTTCCATAGGAATTGCCGTGTTTTGTAAAAGTAACAATGTGTTAGATGGACATATCTCAGGAAGTAGGAGGAGCTTATCCAAGATTATGGTATTAATCTCTTCTTTGGAAGATTAATGCATCATTCATATTTGTGGGTGGGGTTTAAGGGGTTAATTTTTAATTTCAAAATAGTGCTATTTTTGCCGTATTTGGTAAAAGTAACAATGTCTGGGATGGACGTATCTCAGGAAGTAGGAGGAGCTTATCCAAGATTATTGTATCAATCTCTATAGCAGATTAATGCACCAATCATATTTGTGGGTGGGGTTTAAGGGGTTAATTTTTATAAAAAAAATAACAAAATAGCACTATGTATTTTGAAATTAAAAATTAACCCCTTAAACCCCACCCACAAATATGATTGATGCATTAATCTGCTATAGAATCTTCCAAAGCTATATCATGAAAACTAGATCTGATAGAGACAAACTGATTACAGATTTGAATTCAGCGCACCCAAATTAACTAGAATCAGTTGATAAATTCAAAGAAGCAAAAATCTTTTTTAATTTTGTCGGGCTGTGTAATCGATCTTTTTAGTAAAGGGAATTCGTTGTCCTCATTACTTAGAAATTTTTTGGCTTTTCTGTAAATGCATTTAAAGGCAGCATTTTTTTAAGTGTTTGGTTTGAAATTTCAAAAAATTAAATAATAATGTAAATTCGTTATAAGTTTGATTATTAACTACTAGCCCGTCATTAGATTTCGTGGGGACTAAATATATCGGTTTGAAATTGACATTACCTGAATAACTAAAATAACGTTACCCTTAAAATACCGTTACCGAAACAACTGAAACCCCGTTACTCCCAAAATACGTTACCGCTAAAATGCCGTTAATGCAAAAAGCCGTTATCGACATAACTGAAATATAGTACCACTAAAATAACGTTGCCGAAATAAAGGAAAATATCGTTACCCTACCGATAACCGCATCGAATCGATTGCCATCCATGGTTAATCTTGTAAAAAGTAGATTAACTTCATAATTTTAGTGCAAACATATGCAGTTAATCCACCTTTAACTATATTAACTTTTCGGCTAAAGTGCAGTTTACGGAGTTTTGGAAATCAAAAAAAAAAAATACATGGTCCTCTCCAGAATGAAAAAAGAAAATTTTTTTCTATCTTCGGTTAAGGGGGCTGACGCCCCTGGGGCCCTCTAGGGCCAAAAAACCGGTATTCGTAGTAACATATAAGTGGGGGTACTCTAATGAAAGGAAATTTCATCTGGATTTCAAAAATGATTTTTTTTTGGATCCATGATACGAAGCGCCCTCTACAATCGTTTTATGGCGCCTGGCCCCCCTGGGTTAAAAAAACGGAAACGGGTTTTTTGGAAAACTTTGCTTAGCAAGGCACTTCCTACGCATACCGGGGCGAAGCCTCAGCGAAGCCGAGAATTGGACTGATGGGAGTAAAAAAACCCCTAAGCCCGGCCGAAGGCCGGTTACGCAGAAAAACTTTGCTTAGTAAAGCCACTTCCTACGCATCCCGGGGCGAAGCCTCAGCGAAGCCGAGAATTGGACTGATGGGAGTAAAAAAAACCCCTAAGCCCGGCCGTAGGCCGGTTACGCAGAAAAACTTTGCTAAGCAAAGCCACTTCCTACGCATCCCGGGGCGAAGCCTCAGCGAAGCCGAGAATTGGACTGATGGGAGTAAAAAAAACCCCTAAGCCCGGAATTGGTGTTATCGGTTCAAAAATAAAAATCATTTTTGAAATCGTGAGACAATTTCTTTTTATTTGAGTACCGTTTTTGTTTAATTTTATTTTTGACTTTTTTTCGTATATTACTATTGGTCGAATAATGGCTCTAATTTGGAATAGGTGTTATGGATCCGAAAAAAAATATCATTTTTGAAATCGTGAGACAATTTCCTTTAATTTGAGTACCCATACGACCCTGTTACTATGGCCCCCTGTTTTTTGCCTCCCACGGGCCTCCCGGGGCCGAGCCCCTCCCAAAAATAATTTCGGTTTTTTTTTTTTTTTTATTCTGGAGGGGGTCATGTATTTTTTTTTTTTTGATTTCCAAAACCCCGTAAACTGCACTTTTGCCAACTTTTCAGTCTAAGCTCCCTGTTTCGAACGTATCACAGAGCAGAAATCCCCCGACTGCCGTACACGAAAAATAACTTAAAACATTATGGACACGATACACGTTTCATCACCGATTTCCCGTTGTCTTTTATTCGCCCTGCATTGTACTTACATCTTTTAAATGTGACGGTAAATGAAGAATCCTTCTTTGCTGAATTAGCCAGTTTTTCCAGCCGTATTATAAACTGAAAATAACAACAAATTAACAATCATTTTATACTTGACAAAAAAAAAATCATTTACCGAAAAATTATCAAGCAAGACCATTGTTTTAGAGTTGTGTAGTTCATGAACGGTGTAGTTCAATTGAACTAGTCTTTACTTTGAACTAGAGAGCTAGTTCGCAATCTTTAGCTCTTTTAGGTCTTTCGTTCTTATTTGTCATTTGAGTAATATACCTTTTCGTTATGTTGGTTTTGAGTTTAATTTTGTTTTTCTTTTAATGCCAACTCAATTTTTTTTTAATGTTAACAAGAAGCGTATAATATGAATAATTCGCTTAAAAATTAGAAAACAAACGATCTAAGGAACGATTGTATGGAATTGTCAAAGATCGATCGGACTAGACTCTAGTCACTAGAGTAACTACCTAGTTGATTGGTTTCAATTGAACTAGAAAGAGCGCTCACTCAAACGAACTAGACTGTCCAAGTCTACATTTTTTTTTTAACGCGTTGGCAGATTCCACCAGAAAAGCAAGTCGAACGACGTGGCTGTCGGCTAAGCCGCACCGTCGCCAAAATATTCGGCTAATCGGAGCAGTGCTGCCAACCCAATTTGTTCAAATATCGTCAAATTTTGTTGAAAAAATCCTCAAAATCGTCATTATGAGAATGAGAAATCGTCAAAAAATCGTCATTCCGAAAACTCCTTATACATATTTCAATAAAAAAAAAATACAAATTTTACTCACAACTTAGTTTTAATCACTTTATTTGTAATTATTTCACAATTTTAATGTTCTTTTTTTATTAGTTCCTTTACAAACGACTCTGAGTCTTAAAAACACAACTCCCAATTCTCATTTCGGGGAATGGAATTTTAAAATCACTGAGTTTTAGAGAAATAAATTAAAACATTTTAAAATTCAATAAAAGTTGCAAATTTTTATAAATCGTCATACAATAAATTTTGTGAAATCTTCAATCGTCATTTTCACTTAAAAAATCGTCAAAATGGAGACAAATCGTCAAAGTTGGCAGCGCTGAATCGGAGGCTTAATTTTCAGCCAGTTTTAGAGCCAGTTTTTGGGATATAGTTAAACCATGTTTGTTGTTTTAACGTGGTTTAAACTTTAAACGCTGTGTTTGAGATCAAGTTTACTTTGCTTTAATTTTAGTTTAACCGAGCAACATTGGCCGGTTAAACTAGAGTTAGAGCTGTCAAAACATAGCAGCTGTTAAAAAATATATATTTCTATAAATAAAACAGCTGTTTATTTAAAGATACAAAATTTCTTTTACAAAAAATTGAAAAAAAGATAAAATGGATTTTTCTTCTGATGATGAGGATTATAGTGATTCCGAAGTATTTGCAAATTTAAATAAAACTATAGTAAGAAAGCCTAGGACAATAAGAACTCGTCCAAATCATTTTCATTTATATGACGACGGAGAGTTTTATCAGCGATTTCGTTTGTCCAAGCTATCAGCTTATAGTGTTTTGGAACTTATCGGACCTCACATTAAAAACCCAACGAACTGGTAAGCATTTATTGTTTGTTTCAATATTTAAACTAATAAATATTTTTAAGGAACAATGCATTGTCAGAAGAACAGATGTTGCTAATAACCTTGCGATTATACGCGACTGGGGGCATGCTAATGACCATTGGAGATTTAAACGGTGTTTCCAAATCAACGATTTCAAAAGTAGTTAAACGAGTGTCTCATTATATTGCCTTATTAAAGGACCATTTTATAAAGTTTCCCAAGTCAGAGCAGGAGATTTATTTAAGCAAACAGGAATTTTATAAGATTGCAAAATTTCCAAAAGTAATTGCAGCTATTGACTGCACACATGTTAAAATTATATCCCCAAGTAAAGCGAAAAATGTTGTATATTTTCTTCTTAAATTAAATTTGTTACTTTATAAGGTGGAAACAATGCAGAAATTTACAGGAACAGAAAAGGTTTTTTGTCCCTGAACGTTCAAACAACGAGTGATGCCAACCTCAGGATTACAAACATTGTAGCTCGTTGGCAGGGATCAGCCCATGATTCCAACATTTTTAAAAATTCTAAGATATATTCAAGATTTGAGAGCGGAGAATTTGGAGATAGTTTAATAGTGGGTGATGGTGGATATCCCAATAAGAAATATATTATGACTCCGCTTTTAAATCCAAAAAGCGCTGAGGAAAGTCTGTTTAATGAATCGCAGATTAGAACGCGTTGCTCAGTCGAAAGAAGCTATGGAGTTTGGAAAAGAAGATTTCCAATTTTATCTTTGGGAATCCGCTTGAATTTTAAGAAAGTCCAAAGTATTATAGTCGCTACAGCTGTGCTTCACAACATTTGTTGCATCAATAAAGAAACTCGATTACCAAAATTGGACAAAAATTTGGAAGAAGCTGTGGACTATGTACTATCCGTACCAAATAACAGAGATGCTTGTAGTACTGATTCAAATAATTTAGTACGTCGTGTTATAATAAATGATTACTTCAAAAAAATATTGTGATAATATTTATATAACTCCAAAAATTAAAAGTTGCCAATTTCTGTTTAAATATCTAAATTTTTCATTTTAAAATACCGATTTGCAGATTTCCGTTTATTGAACTGTTTAATTTGTTAAATTGCTTAGTTTGTTGAAAATAAGACAACATTTTTATGTTTTAAAGGTTTGCATAATTTTCTTAAAAATATCACTTAAATTTGATTAGACAACAATTAAAAACATGGTAGCCTGGTGACAAAAACACCCATGAAAAGCTTTTAAATCGATAAAAAACATCTTAACTAATTATATTATTTTATCTAATTTAGTCTATATAAGATTAATTTTTACTGATTTGCCTAAAAAACCCACTAGAAAGCTTATAGAATAAAATCTTTCATAATTTTCGCAAAACCATCAGTTACATTTTATTAAACTATTATCTTTTTTTCCTAAAAAATCGTAAACCCTTGTCAGGGGACGAAAAATTAAATTTTATACTGTATATTTCCTAGTGGGTCTTTTATGGTAAAAAGTGAAAACATTAGCCCTATATGGATCAACAAGTAACACAACATTGTAATTTGTATAAGGTGGAACATCTTTCTTTGATCCATTTAAAGGATTTAAATACTCTTTATATTTTTTGTTTTTGAAAAAAAAAAATGTAAATAAAAAATGTGAACATCCTTAACTTTTTTGTATTTTAGAGATACCCCACCGTAAGCAATCTAAAAACTGGTTAATAAAAAAAAAATGGTAAATTTTATAATTATTTATTATTAAATAAAATAAACTAAAACAATTTATGTTGTTTATAAAAAACTAAAAAACAAACAAAAAACAATTCACTTGGCATATAAATACAAACTATTTGTACTTTTTTAGTATACTTATTTAAAGTCCACCATCGATTTGCTATAAACTTTTAGCATATTCAATTATTTAAAAATAATTTTCAATAAATTATTGAAAAGTTGAGATCTTTTTTAATTCAGGTTACATTTTTCAGTTAGAAATTTAATTGGTTAAAGGCACTTAGATTTTGTACCGCCACATACTTTTTATTAAATATGTGTTGATATAATTTTAAAAAAGTAAAAAAATAAATTTTTATTTTTCATTTTAAATTGATTTTTTTTTTTAAATACCATATTTTTTAAAGTAAATTTTCCTAATGGCCTATAGAGTGCTGAATTCAAATCTTTCAGAATTTTTAGTCACACCAGGCTTTTGAAATCTTAAAGTTTTTGGTATCGACCGTTCCACCAAACACCGCCCAAAAAAGGGCACTTTTGACCACGGGTCTTCCGATTTCCATTAAATGCTACTTAAATATTGGCGTTTTTAGTTTTTCAAATTTCGATAAATCGTTTATAAAGATTTTGTTTTTAGAAAATTGTGAAAAATCTAAGTGTCTAAATTTGAATATTCGTATTTCCTATAATATTCATTGGATCATCTCCATGCACTGGAATGAAACACTCCTCTACTTTTTTACTGATGAATGAATTTATTTTTAAGCTTTAAAAATACATGCATTTTGTATGCATTTATATTTTTAAATACACTTTTCTCGAATTTGGTCACTCTCGATTTGAAAAAAAAGCATCTTTACAAAATATGTAATTTTTACTAAAAAACAACACCTTTGTTTTTTTGGGTCCTGGGGTTTATCTATTTTTAATAATTTTTGAAAAAATGCTTGCAACATGTTTCCATACAAAAAACTGTTTTAATTTAATTTTTCAAAATTTACAAGATTGTATATAAAAATGTGGAGTTAAGGCGCCATTTAAGTGTCTCTCTTTTAAAAACCATGGATTTAATTTTTATAATTTCTTCTCTGCATGAAAGATAAAGTAATGAACTTAAATATAAAGTTTTAAAAATTAAATTTTATAGCCCTTGGAATCCCTTGTTTTCAAAATCTTATATTCGATAGCAAACGAGGGCTTGCAATGGTTAAAAATTCAAGGGTTAAAAATTAAAAAAGGGCACCTTACTATTACATTTTTAAATTTGATCTTAATAAATCTAAAAAATAATAAAAATATATAAATCGCTACTTTTTTATGTAAGTGTTAAAAGCTTTTTTTCAAAAAATCTTAAAAAATAGTTAAATTCCATATTTTTTAAATATACATTCTTTTTTCCAAATCGAAAGTGGCCAAAAGTTAGAAAGATGCATTTTAAAAGTTAATTGCATTAAAAATGCAATTGTTTTTGAAGATGGGAAATTTTTGTTTCCTCAGTATAAAAAAGGAGGAGTGTACCATTCAAATGCAATTTTAATGGTGATGATCCGATGAATATTGAAAAATATAAGAATACACAGACTTATATATCTTTTGCAAATTTCTCATTTTTCACACAAACTAAATCACGCATTAAACCGTGGATTTTTGAAATTAAGACCGGTAATCTTTAAGTTTATTCATAAAGTTTCTGAATGCAAAATTTTATCAAAATCGAAATACCTAAGGCCTGAATTTGACCGGTGTTCGGTGGAACGGCAGATATATTTTTGTTTGTTTGCATTTTTATGGTTGGGATTTCTTAAACCCCTAATATAACGAAGCAATTCTGAAAAACGATTTAGATTCGGTACTTCATATACCTCCAGGAAAGCATACTCTGGTCTCAGATCTTTAATTTATGCATCGAAATTTGCATATTTGTTTTTCATAATTAGGTTATATGGATTTAACTGCTTACTTCTATTAATAATTTTATTTTTAGTCACTTTCATTTTGTTTCGTTCATTTTTTTTAAATTGTTTAATTTGTAACTCGTATAATTTTTTTTTTAGCTTCCATTCTTCCTCAATCACAGAGATTTCTAACTTTAGCTTATTTATTTTTAGTTCACCTACATCTGCCCAGACATCTTTCGTTTTTCGCTTCTCTCCTGTATAGAGTGCTTCATGTTTCTTGGATTTTAACATTTTTGGAGAATATTTGTCCCATTTTATGTTTGCCTTTGGCTCTTCCTCAATAAGGCATTCTAAAGATTCTTCCAATAAAATATCGTCTTCTGTTTGTGTATTTTCAAGTTCTAAAAACAAAATTGGCTATAAATAATGAAATAAAGTGTTGGTATTTACAAAATAAAACTTACTAGATGGCGATATAAAGTCATCATCGTATATGGACTCATGTCCAACAATCTGCTGCTCCTGCACAATTTCCATTATATTTGCATCGAAAGCAGACACTTGCGAAGCTGGCTTTGGTCCACCACCAGTTTTATACAATTCTTGCTTGTCTTTTGCGTAGTTTTTTTTGGCTGTCTTCTTCAGATTCTCATATTTAGTTTTAAGGTTCTTAAAGGACCGAAAACTATCAAAAGTTGAATTGAATTCAGCTTCAATTTCTAGCCAGGCGCTAGTTTTTTCTTCCGAAGAAGTACGGTCAGTTTTTTTGCATTCAATAGCGTCTTTTTTCTTGTCCACCAATTCAAGAAGTTTTTGAATTTCTTTTGTAGAAAAATTAGTGGTTCGTTTTATGCCATCTATTTTAATAGCATTCATGTTTTTTTAATTTTAAAAATTTTAATTTAATATTGCACACTATTTTTTTGTTTAGAAAAAATTATACGACCGCGTTTTTTCTCTTCTTCTTTCGCTTTTTTTGTTTGTTTCTTTTGTGACATTTGGTAATGCTACCATATTTATATTAAAAATTTTCGGTGATGCCATAATTTTGTTGATAAAAAATATGGTAATATCACCTAATTTTACATTTGTTAAACTACCACTGAAAAACAACTTGGTGGATTAAAGAAAGTTTACATTTTATTTAAGTTTAACTAAACAGCAATCAAACCAAGTTTGATCCTCCTCCAAAAAACTGGCTCTTAGTGGTTTAGCCGAATATCTAGTTGGTTTAATAAAGTATTTAGTACACACCAAAAAATCTAGGGGTACGTTTATCAAAAAAAGGGTATACTATTACCGAGTACAGTAGGAGCATTTCAACTAATAACTATGTGTAGGAAAGTTTGTCAATCAACATAGGAAAATTATTTGGAGAGAAATATAATGAAACATGGTAATTCTTCCACATTTACTTTATGATATTCAAGCGAAACATATTTATAATAGTTATACTTTGTTTGTATACAAATCCTTATATAGCTTAATAGATTGTTAATTAATACATTTACAAATAGATTGTTGAACCATTCATGACATTTAGCACCAAGAGCAAAACCCAAAAGGCCGGAAAATAGCACAATATCAATGTAGTTGTCATCGAATGTAGTCCGCAGCGACTTCGTAACGATTCGACAACTTTTACGAAACTTTAAATTTTTATCTGCGAAAAAGCACGTTGGGCTAAGCTCAAAGTTATCTTCCGTCATTTTAACTGGAAACTCAGTTTTCTCGACGATAACGTCGATGCAGCTGCGAAAATGGTGGAACATGCTATATTGCTTGGAATGAAATCGTCCATTCTTTCAAAGAAAATTTTGTCTAAACCAAAGGATAAATGTTGGTTTAATCAGACTTTTAGAAATGCGGTCATATCCAATAATTGCCGTAATAGCAAAAATGCCAATAGTGATCGGCTTCGCAAGCATGCGAGATACGAGTGTTTCAAAGTACTTAGTCGTGAAAAGCGTTTTTACGAACAACGTCTTCGTAATAAAGTTGTTTCTGCTCCTCCGATATGTTTGCAAGAAATTCGTTCTTGCGGGAAGTTGTAAATAAAAAAAAAAAGTTGTAAAATAAAATTATGGACTTTTTTAGGTTAGGTTAGGTTAGGTTAGGAAGGGTTATGTTCCCAGGGGCACAACTCCACTCGGAGACCAATACGGTCCATTGTGAATCCCTTCAGAGAAAAAACGGTGAGAAAGAATAGAAATAGACAGAAACATAGATTGAAAGATAGATATAAAGAAAGATAGAAAGAATATATACTCCCCAGAAACCAGCTCCTATCGTCCCCTTACTAGAAACAGCCGTCCTATGTCCCTGACAAATCTCAGCAAATCTACTGGATTGTATCCAGCGACACACCCGAGTTCGTCGTGAAATCTATCTCCTAGCCATTTCTGTCTGAAACCCTGCAACCTAGGACAGTGGCACATTATATGCTGAACTGTCTCCAGTTCCTGTCCAATCTGCTTGTGAAAGCCCTGACAGAACAATGACCGGTCAGGAACCCCGTAAGGGTCCTGAGACCTTGGACTTTTTACTTTAGAAGCTTTTTAAACTTTCCATGTATCGTTTTTTGTGAAATTACATTGTATATACTTTGTTAACTTGAACAATTTAGTTTTGTTCATTTTATAATTTTTTATTTTTATATGTTATATTTTTTGATACATTTGCATTCAAAAGCTTATTATTAAGTTTTTTTTTTAACATGTGTTTATTTATGATATTTGTATAAAAAATTATTACTAAATAATTGTTTTAATAATTAACTTACAACACCACAAATTTCACTATAACCAACCGGAGCAGACGTAATAATGTAACTGGTTGCTAATAGTTCCAAACGACGTCTTTTAACACAAATACATACCAAATTCAAATTAATTTTAAGTTTTTTTTTTATTTCTAAAATGTAGACTTTATGACGCATGAAAACAAACCACCCCTATTTTGCTTTCCGTTTTACCTTTTTGTTTTTAAATTAATTTTAATTTTAATTCATTTATAGTTATAGTTTTCTTTGTATGTCACTCAAGTAGCCCATTTGGTATCTTGTAGGACTGATGCTCTGGTAGTTTTATTTTTTTACTTTAGAAAGTTACAAAAAAAAAGTAAGTAAGTCCCGGTTCACATGCGGCAATTTTACTTGCGCAAGTTTTCTTCAATTCTCCTTTAAACTTGCTTTTGTGTTCACACAGGAAAGGTTTGTTTCAGCAATTTTCGTTTTCTTTAGTTCGTGTTGAAAATTGCGGATGACTAAACAAAACGGAATTGGAGTACGGGCAAGTCTGTACCCCCTTCCATTCTCGTTTCCTCCTCCCTCTTATATAAACTGAAGACTTGCGCAAGTAAAATTGCCGTGTGTGAACCGGGACTTAGCTACAAAGTTGTATAAATTGAAGAACGGACAAATATACATACATAATTATACAAAATAAATTATATATGTAATTAATAATTGGACTGCTGTGATTTATACTTGACTTATATAATTTCTATAGGAATTATATATGATAGAATGATATATCAACTTTATATAAAAAAAAATACTTCGATATTCTTACACTAGTTTATTTTTTGTTTCAATTGATATTCAAATTTATTTTCTTTGCATTATTATTGCCAAAATTATTGCCATTTTGCACAATATAGTGCAATAAGATGTACAATACTTTTGCACAAATATGCCACCACTCTTTTGTTCTGTTTTAGAGGGATATAAAAATTGCACAATGTGGCCAATACACTATAAATTATTATTCACATTTCTTGGTTGCGCAATAAGAATCAAAACCTTTTTGATTTTTTCCAATATGTTGCACAACCTTCCAAAATGACATACACACTGGTAATATTTTGCACATTATCAAAAGTTGCTCAAGAATATTGGTTAGTGTAGTTAGACATTTTTCTTTAATTGAAACCCGCTAGAATTTCCTCTAAAGCGCCAAGTTGTAAACAGTGATTTGTTAACACTTTTTTGTTCCGTACTCGGTACGTTTAGTGTTAAATGTTTGACAGTTGCTTGTCTATTGAAAAAAGGTACTAAATTTAACAACCATTCTCACTGGCATGACTAGTGAAAAACAAATTTTTGGAGTGAAGCCGATTGTTAACATTGCAAAAACATACCAGAAAAGAAATTTAAACAGTAGAATAATTTAAATAAAATAAACAATGGTTAGTATATTTTTTGCTGATATCAAAGTTAAATTATTAAACTGATTCTTCACTTAACTTTTCAAGGGTCAAAATCAATCGGCTCAAGGAGGGTCTGGAGATAAAAAAGATGACAAAGACAAAAAGAAGAAGTACGAGCCACCAATTCCAACAAGAGTGGGCAAAAAGAAGAAGCGTGTTAAGGGGCCCGATGCGGCCATGAAATTACCCCTAGTTACGCCCCATACCAGATGTCGTTTGAAGTTATTGAAATTGGAGCGCATCAAGGATTATCTGATGATGGAGGAGGAATTCATACGCAATCAAGAGCGCCTTAAGCCACAGGATGAGAAAAACGAAGAAGAACGTTCTAAAGTTGATGATTTAAGAGGAACTCCTATGTCGGTGGGTAATTTGGAAGAAATTATCGATGATAATCATGCCATAGTATCGACAAGTGTTGGCTCTGAACATTATGTCAGCATATTGTCCTTTGTGGATAAAGATCAATTGGAGCCTGGTTGCTCTGTTTTATTGAATCATAAAGTTCATGCTGTTGTGGGAGTTCTCAGTGACGATACTGATCCTATGGTTACCGTAATGAAATTGGAGAAAGCACCCCAAGAAACATATGCCGATATAGGTGGCTTGGATACCCAAATTCAAGAAATTAAGGAATCAGTTGAACTGCCTTTAACACATCCCGAGTACTATGAAGAAATGGGTATTAAACCACCCAAGGGTGTTATTCTCTATGGACCACCAGGTACTGGAAAAACGCTTTTGGCCAAGGCAGTAGCTAACCAGACGTCGGCTACATTTTTGCGTGTTGTGGGTTCAGAATTGATTCAAAAGTATTTGGGTGATGGTCCCAAGTTGGTGCGAGAACTTTTCCGTGTTGCCGAAGAACATGCGCCTTCCATTGTATTCATAGACGAAATTGATGCTGTTGGTACAAAACGTTATGATTCTAATTCTGGTGGAGAAAGAGAAATTCAAAGAACTATGTTGGAATTGTTGAATCAATTGGATGGTTTTGACTCTAGAGGAGATGTAAAAGTAAGTAGAAATTATTATAAAACTTTTTTGTATGGTAATCTTAAAAACTTTATTTTGTAGGTTATTATGGCCACAAATCGTATAGAAACTTTAGATCCTGCTCTTATACGTCCCGGCCGTATTGATCGTAAGATAGAATTTCCTTTGCCAGATGAAAAAACTAAACGTCGCATTTTCAATATTCATACCTCACGTATGACTTTATCTGATGATGTTAATCTAAGTGAACTGATTATGGCCAAGGATGATTTGTCTGGAGCAGATATAAAAGCAATTTGTACCGAAGCTGGTTTAATGGCTTTACGTGAACGACGCATGAAAGTTACCAATGAAGACTTTAAAAAATCGAAAGAAAGTGTTTTGTATCGCAAAAAGGAGGGAACTCCCGAAGGCCTTTATTTATAAATCTTTGATTAAAAATACTATAAATACATTTATAATTTAATTAAAAACTCTAAAACAATTTCTAATGTCTTCTTTTTACATAAAATCTGCTTGTTTTTGCGCTTTTAATAAATCGGTAGTCTTTGGCATCTTTACCGCAAATCGTTGCATTATTTCGTCTACATACTCCTGCTGGTATTGTGATATAACATCTAAATTTTTATCTTGGTGTTTTAGGTATTGGAAATGTTGTTGAGACTTGGATTCTTTAATATCAAGTAGTTCATATTCTTGTTTTTCTTTAATTAAATCTTCATCTTTAATTGTTTCCATATTAAAGTTTTTAAACAAGTAACGAAATTTGTCTAAATCAAAACTAGTGCGTAAACCATCTTTATAGCCCTCATCAAAGCCTTTTTGGAAAACGCTTTCTCTTCCATCGTTGACGCCGTCAGCATAACCAAGCTAAATAAAGACAAGGGAAAATGGAGTTAAAATTTGAAGTTATCCTTCCCTTACTAATTGCCACAAAACTGTTCAAGTTTAAATTAAACAGCCTCCCTATTAGTTTTATTTTCTGTCTACTAGTCAACAGAGATACTAGTCGAGTTGTGTAAATTCCATGCGCCGCCGACTTTTGTTTAGGAGTCGAACCGCCGAAGAAGCAAGCGGCTAGCTTCGGCTTATATTTGTTAGCTGAACCAGCTTGGCCGATACTTTTATAATCGGTTTAATTTCGCAATTTTACTTGTTTGATTTTAAAATATCTTGAAACTTCAAAATAATTTAATTTTTTGTTAATAAAATATCTTTTTACTAACTTAACGCACGACTACCAAGTATTATTTTGCATTTGCAAAACAATAAGTTATTGTGAAATGCAGTTTCCAGTAATACCCGTATGTACCGATATTGATGTTTCGGCATCGGTTATACCGGTACGAATGAATAACCGATACCAATACCGAAACATACAAAAAAGCGATATCAATTCTAATACCAATACCGTTATTCGTTTCGATTGCCAACCTTGAAATATATGTATTAGTAATACTACGTTTCCACAGAACATGTTTTGGACCTGTTTTGAAATAAAACATGATTTGTACATGTTTTTCCATACATTTTTTCTCTCCAAAATACATGTTTTGCTTAAAACACGTAAGTGGAGTCATAGTACAATAATTAAATTTTTTGTTTAAATAATTACATCGTCTTCAGCCGGCTTTAAGCCACCGCCGGTAATTTTTTGTTTAGAGTCGACTTGTATCTCTGATTTGCCATCTGGTGTAGTCTCGGCTGCTCGATGACCTGCTAATATATAGTAGTAAAGCAAAATTTAGCGGAATATTTACCGATTTTTTCGAGTTCGAGTTTTTTCGAGTAGTAGGAAAATCCCACAATGTCGGATTGGCATGAATTTTTAGAAATAGATTCTGCTAAAGTTTGCGTCTAAAATATATATGTAAGTTTGTACCAAGTTTAAAAATAGCATATATCTAAAATTTCGAGAAATTGTTGGCCCAGGACACAACACTCGACAATGTTTAAGCGATCATTTCAGATAAGGCTTTCGAGAATATGGAAGGATTTACCTATATACCTGAGAAGTTTTAGTTTTTCATCACAGGTCTTTAGGCAAAAGCTGAAGTATTATGTGGCTGTTCATGATTTGTAATTTTTTGTGTTCGCTATCTTTTTTATCTCGCAACTTTTTTTTTTATTAAGATGTAATTTTTTAATTAAAAAGAAATGTATTTTTTTATTATTTATGATAGTTTTAAGTTATTTATTTTTATATAGAAAATATTAATTAGCTTTTGTGATAAAGTAGCTTTTAATAATCATATATGGCCCTAAGGGCTTGGGTTATGTAAATTGGAGAGAATAAATTCAATATTAAAAAAAAAAAAAAAAAAATGAACAGAATTTTAATTAAAACAATTTTAAGTATGCTTTCATCGTATTCCCTCTGGAAAATTTGTGTGTAGGACAACAATAGACATTCCTGCCAAATTTTAGCCGTCTGCCGCTTTTTTAAGACTCAATCATTTTTTTAACAAGCTGACGGATAATAATATTTTTTCATATTAGAATGAAAACTAACATGGGAGGTATCCAGACCTGAACTCGCAGATTTTAATGAACTTTGGATATGTTGTAAAGGAGCAAAATAAAAAAGGACACGTATTTTTTTAGCTGCCCAATCTAACGTTTAAGGGTTAAAAATTCATTTGTTTTTGTATAAAAACTTGTCTTTAATTTACGAAAACAAAATTATAACAAAATTTATTTACCAAAACACATTTTTCAATTATTTTAAATATAGTTGAAAATGCTCTACGGGAAAAGTCGCATAAAAACCGAACGGCTCCGAATATCGGGAAAAGCTCAAGACACCTATTCGATTAAATTAAATAGGCATTGCTTTGCATTATTTTTAGCTTAATACAAATATAATTCCTTTATACAAGAACAAACATGTATTTAACGGAATCGCTTTTCTAAAATTTTATTTCTGTCTTGATGTAATTGTGGGAGCCAACGACCGTTATTATGAAAATTTATTGAATTCCAACCCTGCTTTTAAATTACTAATGAAAAGGCTTCCTTGAAGTTTGGGAATATTTAGGGGGAGAAGAGAAATAAATGGACTGTATATTGTGTGTAGATTGCCAACTGAGAATTGCGCAATATTAGCCACCTAAATATTGAGTAGTTGTGTTAAGCCTTTGCCGGAATATTTTATAATTTCTCCGTGTGTGAAGTTATTATAAAAGAATATGCAATGGGAAAATAGAAATAAAAAGAAATGATTTGTGGTTAGAGTTCAAAATACGAATTGGAGTTCTTTATTGTGCTCACCGTTTGCCAGTTACAGGAAAAGTGAATTCTTTTGTTAAGTTTAAGTATAAAGAAAACGTTATTTTAACTATATTTACAGCATAGATAAATCTATAGCTAAACGTAAGGAAAACATAATAATTCACAATAAGCAATGTTATCGGTTACGTTAATTTACATATTTTTACGTAAATAATTCATTGTTTACAAATTCGTTTTAAATTCAAAGTTCAAATTAAAGTTGTATATATATAATTTTGTTGTGTATAAATTTACATGACTTATTATTTTTCTAAAATAAATCGATTTTAGACAACTAACAAAAGTTGAACTAATGACAAAGTGTAAACTGTATAATTTTGAAGAAATTTGCTATTATTCGTTATTTGTCCGAATAGTAAAAACATTCCGAATACTGAATTGTAACCGAATATTCGTGATATCTCCAACAAAAAGGTGTTGGCATTATTTAAAATTTTTGTTTGTTTTATATTTAAAACATAATCTTGTTATTTTTTTCTGTGTATAAGCAGTTTTCGCACAGTCTTGCAAGAATTATTAAAAAAAAAAAATTAAAAAATATTGGCTTCAGCCGGCTTAGAGACGCCGCCGACTATTTTGAGTCGGCTTGGACCTCAACTCGTGTACAGTTCGACGGTGACTACATTTTTTCAATTTACCTTTAATGCTTTAGTTTTTATTTGTTGGAAATTATTTTCACCAATTCCCTGAAAGTCGGCAGGATCCACTTCATCATCGGCAAGTGACATTTTAATAAAATAGAGTAGAAATTCGCAAAAAAGTAGTAAATTTAGAAAAAATGTTTGCGGCCTCGTGCTTGTTCTTATTCTTTTTTTCTTTATGTTGACGTTTATATTGTTTTTTTTTTAAATGGCCATATGTTTTTAGTAAATAGCCGTTTTTACATATTTTTTTGGATTATAGGGTAAAGGCTACGTAAATAAACCTAGTTTTATGACGTTTTTGATTTCTGGAAATTAAACGATTTCCAAAATCAACAAGCATTTATAATAAAGAGGTTCCAAAGAATCTACGCCTGTTAAAACTCTCATAAACTTATATGCAAACTGGGACTGGGAAAACTATTGGCAAAGGTACACTTTGTCGGACGTTCCTCAAAAATTAACCCCTCTGACATTAAAAAATAATTCTTTGCTCTATCTTGGGTTAAGGTCGTCAGATTCTCTGGGTTCCGTTACGCGTAATATCATATATGTACTCAAACGAAAGGAAATTACCTTCAGGTTTTAAAAAGATTTTTTATGATCCATGATTTGTGGAGTCCTCTAGATCCATTTTAAGTATATTTAAGGTACACAAATTTGGAAGGAGTCGGGAAATTGTAGCAAATTGAAGATTTTTGTATTGTTTTTCCGTTTTTTTTGGTAATCTATGATTCAATTCATGATTTTTTATACCAAACGCAATGAAAATCGATTAATCGATTTTCCCTACTGATAGAACATAATTAAATCCCTCGCATTTAACAATCGAAAATTATCGATTTTTTAAAATAATATAAATAAATATTAGTATGTTTAGAGCTAGCGCCGCAGAATTTTTTTTTTTAAATAAGAAATCTAGTTTTTTCAAAATTTTTTTTTATACTTTTTAGTATTTTTAAAGAATTTTTTTTTTTTTTTTAGTGTTTCCAATTATGACACAGGTGTTTTTTCTTTTAGTAGATTTAATGAGATTGATTTACAAAAGGCTTCTTTTAGTATCAAATTCAACTCATTAGGTGTTGATGAATTTCCGATTAAATTTTTAAGAATCTTATACCCTTCTATTGAAAAACATATTTTACACATTTTTAATACAATCATTATGACATCAACTTTTCCGTTATTGTGGAAAACTGCTAGAATAGTGCCGATTAAGAAACCAGGAGGTCACGGGGCGGATGCTTTTCGGCCTATCAGTATACTTTCTTGTCTTTCCAAGGTATTGGAACGTCTACTAGTTAATGAAATAAAAAACTATTTGTTTGATAATAACTTACTGAGTATTTGTCACAGTGGATACCGAAAGGGTTTCAGTACAACCACCCTTCTACTTTCGTTGAAGGATAGGATTAGGCAAAATCTAAATAATCATCGAGTTGGTGTTTTAAAAGTCTTGAATTTATCCAAGGCATTCGACACCATAAATCATAATAATTTGATAAATAAATTCTACTCGCGATTTAAATTCAAAAAGGAAACATGTAACTTAATGTTATCATACCTAAACAATCGATCACAATTTGTTACGCTTGGAATTGTTGGATCATGGATGAAGGACAATTTCTTTTCTGTAAATACAAATAAAACTAATTCAATGTGCTTCGGTATTAAAAATACATCTATTTTGAAAATTAAATTTAACGCTTGTGATATTGACGTTGTGGAAAACATGCGATGTTTGGGTATAGTTCTTGATAGCAAACTTTTATTTAATAAACACATAAGTTTTATAATTTCTAAAGTAAATTTTACCTTAAAAAAACTGTACAGTTTAAAGTATAATCTTCCTAAGAAAATTAGAATTATTGTGGCACATACACTTCTGTTATCAATTGTAAATTATGGTATTGAAATCTATTCGGCAACGAATCGAACTAATCTTAAAAACATTCGGAGAGTTGTAAATAGAATAGTAAGATATGTATATGGTCTGAAGGTACGAGATCACATCTCATCACATGTCAAATTGTTTTTTGGATTCTCATTTGTGCAGTATCTTCGGTTAAGATTGCTGTTGTTATTTTATAAAATAATTTCTACTAAAACCCCACGCAATTTGTATGATAATTTTATTTTTTCAAGGTCTACTCGCTCACCCCAAATCATTATACCTAGAATTATTCTTTCAATATTTGAACGTTCTTTTGTGGTTAGAATTTCAAGAGTTTGGAACTTTCTTCCTAATAATTTAAAAACTTTTTCTTTTACGTTTCCTAGAGCTAAGTTATTCTTTCTGGAATACTTTGCACATCAATAAGCTTAATATTATTCCTTGTTATATTAAATTTTAATAATATCTTTAAAGTAAGTGAATTTGTTAATATCATTTTTTTTAGATTTAAGTGTTTTTTACATTGTTTTTGCACATTATATTATACTATTAGCCGTATATGACCCATAAGGGCTCGGTTAATTTAAATAAATGAATAAAAAAAAAAAAAATATTTTGACTTGAAAATTCTTAATGTCTTAAAATTGAAAAAAAAATATATTCAGATACTGAGAACATTCACCCATTAACTGCAATAATCTCATTTGTAGGATAATCATACTAAAAATATTCATTTTGATTTATATTTTTTCTCTTATTATTTGCAATTATCAAAAATTTCATATTGCCCAAAAAGATTTCAGTTCCATGGACTTTCAGTAAATGGGCTTTAAACAACCATTTTTTTTTCAATATTTATAGCAAAATGTCTTCGGAAGATATATCTCATCAATTGTTGGTTTTGATCCAAGCAATTCCTGCTGGGGCGAACAATGAAGATTTGGAGAAAGGTTTACCTGATATTACAGCAGCGACTCGTGTTGAAGGGCTTAATAAATTACTAAAACAAGGATCCATAGAGATATTGAAAAAGGGTGATAAACTATTTTATCGTTCTAAAGATCCAAAAAAGAGTGTTTTACCAAAAGATGCTGACAATGAGGAGAAAATTGTATATGGCATCATTGAAGAAGGCAGTAATAAAGGAATATGGATAAGAGATATACGCATGCAATCTAATTTAAATATGACACAATTAAATAAAATATTAAAAAATTTAGAAACGAAAAAACTAATCAAGGCTGTTAAATCAGTAAACGTGAGTTGGAAAAAATTTTAAAAACTGAAGATTTTGTAATTTAAAATGTTTTTTTTAGGCTAGCAAAAAAAAGGTATATATGTTATACAATCTAGAACCAGATCGTTCTGTAAGTGGTGGAGCCTGGTATCAAGATCAAGATTTCGAAGCTGAATTTGTTGATGTTTTAAATCAGCAATGTTTACGTTTTTTACAAATGAAGCGTGATAATGCTGAAAAGAAAAGGGAAGGTCCATTAGCTTTTAAGCAATTATCTTGTTGTACTGTTAAAGAAGTACACAAATTCATATCCGATTTGGGTATTAGCAAGGTAGGTGTTGTATTAGATGTGATATATTAAAACATCTATTAAAATATATTTATAATTACGCTGTTAAACACTAAAAACGCATCGGAGATGCGACTTTTAAATTGTGATGGATTTTAGGAAGTATTTCACGAATGTGAACACAAATTTTGATATTTAACGAAATATTGGCGAATTTAACGTAAAAAAATGGTAAAAACCAAAAATCTTGTTTATTTAAAATTTCTTATTAATGCATAAACTACGAATAACTTTTAATATGGTTTTAAAGTATCGAATTTGAGCATTAAAAACCATATACATTTATTGCGATTGGGTGAAGGATGTAGGATATCCTTGAAATTAAAGTTATTTTATTTTTATTTTTGTGAATATTATAACATCTCTTAATCGAAGTTGCAAAATTTTAGCACATGATGTTAATTTATATTTCACTTAATTAATTTCAGCGAAAGAACCTTCTAGAACTGGCTCTGCGACTGATCTAGAACCGGTTCCATGCAACCGGTGGTAAAAGAAGCTGTTGTAGATTTAGAGGTAACCAGTTCTAAAAAATGTTGCTGGGTAAAATTAAAAGCAACCATTTTTATACGCAAATTTTCTGTTTTTCCGAGATATTTGTAGGTTATTTTAAAAGTAATACTTTAATATATAATAAAAAGCCTGGTCGAAAGTAAAACGAATGCCCTTTTTTTCTAATAAATTACAATTTAGAGTCAAAAATGCTGCTTAATTTTAAAAATTTAGAACTTTTTTTTACTTATTTCTGATTTTATTGTATTTTTGGCTGTATTGTTTATACTCTAAAAACTGTTTTAAAAAACATTTTTTTGTTTTGATATTCTAGAAAACACTCAAACAAATTGACAACAATGCTGGAAGCATTTCTTAAAAGCATTTTACTTTCCATATGTGTTTTATTTTCCATAAAACCATATGTTTTTGGCACTTCGATAATAATTTAAAAAAAATTCGAGTTTTCGAAAGCTTTTAGGATTTGAGAACACCAAATTTCAATTTCGTGTGATTTCACAAATTCGTTCTAATTGAAAAACGTTTTAAAGTAGGAATATGGGCGTATGTCTAAATGAAATTCGATTTATATACTTTTCTAACACAGAAATAAAAAAAATTTAGGGTTATTTTTAAAAAAATTCTAGAATATTGCGATTAGATTTTTTTATAAAAATCAAATCGCAATATTTTGGAAACCATTTTTCCAATTTCAATAATTTATAAATACACGCGTCCACCATGCCAAAATTAATAACAAATTATGTGTCAGAAGTCATATTTTTGAAAGAGATCATTTCCATTTTATGCAAGCGACTAATGTTTTTTTTTAACTATTTGTTTAAAAAATATAACAAAAATTGAAAGAGGACTGTTTTCAAAAAATAATAAATTTTAAAAATTTAAATCATTAAAAAAGTTTTAAATTTTTAAATATTTTTACATAATTTCTTAACCTTAAAACTATTCCTACGCAAAACAAATGTTAGGGCCTTTTGAACCACTATTTTTTTTCCGACTAGTTTTAAGAATTTATTTAAAATAAAAAAATCGTTTAGGATATACGCGTTCACTGCCAAAAATACTCAACAATTTTATTATTGGGAGGCAATTTAAGTAAAATGTTCAATAAGTTGAACAAAATTCCGCTGGAAATCTTCGTTTTTGTCATAAAATGTAATTCCTTCCACCAAACGGTTATCTCCGTTTATCATGTGATAAACAGGGACCGGAAGTTCATGCAAATGCATGTTTTTTACTTAAGTCTGAGAACCGACTAAACAAAATATATTTGGGAATCAAAAAATGTGTGCTAAAATGGCATCGATTCGTTAGTGCACAGTTTGCTATAAATGCATATTTTGCTTTAAATTCATATTTGTATTGCATATTTTTACCTATTTTGCATTAAATTTTGTGACAGACTCCATATTTTTAAGGCATAAAAATATATAACATTTTTGTATTTTAAGCAATTTTTTTCTTAAACTAAAACAGAAAGTACTCGAATTTTTTCATTAATTAAGTAACCTGTGATGTATTAACGAAATCGTGAAAAATCAGAAATTTCAACTTTAAACACCTTTTAAAACGTGTACTATATTAAATTAAAGAGCATATTTAGTACTTTTTGTATGTTGCAAAAAAATTGCGTTATTATTTTCCATTTTGTATAATTTTATAAAAAGTTTATCAAAAAAATGCAAAATATTTCTTTAACTATAGCTAACTTTAAAACTCGAACGCCATATTCGTCAACTGCGTCCAAAAGTCTTATAGCAATGATAAATCGCAACCCCGATGCATAAAATTTTCTGATTTTGTTATTTGTGTTATTTATTTTTTTTTTTTTATAAATTTAGGTCAACCTGGATGAAGATGATTTAGAAACTATTCTTAAAACTGTAGTTTATGATGGTAATGCTGAACGTATATTAATGCCTGATGGTGGTTTTGTTTACAGAGCCGTTAATTCACCTTTAGCGCCTCCAGGTTTAGTACAAATGCCTTGTGGCATATGTCCTGTTATTAAAAATTGTTCTAAATGTGGTGATGTTACACCTACAAAATGTCAATATATGAAAGAATGGTTGGATTAAATAAAAAGTTTATTGTAAAATTAGTGCGATATTTTTCATTTTTCATCGATTTTTTTGTGCCATCTTTCTGAACCAGGGCATAAATTATAAAATTCTAATAAAAATATGTTTTTCTAACCTTTCCAATTTATTTTTAAATGTTTCTTAATTTGTTACAATAATTTAACAAATCGTATCACCAATAGGGGGAAATAGTAGATGTTGAAATATCTATTATTATTGTAAATTCTCTTTTGAAAATAACAAAATACTGGAAAATAGTAGATATGAATGGGCATTGGTAGATAGAGTTTGAATCAGATGCAATTCACTACTATCCACTATTTCCCCCCTATTGGTGACACGAATTGTCAAATTATTGTGAATTCTCTTTTGAAAATGATAAATTATTGGGAAATAGTAAATATGGATGGATAGTAAAGGGTAGCACGAATGTCTTGAAAGACATTCGTAAGACATTTTTTTATATATCAACAAATTTGTTTTTGCTCTAAAAATATTAAAATTGAATATTATAAAAATATAGAAAAAAATAAAAACTTTTTAAATGAATTAATCTATTTTTCGCCTCAAAGTTTTGAGTCATTTTGGTGGCTGGTTGCGTGAAATATTTATTTATAGTTAATTTTTTTTAATGTGGTACTACTAATTGGGACCTTACTTCTGTAACATTATGCTGTGTTTATTACTTTTGCGTTTGTTTTAGATTATGGCTGGGTGAGCCGATGGAATTTGTAGAATGTTCTGTTAATTAATTTGTTATATATATTTAATTTTACATTACTATAAGAACTCAGGTTATTATTATTACTGTGCAATATATATTTTTAACCTGGAAGGCTTTATATTACTTAAATAAATAAAAAAATCAGCAAAACAGGTATCACAATCCGAAAGAGAATATATTTTCAAAATATTCATGCTTTAATTTAGTGGATATAGGTGGGGTAGCGTGTGATTCAAGCTTAATTTTCAAAAGAGAATTTAGAATAATTTAACAATTTGTATCACAAATACTATCTAATAGTAGATATGGGTGGACAGGGATGGATTGCGTTTGAATTGTCCCTAATTGAAAATTTAAATTAAAATATAACGGTAATTTTTAACGTTTTTACAACTTTAACCGTAACGTTTTTTTTTGTTTGTTTTTATTCAGGTATGTAATAACGGCCAAGTGTAATAACGGACAGATCTGACGTGGCCTGTCATTTTCTAATAAGAAAAAATAAAAACTAAACGAAATTCCTATACGGCGACGTTGGAAAAAAACGAAAAATTTATAGATTATTAAAAGAAAAAAAAAACAACTTAATCAAATTTTACAACAAAGCTTAATTAATGAATTTTGAAATATAAATAATAAAAAAAACGACAAAAAAGAAATAAATAGTATAATAGTATTATCAAAAAATGGGTTTGTGTAAATGTCCCAAACGTCAAGTGACGAATCAATTTTGTTTTGAACATCGCGTTAATGTTTGTGAACACTGTATGGTACAAAGCCATCCTAAGGTAGTAATGACTACTTTTTCCTTAAAGAATATACAAATTTAATGTACATCTATTTACAGTGTATAGTGCAATCATATTTGCAGTGGCTTAGAGATAGTGACTATGTATCAAATTGTACTTTGTGTTCCACTGGCTTGGAAGAGGGTGAATGTGTACGTTTGGTGTGTTATCGTAAGTTTGGAAGATCATTTTATAATAAAGTTATTCTTAATACAAACATTATATATCTACAGATGTTTTTCATTGGGATTGTTTAAATGCTAGACAATCAGCTTTGCCCGCAAATACAGCACCCCGTGGACATCAGTGTCCTCAATGTGAAACAGAAATATTTCCAACATCTAATTTGGTATCTCCCATAGCAGATGCTTTAAAACAACAACTTGTGCAAGCTAATTGGGGACGTAATGGTTTGGGATTGGCTTTAGTAGGTTGAGCTGAAGTAACTTTGTTTTAATTAAACTAATCCATAAATTTCTTATTAGTTAAGTGAAGATTCTATACCAAATCCGAAAAATGCTTCGATTACGTATTCATCAAAATCCTCCTCCACACCTGCCACAGCTGCTATTAGCAGTATGACAAAGGTGCACAACAGTAATAGCAGCAGCAGCAACAGTAACCAAAATAATACCATGGAACGTTCAAAAGTTAATGGGGCCTTTGCTAATACCACTTTGAAACAAGATAGTCCACATTCCGTTTTACTTATGGATGCTTTTAATCCTCCCACAAACGCTGATATACAAGGTTAGATTTCTAGGTTTTATTTTTATATGAATTTTCTAATCTTTTTTTTTTTGAAAAAATACACTTCTGCAGCTAGCAGCCGTCGTCCTTTGTTACCTCGTCAATCACCAATTGGCGGCACAGATCGTGACGAAAATAAATATGCTAGGCGCACACCTGCCGAAATATTTTCACGTTGGTCTAGACGTTTTTATGCCCCCTCCTCTAGGCCACCTTGGAGACGCACTTGGTTTTTGGTTCTTAGCGGTATTTTGGCATTTGTTGTAGTCATCTATTTAATGGCTGCCTTTGGTAGGGGTGGTTCTCAGGATTCCTTAGATGACTCATGGAATAATCCAAATCCCAAACCTATGCATTATGAATAAAATATTTGCATGTTTCTCATTTAATACATCAAAGAAGAAAAAACTAAATAACTTATTTTATTTTAAATTATTTATTTTCTTTGTCATCTTTGCCTTTATGTTTGGTGGTTTGAGTGAAAAAGTAGAATCTAAGATAAAATCACAAAAAATTCCGATTTTATAGCAAACAATTTTAGAAAATTTTTGTCTGTTTCATAAGAATAACTGCTTTCTATTATTGGGCTTGTGTTTTTCAAAAATGTGTTACGAAATCCCATACAATAGGACTTTGGACATGTTAAGTGTTAACTCTTTTTCAATATTTTCAACGTCGATAAGTTGTCAGTTTGTATAAAAATATATTAAAACTGCTGCCAATCTTTTTTATTTCACTTTCATGTTAATTGTGAGCAACAAAACAAGGCTAATTTTGATTTCATTTTGATATTCAGCCCTGAGTTCCAAAAACTTTTCAATTAGTGCGGATTTTTAAAATCACATAGAATTGAAAATTTCAAAAATTTTTTGTTTCGAAATAATTTTGGAATATCGGAAATTTATTTATTTATTCTTAAATCTTATGAATTCGATTTTATTAAATCTATTTACTCGATAACAACAGATTTTAACGAAATCTATATATTTTAATACTAAATATATTTTCACTTTTAACGATTTTATTAGCGAAAAAACTTCGAACCAGCCATTAAACAAAAACAGTGAATATAAAAAACCAAAATATGTGTGCCGGAAAGCTTTTCCGCACCGACCATTATTTTTTTACTTAAATATTTACATTAAATTGCATAAGGCGAAAAATATTTTTTATTCATGATATTATAAGTGCTAACAAAAAACTGCAATTTATAGCAAAATGTTGAATTTTTCAAAAAAAACTTGTTAACGAACCCGAATTTTAATTTTCCGCTAAAAGTTTACGTAAACTTTGATGTTTTAGGTGAAAAGGCGAAATTTTGGTATATATTTTTCTGATTGTATCAAATCTTGGGACTTAACTGGTTCAATAATTTAAAAAACTGGCCATGCAAACGAAATTCTACAAACATTGCCATAACTTATGAACAAAGAGTTCAAAATTAAAATGTAATTGCGCAAATAAAAGATAAAATTTTACAGTTTTGAAAGCATCAAATATCAAAGAAGCATTGTTTTTTACTTAAATATAAATCTAGTGTAAGGTTAGATACAGGTATCCCTCGATTTACGCGGCACGTTGGGACTGGAAGAAAACCGCGTAATTCAAAACCGCATAAATAAAGGTTCTATATCAATACAAAATTCTGTTTTGGGACCAGCAATATAATAAACCGCGCAAATTGAAACACTAACTTCATACAAAATTCAAATTTGGGACCGAAAATCCGTGTTAAAAGAAAAGCTTATTAACATAATTTAAATTAAATTTATTTTATTTGTACTTGTCAATAGTTATAACAAAATATTATTTGTAAAAATAGTATATTTAAACTAGCTTTGAAAAAAAATTCAAAATTTATAAATTAACAAAAAATAACAAAAATTTTATGAAAAAAACTTCATTCCGGCTTTTTAAATCAACAAAACATAAATTAATAAAAACAAAACAAAAAATAAATAAAAAATATAAAATATTATACATATTGCTAATCTTCACAGATTTCGTCATAGTTAAAATCTTCAGTATCTTCGTCAAAGACTACTTTTTCAGAGTCTTTGTCATAGTTAACGTCTTCAGAATTTTGGTCACAATTAACGTCTTCGTCCACTTTAAATAAGTCTGTTATGCGCTTTTGCGTTTTTTGCTGTTCCTGTTGTGTTTAAAAGTTCTTCGTATGATGCCAACGATTTTTTTATTGAACACTGAAATAAATCTGATCGATTTGTTCAAGGGTCAATATCAGTAGAAAATGTTATCAAATCCTGAGCCATTTGTATAAAAGTTTTTAACTTAGAAGAATCAAAATCTGGATTATCCTCACTATCACTTTCGTCTTCAGTTGATTCATCGGGGTCCGTGGCTAATTCAATGAGATATTGTTCTGTCAATTCTGGAACATCATTTATCATCTCCAATATATCCTCATCCACAATGTTTTCAAATAATTCAGATGTTTCAATTACTTGTAGTATTTGAGCAACTTCCGCTGTTAACGGAGTAACAACATTATCATTAGGAAAACCAAAACCACAGCAAATTGTTTATTTTTTATTACCTTTAAAGTTTTTTTACGCTGCAAATTAAATTGAACCTCTTCTTTTTTGCAAACAGCTGACAATGTTTAAAAAAAATGGTGTAATGCGCGCAATTAGAGGGTTGCCACTATTTTTAAATCGCGTTATACTAAAAACGCGTAAAAAAACGCGTTATACAGAAAAATGGTCACTATTATAAAATCGCGTTATATCGAAACCGCGCAAATAAAGTACCGCGTAAATCGAGGGATACCTGTACTATGATTTTTTGCCTGCCGCAACATATGCGACGAAAACCAGTTAACCGGTTAATTTCATTTCATTTCATTTCATTTATTAATTCAAAAACCAAGCCCATAGGGCCAAATATGGTTCGTATTCAACAATAAATTCTTACAAAAAATAAAAAAAATAAATTTATAATTTAAAGGAATGCCTAAAATAAATAAAATTATAACTAAAGTTTAACGGTCCAAAATGTAGCAATAAGATTATCAAAATAAGTAGACGATTAAAAAATAAAAAATATATGAAAAATGATCGTAAATTATCGAAATTATAGTGAGTGATTAAAAAACTGCCTTAGTTTGCGTTTAAACGTAGCACTTGCAACAACAAAGCTTTTAAGAGATCTAGGTAATGAATTCCAGACTCTAGTTATCCTCACATTAAAGGATCTCTCGAAAATAGAAGAGTTTATACGTTGAAAAACTATCTGAGGGTTTCTACTCGATCTTGTAAATCTAAAGTTGTCAACAATGTAACCAGGACAGTTCGCTCTAATTAGCTTGTAAAACAATAACAAGATTCTCAGTTTTATAAAATTCTCAAAAGAAAAACCAAGAAAATCCAACACAAACGGTGAGACATGTTCTCTTATCCTCAATCTGTAAACATATCTCACTATACGGTTAACTGTAAGATGAAGACGTCTAAGAATATTACTGCTAGTACCCGTAAATACCTCCAAAGCATAAATTAACTGGGGCATAAGAAGAGCACTAGCTACACGTTTCCTTACATGTAGAGGCAAACAAAGATCAAGAGACCATAATCGTCTCAACGTAGCATTCACTCGAGCACACACGTAATCAACGTGTTTCGAAAAACGTAACTTATCATCTACAAGAACGCCCAAACACTTCATTTCCGAAACAAAGTTGATACTAACACCTCTCAATGATACACTTAAATCACGGGAATCAAAACCGAAGCACATAGCATTTGTTTTGCTAGGATTTATGTCTAACCCATTTGTGTCCATCCATCGTGCAATCTGAACAAGGTAAAATTCTATGTTTGCCTCCAAAACATCAAAGAATTGTCTTTCTCCAGAAAATAAAATCTGTACATCATCTGCATATATAAAAGTTTCAAAACAGTTATTATCTATTACATCAATAAAATCATTCAAATAAATCATAAATAAAATAGGACCAATTACCGATCCCTGCGGAACACCACTGGTAACCTCCAAAGTACAAGAGTTCCTATCTCCAATCGAGACGAACTGCGACCTATTTTCAAGATATGAGCTTAGAAGTTTGCAAGCGGATTTAGAAAAATTAAAATAACTACATAATTTAGTTATCAATCTAGAATGCACAACACTATCAAAAGCCTTAGATAAATCCAAGGACAACAACACACCACACTTTTTCTCATTGAGCTTACGTCTTTTACATAAAAAGTTATAATAAAATTAAAATTTTTGTCGTGTCCATGCTTTAACAAGCAAGTTTTAAGTATTTTACCATGTCGGATTTTTGCAAAGAGTAAAAATTTTATTCACAATTTAAATAAAATTAAATTGTTTAAATAAAAAACGTTTTAAAAACTTAATTTTCATAATACATATTCGCTAAAATGAACCTTTGACATATTTTCTTATTTTTTTCTCTCCAAGTTTTAGTTTTTTTAAATGGTTTACGTTTTAGTTTAACTGTTTTCGTATATTTTGGGCAATTTTTAAAAAAATTTCATAACTTGGAACATATAGTTTTTTTTTAAAGTTAGCATTACATATGGTAAGCAGATTCTACTCGTCCCCTAAAATGCTAAAGGGAGTAAGAACAACGACAACAAAATTCAAAATCGAGCTCTTGATTGATTATGTTCCGGGACCGGAAATTCATGCAAATGAACAGAGCAAACAAAATATCTTCGAGTACAAACAAAATTTTTTTTTGTATCAACAAAACATTTTTGGTCTTCAAAGTTAAGTAACGTAATGATGCTTGTTAGGAGAAGAACCTAGCCACGTGTTTGATTACTAAGAATGTATTTGATTACTTAGAAGATAAGAATGGAGCAACATTAATGATTAATAGGTTTTTTTGTTAAAGTTCTGCCTATTATGGAGGCTCTAGCTTTTCTAAAACTTCGGGTTCTGATGAGATCTTTAGCCAGATCGAAATACTAGTATCAACCTAGCTAATATGTATGTTTGATTTGCTTTATTTTTGTAAATATACGAAGATTGAAAGCTCGTTATAAATTAAAAAATTGCTAATCAAAGAGTTTTCGTTAAGATGGCAATTGATTTGTTAGTGCATATAGGAAACTATTAATGCATATTTCGCTTTAAATGTATATTGTTATTGCATATTTTTACTTATTTTTCATTGAATACATATTTTTACTTATTTTATATATTTTTATTGGAGCATATACTCCCTTTTAAGTGTTTTATATGAAAACTGTGGTTACGTTTTCATCGTGTAGACGAACAAACACCAGAAATAATTGAAATAGAGTTATCCTTAAAATACCGTTACCGAAATAATATAACAAAATCACAAAAGTGGCATTTAATGGCAAATGCCAAAAAAACTTGCCCTTCTGATAACATTTTGTTTTTTTAACGGCCCTTAAACTACATTCACACTGAACCCCAAAATACGTATTTTCAGGTTTTCTACTCAAAGTTCATATAAATTTTAAATCGAAAACTTGAAAAAAACGAAAATAAGTATTTTAGTGTCAAATATGAATGTAGTATTATACTCCTTCAATATAAAATCCCAAGACTCTAAGGCATATTTCATTAAAACATCGCAGGATACTTTGAATCATCCTTAACAAGCACTTTTTAAACCAACGCTGTCAACTTTACTTGATATTTAACAAAAAAAAATTAAAATTTTAAACGATTAATCACCAATTTTATCGATTAACCGACCCGATTAATCCATTTAAGCGATTTTTCAAATAATGCCTTAATCGCCTACGTCGAATAATTGGAAACAATATTGAAAACCCGTTATCCCAAAAAGAACGTTACCGAAATAAACAAAAATAGCCTTACCGCTAAAATACTTATACCAAAATAAGTAAAATACCGGTATCGAAATAAACGAAAATAGCGAAATTTAAAAAAAAACAAACTCAAAAATTATGAAAAATCGTGTGTGTGTGATACCCGCATCGAATCGGTTACCATCCATGGTTTGTACACAACACTTTTTGTTCATAGAAAAAAAAAGTTTCGTTTTTTTTTATATGAGTTACACATAACACTTTTTGTTGAAAGAAAAAAAGTTCAGTTTTTTTTTATATGTGAGTTACATATAGCACTTTTTGGTATCTCGTCGTATGAATATTGGTGAGACCTATAGACCATTTCTGGCAAAATTGAGTTAGGAATTGATCATATATGATTAATGTGTCCTCTTTCTAAATCTTTAATCCGTTTTTATATACCTCGTATCAATTAGGAGATATGCAGACCCATATGTGCTGCGTATCCCTATTTTTACAAATTTCTTAACATTGGTATGATGTATTGACCACTTTTTGGCCAATGAGTCAAACTTTCTATAGAAAAATAAAAACAGTATTCGTCAATCTTGGTTTGACACATTTGAAATAAGCAACGCATATAAAACAAAAAACAATAAAAAAGTTTAAGCATTGGTTTGTACTATGACAACCTAGTTTTATAATGGTTAAAAGAAAAAAAAACTTTTGACCTACTTGAAAGAAAAACAATAAAATTGTGATAAAAACGGCTTATAGGCCATATAATAAAAAAATCTTTTTTAAAAAATTGTTAATAACTCTGGATACTCAGTGCAAAAAGGCGTAAAAATTAACAATATTGTTTAAAATAAATGCAGCTATAGATATAGCAAACAAAAAAGAAAACCTATCTTGTAGAAATTTAATAATTTTGTTGTAAACTTTCTTTATCGTTTTTCTCGCAAATATGTTTTTGGTCGTTGCGGCTCTCCAATAATCAATCGACGATATTCTAAACCCATTAAAATATTGAAAACCTCATGGCACAAAAAAAAAAATTACACATGGCACTACTTGCAGACTAGCCGATGATTTTTTTTTTGTGATACATAAAATTAAAAAAAAATTTTCTTCTTTAGTCTATAATACCGATATATTTTCAAACAGAATATTCCACTCTATCACCCCTGTTACGGCTTTTAAATCAGAGCGAAAGTGAAAATTTTACAATTTTTCGGTGTTCTTGCGATTAAATCAGAACGTTTTTCCCTATTTTTTCTTCGTTTTAATTCGTGTAAAAAAGCCTGCTCGAAAGTAAAACGAATGCCCTTTTTTCTAATAAATTACAATTTAGGGTCAAAAACGGTGCTTAATACTCTAAAAAACTGTTTTAAAAAAACATTTTTTTGTTTTGATATTCTAGAAAACACTCAAACGAATTGACAACAATGTTAGACATTTCTTAAAAGCATTTTACTTTCCATATGTTTTTTATTTTCCATAAAACCATATGTTTTTGGCACTTTGATAATAATTTCGAAAAAAATTCGAGTTTTCGAAAGCTTTTAGGATTTGAGAACACCAAATTTCAATTTCGTGTGATTTCACAAATTCGTTCTAATTGCAAAACGTTGTAAAGTAGGGTCATGGGCGTATAACTTTTTAAAATTTTAGAACAAAAATAATAATTACTCTTTCTCTCAAACTCCAATTAAATAAACATCAGCTAAAATATGTGTAAATTATAATAGGAAATTTATTATTTTTTCCTTAAGTTGCACCTTTATTTGTTTTTTAATTCCCTTATTTTTATAACTAAATAAAAACATATTTATATAAACTGCAAGTTATGCTATCTACTAAATATCAAAAATATATGTATATAAATAAAATAATAATAAAAAAAAATAAATCATTACTCATTTTTAATACAGCCATTTGTTATAGACTTTGATTCCAATTGCACTTGTTCATAAGTTGGCATTGCACAAAATTTGACACTTAACCAATCCACCAGCGGAGTGGGACATATGCTAAATAATAAGCGATATATTCTATAACTATAGAGGGAAAAGAATCGTTGACACATTTAAAATATGTACAATTAAATAACGCTTAACTTACCGCCAGGGTTCATGTATATATAATGCCTTAGGTTGTGTATTGGTTAGAGCATCCTTGAATTTCTCTAATAGCTCTAGATCGTTCATACTATTTGGTGGTTTAAATCCAGATATAAAATTTAAATATTCATTGAAACGTTTAAAATAGGAACCATAAAATCCTTTTTGTTCGGCAGAAAAACTTTCAAACATAATTTTAGCATGTTCCTGCTGTCTGGCCGATATATTACTGGACATAACAAAAGAGCCGGGTATAAAATTCACAACCTCTACACCATATTGCTTCATTTCGATGCGCAAAGAATCGGTCCAGAAACGTAAACCTGCTTTAGAAGCAGCGTATGGTGATAAAGCTGGCAAAGCCTTAATAAAGTTTAACAAAATTAAATGTTTTATTTATAAAAATGTACAAATTTCATGTTTTAGTTATAAGTTAAACTTCTTTTTACTCACCTGTAGACCACAATGACTTGTTATATTTATAATACGTGCCTGATGCTGCCTCACCAAAGGCATTAAATCTCTTGTCAGTCTCATGGTACCCAATAGATTAACATTAATTTGAATTTCTATTTGTGACCATGTTTGCCATTCAAATTCTCCAAAACACATAACGCCAGCATTATTTACCAATGCTGTGAATTCGTAATTATTGTGACTGCTCACCATATCACCAAGACATTGTTGTATCTTTTCTATAGTTTCCGGTTTAAGTAAATCCAATTCTATTGTTATCATACGTTTGGGATCATTAAGATGCTGTAACATTTTTGCTCCCGCAGAGTTAACATTGTGACATGCAGAAATCACAGTCATGTTCAGAGAGTGACAATATAAAGCAAGAGAGAAGCTGAAAAAAAAATGTAAGGAGAGAGTGAAAGTTATAGAGAATAATTTTAATATATATATTTTTTTAATTTTAACTCATTATGAACACACTGTTCCGTTTTCAAGCTAGTACATTTTAGGTCGAGTTATTGGGATGCGGTTAAACTTGGTTTAGTTAAACCAAAATTTTTTTCATTTGTCGGAACAACTTTTACTGAATCAAAAATTTGGTCTTCATTGAAATAAAATAAAAGAAAATAAACCATATTCCAATAGCAGTATTGCAGTTACAAACTGTGTTTAAGAAGATCCTGACGCTAGAGTATACATTTTAAAAGGTTTGACGTGTGCTAAATCCAAATCAATTTTTTTTAGATATTTTAACATAAAGTGTAAACAAATTTGTTATGTCATCCGAAAGTTTAAAATTCTGGTTTGCAATACATTTTTCGTTCACGGGGAAATCTTTCACTGAAATTCATTAATATTGTATTTTTGCTATGAATACGAAAAAGTGACTAAAGGGACCCATACACGACACCAGCATGCATGCGCAATCAAGTGATTGTGCATGCCGATTGATCGTGTGTTGGGTTGTGGTGCGATTGCACATGCCGATTGAGCAAAATTAAAAACAATTTGATATTTTTATGATTGTACCAGCATGCTTGTATCGTGTGTGGTGAAATTAGCTCAGTTTTTAAAAGTTTTCAAGCAGTAAACAAGACCATGAATGCAAAAGAAAAATTATTTTGGGGAGAATTCCTCGATTTATACAAGTCAATGCCGTGTTTATGGAAAATTAAAAGTTCAGAATATTGCAATCGTGATTTAAATAGCCAATGTTAAAATGGTTGAGAAATTAAAAGAATTTGATCCAGATGCCAACAGAGACAAAGTAGTATCCATGTCGACCTTTTCTACACACTTTTTGTAAAGAAATGAAAACTGTACCAGTATGATGGTGTGGTGTATGCTCAAAAGCTCAATCACACAATCACTTGAGTGTTCCATTCATGCTGGTGTCGTGTATTGGCCCCTTAAAAGACCATATTAATAAATTTCATTGGACGATATTTTAGAGAATAAAAAAGTTATCTGAAAAATTCAAAAAGCATTTTTTAAATGAACTCACCGTAAAAGATATTTAAAATGTGGGGAAGTAATTAAACACAATATTTTTAAATTTCAACGAATGATATCTCAAAGCATAAAAAACATATATAAAAAATTAAAAATTTTTAGGGAAAATAGAACTTGAATATTCTAAACAAAGCTTAGCGAAAACTAAGCTAAACTAATACAATACCAATGAGTTTTAAGGACGATTTTTAAAAAAAGGAATAAGATCTTAGAAGGGTTCAATCTGAATTTTAAACGCAATAGTCAGGACTTTCAGATGACATTATAAAACTTAATGTGATGGAGAAATTCTGAGACTGATGATTTAATGAGTCAGATTCGGATTCAGCGGAACTCAAACCTTTAGAAAATTATACTGAGGGTTTAAAAATTTAATGGCCTTTGTAATCTTCATCTAGGATCTATGGTGACAATTTATGTGGATAGTCAGGCAGCAGGGTGTCTAGGGCGTTATAGCCCGCATTGGACGCAGGGGCAACCAAGGTTCTTTTGGGACTGGACAGGGAGGGTCTCAGGACCCTTACGGGGTTCCTGACCGTTCATTGTTCTGTCAGGGCTTTCACAAGCAGATGGGACAGGGACATACCGGATTTTTGCAGGTTGTGCGAGGACGTAGAGGAACTGGAGACAGTTGAGCATATAATGTGCCACTGTCCTAGGTTGCAGGGTCTCAGACAGAAATGGCTAGGAGATAGATTTCACGACGAACTTGGGTGTGTCGCTGGATGCAATCCAGTAGATTTGCTGAGATTTGTCAGGGAGATAGGACGGCTGTTTCTAGCAAGGGGACGATAGGAGCTGGTTCTGGGGAGTATATATCCTTTCTATCTTTCTTTAATTTTTCAATCTATCTTGCTGTCTATTTCTATTCTTTCTTACTATTTTTTTTTTTTTTCACTGAAGGGATTCACAATGGACCGTATTGGTCTCCGAGTGGAGATGTGCCATCGGGCGCATAACCCTTCCTAACCTAGCCTTCATCCTAAAAACTCGGCCTTAAACCGTTATATTTCATGGATGGCAAACACTACCTTTTCATTAAAGCGATAATTGCCTACCACGCTCACATCAATACCAAAATAAAAACTTTAAAACTACGTCTCAATAGTAACACAATCAAAAAAGTTTTTCAGTTATTACATGACAGTTGTTTGTGTGGTTATTAAAAACTGCAATTACAGTCGTTTTTCTATGAAATAATATAAACAACTATTATGACAGATATTTAAAAAAAAAAAAACAACTGAAGAAAAAAACTGTGTTTTTAGCAGTTGTTTGAATCAGTTATTTTGGTATTTTAATAAACAACTACCAAAACAGTAATATTGCAGCAAACAGTTAATTTTTATTAGTTATTTAATAATTGAAGATTAAATCGAATTTTTAAAAATTCTCGTTTAGTTTATATTTGTTGTGAAAGATGTTCATAGTTTGCAAATAATATGTTGGCGACACGGCAACCTTGCCTTATTAGAGATGGCATTTTTGTTATTAATTTATGTCATTGTATTTTGTTTGATTGTATTGTTAGATAAATTTTTTATTGTATGTATAAATTTATATGTATTTATTTTTCTAAAAAGGAGCCATTTTTAAATTGGTTTTTGCCATTTTGCGCCTAGCCCGTGAGCAAGAAACCACGTAAGTAAAAAGGTTCCACATATGTATTTATTTTAATATTTTTTATGTTTTATAATTATCGTATTTATTTGATCTCATTAGAGAATAAACACAATGAACAAATTGAACAAATAGAACAAATTGAACCAAATTATACCATATTGTACCAACCCAACTTACGAATTCATTACAACTTTGTTACAACTATATTACAACAATTAACATTAAATAAATCAATTCACTTTTGTAACATAACCTAATGGAATTTTGGTTGTTCGTTTATTCTCGCTACGGCGCAAAAGGAAGACCCCTATCGTGATCATTGGGATCACGATATTTTTATTCTGTGATTGCATTTGCGAGACACACAAACAATTGCAAAATTTTACGTCAAAATTAATGTCGGATTCTGATACAACGCCAAGAAGAATCAGCCAAAGAAGTACCAAAAGCATTCCTCCTGCAAGGTTTAAAAGCTTTGAAATGTCAAAAAGCCAGCCACAGCCGCCCTTATTGCCGCAGGGAAATGCAAATACGCCAAGGAATCCAGCACAGCCAAATGCCAGTCCGTCTTCAAAGCAGCCACAATCACAGCCATATATACAGCCGCCACATGTCCAGCCGCCGACACAGCCAAATGCAAGTTCGTCTTCGAAGCCGCCACAAGCACAGCCACAAGGACAGTTGCCACAAGCACAACCATACGTCCAGCCGCCACAAGCACAGCCACATGTCCAGCCGCCACAATCACAGCCATATATCCAGCCGCCACAAGGCCAGCCACAGGGCCCATTACCATCCAACAGCCGCCTCCATGAACAACAGCAGATGCCATCTGAGTACATGGCGGCAGTGTCACGTGAATTTGATCGTAAGCTTGCAGATATGCAAAATGAGTTTCAAAGGCAAATGCACGCCATGCAGGAACTAATGATATCGAACGCCCAACAGGTAAATAATAATATTTTAGAATTACATAATGATCGCCGCCAGGAAAATCTAAATGCCACTTAACGAGCAGTAGACCCGCCTGAGGAATATGCACGCGAACCGTCAATAAGTACCGTGAATAGTGTGAGATCGTTTGAGCAGCGCCAGAAGAAAATTTATCCATTGCCAACATTCACAGGTAAGCCAGAAGAGTGGCAAAGTTTTATTGAGTCATATAAAAGCACTACGACGGAATTTGATTATTCAAACCTTCACAACATTATGCGCATACGGGATGCCATAAGCGGAAAGGCCAGAGAAACCGTGGAAGCACTTTTGTCAAACTCGGCCAACGTTGCCGCCATTTTGAACGTTTTAGAAGAAACTTATGGCAGACCCGAACAGTTAATTAAAAGCCAAATAGAGAAAATGAAACGAATAACACCAATTGCCGAAGATAACCTTGATCAAATTGTTGATCTGGCCAACAAGGTAACAAATATGGCGACTTTTCTAAAAAATGCAAATGGTGAGCATCACCTCACAAACCCTACACTTTTAAGTGAAATTGTAGGTAAATTGCCTATCGCCCGACAGCTGCAATGGGCTGAAAAGTGTCTTTTACTTGAACATTAAACATTAATAGAGTTTAGTGATTATTTAAATGGTATACGCCGCATTGCAAATATGGTTTCAGATTCGCAGCCTATTGCTTTTTCACAAAAACGTCATACCACACCAGCAGCCCCAGCAGCTTCAACATCAGCCAATTTACCAAAAAACAGTGGTCGTAAATTTGTACACGTTGCCGTGGTCGATAAAAAATGCATTTTATGCAGTGGTGAGTGTAGTGATCTTGAACATTGTAATTCATTTAAATCCATTTCAGTTGAAGCCCGCTGGGAAAAAGTCAAAGACTTAAAAGTGTGCTTTTCGTGTATGAAAAAGGGACACAGAACTAACCAGTGCTATAAGAAAAAACAATGCGGTGTTAATGGTTGCAACAGAGTTCACAATGTTTTATTGCACAATACAAATAAAGACACTACATCAACAAACAAAATGCCACACAGCCGTGCAGATTCAGGCACTACTGCAACTCCCGTTCCAAATGCTGAAGGTGCGTCTACAAGCAATCGTGTTAGCTGCCACTACAACGACAATTTTGCTGCCGACGATGTGTTGTTTCAAGTCATCCCAGTCAAGTTATATGGTAACGGAACCGAGGTTAGTACTTATGCATTTATCGATGACGGTGCCAATGCTACTATTATAGACAGCCAGTTAGCACATCAATTGGGTATCCGTGGCCAGAAAAGTGTACTGGAATTACGCTGGTTAAACCGAAGAATGTCATCGGAATCAACAGAAATTATTAAAATTGACATAAGTGGTGTTGACAAAGATGCAAAAATATACCGAATGTCAAACGTACACACATCTGGTAATTTAGCGTTGCCAACCCAATCGTTTAAGGTTGGGGAGTACACTGAGCAAAATTTATACTTATCTGATTTGCCATTACATAGTTATGAAAAGGTTCAGCCAAAAGTTATAATTAGCCTTATTCACGCTTATTTGACGGTGCCAATAGAAGTTCCAAGAACAGGACTTGGACCGATTGCTACAAAAACAAGATTGGGATGGCTTGCTTATGGCCCGTTGAGTAATACTGTTACAGAAAGTCCACGTTGGTTGTGTCATACTTACGTGAAAAAATATGATAATACGACAGAATTAAATAATCTTATTTCTAGTTATTTTTCAATAGAATCTTTTGGCATAAAACCAGACGTTAAGCCCCCAGTGTCAAAAGATGATGTCCGTGCCACACACATTTTGAGAAATACAATCAGAAAAGTACAAGGCAGATATGAAGTTGCCCTGCTGTGGAAAGAAAGTTGCCCGCCATTCCCCGAAAGCCATGCCATGGCTATGAAACGATTAGAAGGGGTGGAAAGAAAAATGGCCAGAGACCCTGTTTTTGCCGCCGAATATTGTGAAAAGATTGAACATTACCTGAAAATGGGCTACGCCGAACGTTTAAGTAAAGAAGATGCAGAAAAACGCACCGCCAAGACTTTTTATATCCCGCATTTCGGAGTAAAAAACCCCAACAAAAGTGGAATTAGATTGGTTTTTGACGCAGCTGCAGAAGTGAGAAATATTTCATTAAATAAAATGTTGTTGCCAGGCCCAGATATCAACCAGCCGCTGCTAGCAATTCTTTTTAAATTCCGCCAAGCTCCTGTGGCAGTCACAGGCGATATACAAGAGATGTTTCACCAGATTTCTGTGAAAAAAGAAGACTTTGACAGCCAAAGATTTATCTGGAGAAACGGTAAGCCAGAAAACCCAATTGAAACGTATGTTATGAAAAGACTTATTTTTGGGGCAACATGTTCCCCTACTGTGGCTCAATACGTAAAAAATTACCATGCAAAAACTTTTGAAAATATTTACCCGAGAGCAGTGCAAGCAATATGTGAACGTCATTATGTTGATGATTATGCGGACTGCTATAAAACGGAAGATGAGGCAATTACAGTGGTAAATCAGGTAATAAATATTCATAAAGCTGCAGGATTCAACTTACGTAGTATAAAATCCAATTCGGATAAAGTTAAAAACTTTTTTGGAGGCCAAGGTGCACAAGAAGAAGCAGTAAACATAGAAAAAGAGTTTGATCGTATATTGGGTATGCACTGGCTTACCAAATCAGATGTTTTTGTTTTTAAATTAAAATTTAATAAAATACCAATAGAAATTCTTGAATTTCAGCGCAAGCCTACAAAAAGAGAGCTATTGAGTCTACACATGTCTATATTTGACCCGTATGGTTTTCTTGTAAATTTTATGGTGACAGCAAAAATTATAATGCAAGCGGTTTGGAAATCGGGTATACAGTGGGACGAGCAAATTTCAGATGAATTATACACGCGCTGGAAATCATGGATGGAAGAATTGCCAAAAGTCTTGGAATTTAAAATACCAAGGTGTTACGTGTCTGCATTTGAAACAACAGCTATAGATTTGCATATTTTTGTCGACGCAAGTGAGCAGGCGTTAGCAGTTGTGGCATACTGGCGTGTGGTGACGGCAGGGCAAGTTAATTTGGCGTTTGTGGCTGCGAAAAGCAGCTGTTCACCAATTCGTTACCACACCATTCCAAAAATGGAACTACAAGCAGCAACAATGGGCGTTCGTCTAAAGCAAACAATTGCTGCTTATCATAGTATTGAAATTCGCAATTGCATTTTTTGGAGCGATTCGAACACGGTTTTGCGGTGGATCCGGTCTGACCACAGAAGGTACAAGCAATATGTGGCGAATCGGGTGGCTGAAATTTTAGAATCTAGCGATATCGATCAGTGGAGGTGGTGCCCAGGTGATTTAAATCCGGCTGATGATGCCACCCGTGCTAAGTTTCCCCCCCAATATAATGCTGACAGTATATGGAGGCTTGGTCCAGAATTTTTGATGAAAGATGAACGTTTATGGCCCCAAGAAACCTTTGGTCCCCATGTTGATGAGCCAGATGTAGATGAAATGCGAACCAAATTTGTTTTTGTTGCTGCGCGTCAGGTATGTTTTCAAGTGCCAAATATTAATCGTTTTTCTAATTATTTGAGGTATAAACGCGCAACTGCGTGGATGTTGCGTTATGTAACAAATCTTAAAAGACGCTCTAAAAATCAGGATGTTGTACGTGGACCTTTGAGTGTTGATGAAGAACGTGCAGCTGAGATTTATTTGTGTCGGTGGGCACAAATGCAAGCCTACTCAGACGATTTAGCCGATATTGTAAGCAACAATTCAGTTTTATCAAGCAGCCCATTGAAGATATTAAGCCCCTTTGTATGTGAAGATGGGCTGATTCGTTGTAAAAGCCGTTTAGAAAGAGCCGAGTGCATTCCATCATCGGCTAGAAGACCAATAATTTTGCCAAATAATCATGCACTTACCCAGCTTATAGTTCAACACTACCACAACAAATTACGTCACATCAACATTGCAACCATCATGTGTGAAATACGTCAAACCTTTTGGATACCGTCTTTACGTCGTCTTGTCAACACTGCCCAGTCTAAGTGCATGGTATGTAAATTAAGAAGAGCTAAACCAATTCAGCCGCAGATGAGTGCGCTCCCAATTGATCGTGTTCAGCCATTTGTGCGTCCGTTTACCTACGCGGGCGTAGACTTTTTTGGCCCAATAAATGTCACTATAAGGCGCGCCCGTGAAAAAAGATGGGTTTGCCTTTTTACATGTTTAACTGTACGAGCTGTTCATTTGGAGGTGGCCACCAATTTGTCTAACGATGCCTTCATATTGTGCCTGAGAAATTTTATAAATCGTAGAGGGGTGCCACTTCAAATCAGGAGTGACAATGGCACAAATTTTGTTGGTGTGCCCACTGAATTAAAAGATACAACCAATTTTCTTGATCATGATGACATCACTTTAAAATTGGCTCCTTTGGGTATCAAATGGATATTTAATACTCCTGCCAATCCGGCTCAAGGGGGAGTATGGGAGCGCCTAGTGCAATCCGTTAAGAAAGCATTATATATCATGTTAAAGGAAGAAGCACCAAAATTGGATACTTTAAGCAGCTTATTGATTGAAGCCGAGTGTATAGTAAATTCTAGGCCCCTCACCCACCTTCCTGTTACCCCCGAGGAACCCGAACCTTTGACCCCGAACCATTTTTTATTGGGTTGCACAAACTCTACGCAAACCCCTTCAACACCTGAGCCTCGTTTAATGTGCTTACGCAAACAATGGAAAGTTTTGGCAAATATGAAAAATTGTTTTTGGAGAAGGTGGATGAGGGAGTACTTGCCCGAATTAACAAGACGAACAAAGTGGTGTTTACCAACTCAAACGCTCAACAACGGATGTCTGGTTTTGATTTGTGACCCGGACGCACCCAGATCGCAATGGAGACGTGGCAGAGTCATTGAACTGTATCCCGGTAAAGACGGTATATCTAGATCAGCAAAGGTTGATACAGCGATTGGTGTCCTCAAAAGACCTATTTCGAAATTGGCATTGTTAGATGTAGAGGTGTCGCCTAATGGTCAAGCTGGTGATTCTCCTACGCCGGAGTCGACTCACGGGGGTGGGAGTGTTGGCGACACGGCAACCTTGCCTTATTAGAGATGGCATTTTTGTTATTAATTTATGTCATTGTATTTTGTTTGATTGTATTGTTAGATAAATTTTTTATTGTATGTATAAATTTATATGTATTTATTTTTCTAAAAAGGAGCCATTTTTAAATTGGTTTTTGCCATTTTGCGCCTAGCCCGTGAGCAAGAAACCACGTAAGTAAAAAGGTTCCACATATGTATTTATTTTAATATTTTTTATGTTTTATAATTATCGTATTTATTTGATCTCATTAGAGAATAAACACAATGAACAAATTGAACAAATAGAACAAATTGAACCAAATTATACCATATTGTACCAACCCAACTTACGAATTCATTACAACTTTGTTACAACTATATTACAACAATTAACATTAAATAAATCAATTCACTTTTGTAACATAACCTAATGGAATTTTGGTTGTTCGTTTATTCTCGCTACGGCGCAAAAGGAAGACCCCTATCGTGATCATTGGGATCACGATATAATAATTAGAAAATTTCATTATATCTCCAATGTATAATGACTTAGCGTTTTTATTAGAAAACAGGAAATACAAATTTTTATTGTAACAAAATTTTTATTATCGTTGTTAAAAAATATTTTCAAAATAACGAAAAAATAGCTGTTTTTACCAATTTTTACAGTTGTTTCAAAATTTTTGTAGTAACAAAATGTCAGTTAAAGTTTCTTCTGTCATTTTCAGTAGATTCTACTGTCAAACTTTTTTGAGTGTAAGATTATAAATTCAATGAAAAATAGAAAAAGCTACTAAGAAAAATTAGTTCAAAACAACGTTGCAGAAAAAACTTCTAAAACTTACTAACTTAAATTGAAAATAGCAATTTACTCCGTTTAATTCAGCAAAAACTTTTGCTAAATAATTGTAGACAAAATCCAACAAACAAAACCTGTAATATCAATAAAATGTATGCTTTATTTACTTTAAAACTAGTTAAAAGCAAATAACAGATTTTCTTCAAAAATCAACAGAAATATTTGCTAAAAAATGTAGACTGCTGATTTTTAAGTGACAGTTTTTTTTTGTTTAAAAAAATTTTGTGATTTTATTAGTAATTATACTAATATCTAGTAAATTTTGTTCTGATTTTAGCAGATTAATTTGTTACTTTTAATTAACTAAAATTTAGCTGAAACAAATTTTTTTTTTGTAGATTCAACATAATAATTTTTGATTTTCTTATCTTACTAATATTTTGCAAGAAAAATTTAAATCAACGCAATTTTTAATACACTCAAAAAAAAAGTCAATAAAGTCAGCAAAAAATTTGCTGAGTCAGCAAAATTTTATTCAGGAGGATGCTTTCATAAAATTTGCTAACGTCAGCAAAATCTTTTGCTGAAAATTAGCGAGCGGATTTTAAGCAACAAAATAAGTAGATTCAGCAAGAGTTTTACTAACACTTAGTTGATTTAAAATTAACAAATCCTTGCTAAAAGTTAATAAAATTATTGCTGAATACTAGTAGACTGAAAAAAACACTAAAAATTTGTAGGAAAATTATACTTTAGTTAATTTATTTGCTGAAAATCATCTTTCTTTTTGCAATAAGAAAAAGGAAACATACATTATTACTGTAAGATTTTTATGTTTGTCTTTCGCTTTAGTCTTGTCTACATATATTACATATATTTGTTTGTAATTTGACCACACTGCATTAAAAGTCACTATAATCATTTAGTTTACAAATACACATTTAATATTTATTAAATTTAAATATTTTATTTTGTGTTTAATTTAACTAATAGACAATTACTTTGACAAGCCGGTGACAAAACAAAATTTAAGATTTTTTAATCCGCAATTTCTATGTATACGATACACATTGTTGGCGTCCTTTTGTTTTATTACAAGAGTTGTACTTTTTAGTATCAGTTTCCTCGTCTCTACTACATCTTGACATGCCGTGACATCTAATTCACTCTGCGTATATCTTTCAATCTGGTTGTCGTTCACACTTTTAATGTGCTTATCAGCAATTTTTTTTTTTTGCAAAATCAATAAGTAAAACATTAGTAAAATATTAGTAAAAGATTAGTTCAAAACAGTTAAGTGCTGAATAAGTACACTCAGAGAACTTCTGCTTTAAAAATATGTAGTTGTTTGGGTTGTAATACAGTTTTTTTTATTTTTAATGTAAATGTCAGTCATTTGTGGAACAAATTTAAATATTTACTAACCTTGTAGTTCATTTAAAAAAAAACAAACCACATCAAATGACTGTTTTATGATTTTACATTAATTTTTTACAGTCGTTTTTTGTTATTTAAAAAGAAAAAAAAATGTTTGCTTATTTTTTACTACCATGTGGTTCACTTTTACTACAATTGTTAGTAATTTTTGAACATTAAAAAACAAATGACAATGTTAGTTGAATTTACTGTAATGTAGGTCGTCCTTTCTTTAAGTGAAATTTCATTTTTTTTAACTACAATTGCTGTGGTCTTTACCTACATAGTATTCTAAGTGTATAACTAAAATTTTAGCTGAAAATATTTCAGCAAATAATATACTTGATTTACAAGATAACTTTTCTACTAACTTATTTTTGTGAGTGTAATTTTTAGTAGTTTTAGCAAAAAGTTTTACTAATTTTTTCTATTATTCCATTAATCTATTAAACATAAAACTCTACTCAATATCTTCGGAAATATAAAAAAATAAAATGAAACCAATTTTGAAACTTACCCTAATCCCGAATCACACCCTGTAATAAGAACGACATTTCTTGGAGAGACCTTTAACTGGTGGCCTCCCAAACCGAGTAAACGGCTTAGGGCTTGGCGTAACATTGTAATGATCTCAATTTAAATTGTTCCTTAACTTTTTATCTTATTAAAAACTGATATTGTAATTCTTTTTGAAGAAAATGTTACTTCTTTTCTTGAACTTGAACAATAAATTGTATTTTAATATTCTAAATACATTCTTTTTTATTTTTAAATTTAAATTTTATGATACTGTTTTGTAAAGTTCTTTCGGTCTTATCACACAGAGTTTAACTTACATACTGAAATTTAAAAAAGTACTACACAAGAATAAATTGCAAACGCAGGAATTTTGGAAAATACGAGTTCATACAATTACAATGTATTAACGAAGATTGAATTGAAAATTATATATTAGCAGACATAAAAATACCCTAAGCTTAAACTAGAAAAACATTACAAAACAACTTCCAAACTTTGTTTATTTTTTAAAAAAAACATTTCTTTAATAAATCTTGACGAATTAGAAATTAATTTGAAATAAAATTGTAAATTTACTGCTTTTTAATAAAATTAATATTTAAGGGAATTTAACCAATTGTGGCTAGTTCCAGTGTTGCCAGGTTTGACGATTTATCGTCATTTTGACGATTTTTATACCTAAAATAACTAAATGACGATTGGACGATTTTTGCTTCCAAAATGACGATTTTTTGACAAACGTTTAATATGTCAGCAAAACATGTTTATATGCTATTCTTAAAAAATCGCCGGATCTATTTCTGGATTTTTATTATTTCGTTAAAATTAAAAACTTTTTTTTTTATTGAAGTCTAACATATATTTGCTAAAATGATGTGAAATAAAGTTTAGCAAAAAATTATTTTATTTCACTGCAAATGTAGACTACTGCAAATGTAGTTATAAACAAATAAAATTTCACTTGAAGAAAGAATGACTTACATTTCAGTAAATTCAACTAACATTATCATTTGTTTTTTACTGTTCAAAAAATTAATCACAATTGTAGTATTAATGAACCAATATGTAGTAAAAAAATAAACAAACATTTATTTGTTTTATTTTTTTAAATAAAAAAACTACTGTATAAAATTATAATACTGTAACCACATGGTTCTTTAAATAAATTACAATTGTAGTCAAAAACTAAATTTGTTCTTCAAATATTTACCGCAGAAGTTCCCTGAGTATGTGCTTACTTTTTTCATGGTTGGAAAATACTACCTTTTCATTACAATGGGAGTTGCCTGCCATGGTCACACCAATGCAGTTATGAAAGTTTTGAGACTTCGATTCCAATGGTGGCATGTGTCTTTACAGGGTTTATTTCAAAATTCTACCCAATTAATTTTGTTTAATTAACAAAATAACTTTATAAATTGTCTTTACGGTATTTTAGCGCCATTTTGACTTTAACTAGGTCAAGATATTTCAAAGTCAAAAAGGTAATTTAGAAAACTAAAACCGCTTACATAAGAAGAAACATGTCTTTAATGGAATCGCTTTTTTCAAATTTTCAGTCCGCTCTTAGTGTTACTGTGATATCCAATCGTTATTATGAAAAGTTATTGAATGCCAACCCTGCTTTTTTCAATATTTATATTTTTATAAAATTTAATTAGTGTAAGATTGAGATAAAAATAAAATATTTTTTAAATTAAAAAAAAAACATCCAAGTTTTTGAGAAAAAAACATAGAGTTCGAATATTCTGATTTATAAATCCAAAAATAAATCCGGTGCTTAAAAAACAGGAATAATAATAATATAAACAAAGTGTTCCAAAGTGATACTTCAGATATTCACTATTTATATTTGAAAATGGAAAACATGCAGTAATAAACAGTATTTGAATAAAAATAAATAATAATATAAATTATAAATAATTTTTAGAAATATTAAAAACCAACCCAAAATGAAAAATATGAAATTATCAAACATTTCACAATTTATTGAATTAAACTATGTCATCACATGTAATGCAATTTGAAACTTTAATTTTTTAATGGAAGTCCAAATTTAAAAATTAAAGAAAATAACATTGTTAAGAATTTCTACACACAGAGAAATAAAGTGCCAACCGAATTGAAAAGTGTATTTTAATGGCAACAACTTATAAATTCAGTTAGTACAACGCTATTTACATTAGATTTCTGAATATTTTGGGTGTTGCAACTAAAATTCTGTTAAATTAAACGAACTTTGTTGTGAAAACTGATGTGCAATTGTACCAACCGACTGAAATTCGTAATAACAGAATTTCAGTTGGCAAATAGCTTAAGTTTTCTCTGTGTGTAAACTTTGAAAAAGAATTTAAGATTTAAAAATGGTGCTACTGAAATGGTATTTACAGAATTATGTAGAAGTAATTAACAGTTAAAGTATTAAAGTGTTATCGTTATATACATATATCATGATTTTTAAGTTTTTAATTTAAAATTCAGAAAAAGTGTAAAAAATCGTATTATATTACACCGATAGTACAAGAGCACTTGAAATGTGAATAACATTAATGTTCTTAATTTTTTTTTATTAAAACTCCCCACTATCCCACTTGTAACAAATATTTTTTTTGACGATTTTTTAAAATATAATGACGATTTTGACGATATTTATTGGAAAATTGGGCGATTTTATGCTCAACATACCTGGCAACACTGGCTAGTTCCCTAAAGTGGACCTTTCGTTTTATCCGAGTTGTTGCATGCATATGTCAAAACTGTCCTCGAGCTAAATTTTCGCTATCACTATTTTAAAAATGTTTCGGTTTGAATGCACACTTTTTTTTTTGGCTTTATTGTGTCATTTCCAAAAAAAAAACCTAATATAAAGTGTAATTTTACGTAAACATAAGAAGTGAATAACAAATAAGTATTAAAGAGATTTCCAACTCGGATGTTTGAAAACGGTTAGAATTTTATTCACAATTTTAATAAAACTAATTAATTCCATAAACAATTATAATAAAGAAGACAAAAATGTGAAAAATTTAATTTTCATATTATTCCCTAAAGTTAATGCTCGTCAAGAATCAAGAAAAAATAGGTTTTGGTTTTTAACCCAGATAGCGCAGGAATTTTTTTTTTTAAACTTCAATTTTTATTTCGAAACTTAAATCTTTATGGGGTTCTTAACATTTTTTTATAAAATAACTTTTTTTTTAACCTATAGATTTCCCGGAATCAGGTGTCCTTTTAAAAGTACTGTCCAAAGACAGTAACACTTTGCGCTGCAATACAGCATTTCGCAAGCTTTCCATTTATTTATTGTTTAACTAAGATGTTACTCTTATTAATTTTTAAACAAAAAATAACAATTAACTGGATGTAAATAATTTACTTACATATTTTTTTTTCCATTACGCACTATTAGAAAAAATCACTAAATACCCGGAACTGCTTTTACCAACTGACGCTTTCGAGCTGCGAAGCTAAATAACAAAGCATACACAATATATATATATATATATATATATATATATATATAATGTCCTATGGTTCCTTAAGATTAACAAAGGGCCACTAATCGATATTAGTTGTGGTTTCAGTAATAATTGTTGTTTAGGACAAAGCGACTGATTGGGCCACCTTGTCCGATCCTAGTGTTGGGGCTGCCAACAACCTCTAGGCAGGCTAGCCGAAAAAAGCGGCATGAAAACAGTTGAGTTTCAGCGACAGTTGTCGCCTAATTACCTGAGTCGGCGTTGGCTTGCCCATCAGGTTACTCAGCTGCGCCTTCTTACTCTAGCTGCGGCCAGACGGGCGCCTGAACCGCATTCCCAGGGGATACTTGGTGTAAGACCGGAAGTAGTGAGCTGCTTGGGAAGTTCGACAAAGGAATCGCTTCTAGATATCCCCAAGTACATAACAGACAGAAAGCTTTCCGCACAAGTGCACCTCTGTGAAAGACCCCATCCCGCATAAACAATAATAATACATATAAAAAAATATGTACAGAAATGCACGTGCATAATGGCGCTTTACTCTCATTTGTCCGATGTTCTTTTTAAAGGACGATTGCGACAAGTGGGTTAAGCCCAACCACATAATACATTAAAAATTTTATTTTTTTAATATTCTCAAAGTTGCTCTTAAACACATTTCAGTGAAAACCCAAAAAATTAATATTATTGAAATCGCGCTTTTTGCAGGCCAATTTTTCGATTTATTTTGTGTGTTTGAATAAAATAAACTACACAGACGAAAATGGGATCTTTTTTAAATACATTTTAGTTAAAACACAAATTTTAGCCTTAAAACTGTATTCACAAACGAATATGTATTTACGTTTACACAAGGTTTAAAATACACACAAAAAAATTTTAAGGGAACGTTTATCAAAAAAAGGGTATAATAATACCATGTATAAGGAGTGAGATCGAATAAAGCTTAACACAGATTATCATTTTTAACTTTTTTTTATGTTTAAAAGTGAACTTTTTTTTGAATCAAGTTATCTTTTAAAAAGTCGCCAGATAATGTGTATAAATTATTAGCGAAATCGGATCATTACTTTGTTTACAAATTGAAGCTGAACAAAAAGTGAGTAAAGGAGCTTTTTTTTTGCCATTTTTAGTGCCCTAATTAAAAGGAGCAGACCATTTCCAAAAAAAAAGTGACAGTATTGGGAACTTGCTTTGTAGCTTTCATCAATAATTTAAAAAGAATTTTAATATAATTTAATTTTTCTGAGTTCTGAACAATTAAGCATATTTTTTCTACGAAACTTAAGTTTTTTTTTTTTGTAAAAATGCTACTTTTTTTGTTTTCACTTTTTGTTCAAAGTCCATTTGTAAACAAAGTAATAATCCGATTTCGCTAATAATTTATACACATTATCTGGCGACTTCTTAAAAGATAACTTGATTCAAAAAAAGTTCACTTTTAAACATAAAAAAAGTTATAAGTGATAATCTGTGTTAAGCTTTATTCGATCTCACTCCTTAGGAGCATTTCAACTAATATCTCATCAGTAAAGTTTGTACATCAACTTAGAAAAATGATTTATATAAAATTATAATGTCATTTAACCACAAAAACTTGGTAAAGCAGTAAATCATAATACATAATATTATCCATTCTATTTTATAGCAATCCCTATAGATAGTTTAATAAATTGTTCCATATATTCAGATCAAATATGCTGTTCTTTTTATTTTTTTTATTAACAATTATTTTATTTATAAAATATAAAAAAAACACAACATTAATTTTATATAATACCTAATCTAATTAATATTACGACTTCCTTCGCATTAGCGCCAGGAAAATATATGCTATCCAATTTCACCAATTCAATGACTTTGTTCTAAAAACAAAATAAAATTAAGGTTAGATTTTAGTTGTTTAATAAATAACTAAAATAAACTCACCATTTTTCACAGATTTCTGTTTCGACTACTTTTTTAAATAATATATTAATTTTAGTTTTAATATATTTGTGTTTAATTTATTAAATACATAATTCGTTGTGATCAATCTGTTTTATGTTTTCTTTTGTGTTGTCGTAGAAAGTATTTCTTACTTTTAACACTTATGTACAAGTAATGAGCTTATTATATGTTATGTTTCTCCATATTTATTTTGTTATATTTTACATTTAACTTGGTTAAAATATGTATACAAAATGATAGAATACCTCTAACATTAAAATACTCGTACATTTTAATTTAAATACAATTTTTTTTGTCGATTTTACTTCATTTCTTAACAATTTAATATGCTTTTAGAGAGTTTTTTAATTTAGGGCCACATGCAGTGTTGCCAGGTATGTTGAGCATAAAATCGTCAAATTTTCCAATAAAAATCGTCAAAATCGTCATTTTATTTTCAAAAATCGTCAAAAAATCGTCAAAACAAAAAATATTTGTTACAAGTGGGATAAAGTTTTAATAAAAAAAAAAGAATAATAATGTAATTCACATTTCAAATGCTCACGTACTATCGGTGTAATATAATACCATTTTTTACACTTTTCTGTAATTATACTTCGAAAATCATGAAATTTTATAACGATAGCAGTTTACCACTTTAACTTTTAATTCCTTCTACATAATTCTGTAAACACCACTTCAGTAGCACAATTTTTATTTCTTAAATTCTTTTACATAGTTTAGAAATTCTTTATGTTATTTTCTTCAATTATTAAATTTGGACTTCCATTAACGAATTAAAGTTTCAAATTGCATTACATGTGATGACATAGTTTAATACAATAAATTTTGAAAGTTTTGATTATTTCATATTTTCCATTTTGGGTTGGTTTTTAATATTGCTAAAAATTATTTATTATTTATATTATTATTTATTTTTATTTAAATATTGTTTATTACTGCATGTTTTTCCATTTTCAAATATAAATTGTGAGTATCTGAAGTTTCACTTTGGAATACTTTATTTATATTATTATTAGACCTGTTTTTTAAGCACCGGATTTATTTTTGGATTTATAAATGAGAAGATTCGAACTCGATGTTTGTTTCGCAAAAAACTTGGATGTTTTTTTTTTTTAATTTAAAAAATATTTTATTTTTATCTCAATCTTACACTAATTAAATTTTATAAAAATATAAATATTAAAAAAAGCAGGGTTGGCATTCAATAACTTTTCATAATAACGATTGGCTATCAGTAACACTAATAGCCGAATGGAAATTTAAAAAAAGCGATTCCATTAAAGACATGTTTCTTCTTATGTAAACGGGCTTAGTTTTTTATTTAACCTGTTTGATTTTCAAATATCTTGAACTAGTTAAAGTAAAAATAACGCTAAAATACCGAAACGACGAGTTATAACGTTATTCTGTTGATGTAACAAAATTTAATGGGTAGAATTTTGAAATAAACCCTGTAAAGACACATGCCACTATTGGAATCGTAGCTTTAAAACGTTCAAACCGGCATTGGTGTGGCCGTGGCAGGCAATTACCATTATAATGAAAAGGTATTGTTTGCCAACCATGAAAAAAGTAAGCACATACTTAGGGAACTTCTGCTGTAAATATTTGTCGTTGTTTCAGTGGTAATACAGTATCTTTATTTTTAAGTGAAAAAACAGTCATTTGTAGAAGAAATTTCATTTTTGACTACAATTGTAGTTCATTTAAAAAACAAACCACATTAAATTACAGTATTATGATTTTACATTCATTTTGTACAGTATTTTTTTTTTTTTATTTAAAAAATAAAATAAATCAATGTTTGTTTATATTTTACTGCACTGACTGAACCACTCATTAATAATACAATTGTAGTTAATTTTCTGAACAGTAAAAAACAAATGACTATGTTAGTTGAATTTACTAAAAAGTAAGTCGTTCTTTTTTCAGGTGCAATTTCATTTGTTTTTAGCTGCATTTGCAGTGGTCTTTACCGTTATTAAGTGCAGAAAATAAATTAAAATAAACCTAACATGAATCCACAAAATAACTTTTTTGCTAAACTTTCAATAAAAAATAGTTTTTAATTTTAACGAAATAATAAAAATCCAAAAATAGATCCGGTGATTTTTTAATAATAGCAAATAAACATGTTTTGCTGACATATTAAACGTTTGTCAAAAAATCGTCATTTTGGAAGCAAAACTCGTCAAATCGTCATTTAGTAATTTAGGTACTAAAAATCGTCAAAATGACGATAAATCTTCACACCTGGCAACAGTGACCACATGTTCCCTAATGTGGACCTTCCGAGTTGTTTTGAAAAATGTTATATAACTTTTTTAAATTAATTGCCACTAAAACCTGATCTATATCCAATGGATTTGGAATATCACACTTAATTTTTTTTATATAGCCCAAATGCCAGGTGTATGGCCACTTTAAGTTACATTCACTTGTAATTAATTAAAATAGTTTGCATACTTTAGACAAAAAATTCTAAAAATTTCTTATTTTCATTGTTTTCCTACAAAAAAGTTAAAATGGTCCAAATAAAATTAAAAAAATTTAAATGCAATCAATATGTTTCATATGAGTTTGTAACGTTTTTTTTTTTTTTTTTTTTTTTATCAAGAGTAGTGCGTTTTTATGTCGCTGTGTTCCGAAGGCATTGTTTATTCATGAAAAATGTTTTCAATTTAATGCATACCGGTTTTTTACTGTCTCTTTTGTTCATTCATTTTCTTCACTGCTGTTAAGGAAGGTGAATACTCTTAAAAACATTTTTTTTTTTTTTACTTTTTTATATTTTATTTCAATGAAGCAAAGCACTCCTTTCTCTATGTACCCCTAAAATTTCTTTAAAAAAAAATCGTAAAAATAAAACGCATTTTTTTAATCTTTTACTGTATGAAACTTGGAAGTAAAAACCAGTTATATACATATTTTGGTAAAAAATGCTCAAAATTTACCTATTTCGGCGTTTTCATATATTTTTTTTTTAATTTCTAAGGATTTTATTCAAGGATAACGATTCGTTACAAACACAGTGGGTGACAATACATTAGAAACTTTTAAAATATTTTAGTTTATTCGTTTATATTGGTCAATAGCGAAATATTGGGTGTATGAATTGAAAACTTTTTTTTTTATTAATTTGATTATTTTTATAAATTATTTATCGATATAAGACAAAATATTGTTACACATTAATAAACTTCAGAAAAAAAACCAAAAACTTTTAAAAGTGTTAATTTTTATAATGTTGGCAAAACATTGGAAACTTCTATTAAAGCAAAGTTTTAAACTATGCTAAAATTTTAGTGTTCAATATTTTTTTTGGAAAGTTATTATTTTTTGGCACTGCTTTATAACGTCATTTAGTCAAAAAAATTGTTGATTGTACACACAGAGAAATAAAGTGCCAACCGAATTAAAAAGTATATTTTAATGGCAACAACCAGCGCTGCCAACTTTGACGATTTGTCTCCATTTTGACGATTTTTGAAGTGAAATATGATAAGATGACGATTGACGATTTCAAAAATTTATTGTATAGAAAATGACGATTTTTAAAAATTTGCAATTTTTATAGAATTTTTCAATTTATTTCTCTTAAATTTACTGACAAAATTTTAACCAGTTTCTTTTTATTTAAAACATCTAAGGAAAATGTGATAAAATGATCTCAAATCGAATAAAAATTCTTCATTTACCCATTTAATGATCAAACTCCCATCATTTTGAAAGTTTTTTTTAATTTAAAAAAAAAAAAACAATGAAATTTGAATGGATTTTTTTTTATATATTTTACAAAGGCAAATCCAAAATCTTTATTTTTTAATAATTTAAATCATTTAGTTTCAAAATCACTGATAAAAGAGTGATTTTCTACATTTTTGATTCTTGGTAAATCAATATTTTTTTTTTAATTCCCTTTTTCTTGTATGTATGCCAAAATTTTGTGAAATCAAATATCGGAAAAAAATTTTTAAAACTGAAGGCATTTTGCAGATTTTAAAATAGGTTAATAATTTTAAAATTCTATTCCCCGAAATGAGTATTGGGAGTTGTGTTTTTAAGACTCAGAGTCGTTTGTAAAGGAACTAATAAAATAGAACATTAAAATTGTGAAATAATTACAGTACTTTTCGTTTACAGTCACATCGCTTATAGTCCATTTAGCGATATAGTCCATTTTTACACTTTTACTGTCATCTAAAATCAAATTGCATACAAAATATTTAGGATATAGTCCATTCACGATATAATCACATTTGGCTTATATGCCACTAAACTCTGGCTACTAAAAGTAAATTTATATGCAAATAATTTAAGTTATAGTCACAATACAGAAAATTTCTAATATAATTGTGAAATCTTGAATTTTTTTCGGTTTAAAATTATTTAAAAATTTAAGAGGCTAAAACGAAAATTGGAACAAGGAAACTGAGCTGAATCGTTTCAAACATCGTTTTTATATTCCAAATTTTCCACATGTTATAATAATAAATAAATTGCATATAGTCACATTTTATGATGACTATATCACAATTTATTTATAGGCAACAAAATGGCATATAAAAAAACTAGCGATATAGTCACATTAGCGATATAGTCCACAACTTGTGTGCAACTAAGAGATGTGACTATAAGCGAAAAGTACTGTACCATTAAAGTGATTAAAACGAAGTTGTGAGTAAAATTTCTATTTTTTTTATTGAAATATAAGGAGTTTTCGGAATAACGATTTTTGACGATTTCTCATTCTCAAAATGACGATTTTGAAGGTTTTTTTTTAACAAAATTTTACGATCTTTGAGCAGTTAGTTAGTACAACGATATTTACATTAGATTTCTGAATATTTTGGGTGTTGCAACTAAAATTCTGTTAAATTAACCGAACTTTGTTGTGAAAACTGATGTGCAATTGTACCAACCGACTGAAATTCGTAATAACAGAATTTGAGTCGTAGTAACCGAATTTCAGTTGGCAAATAGCTTAAGTTTTCTCTGTGTGTATTCAAATAAATTTTTTGCCACTTGAAGTAATAAGCCCATATGCGATCTGAAATATTTGTGATATTTCTTTTCTGTATTTTACGATATTCAAATATCAATACATTATATTTTAGGACTAATGCCCGTAATTTCAAGCAATAGATACCTACCGGTGCTTAGATATCTACCCGTATACACGAACAAAATCGGGTAGGTATCTAAGCACCGGTAGGTAAATATTGCTTGAAATTACGGGCATAAGAAGTTAAAAGGGCCACATAGAAATTTTTTAGATTATATCAACTTGTTTACTGTTAAAGTGTTGTATTTTCGTTGATTACCACCAAATCATTGGCATGAATTCCTTCCCATATTAATTCATTTTTCACTAAATACGTTATTTAGGATATGTTTGTATCATACTCCAGTTAATGTATCCTCTACTAAATTTAACTCATTCCTTGCAAAAAAAAAAAACATGAAAAAACCCCAGAATAACATATGGACTCCGCCGGACCTAAGTATTTTCATTGTTCATTTGGAACACAATATTGGGATTGTTTCTACCACTTTTGATGCCCTTTAAAAGTAGTAAATATAGCAAAACTATTTTTCTCAGATATCAGTGATTTCGTATCCGTACGTTAAAATCTAGAACCATCCACATACAGAGTCATTTGTTCGTTAACTTAAAGTTCGATGATTTTTTTTCTAATTTCAGATTGTCAATTACCTCATTGTGTATTATTTTCAGACATTTTGTAAACTATATTGATATTAAAACTTTTTAGCTTTGAGACGTATACGAGACCTACTGCTCAAATGTAAGCAGACATTTTTTACAATATTTCTCTATCATTGTTTTAGTAATGGATAAATTCATAAAATTTCATTCATAAATTCATAGAAATTCATTAAAACAAAAAAAAAGCAATATTTTACTTTTGTTTGGAAAACATTTCCGTTTCCCATGGTTCCAATATAACATGTTTGCTTGTAAATAAAATTATGTTTGCCTGTAAACATATATGTTTGGAAAAAATGAAAACCGCCTACCGCCATACATATATATGTTTGGCAGCAAATATATATATTTTTATTATAAGTATGTTTGGCATGTCCCAAACATAATATCTAAAAAATTTAAAAATATACTCGTATATTTGTTTAAGTATGAAAATTTGAATCATTATAAACATATAAATAATTACCTGCAAACATATTTAAAAGTGTATTTTTTCTGCGTGTAGGAAATATGTATGCCAAAAGAGTGATTTCCCAAAAAAAGTTTTTGAACTTTACTCAAAATTATCAAACTTTAAAGACAGAAAAATCTGAATTTTGTAAAAGTTTCAAACAAACTCGTTTAAAAGAAAAAATGAATAATTATCTTATTATGGGAAAAAAAACTGATTTTTCTCCATTTTTGAAACATGTAACATCGTAAATTTGTTAGCATTTAATAGTCAGACTTTTTTCTTCAAACAGTTTTTTATATTTTTCAAATATCTCATTTATTGTGTTAGATATCGTCAGTTGAAATTTATTATTATGATGTGTGCATATTAATATCAAAAATATAATACCAATGCACATCAATGGACTATTTCTCCGAGAAGCATATTAAAGGACTTTCAGATGACATAAAAAGGTTAAAGAATTAATCTTAATTCGCCATGTTAAAAAGTACAGAATATAGAGAAAATAGTGTTTTTTAAAATTTTATGGAGAAATTCTGAGATCAAGTTCGGATTGAGCGCACTTAAAATCTTTAGAAAAGTATATTATATGCTCAGTATATTATATGCTTATTAGTTATTTCTCATTAATCAAAGTGTAACATTACAGTTTTTTCATTGAAAGTTGATACTTTATTACCTGAAAATTCACATTACTTTCTATCTTCTTAACCATCAGGACGCTAATCTTGAAAAAATACATAAAACTAAATAGTTTTAAAAATATTAATATTACATTTATCAACTATTTAATAACAATTTGTTCCCTTTTACTACTTTCAACATTTCTGTAACAAATCGGAATTAAAAATATAAATGTTTTAAGAATTTTAAAACAAATGTATATAGCCTATTCCACGATAGATCGTCCAAAATCTGACCTTGGGTCTGTAGATTTTAATTAAATTTTGAATTTAGAAACTGTATAAAGCCACTTAAAGATTATAGTTTTTAGTTTTTCAAATTTAAAAAGATCCACGGCTTTAAGCGTGGATGGATTTTTTTTTTAATGAGAAAAATTCTAAAAGTGTATAAATTTGAACATTCATATTTTCTTTAAAATTTTTAATGATTTTTTAAATTTACATAGAAAAAACAATAATTTGTTATACAGTGGACTCGCAGAAACGTGAACATCCAGTAACATGAACACTTTTTTTTACATTGACTATTCCAAAACGTGAACAAAAATCAATAGCTCTAACACGTGGACACATTTTTTTTATAAGAAATGTTTCTTTTTCTTCAATATTTTTGTAATTTGGGGAATCCCCGAATAATAATTTCACCACGTTCTTATAAACACCTTAGAAAAGGGAAAGTGAAAAGGAAAAGTGAACAGAAAAACTCTTTTTCCTAAACTCCGAATTTAAGAATTTGTTATATCAAAATTGTTTTAAAACGTATAGAATAAAATTTAATTAGAATTAGTAGTTATTTTTATAGTAAATGTATTAGAAATTAAGAACTGTTAAATATCAAAAACATATTAAAATCAATAATTTGGGAATGCAAAAATTGTCTTAAATTGAGAATTTGGTCTATTTAAAAAGTCCCAGAATCAGAAAGTTTTTTAAAAGGAAAAATTTCTTAAAATGTTAATATTTTTCTATTGGCAAGTGTCTGAATATTTAAAATTTTTGTCTAAGAATGTATGTTTGAATTTTAGAATTTTTCAGGAGAAAAATATTCAAAATCTTTTCATATTTTATTTTTTTGTTAAAAAATCATTATATTGATTATTATAATGATTGGTTCTGAAGTACTTGGAACAGAATTCATTCTAAGTGTATCAATTCTGTAGTAAAATAGTTAAAAAAAAAAAATCCAATCACAAACGTAAACAAAATCACGTTTTTGAGAGTTCACAGTATTTATAATTTTTGAGATTTATGCCCGATTACCGAATGTCCAGTTAAAATTAAACAAACAGTTAAATTGAAAATTTATATGAGAAACAACAACAAATGTGTCAGTTAAAGTCCTAGTTAGTAGCTAACGGGACATTGTGAAAATGATGCTCATTAAGATTTAATTTAAAAATTTAGCGTTAAGGGGTTCCTTAAACGTCTCTGTTTTAAAAACTATACATTTAACTTTTAATATTTTTCTTTGCAAGTGATGTCTGATGTTTTAAAAATGATCAGATTTTTTAAAGAAAGAAATATGATAAAAAGAGTTGAAATAATTTTACGTAGACACAATTAATGTCACACAAAGAAACAATCTCTAACATTAAATTGCTTGCCTTCAAGATCTATGCATTTAAAGAGACAATTTTTAGTATAAATTTAAATAATTTTAGTTTCTGTTTAGTAAAATTATTATTCGTTTTGAATCCACTTGAGAAATTTTTTTCGATGGTTTCCCAAAAAACAATTATCATTTTTAAAAATTATTTAAAATTTTGATTTATGTGATACACCTTTTGCATTCAAAACAATTTGTTAAGAACCCAACAAAACCACACATTACCAAATAATGGGTAAAGTAATGTATCGCCATAGGGCTTCACGCATTACATTACACCTTGCTTCACTGATGAATTTTACAGGCGATGAGCCTAAAAGTAATGGGTGGACTCATTACCTTGTGGGGGATAAAGTAACTGGTTACATGGTGGGAAAAACTAATGTGTCTATAAATAGATTTTCATAAAAAAAAATGCATAAAACATTTTTTTTACAGATTTTTTTTTAATTAAATAAATAACTTTTTTTTTATTAAATAAATTACATGATCATGCTGGGATTCGAACCTGGGGTCTCTGATATTTAACAATTAGTTAGGCGAAAACTCTACCAACTGAGTTATCGATACATATAATATTTTATTGCTTAAAATGTAAATAAGTTGTTGTCAAAAATATACACCGTACCCTCATGCTTACAAAAAATCACAAAGTAATGTGTCTATAAATATATTTTTAAAAATATATCTTAATAATTACTTTACGTTTATAATTCCTGCATTATGTAATTGATGATCGTCGGTAATTCATTATTTTATGTGTTGAATTAATGTAAAATGTAATGAGGTATCATTACAAGGTAATCCATGAGTGTTCAATTATCGATAACTCATTACTTCTTGTTGGAAAATAATAATACAGGTAAGGAGTACACATTACAAGGTAAGGCATTACTTTATCGCACCCATTACCAAAGTTTTGCTGGGAACAGTTCATTATTGAAAACGACTCAAATAAAACATATTTTGAAGAAAAAATTTTTAACAAAAAAAAAGTTAAATAATTTAAAATTATCAGCAATTAAAAAATGACACAGAAAAGTAATCATTTTTGAGTTTATGAAATTTTTAAAGTTTTAACTATTATATGAGTAATTTTTAAGTAAGAAAGAGCTTTCTTGCATGCACCACTTTAATAAAAAAGTGATTTTTAAGAAATACAGTTGAACCTCGATTATCCGGGCCCTCTATTATCCGGGTACATCTATTAACCGGCATGCTGGTGTTTTGATTTATACCTCTATTAACCGTGTTTACCTCTGTTATCCGTGCTATTATTTTTTTCCTCTATTAACCGTGCTTCACCTGTATTATCCGTGCAGCATACATATTTATTTGCTTGTTTTTTCTTTTCACCTATATACAAAAAGTTAAACTGTATTCCGTTTTTAACAATGAAATTTGTAAATTTACGGTTTATAATATATTGAAGTTAAAAAAAAGAATAGCTAAGAAGAAACCGGTTTTTCGTAAACAAAAAAAAAACGGTTTATTCGATTTTCGAAAAATTAAGATTTCAGAAAACCCGAAACCGACAACACACAAAAAATCGGGTTCAAAAAACCGACTCGATCATCCCATTACTTACCTTACGATACCATTGTGTGTATTAAAATAGTTAATAATGAAAATTCGTTGAAAATATAGTTTTTAGTGTTTTATTTTCAAATTGTTTCATTTTGAAATCATTTGGTGTTTGTTTTAAAACTGTTATTATTGCTATTCATCATTTTTTTCATTATAAATTATTAAATTTGTTTATTTTTGGACATTCTCATTTTGTTGTTTTTTTTTTTTGTTTTTCATACATTTACAAATATATATTTTTTTTAATTTATTTTATATATTTAGTTTTTATGGAAAAATATTAATTTTCTTTATTTCTTTTATCAAGTTAGTAATGAGTAAAGCTAAAAATTTACCATTTTTTCAAAGATTTAGAAATAATTTTTTTTTTTTGTTATAAAAAATATTTTTTTTTTAATTTTAAGCTTATATGTTCCAATAGATTTTTTTTTTTTGTAATATTTAAGCAAAATATATAAAAATTTTATATAAATATGTTAAATAAAAAAATGAATTATATAAGGCTTTTATCATCAATGATTTATTAAAGTAATTTTCTTTTGTTATTTTTTTTTAATAATAAATTTAGTTTATTTTATGAAGGCCATTTTTTTTTAAAGAAAATTTATTATAAAAAAGCAAACATTTCTGGGTTTTTGTTTTACATATTTTTAATATTTATTTATAAATATCACAACGCCTGGCTTTTTATTTATTTATTTATTTATTATTTTATTTTATATTAAATTTATAATTAATTAAAACCATGTTTTGTATTGGATTTTTATTTAGTTTATTTTAGATTTTATATTTATTTAAATAAATATTTTCGTTTTTAAATAATTGCACATAGAAAAATAAAAATTACAGAAAATAATTATAAAATTTTAAAATAAAACAAAAATTGAAACAATAATAACAGCAAAATTTAAAATTTTAAGAATTTATATTATGTTAATTTCATAAAAAATTAAAATTATAAATGTTTTGGTTTTTTTTTTGTTTAAATAAAAAAAATATATATTTATCAAAATGTTCGGGTTTACTTTGTTTTTTTTTTTTAAATTATTAAATAATTAAAAATAATAATACAGCATAAAAAATATAGTAAAAAAAATGAAATTGTTCTTTTAGTTAAGGTTGATTTTGTTTGTTGACAAAGAAGTTACTGTATTAAGAAAAATAGCAAAGATTAAAAGAAAAATATTAAAAAAAATTTTGAAATTTTACAGAATTATGACAATTATATTATAGTTAACAAATTTTGAAAAAATTGTATGTGCCAAACATGCGTTTATTTTTTATTGTGTATTTTATGGCTTTTCTTTTTAATATTTTTTAAGTATTTTGACTATTTTGTCAATATCTTGAATTAGGGTCAAATAAACTACTCAGTCAAATTGCAAAACAAGTATCATTTAATGCTCAACATATCTTTTGAAATTTGTTTTTAAATCGGTTCAGTAATTATTGACTTATGGGTCGAAATTATACAAAAAAATCTTTTTTTTTTTTTTTTCGACAAAAATTAAAAATGGAAAATTTCGTAGTAATATATAAGATATTTGTCTTTTTGTCAATTAAAAATATAAAATATTTTCGTAAGACTTATTACAGTCAGGCCTCGATTATCCGTGATCCGGTTAACCGGTAACCCCGATTAACCGTGATGGCCAAAGATCAGTCTGTTGGTTTTTGTTTGCAATGTTTTCAAATTGTTTGCTTCGATTAACCGTGATTACCTCTATTATCCGTGATGGCAGAATTTCGCCCAAATATATAAATGGAAAAATATTAGACAAACAACATTACACGACTTTTTTTTAAGAAATTGTATTCTTTTTTTGCTTAATGTCCTTTTTTGCCTCATGTTTTCAGTAGAATATTTAATGTATACATACTTATTTAATTTAAAAATGTCCATAAACTTCTTGAATTAATTTTTTTTTAATGTAAATATGTATGTACACCAATGTTCACTTGTTAAATAATAAAAATATTTAAAAAAAAAACTGTATAATCAAAATTGTTATTCGATTAACCGTGAAAATCGATTATCCGTAATGCTTCTGGTCCCGACCATCACGGATAATCGAGGCCCGACTGTAGTTAAACAAAGAGAAAAAATAATTTCCGTAGCAAATCTATCGATAAATACCGAAGTTATGAACATTTATGTAAAATTATCCAAATTAAAGATTTTCTTTATTTTCATGTTCGCACGCGACATGTCGCAAATATTAAGACATTTCAGTAAATTTGGTATACTGACTAGGGTTTTTTAACACTTTCCGATTCTGGGGATTTTTTGTCGGGATGCCCGGGAATTTAAAAAAGCACTAAAACAACCACAACTAAAATTTCGCAAAAAAAAAAAAACTGTTTTGTTCAAATTCAATAATCAAATCAATATTTTCTGGAATTGAAATTTTTAGCTTTTTATTAAGAAAATAAAAAATCGAAATATCTTATATGAGCTACTTCAACAATTTTCCACACCCGTTGAAACTGATTTTAGATGCCTCAAGGTTTAATGAATTGAGTGGAACGATGTACAGGTTTAGGTAGACTATACTTAAAAACTATGCCATGCAAAGTTTCACGATGAAAAGTTCACCTTAAGAATTGATGGTCATTTAAAAGTCGAAAAATTAAAAAAATGACTTAAAACTAACATGCGTTTTTTTTGCTTATTGATCCCAACCAATACAAAATGGACTTACTAGACTTGGCCGATATATTCACTACTTTTCATCATATCGCTGCTTGGTGAAAATTTGTATGGTGGTTTACAAGTGAAACAAAAACTTTTCGATTTTTAAACTTCGGCAGTTTTTTTAAATAGAGGGTTGCGACATTTAATGGAATTGTGTTTTGAAAACAGTATTTTAATAACGGTGTAGTTTTATACATTTTGAGGTATACCATGTTGATGTCAGCGCACAAACTTATAACGAATTGGCGTAAATTTTTTTGAAAATGTATATTTTTTACGTCTGACATTCAGAATTATATTAGAAATTGGTTAGCGTATTGCGTTAAAAAAAACTTTTTTTTTTTCTTCGTAGCGAGAACAGCGCCTATTTCTTCAAAACGCTTTTCGTTGTGTGACAACTGCACTCAGAAAAGTTATACAGTTACTACTTCACAGTAATACAGTATACAGTTACTACATCACAGTGCAGTAATGCGTTTGTAGTTGTCTTAACTGCAATTGCTGCAGTTGTTTTACTAAGACAAATAGTTTTTAATGTTTTTGAGGGTGGAGTTTTTAAACAACCTATGAAAATTAACTCATTTCGGTAACAGTTATTTTATGCAGTTGTTTTTGACAAAGTGTGTGTGTATCAAAACATACAAAAAACAAATAATATATAATATACCGAGTATTCGTTATACCTGTCTTTGACTGTAATAGAAATAAACTAGGCACATATTTCGCTTTTACTTGGGTGAGGTATTTGCTCACTAAGTTTGACTGTTGAAAACCCATGTCCCATGGATTTTTTTATAGAAGGAGGAAAAAAAAAAAATATTTTTGATACCTTCTTTTAGAAATATTGAGTAGATAAACCCGAATACGCAAAAAAAAATTTAAATTTTCCAGCAGTTTAAGTTCGATCAAGAAAGGTTTAAATTCAAGCAAAAATTTTAATTTTAATATTTTTTATTTGCTTTTGGTTTAAAGGAGACATAATTTTTGCGCCGTTAAAGACATTTGATTAACGCGGATGGATTTAGCATGCTTATAAATCGGCTAACATATACACAAAAAGTTATTCTTGTCATGCAGGAAAGAAATTAAAATATTTTGCATCAAAGTGTCGAAAATTTTAAAATTCCTTCTATATTTTTCGAAATTTTCCATTTTTAATTTTTGTTGAAAACAACAGATTTTTTTTGTTTAATTTTCACTCATAGGTCCTAAATTACTTAACCGATTTAAAAACAGCATTAAAAAAATTTATATTTATTCTGTAGTTTGACTGGACAAAGTAGATTGATGATCGTAACTCGAGATATAGACAAAATAGTCAACTTACTACAAAATTAAAAAAAAAATCGGTTTTAGGAGACCTAAATACATAAAAGAAATTTTTTATTTCTCGTATTCCAAAATTTAGTGCCATTTTTTGATCGACAATTTCTATATTTTTTTTTTTTCATTAATTTTTCTTAATCTCTGCTAATTTTCCGCCTACACTTGTTTAATTAAATACTAAATAAACGTTTTTAAAACTTTTAAAGATTAGTTTTTCTTATTTTTGTAAACTATTTAACTTTTGTTTTTTAAATTAAGAAATTTTTTTTTATAAAATTTAGTTTTAAAGAATTTAGCAAATTTGCTTAATAATTACTAACAAAATGATTTTGTTTTTTACAATAACTTTAAATTTTAAAACATATAAAAATTTCAAAGTTTTAATATATAGTTATACTTTTAAAAAGTAGTGTTTTTTTGCTTTAAATGTAAGAATTCTTTTATTAACTTAATAAAATAGTTTATTTATTACGTTTTTTTTTTAAGACCAGCTTCGTTTGCACTCTCTCCTCATCATCTCAGGTTTTTTATGCTCTTTTTCTTCTCTTTTGTTCCAATACAGCAGCATTTTGCTTTTATTGTTATAAACTGACTAATTTGGAAGGTTCACTGGTGGGTGTTACCAGTTCCAAGGGATGTTTATTTTGTGAAGAACAATTGGGTACTAAGGGACCAGAAACTGGTGTTAGACCGGTGCCACCATCCATAAGAGAATCAAAATTAAACATACCCGTCGAGGGTGTCTGTATGGCTACACCATTGATATCTGTGGGAGGCTTATTATCATTAACACCTAAGGCCAAACTTTGTGCCAAATTACGTGGTATTGAGGGCAATGTATTGGGACGTTGTTTTGAATTTGGCCTCATCAGGGGAGCATTTAATATTGGATTGTTAGAGTACACGATATTGCCAAAGCTAACAGGAGCTGTTGTTACTATGGGGGTATTTAATGAAGCCGAGGCAGCCGCCAAAGATGCTGATAGGGTAGCTACATTTGGTAAAGGCGGTGGTATCATGGGATTGGTACTATGCAATAGTAATCTTTTTGGCGACGTTGGACCATCTTGATCTAATGATGAATTTGAGTCTAGTGTGGAATCCAGGGGTTCTGCTTTTATTTGATCCAATAAATGATCATTCAATACTGGTTTCAAGTCCAACGGCGAAATACTTCTAGCTGTAGTAGCCAGACTAGTATCCAAACCCGTGATATTATCATTGGCCGTTGTGTCGGCTGTTGACGAGGGCATTAGTCCAGCAAATGCATTAACATTGGATAACATATCATTGTTTACAACTCTTTGACAGGCAGGACGGTGTACTTCTAATATGAATTCTAAATCTTGTTTGGTACCATTTAATGACTCGATTTGTTTTTGCAACTCTTCGCGTTTTCTCTCTAACAAATTCACCTCATCGGTTAGCTCGTTTGTTTGATCAACACGACGTTTACGGCAACGGGCCGCTGCCAATTTATTACGTTCCCTTCGTATGCGCCTTTTTTCCTCTTCTTCGGGTGACATATTGGAATTAGTGGCTGGACGTCGTCCTCCCCCGCGTCGTGGTGTAGTTTTAGTGGCACTTGATGAGGTATTAGCATTGGACATTTTGGCTGCTGCTGACGCTACAGCTATGGCGGCCAAATTGACTGAGGTAAAATCATTTGTGGTTGAAGAATTGGAATTGTTGAGAGCATTAACACCCAAACCGCTTAAACCATTTTGAAATGAAGTTGTATCTGTGGCGGCACTTGCTAGATGGGGAAGACATACAAAAGAATAAAGTTAATATACAGTTAAACAATTTTAATATTTAACACTATTTTCAATTGTAATTCAGAAAAAATCAGTTAGCAAATTTATTTCATTAACTCATTAAAGACACACCATAGATCCGCTATCACTCAACGATCCCGTGGGAACTTTTTGTCGAAATTTAGTAGAAAGATGTAATGTTCAAAATTCGGGCAGAACCCTTTTTGTATACTTATTGTCCCCTCTAGTGGTGGTATTCGTAATTTAAATTCAAACTTTGCCGTTTTGTATGTACTTAACGGGTTAAGAAATGAAATTTCTCATAATTCTTTCTTTTTCATAATTCTTTCGTTTGTAACGAGCAAAATTGTCTAGTCCCTACTAGTTCGTTTTAACCGTACTCCACTGTATAATTTGTATTTATTGCAAAAGTAAATATCAATCAAACTGTAATACACAATTTAATCAATTAAGAGATTTTTGAGAATTTTTTAAAAATTGGTGTTTTTAGACAATTTTTCAATATTGTAATACGGCCACTGACGAATCAATTTTTAAATTTTTTTATTTTTTTATATATTTCACATTAAAAAAGAAAATAACTTCATTTTCTTTTTTAATTTTCTGCTTACTAAAGTTTTGACAAGTTCGAAAAGTTCTTCATCCGATCTTTTCATTTTACATGAAAAGCACATACTGCACAAAACCCTTATACAGGGTGTCCGTCGGGAAGGTATACTACTTTATTTTGCCGCCATTTTGATAAACATTAGTCTTGACAGTTTATATTTGGCAGTCGTGAAGTAGATACGTGGCAAATTTATTATGGAAAAATATTCGATAAACCAACTTGTTTTAATCGTTAAAACATTTTATCAAAATCAATCATCGATTACTGTGACGATGAGAAAGTTATGTGAAATTTTTGGGAGGAAGAACGTGCCAACAAAACGCACTGTTTATCGTGTAGTGAATGATTTCGAAGAAAGAGGGTCTGTAGGTGATAGGCCCAAGCATGGACCACAACGTACTGCAAGATTGGCTGAAATGTGTGAGAATGTAATGAAATGTGCACCAAGGGGCTCGCATTAATGAGGCTAACAGAGGCGGACATTTTTCTGATATTGTATTCCATACATAATTGCCGACATTAAATAAAACATTTATCAATATAAGATCCATTCTCTTTCATTTAATCAAAAATTATAAACAAACAAAGTAGTATACCTTCCCGGCGGACACCCTGTACTTCCTTCTATAAATTAATAATTTTTGAAAAAAGTGCTACACGCAGAAAAAAGAGCATCATATTATGATAGTTTAAGAGAGTCATGTTATGATTACAATGTCTAACAATCATAATATGTTCGAAGTAATCATATTACTATTTCAAATGACGATAAAAATCATCCTCAGTAATCATAATATGATCAGCCAGAATCATGTACATATATGATAATTACGATCATAATATGATAATTTCATGTTTAACAATCATGTTCAATCACAATTTTTTTCTGCGTGTATAAAAATGTTAAAAATCTTATTTTTTAAACTTTTTTACAATATGTATTTGTATAGTTAAGACCTCAAATTATCACATAATTTTTACTGCGTTATTATACCTCCATCCTTTCCAAAATTATCGGGCTTTAAAAGTTGGTGTTGCTTTAAAGCAACGGAAGTAAAAAATGAGTTAAGAAATTTTTGTAATTTTTATTGCTAAATCGTCCGCAAGTGGAAATATTAGCAACAAAAGTTAAAGCTTTGACAGGTTGAAGATACTTTAAAAATGTTAATTTTGTATAAATGTTTATTTATTAAAAAATATATGAAAAATCATTTTATTAAGTTAATAGATTTTTAAAATTTTGTTAAAAAATATCTTGGTTTTTGACTATTTTTTAAAATTGTCATATGGCAACCCTGACATTAAATGTTTAGTGGTATTTTAATAAAAACTAGCCATTATTTATGTTTTAAATGAAAACGGAATACATTTTGGAATATTTTATACTTTGTGTATTTGAAAATTTTTTCGTCCGGTCGGTCAGATTTTCAAAGCTTATATATACAATCAATAAACGAACTTTTAGCAGAGAAATAGATTTTCATATTTTTTTTATCAATATAACAATGAAGACAACAACCATTTTTGTATTTTTGAAAAAGGTACCATCAAAAAAGGTTGATGGGATATTTTTAAATAATTATTTGGCAACTCTAGATACTAATTTTTAAAAATTAGTTTATTCAGGTTTTTAAGCCCCTAAATTATCTTTCTTAAGTAAAAAATATAGCCGTTTAAAAGTTCTGGGTTGAAAAAGGAACACTTTGTCAATAATGAGTAAAGACCTGTTATCTTAAAATAAACATGCACTCCAGTAAAAAAGTCGGTAAAAGTTGCAAAAAACTGCAACTTTACAGACTAATTAACTTTTCTTAGGCCATCAGACTGTTTAGATAATTGTAGCAACGTGTCTGTAATTATTAGTAAAATAAAATTCGTAAAAAAAAAATTAGTAAGCTTTACTAAAGTTTAGTAAAATTTAAGTAAACCCTTAATAGAAATGGATTTGCTAAAGCAAGCATTTTTTTTATTAAAAATTTGTAAATTTTTTTAATTAATATTTATTTTACTATCCTATGGAATTTTCTTTATATTTTAGATAAAAAAAAATTTTCGAATTTAAAGAAAACGTTGGTCTCAACTAGGAAAAACAAAATTAGTAAACATTTTTGGTAACTTAAAAAAAAATATTTTTATAAAATCTGCAACGAAAATTAGTAAAAAAATTTTAATTTGTAGATGGAGAACAAGACAAAATTTTACTAAAAAATGAGTTTGTACTTAAAAATAGTACAAAAACTGTAATTTGGGATATAAAACGTTTTTCTAATTTTTCTACTTTTTTAATTTGAGTGTAGTAGAATTCAGTTTGTTATTTTTACTACATTTTTAATTTGTTTTACAATACTGCTATTAATTGTATGTTAGTTCTTTTGACCGTTTTTTACAGTTGTTTTTACTACATTTTGTAGTTGTTTTTACTACATTTTGTAGTTGTTTTTTTAGTAGTTGAAAATTTTTAGATTTTTAGTAATTTTTATCAAAAATGTAGTTACATTTGTAGTTATTTCAACTGTCATTTTAACTAATTTCTACTTACATAGTTTCCTGAGTGTAGAAACGACTACGGCCGATTTAACTATAAAAAGACCTTTGGAAAATTCCCAATACACATTATCACTTACAATTTTTTTTATGTCTAAAAGTAAACTTTTTTTGGATCTAGTTATCTTTTAAAGAGGCGTCAGATTATGTGGACACAATTTTAGCGAAATTGTTTGTTCAAACAACAAAAGTGAGGGCAGAAAAAGTAAAATTATTACAAAAAAATTCTTCAATTTCTCACAAAAAACTTTTCTTAATATCCCATAACTCAGAGCAATTAAATTATTTTAACATTCTTTTTAAATTATTGATAAGGGCTACAAAGCAAGTTCCAAATACTGTAACTTTTATTTTTAACTGGTTTGCTACTAGCAACTAGGATACTAGAGATGCCAAGAAAAGAACTATTAGTCACACGTTGTTCGGATTCCATTTGTAAGCAAAATAATGAGCCGATCGCTTAAATATTTTGCTGACATTAAAGATAAATTGATAAGAACAAAGTTCAGTGTCGTTAGCAAAAGCATTTGTAATTGAAAATGGGTGTCGGATTTTTTTTTTTCGATCTAGCTAATTATATAAAGACTGACGATTGAGTCTTGTAAAGAGGTATGTTTGATTTTTTACTCTTAAGGTACTGGAACAATCGTCCACAAGTCGAACAAACTCAAAAAAAGTTGAGTTAATTTTCAGTTGAGCTAATTTTTTCTGTTGTTATTGTTTAAATCAGTTATTTAGCTAAAGTTATTAGTTATCTCATTTCACCTCAAAAACAAATCTCATCCGTATTTGAACTAATTTTTCTACCTAAAATTTAGTAATACTAGAGAATTACTCAAATTAAACCACAATTGTTTTCAAACCATTATATTTTGGTATCTCCGCTGTGGTTATTTTCTTATATTTTTTTATTTTATAATCATAAAATAGGTTATATCTCGGAAACTAAGCGAGATAGAAAAAATATGATTCAAATGTTGATTCAGCTAAATTCTTGGTCAATTTAACTACAACTGTCCACTCAAATATAGTTCTTACAAAATTTAGGTGACCTAAATTTAACACACTGTTATTCTCAACTGCATTGAAGATTCTTATTTCAAAAACTTGATAAGCCACACTTACTGTTTTATTGATTTTTGCTGTTTTCTAGGTATCGATTGATTAATATTTGATAGATGTCTTGCTTAAACACTTATTGCAAGTAAAGGGTGTCCCAAGAAGAGCGCAATTTTTAAATTTTAAATAAAACACAGATATTTATATATATCGTAAAGTAGACAGAATGAGGTTATGTATGGAACAATATATCGTGCAGATGGCCGCCGCGGCTTTGCTGGCATGCACACGATCTTTTAATGAAATTTTCAATGACCGTTTTGCATGAATGCTGCGGTATTTCATTAATGCAGCGTCCAATTTCCTCTTTTAAGGCTTGAGTCGTCGTCGGCTTATTCGCGTAAACCATCGACTTCAAAAAACCCCAAAGAAAAAAATCTAATGGTGTTAAATCGCACGATCTAGGCGGCCAATTCTGATCTCCAAAACGCGAAATAACACGACCGGAAAATGACTGATGCAGCAATTGAATTGTTTCTCTGTGTGACATGTGGCGCCGTCTTGTTGGAACCACATGCCCTCCACATTCATTTCTTCAATTCTAGGCAAGAAAAAACTGGTTATCATTTCACGATACCGAACACCATTGACTGTTTGCGCTTGACCTGCCTCATTTTCATAAAAAAAAGGTCCAATGATTCCTCCAGCCCAAAAACCACACCACACAGTGACACGTTGAGGATGCATTTGCTTCTCGTGAATCACTCGAGGATTTTCCTCACCCCAAATGCGACAATTCTGCCTATTGACGAAGTCATCAAGATGAAAATGTGCCTCGTCACTGAAGATGATTTTATCGGCAAAATCAGCATTTTCCATTTCACCATTTTGGTAAAACAATTTCGCAATGAGAATGCGTTGTTAATTCGTGTAGCGCTCCATTTTTACTAACCTCGTACCTTCTACTAGCAAACAATAACAATTGTTCAAATGTCAAACAATGACACTTCGAATGTTGCCAGATTTAAAAATTGCGTTCTTCTTGGGACACCCTTTACCTACAGTATAAACGTTCTGCAAAAGCCATAATGGTTGCATTTTTTTAACCTTTAAAAGGCGAAAACAAACTAAAAATAAAATGTGGCTTATTAAGCTTTTCCAATACGCCCTTCATATGTATTCACACTGTTAGCGTCCTTTTGTATGAAAAACAGACACAAAACTCTTCCATGATTGATTTTTTATATGTCTTATAAGGAGGATGGGGTCTTTCACAGAGGTGCACTTGTGCGGAAAGCTTTCTGTCTGTTACTCACTTGGGGATATCAAGAAGCGATTCCTTTGTCGAACTTCCCAAGCAGCTCACTACTTCCGGTCTTTCACCAAGTATCCCCTGAGAATGCGGTACAGGCGCCCGTCTGGCCGCAGCTAGAGTGAGAAGGCGCAGCTGAGTAACCTGATGGGCAAGCTAACACCGTCTCAGGTAATTAGGTGACAACTGTCGCTGAAACTCAACTGTTTTCATGCCGCTTTCTTCGGCTAGCCTGCCTAGAGGTTGTTGGCAGCCCCAACACTAGGATCGGACAAGGTGGCCCAATCAGTCGCTTTGTCCTAAACAACAATTATTACTGAAACCACAACTAATATCGATTTGTGGCCCTTTGTTCCTCTTTAGGAACCATAGGACATTATATATAAGAACATTATATATAAGAGTTGTACTTTATCATTTTCCTCGTCTCTACTACATCTTGACATGCCTCTACATCTACTCGATTCTGCGTATATCTTTCAATTTGGTTGTTGTGCACACTATTAATGTGCATATCAGCATAATTTTTTTAGCAAAATAAATTAGTAAAATATTAGTAAAACATTGGTTCAAATCAGTTAAGTGCTGAATAAATATAACTAAAATTATAGCTGAAAACACAATTTAAGCAAAAAATTTGCTGAGAAATAGTACACTTGATTTACAAGACGTTTTACTAACTTTTCTACTAACTTTTTTTTTAAGTGTACTACAATTTGACATGGCGCGACATCTATTTCAATCTGGTTGTCGTCCACACTATTGATGTCCAAAATAAATTAGTAAAACATTAGTAACATATTAGTAAAACATTAGCGCAAAACAGTTAAGTGCTGAATAAGTATTACTAAAATTTTAGCTGAAAACATAATTTTAGCAAATAATTTGTTGAAAAATAGTATACTTGATTTACAAGACGTTTTACTAACTTTTCTACTAACTTATTTTTCTGTATTTTAAATGCGATTTTTGAATTTCAATAAAATTTAAATTTTTCTTCCAAATTTATATTTTCTATGCAATCTTTTCTGAATTCCATTTAAAAGGTGTAAAATCTGTTAAAAATTTACTTACAATTATCTGTTGTGGCCATAGAATTTTCTTCATTTAAATGATTCTCATTCCATGATCCCTGAGAGTTTTCCGTTTCTGAATCCAAAGGTCCATAGTCATGTAAACTGTTGCCGGTGCTAACATCGCCGCCATAAATATTTATCAATGTTGTGTTGTTGTTAGGCGATATACCAGCAACAGTTGTTGTTGCTGCGGATGATGTTATCGTACTATTGTTGTTATTATGATTTGAAGTATTCGTTGTGATCGAATTGTAGGAACCCAATGGTGGTGGTATAAATCCCGCCTGATATGGTGCATTTATAGGCTCGCTTACTAACTGTGTAAATGTTTCTTCTATACTTTTGAGCGTTGTAGGTGTTAGGGTGGGCGTGGTAAGTGTCGGGACACCTGTTTGCATACATTCCATTGAAACGAGCTAAAATAACACAAAGAAAAGATAAGGAAATTATTAAAACAAGTGTTTTTTTTTTTATTTTATTCGAAGAAGATATTATAAATAATAATGCTTAAATATTAAACTACTAATATTTATTTGAAAGGCGTTTCTTGACCCCTTTTACTTTTTCATTTCCGCTGAACATATTTTGTTTTTGTTTATTTTGTTTAACATGAGCTTCTATTTTTTTGGTAAAGTCTATTTTATGTGTTTTTGTTTTTGTTTAAGTTTAAAGTTGTGTAAACAATTTTGGGGAAAAACTTTGGAAAAACACACATTTTTAACACTTTAATAAAAACTATTAAGGAATGATTGATTTTATGGTTTCTCCAAATAGATAACCATTATGTTTAGGGGAAAATAGGATGAGGTGGGATTTTTTTTACATGTTTCAATATATTTGGAAAATGTAACGATTGCAAAAGTGTTGCTTAACATGGCACTGATAAGATTTTCAAATACGTTTACTTAAAACCAATTTTAACTCCCGAAAAGTAGGCTTTTGGAAAATATTCAAAAGCCTAAAAGTATGCTTTAAAAACATGTTTAACTAACTTTAAGCGACTAAAATTATGCTTTAAAAACGCGTTAAATTGCCTTTAAAGTAATCTTTAACCCATTATTCACTGCCTTTGCAACACCAACTTTGAAAGCCTGATAATTTTGGATAGGAGAGAGATATAATAACGCAGTAAAAAGTCTGGATAATTTGAGGTCTTTGCTATACAAATACATAAAAAAAAGATCAAAAACTATTGTTCCAGGTTTGTCATATAATTATTTAAAAAATACGATTTTTAGAAATTTATAGAAAAACGACCGGTGGTATAGAAGTTAAATGCTGATTTGGTTAAACATTTAAAAAAAAAAAAATTTGGAATGAGGAAAATTTGATAGGATTAGAAATTTTCCAAACTTGTAAAAACTTTAATAAACAGAAAATTCTTGTATTTAACTTAAAAAAAATGACTAAATACACCAAAATTTTCAAAAATCGTCCAAATCCGATAGATAAAATTGTGCATTACAGTTCAATATATATTTGCTTAATTAAAATTATAAAAATTATAATTTTGAAAACAATCTTAAGGCCTCATTAGTTTTTACTTTCTGTTGCCGTTCTGTGTCGTTCTGTTCTGTAGGTAATATTTTGTAATTACTTTTTCTGTGAAAGGAATCAGCTGTTTTCAAAAGTAAAAGAAACTCCAACCAAAAACTTTTAAATCAGGGATGATAAATGCGATTTTAAAATAGTACCAACATGCATATAAAATAGTACTTTTTCGGCATCAAAAGTAAAAAAAAAAAATTTAAATATAAATTAACGAACAAATCTTTGTACCCTCCAAAATGAACAATTACAAATAAAACAACAAAAATATATTAAAAAAAAAAAATATGTTAAGATGTGAAAACAAAATTTTGAGGTGAAAAACTTTTTTGGCTGTAAAAAAATAAATTGTGTCGTGAAAAACATTTTTGAGGTGAAAAAAAATTTTTTTTTGTGGAGAAAAAAAAAATTTGCGGTGAATTTTAAATATTATCCACCTCTTAGCGTCTGGTGGAAAAATATGACGTTATATTTTATACATCAGACACTACAATGAATTCTAATAATATACAGTGCATTATACGCCAATTTGTATGAAAAATTTAGAGGTACTTTCACACTGTCACTAATTACTTTTGAACCGCTGGACCGATTTTGCTCATTTTCAATACCAAACTTTTCGGAAAAAATGTACATAAAGCTATGTAAAAACGAGCAGTGCGTACTAAGAAAATTAGCTGATTTTGATTTAAAAAATTATTAAAATTTTGAGATTTTTTCTTAAATTCACCAAATTTTTAATATTTTTTGAACGTCCTATTAATTTTTGCTGTATTGAATTACGTTTCTCACAGTTTTTTGTGAATGCAATCCTTGTGATTGGTAGCAAACAAATTTGTTCGTGAACTCATTCGAGTTTAAAAACTCGCAGCTAATAGTCAATTTCACATTTTTATAAGATTTTTATTATTTATTTTTTTCAAAATCAAAATTAGTTAATAATAATTATAACCCTTAGTGATTGAATTCAATAGTTGGTTTAATCGGTTAATAAAACTCTAATATAATCAAATGTAATCCGTCGCACTCAGTGAAATCATGTGATTGAATTCACAGCATTTGGTTCCAAATTAATTCATTGTTCATATAGGACTGCAAATCGAATTAATAGTTATTGAATTTTAAAGGGACCAAGAAATTCATACATAGAAAAATTTGTAAATCGTACTAAATGAGTCATAGGAGTATCATGGTACATTTGAGGTTCAAATAGTACCATAAAAAGTACTATAGTACCAACTTTATCATTCCTTATTCAAATATTGAAAAAAAAAATTCACAACAAACCAATACATACGCACTTTAGGCTGTCTTTTAACGTTGAATTCTATTTTCAATAGAATTGTCCGCAACAGAACAGAACGAAAAAGTGAAAACTAACCACACATACAGACTTTCAATTGAACAGAAACAAAACAGCTGATGCGTAACAGAACAGAACGTACAAACTAATTCTGCCTTTAGCCCGTCAAGTACATACAAAGCGTCAAAATTTGAATTTTAACTATGAATGGCACCGCTAGGTGGTGTAATAAGTATACCAAAACTGCAGAAAAAGCTTATTAAGACAGCATTACATCTTTCTACAAAATTTCGTTAAAAAATTTACACGGTATCGATGAGTGCTAAAAAATAGGTAAAAATCACGTTAAATTAAAACAGAAAAGTACTATATTTCCTAACAGTTGTTTAAGGCAGTTATTTTTAATATTGTAGTAAACAACTACCAAGACAGTAATATTGCAGTAAACAGTTTAAAAATATATTTTTAAAAATTTCATAAAATGTTTGTAAAAAACTAAAGTGAATTTTAAATTTAAAACCCGTTAAAAGTATAGTATCGTGTTTAACTAAATTTGAGGTAAATGTAGCAAAAAAAAAATTGTTAATATTACAGTTTTTGTTTGCTGTTTTTAGTCTAAATATATTTTATAAATTTTTTTTAAACATTTAGCAGCGTAAATTGCTATTTTCAGTTTACGCAAATTCAACTCGAATATAACTAAACTGTTAAAGGTTTATTTCTTTGAGTGTAAAAACACAAAATTTTAGTTAAATATTTTTTATATATTAAAATATTATTGAAATGATTTCGATTATTTTTTGAAAATTCATTCTAATTTTAAATTTTATTTTTTTAACGTAAAAATCAACACCTGAAAAGATTAAAATTTCTTCCACGCACGCAATAAAAAATTAAAAAAAATAATTTTTCAATGTAGACCTTTTGGCTTCTCTCCACAAATTAATATTTCACAAAAACTTAAACTGAATACAATAATTAAGTTTTTGAATTTATTTTCTAATATATTAAATTGTATATGCAATATAATGACTTGTCACAAAAATTGTTAATGGGTCACACCTACACGTGATATAAATATTGTTTTTTTTTTCAACTCGTACACTCATAGAAATAAACATGTGCAAATAGCAGAAAAAGCTACTAAAAATTAGTTAAAAATTACGTTGCAGTAAAAACTGCTGAAAAGAATAGATTTTTTTGCTAAATATTATTACAATAAAAACAGCAAAAATAAAAAAGGCAACTTTACAAAATTTTAGTTATATTTGAGTTGCATTTTCAAGTGGAAATAGCAATTTAAGCTGCTGAAACTAGCAAAAGCGTTTGTAAAATTATCAAAAAATTTTAAATAGCAATTTACTCTGCTAAATCTAGCAAATATTTTTACTAAATATGTGTAGACTTTGCTATATTTGCCTAAAAATATAGTAGAATGCTAAAAACAGTATATTTTGCTAAAATCAACAGAAATTATTTATAAAAAATTGTAGATTGTTGATTTGAGAAATGCAGATTTTTATTTGCAGTAAAAAAAAGTTTAAAAATTTAAATTGATTTATAACTTTTTTGTCAACTAATATTTAGCAATTTGTTTGCTGATTTTTTTTTAACTAAAATGTAGCTCAAATATAACTAAATATTTGTAGATTCAACAGATTTATTTTTGCTTTTCTTATCTTGCTAATATTAAGCAAAAAATATGCTGACTTTAGTAGTTTTTTCTGCAACGTAATTTTTAACAAATTTTTAGTAGTTTAAAACAAAAATGTTTATTAATTTTTTCTGTTAGTGTTTGTACGCGTTTTTAAATTGTAACTATTACTACTATTTTAAAAATTTGTAATAAAAGTTAAAAATTAATAATTCGGGAAAAAATTTACAAATTGTTAAGGAATGTATTTTGGTTTTTTTAATTATTTACAAAGTCATACTTTTTAGATTTTACTGCACTGGCAGAAGAAGCTTAAGTTTTCGTTTAAGAAAAAATTTCAACATATTTATAAAAAGTTTCATTTGGACAAAATTTTATTAAGCGTTTTAAAAATATATGATGCATTTTTTGTATCAGTGTAAAAGAGTTTTTTTTTTTATATTTTCCATATTCTCTTATATTTGTTTGTTTCTTCTTTAAAATTTTTATTTTTAAATAATTTATTGCGGCTTTTCCGGTTTTCTTCTTGTTTTTCAATATTTCTTTCAATATTTAAGATATTAAATTTTATTTACATTTTAATTGTTTATTTCTCTCTATATATATTTTGCAATTTAACTAATTTGTATAAATTTATTTATTTTTATTGTTATTTTTTCGAAGAAAAATACAACAAAAAAATTGCGCACACGTTTTAGATGTTATTTTTAAAGATGAACTCGTTCAAATTGTATTAACCCTTTAACAGGCAAGCCCGCCTCCAGGTCATAAGTGGGCCAAATGATGTTTTTATACTAAGAATTTTAGCTATTTCGCTAAAAAACTAAATTTACAAAATATTTTGTGAAGTAATTTTTTGTTTGGAAGCGAGAAAACGTTTAAGAAAAAATTTCGTAAAATTTCTAAAAATAAATATTTTGAAATGAACACAATTTTTAAAAAATCTGGAAAATATATTTATGTTGACTAGAAACCGTTGATACTTAAACTTTTAAAAAAGCTCTAACTTTGGTCCAAGGAAATACAGGATTCCAAAGGATACCTGAAAGGACATCACCTTAACTTGAAAACGTATTGACGGATTTTTATGAAATTTCGTAGAAAACTTATATTATGTATTATTAGCAAAGCCTTTACTCAATATATGTTGAAGTTAAGGTGCGTTTTCGCTTAATTTCGTGTTTTCCAAAAAATTAAAATGGATATATCTTCTTAAGTCAAAGGCCAAAAAGTGTAATTTTTGGACTGTGGTTATAAATTAGTAAGAGGAATAATGTATGCCAAAGGTTAATAACCTTTATGAATTAGTTTTTGAGATTTGCTCTAAACCTATTTTGGCCCATATCGCCTAAAATACACTCAAAAAAATAAGTTAGTAAAACGTCTTGTAAATCAGGTATACTATTTGTTAGCAAATTTTTTGCTAAAATTCTGTTTTAAGCTAAAATTTTTGTTATACTTATTCAGCACTTAACTGTTTTGAACTAATGTTTTACTAATATTATACTAATTTATTTTGCTAAACAAAAATTGTGCCATAAGCACAATAATAGTGTGGACGACAACCAGATTGAAAGATATACGCAGGATTAAAACAACTTAAATTTTGCGTTGTCACCGGCTTGTGAAAATAATTGTCTATTAATTAAATAAAAGACAAAATAAAATATTTAAATTTAATATGTATTTCTAAACTAAATGTTTATAGATTAATAATCTAGTGTGGTCAAATTGCAAACAAACATATACAGACATGTAGACAGAGTAAAGCGAAAGACAAAGACACACATCTTAGGTAGATTTTTATGGTTCCTTTTCTTATTGCAAAAAAGTGTTGGTTTTTTCGTTTCGTTTGTTTTTGTTTATTTTTTCGTTTTGTTTCGTTTCTATAATTATCTTCGGCAGTTGCGTTCTTTAAAAGAAAGCATCATTTAGACAACCATTCATGTAAGTAGTTGAAAGAAAATTTTTGTTATGTTATATATATTTATTTCTATATATTTTCAGATATTAAATTAATTCATGTCGTCAATGTGGGAAAATGAAAATTTTTATATTTCGTAATTATTGTAAGTTATTTTTAAAAGAATCACAAAAATATGTTTTATGATTTTCAGCAAATAAATTAACTAAATTACAATTTTTCTACAAATTTTTTGCGTTTTCTTCAGTCTACTAAAATTTAGCAAAAAATTTATTAATTTTTAGCAAGGCTTTTGTATTTCTAATCCACTAAGTGTTAGCAAAACTTTTGCTGAATCTACTAATTTTGTTGCTAAAAATCAGCTCGCTGATTTTTAGCAAAAGATTTTGCTGACATTAGCAATTTTTTTGCAAGCACCCTCCTAACTAAAATTTTGCTGACTCAGCAAAATTTTTTGCTGACTGTACAACTTTTTTTTTGAGTGTAGGTAAAGAAAAAAAATTTGGTACAAGAGCATATTGTTTATTTTTAGTGCCGAACAAGTGGTATAAATTTCATTGCAAAATAGCTTAGGCCGGTTTGAGGGTTAAAAAAAAAAAAAAAAAATAATGCTGTTTGCCTTTTTTTATATTTTTTTTGCTGCTAAAAGGCAAGACCAGTCAGCAAATAAAACAAAAAAAAAATATTTTAATTAAGACTAATTAAACGCACTTGTTTGCTTTAATTTTTTAGATAAAATATACAAAATTAGAAAAATAGTTTTGGAAAAAAAAACATGGAAACTATTAAAAGAATTCAGATGGCATATTAAATTCTCCGTAGCAAATTTTGTTTAAAAACCATTGTAATTTTAAAAATAAATCAGTTAAAAATTTAGTTTTAAAAAACTTTCAAATTTGTCAATTAATTACAAAAAAAAAATATATAAATTTTAATTTAAATTTCATACCTCATTTATACTACAATCAAAAACTAGTAGTTTTTAAATACTTTGTTTTTGGTTTAAAATTTTGATAAAATTTTACAATTAAATACAATAGTTTTGAAAAACAACTACATCATTTCAAGATTAATATCGGCAAATATCACCTTAATATCAGACGGAAAAACTGTTGTTCAGCTAATACGTATCAAAGTAAAATTTTTATAGTAAATTTAAATGAGAAAAAGTTTTGGTAAATCAAAAGTTATCACCGACATTAAGAAAACGCCAATTATAATTGGCTATAGTAAAATGTAAAATGCATTAGTAAATTGTAGATTTTTATTGTAAAAGAGGAATGCATTTTCAATGAAGCTTTAGCCAGTGTAGAATCCAAATTTTTGTAATAACATTCGAATATGCATATATAGTAACATGGAAATCAGCCTATATAACGATCAAATAGTAGTAGTAACATCTGAATATATACAGTAACATCCAATAACATTTGAATATACATAGTAACATGCAAATCAGTTAGTTAAGTTATACTTACTCAGCACTTAACTGTTTCGAACTGATGTTTTACTAATATTATACTAATGTTTTACTAATTTACTTTGCTAAAAAAAATTGTGCTGACAAGCACATTAATAGTGTGCACGAAAAACAGATTGAAAGATATACGCAGAATGAAGTAGATGTCGCGGCATGTTAAGATGCAGTAGAGAGGAGGAAAATTATAATAAAAAGTACAACGCTTGTAAGACATATAATAAAATCAACCATGGAAGATTTTTGCATCTGTTTTTCATACATAAAACCAAATTTTTCGTTGCCACCGGCTTTTGAAAGAAATTGACTATTAATTAAATAAAAGAAAAAATAAAATATTTAAATTTAATAAAGATTAATTGCGTATTTCAAAAATAAATGTTCATAGAGATTAAAAATCCAGTGTGCTCAAATTGAAAACAAATATACAGACAGGTAGACAGGTAGACAGACTAAAGCGAAAGACAAACCAACACATCTTAGGTAGATTTTTATGTTTCCGCTTTCTTATTGCAAAAAAGGCTTGTATATTTTATATTTTGTTTTTCTTCTTCTTTCGTTTCTATAATTATCTACGGCATTTGCGTTTCTTTAAAATATAGCATCAATGATCTAAGTAGTTGAAAGACTATTTTGTTTATGTTATATATAATTATTTATATTTTTTTTTAGATATTACATTAATTCATGTCGTCAATGTGGGAGTATGAACATTTTTATATTTTGTAACGTAGTGTAAATTATTTTTAAAAGAATAACAAAAATATGTTTTATAATTTTCATTAAAAAAAAAAGAAATAAAATTTAGCTGACTCCACAAAATTTTTTGCTGACTCGAAAAATTTTTTTGCTGACTTTACTAACTTTTTTTGAGTGTAGTTATGCAATAGTAAAATTCAATAAAAGTGTAAATGAAAATTTAAAACGAACTTTTAGATGTACTATGCCACAATCAATTACAAATATTTGTGGTACCATGTAAATCAGAATGTATAACGTTCAATAAGAAAATATTTTTTGTATATCTGTTTTAATAAAAAGAATTTAAGAAAATACAAATTGTAAATCAGAAATTATCAAATGTATTTCAGATAAATTTTGAATATTTCATGCAATTTCTTTATGTTTTTACACAAACTAACGTTACTGACTACACCGCTTGAAATTTTTTTTTAAGTTCCTCCGTTTGCTAAAACTGGATTTTTTTGGCAATTAATTCGAGGAGAGCCGAAAAAATGAAAAATCTCTCGCTTAAAGGCCTGGCCAAACCGGTAAAGTAGCAACTTGGAATTTGGTGTATATGTTCCCTCGGCCGCGTAGACATCCGCTTAGACAGAATTTTTGGAAATTTTTTCGTGGAGGTGCAAAATGGAATAAGTCTTTCTCTTGGCGGCCTGCCCATACGGCTCGAAATATTTAAGTTTCAATACGTGTTTCACAGATATTGTACTTTTTTGAATTTTTGAAAGGAACGACGAAAATGAGGAATCATAAATGAAGATCTCGCCCCTTAACGGCATGTCTAAACCCCTGAAGTAAGGAACTTGAAATTTAATATGAATGTTCTTTCTCCCGAGAAGACATTCGGATTTTTAGCCATCCCCACTTTTTATTTAGAAACCTTAAATTTAAAATATGTGTTCACTGTGGTCTGTGCTACATGTGAACTACATTTATATGTGAAGATTAAATGTTTTATTTTCTTTTAGAAACGTTAAGAAGAAGAATAGACGTTTTTCTCTAAAAATTATAAACACTATTAATTTTTAAATCAGACCAGTCTAGTTCCAGCCTTTTTATGAACAGGCTCATCAGTGATTTTCCATTTAAATTGTATTATTATTTGTGTCTTATAATTGTCAAATAGTCTCTATATGATAAATTTGTCAACAACCTGCGGCTGTAAGAATGAAACCTGCGCTCATCTTACATTACAAACGTAACAACACCAAGTCATGACGTTTAGCGATTACGCCCAAGTATGGCCTCTGCCATTGTATATTATACTCAGAAGTGACAATACTAACAACACAAATATTCTATTTTTAGATTTTTGTTTATTTTTCTAATCTCCTCATTGACTTCTTTTTATAGATTTTTACATCTTATATTTGCTGAATATCATATCACATTTTTCAATTTAATGTTTTTTTTTCGAAAGCATGTGACAATGGATAGTTACAATTGACAATGAATATTTATAATTGACAGTTTATTTTTACAATGGATATTTACAATTGAGTGTAAAAATTTACAATTGGCATTTGATAAATGTCGGTTTTTATTGCTCATTTACATTTTTTTTAACTGTTGTAGCGTTATAATGAATGATTGGCATGTGACTTCATATATTTGAAACTGAAGAGGGAGATTTAGACTTGATATTAGTTGAACTGCATTTATATTTTCTCATTTACAAAAATATAAGTTGAATTACAAATGATTACTCAATTCGTAAATTATATTAACAAAATGTCAGTGATAATTTCTGAAAACTTTTTATATTTGCTGAAATACATTTTACTAATCTGAATATCATTTTACAATTGATAAAACTCAGTTTTATCTGCCGATATTAATCTTGAAATGGTGTAGTTTTTGGTTATAGTATAAATCAGGTATTACAAAAAAAACTAGTTTTTAAAAATTCAAGAGCAATTTTTTTTTAATTATTTAAGATAATCGTGAGAAAAATAATTTTTTTTCTATTTACCCGACGAAAAAAGTTTATATAAACTCATATATAGCTTGATATAATTATATATATGGCCATATGTAACGATATATATATACATCTCATATTTATTTTTACGCACATTTTTAATACAACGCTATATATCATAACATATCGTTATATCTCATGTTATATACAAGTTGATCTTTTTTATCTCATCATATATACTTGATATAGCTAAATATGAGATCATACATACTTAAATATACCATGTATAAATATATATAAGTATATATGATACAATAAAACAAAACAAGTAGCATCACTTTTATATATAATAATAAATGGCATCACATATAATTCTATATAAATATATGTGTTAGACTTAAAAAGAAAAATTCTTTCACTATCACAAAAGTAAAAAAACTACTCTTAAAAAAAAAGAACTTTAAGTCAGAAAATCATAAAAAAAAACAATGAGAAACTCAAAAATCTTAAGATAAAGCTGTTTTAATGTTTAAACTCGGAAAATTCAAAAAACCTAAAACTTGATAATTGTATATAAACATATATGATAGAAACAAGAATAAAATTCTATTGAAAATTCTTTAACATATAATTATATATAGCATCACATATTAGTAAAATTGAAATCTCGCCTATTTTTCCAATCCATTGATTTATATTTAATTTGTCATTATTATTTGGAATGTGAAACAAAATAGTAGTGCGGATTTCCAAAGAATTTTATGAAGTTATATCAAGTTGAGAATGATCTTCTAAAATTGCATTTCATTTTGATCCTGATGATCCTCACAAGATTTGTTTTCGTTTTTCTCTTACATTTGTTAACACTTAGTGTTTTTTATTTATAATAGTAAAATTTTAATTATGATCACAAACCTGACAATTCAAAATTAAATGCTGTATCAAATTTTATCAAATTATATAGAGCAATTCCATATGAAAGCGATCACCTTTTGGACGACCCCTCTCCGATTTTAAAATAAATAGTCTCAATCGATTGCCCAGCAAAAATAATGTACCTACATATTTTTTTTTTTTTTATAGTGACTGGTTTAGTGGTGGTGTGCACCACAGTCATGTGACAAAATTGAAGAATTCTTCATAAGGGACCTCATTGAAAGTTGTTTAAAGCGATCGCAACGAGTGATAGCTCGTTGGAAAGGTATTGAATCAGGCTTTAATTGAAAAATAAAATTTTCCTAATTTTTCTCAGAAATTTACCTTTTTTCCCATGAAAATTAAATTTTCCCATGAAAATTAAATTTTCCGATTTTCCACAGAAGCTCCTAAATTGTCCGGCTAATTTTATTTTTTTTGGATTCCTCATAATTTTTGCTTTAAGAATCAGCAATAAAAAAATGGGCCCCGACTCCTTGTTTGGACAGGAGAAGAGCATTTAAGAGACCACCTTGTTCTCATTGTTTTTATATTTTTTATAATTGAATTATTTTTAATTATTTAACAAGAAAAATAAGGAAAATTTTATTTTTCAATTAAAGCCTGATATCACTCGTTGCGATCGCTTTAGTAGTTTTTTTTTTAAACACCTTTCAATGAGGTCCCTTATGAAGAATTCTTCAATTTTGTCACATGACAGTGGTGCACACCACCACTAAACCAGTCACTATAGAGCAATTCCATATGACATGTGACAAAATTGAAGAATTCTTCTTTCCTAATTTTTCTTGTTAAATAATTAAAAATAATTCAATTATACAAAATATAAAAACAATGAGAACAAGGTGGTCTCTTAAATGCTCTTCTCCTGTCCAAACAAGGAATCGGGGCCCATTTTTTTATTGCTGATTTTTAAAGCAAAAATTATGAGGAATCCAAAAAAAATAAAATTAGCCGGAAAATTTAGGAGCTTCTGTGGAAAATCGGAAAATTTAATTTTCATGGGAAAATTTAATTTTCATGGGAAAAAAGGTAAATTTCTGAGAAAAATTAGGAAAATTTTATTTTTCAATTAAAGCCTGATTCAATACCTTTCCAACGAGCTATCACTCGTTGCGCTCGCTTTAGTAGTTTTTTTTAAAACAACTTTCAATGAGGTCCCTTATGAAGAATTCTTCAATTTTGTCACATGACAGTGGTGCACACCACCACTAAAACAGTCACTATAAAAAAAAAAAAAATATGTAGGTACATTATTTTTTGCTGGGCAATCGATTGAGACTATTTATTTTAAAATCGGAGAGGGGTCGTCCAAAAATTTGCCAATTTTGGTCGTTTTCATATGGAATTGCTCTATATAACGTGATGAAATAAGATAGACACATATTTCGGATCAAATTACATCCGAAGAGATACCATGGGATCTCATGAGATAAAGTTATGTATGCCATTTTTCGGATCAGCTATGATGTCATAATGAATTATACTGATTATATATACCCATATCGGAAGTTTTTTTCATCGGGAACTAATTATTTTTATTAATATAAGTATAATTACTAGAAAGGTGTCGTATAGTTTATTCTTTTGTTTATTAAGTATATTATTAAATAATGCGGAATAAGTTCTAATGCAATATAATTAGTATACAATCTAACTTTTAATTAGTTTTAAATCAGCATCAAAATATAAGAATTAGAATGCTATAATTTATTAAATAATAAAAACAAAAAATAGCTGCCGTTGTATTAAATGTTTTTATATTTCGAAGAAATTTTTACTCTTAATTGTTGGTTACTAAAAATAGTTAATTTCGCAAAATATAACCTCTTATTTAAGACACATATATTAAGATTAAAGCAAAATAATCTTTAAAAATTAAAAAGATTTCCATTATTAAATGAAATAAAAAGAGAATTAAAATAAAAACTTTGTTCGTTAAAAAATTTTCTTTTTTTTAGAAATCACAATAATTTTTAAAATTAAAAGAGAAACCTTTAGAACGAAAAATTAAAAGCCAAAAAAATTTTAACCCATTTGGAAAAAAATATTACATATAAAATATTGTTTTTTTATATGTAAAATTTTAAAAAAATGTCGCCAAAATAAAAAATATTCCAAAATTTTAAGAATGACAATACATATAAAGAAACCACCAAAAATGTTAAATAATAGCCAAAATAAAAATAGTCCAAATTGAAAAAAATTACCGAGATTAAAAAAATTGCAGATATTGTGAAAAATTGTCAAAATTGAAAAAAAAACTGGCAAAATTAAAAAAAAAAAACACACCAATATTTAAAAAAAACGCCAAAATATAAAAAAAAATTAAATTGAAAAAACACCAATATTGAAAATAATCGCTAAAATTTAAATAAAATGTTTTGCTAAAACTTAGTGGATTAGAAATTAAAAAATCCTTGCTAAACATTAATAAAATTTTTGCTGAGTATTAGTAGACTGAAAAAAAAACTCAAAAAATTTGTAGAAAATTTTTACTTTAGTAAACATATTTTTGGGATTCTTTTTAAAATAATTTACAATACGTTACAAAATATAAAAATTTTCATACTCCCACATTGACGACATGAATTAATGTAATATCTAAAAACAATAGAAATAATTATATATAACAAACAAAATTATCTTTCAACTACTTACATCAATTTTTGTCTCAATGATGCTATCTTTTAAAGGAACGCTAATGCCGCAGAGAATTATAGAAACGAAACGAAAAAATAACAAAATGTAACATATACAACCCTTTTTTTGCAATACGAAAAAGGAAACATAAAAATTGTCCTAAGATGCATGTCTTTGTCTTTCGATTTAGTCTGTCTACCTGCTGTATATTTGTTATCAACTTGACCACTCAATTTGACTACACATTTAATCTTTTTTAAATTTAAATTTAAATATTTTATTTTGTCTTTATTTAATTAATAGACAATTACTTTCACAAGACGGTGAAAACGCAAAATTTAAGTTGTTTCAATTCACAATTTTGTTTTATGTATGAAAAACAGATACAAAACCTTCCATGGTTGATTTTTTTATGTGTCTTACTGGAGTTGTACTTTTTAGTATAATTTTCCTCATCACTACTACATCTTGACATTTAATTCATTCTGCGTATAACTTTTAATCTGGTTGTCGTTCACACTATTGATGTGCTAATCAGCACAATTTTTTTTAGCAAAATAAATTAGTAAAACATTAGTAAAATATAAGTAAAACATTAGTTCAAAACAGTTAAGGGCTGACTAAGTATAACTAAAATTTTAGTTTAAAACATAATTTTAGCGAAAAATTTGCTGAAAAATAGTATACCTGATTTACAAAATGTTTTACAAACTTTTCTACTAACTTATTTTTTTGAGTGTAGTTTATGATTATATAAAATCATTATGAGAAAATAATCCAGATGTGAGACTGATAGCGGAGACACAAAAAATTATTTTTTTGAAAAAAATTATGCTTTAAATTAACTGGCAAATTTGTAAATTTGAGAATCACGTATTACTAAATATCAGCCTGAAAAATTGGTTCAAATACGAATGCACTTTGTTCTTGTGGTGAAATAAGATACGAGAACATATTGTTGGACGAGTTTTAATAAAATTGTTTATAAAACTAATAATTTTTTTTTTCCCAAAGTGAATGAAAGATTTCTTAAACTTAATTAAAAAGATTTTTTTTTTATGAAAATGTTTTTAATGAAACATTTTTATTATTCGTATGAAATTTTTCATAAACAAAATGAAATTTTTACAAAATTATTTGAAAAACTACAATAATTTAATGAGAAGTGGACGCGTTCCAGAGACACCTCATATACACGCAGAAAAGCAACACTTTTGAATATGTTTGCAGGTAATTATATATATGTTTACAGTGATTCAGATTTTCAAACCTAAACAAAATTATATTTGCAATTTAAAAATTATTAGATATTATGTTTGGGACATACAAACATACTTATAATAAACATATATATATTTACAGCCAAACATATATGTCTATGTTTACCGGTAGACGGATTTCACTAGTTCCGAACATATATATGTTTACAGGTAAACATAATTATATTTGCAAGCAAACATGTAATATTAGAAACATGGGAAATGGAAATATTTTCCATACAATCGTATATTACCAGCATTTATATTTCCAGCGAGTTTTTTTTCAGCGTATATCGAATTCAAAAATTCATTGATATCAAGCAGATAATTCTCTCAGTGCGGATTGGTGGTTGTTAAGCATATAACTTGGCAAGGAATTTTCCTTTATTATAAATGTTTTAAAAATTTCTTGGTAAAACCAGTTCAGAAACTTGACGTAGTCTTTTTTATATTTTTAAATAATTTTAAAAAAGGCAAAAATATATTTTTTATGAGATTTTGGCAACCCTACAAAATAATTTTTAAAATTTGTTCAACTACAATTATAGTTTGAAATTAATTGTGCAATTGTATCTCGACATTAAGGCGGAAAGGGTTAAAAGTAATTTTTTAATATTTTTTTTATTTTCATTAGTACGGGTGAATATTTTCGAATTTAGTCTATTTTTCGGAAACAATGTAAGTAATAATTTTTAAAATTATACCTGTTGCATAAATAGCTCATTGGCAAGGAAATTGGCAATTTCACACGCGTCCATAGTAAGTTTATCACAATTATTATTGCTATTGTTATTATCATTACAATTATTATTAATATTTGATGTTGTTGGAATATTTGTATTACAAGCAGCAGCAACAGCAGGACTTGCTGTTGGTATGGCACAAGGTGTGCTAGAAGCACTGCAAGATGAAACAGGTGTGGTTAAATCACAAATATTATTTAATTGTAAATTTTGTTGCTGTTTTAATTGTTGTTGTAATAATTGAAAATGTTGCAATTGCTGTTGTTGTTGCTGCTGTGCTTGATTATGAGCCATATTATAATTATTGTAATTTTGTTGTTGTGCATAATTATTATTATGATTATTATTAATGTTATGATGTTGTTGCTGCTGCTGCTGCTGTTGATGGTGTTGCTGCTGATTTGTGGGAAAATTAAATAAATTTTCTCGTTGGTTATAATATTGATTTGGATTAAAATTAAAACCATTAGTAGTTGTGGAGCCCGACATACCAGAAGAGTTGGTGGAAGCAGTAGAAGAGAAAGAGCCTGGTGTGGCTAGTGAAGCCATTGCAGAGATATTTAGAGAGTTTGGTCTCTGGGGACGAGAGAGAGCACTATTATTGTGGTTATTGCTATTGTTAATATTGGTATTATTATTGTTGCTGTTGCTGTGGTTGTTGTTGTTGTTGGCATTGAAATGAAAATTATAATTGTAAGTATTTGTTTGATTTAAACTTAACATATTGAATTGTTGTTGTTGATTTTGCGGTTGTAATAATTGTTGATTAAAATGTTGTTGCTGCTGTTGTTGTTGTATACGTTGCTGTTGTTGATTAGCTAAATAACCGCCAAGCGTAGGTGCTGGTAAATTATTTATATTATTTACCAAGGAATTTGTTGTTGCAGTTGTTTTTGCTGTAACAACACTTGTGGGTAAATTATAAGAACTATTGCTATTAAATCTTTGGGTAGGTGTTGCTGTTGTTGCAGTATATGGTAGATTTTGTAATTGCTGTTGTTGTGTTTGATGTTGCTGATTTGAAGTGGATTTTGTGGTAGATTCTGTTGTTGATGATTCGTAACTAAATTATAGGGATGATACGCTTGGTGGTATTGTTTTAAATTTAAATTTTTCATATAGCTTAATTTTAAATACAAAACCTATTTTGAAAATATTAAAGCTTAGTTTTTTTTTTTGTATAGGGCGGATAAGGTTTAACTTTATATCTAAATTTACATTAAGATGACTAGTTTAAGGTATAGTAAATAAATTATTAAAATTACTTTAAAAAATTTAATTTAAAAATTATTTAAATAATAAATTAGCGTCTTTTTTTTTATTAATTATGTCTTAATTTTTTTTTGTTAAAATTTTTTTACACACTAACTATAAACTTTTCTCAGAAAAGATTTTTTTTGTTTAAAAATATAAAATTTTTTCTAAAAATTCTTAAAAGTCCGTTTCAATATTTCAATTCATAAAAAGATTCAAATTTTTTGTTTTTTTATTTTTAATTCGTTAATTTTTTCAAATGTTTGTATGAAAATTTATTTTTTTAAATTCTAAAATTTTTTTTCAAAATAATAAATTTTTTATATTTTCAAGTTAAAAAATTCATAAATTTAAACTATGAAAATCAAGCGCAATATTTAAGAGTTTTTAAACGTTTTTAAAATTTTCTTTTTTTAATTCGTTTTTAATTTTTTCAAAATTATAAATTTTTTATTCAAAATTATAAAATAATAAGAACAGAATTAATCAAATTTTTAAATTATATTAAAGCTTTTTCAAATTTTTTCAAAATTATTTTTTTATGGATTTTTCTAAAAATTATTCAAATATCAAAACGATTTTTTTTTTCAAAATAGTTTTTTTTGCAAATTACTTTTTTTCTTATAAATATTTCATTAAAATTTAAAAAATTTTTAGATTTTCAAAATTTTTTTTTGTTTTTGTATTAAGTTACAAAAAAAATTTGAAAATGTATTTAATATAAAATTAATAAAATTTTATTTAAAACATTTTCTAAAATTTAAAAAAATTTTTCAAAATATTTTTTTTCCCTTCAAAATATTATTTTTTCAAAATAGTTGTTTTCTATTTTTTTTATTTGAAATTGTACTTTTCATAAAACAATATTTACTTTTTCAAAATTATATTTTTTTTTTAATAAATTAAAAATTTACAAATTTATTAAATTGTATTTAATTTATTCAAAAGAAAAAAATAAAATAATACAAATTTTCAAATATATTTTTCTTCAAAATTATTTATTTTAAAATTATTTTTATTTATTTTAAAATTATTTAAATTTATTTAATTTTTTTAAATTATCAAAATTATTTTTGCCTTTAAAATATTATTTTTTTTTAAATAGTTTTTTCCAAATAAAATTTTTTCTTTTAAATTGTTATTTCGTTCAAAAATATTAAATTTTTCCAAACTATGACGTTTTTTAATTTATTTTAAAATTAAAAAATGTATTTAGTTTTAAAAATTCTCAAAATTTAATAAACTGAAATACTAAGAATTTTTAATTATTTTTTAATTTTTTAAATTATTAGAACTTTTTAAATTATCAAAATGATTTATTTATAAATATTATTTTTTAAAAAAAAATTGCTTTTGAATTATATTTTTTCTTTAAAAAACATTTCGTTTTTCAAAATTATCATATTTTGATTTAATTAAAAATTTGAAAATATATTTAATTGTATTTATTTAATTAAAAATTTGTTAAACCAATTTTCTAGCTATTTCGATGTTTCACGAAATTAAATGTTTTTTCTAGAAGTATATTTGTTTACTATTTAATTTTTAAAAAATTTATAAAAAATTCGAAAAATTTTATTTTTTTTTAATTAGTTATTATTTTTTAATATTTGTTTGCCTCTTAAAAGTTATTTAATATTTCGAAATGGTTTTAAATCGTCAAAATTGTTTAATTTTGAAATATTAAAAATAGCACTTTTATTCAAATTTTAAACATATTTTCTGATAAATAATTATTCGAATTCATAACGATTTTATAATTTTTGAAAATTTGAAATTATTTGGTTTCTTTATAGTTTAAAATTTTTAAATATTTTTTTTAAATTCTTTAATTATTTTTTTAAAATTCTTTTAATTAAGTTTATATAGTATATCTGAAAAAAAGGACCTTTCACAAATTCAGTATTATATATTTATTTTTAAATAGCAAAATATTCAAAAACAATAATTTTTTAAATATTGTATCTCTTAAATATAGTTTAAGAATTCTTAAACTTAAATTTTCTTTAATTTTAACTAAATTCTATGGCACGATTTTATTCGATATTATTTGGTTTGATTATTATCATTGCAACTTAAGTCGTTTTTTATAAAGTGTTCGTTAAAATCGTTTAAATATATTATATCGTTTTAAAGCTCGTTTTAATTATAATAATATTTATCAAATATTTTGACAGTCTTTTTCAGGTGGTTTTAATAATTTGTTATGATTGGTGAACACTTTTATTGGAAGCGGGTTTATAGTTTTGAAATTGTCCAAAATTTGGTCGTTATCGACCAATTGTAAAGATTTCAAAACCCACGTGATCATAATATAGTTTTAATAGTGTTTTTATTTGTTTATAATAGTTAAGATAATATTTATATTTTAATAAAAAGTTTAACAAACAAATTTAAATAAATAACTTTATAAAACATTAATTTAACAATAAAACAATTATAATTAAATGATAATTATATATTAAAAAATAACAGCAAAAGTCTACAAATAATTTTAAATATTTGTTATATAGCTTAAATGAAGTATTTTTTTTTATCTATTTGAGAAAATAACTTGATTTTTTTAATTAAAATATAATTTTTTATATAATTTTTTTTTTTTAAATATTTTACACACTTTTTTGTTTAATTTTTAATAAAAATATAATTTTATACATTTTTTTTTCATATTTTACACACTTTTTGTTTAATATTTTTAGTTGTTTTTGTGCACTGTTATAAATTGTATTGAGTTCACAGTTAACACTTTAACTGCTTATCAACTTTAACGGTTTAAATATTTATATTTTTTATTTAATTTTAAAATTTAATCAATTTTATTATATTTTTTAAACGAAGGCAATTGAGATTTTTTTTATTAGTGTAAAATTGATTTATTAGTGTAAAATTTTCAATGAAATTTTTTTTTAAAATAAACAAATTTAAATGTTTATTTTTTTAAACTATAAATTTATTTTTTTTTCAGTTTTTTTAAATTGTTTCACGTGTTTTTGTTGTTATTTCTCTCTCTTTTTAAAAATGTTCGTTGTTTGTTGCAAATTCCCATTTATGAGAGTTTTTGTATAAAGTTGTCGTTATTCGTTTGATGTTTTTTTTTTTTATTTTTAATGTAAAACAATATAAAGTGTTATATAATATTAAACAATATTTGTTTAATTACTTGTTATAATTTTTTTTAATTATATTTTTGTTATTATTATAATTTCTCTTCAAACCCACGCTGTACCACAAATTATTAAAGCTCTCTCTTTATGTGTTGAACTCTCTTTATCTCTCTCGTAGTGTAGAATTTTTCGCTCTAATGGTATATTTCTTAATGAGTTTCGTAATTATGGTTATGAGGTTATGATATTTATATTTTTTTATTATTATTGAATCGTAATTATTATTCGTTTTGATATTTTAATTTTGATATATTTTTGTTGAAATTTAAACTGATCCACCGCTTGTAATTTTTTTTTTTTTTTTGATATAATACGGGGTTTTAAGATAAATTTTATAATTTTTTTTTTTGGGATTTTATAAAAATTATATTTCGTTTTCGTTAGCTTTTATTTTTCGTTTTTCAATATTTTATTTTTTTTTAAAAAAATTTAACGCCCGTCAAATGTTACCGCAGTGGCTCGTTACTCGTTTGTGACTAAATTATACTCACAGAAACTAATTTTCTTTTAGTTTGAGATTTTTTTTTTTTATATATTTTATATCTGTGCAAAATTGAAAATTTAAAATATCTACATCATCACCAGAAACAGCAGCTAAAACAACAAGTCTCCACACACAAGATTCTATTTGGTAAGTTTTTTGCTATAATTAAATTTTATTTTCAAACTCAAGAGAGACGTTTTTTTCTAAATTAATTAAAGAAATAACAGCCTGCCTACACATTTCAATTAAAAGAATAAAAAATAATAATGTTTATGTAAATGTTAATTATTAATTAACATTTTATGAATAAATTAAAAATTTATATTAAAAAAATATGGCACATTTTCTGTAAGCTAAAATTTTAATTTTTTTTTTTTCTCATATCCAAACTCTTATACACGATCTTTTCTTCTCTTATAAACTTATATTCCCTCCCATTGTATGACATTTTTATTTCTGTGCAAAATGTTGTACACTGTGAAAATTATCTTCAAGATATTAATGAATTTTTGAAAAGTTGCACTAGTTGCTCCATTGAAACTTTTTATTAAATTAATGCCAATTTTCATAGTTTTTTTTATTTATTAAAAGTTTTATTCATTTAGTAAAGAAGTTTAATTAAAAAATTAGTTTCATAAAAAGGTTTTCATTAATTGTAAGCAATTGTTCTAGAACTCTTCCATTGAAACTTCTTAAATTAATGCAAGTTTAAAAGTTTTTTAAAGAATGGCCCAGTTATAATCTGGACGCATTCATAACGTTTTTACAGCGCCCCCAGTATATGAAATTTTAAACCATTTACATATGTTGTTGACAAGACATATACCGTTATTTGACATCATTTTCAAGTCTGTCATTCGAATAGTATTTCGTACAGACGCCATGGAACAAAAAAGATGTGAAGAAATTTTGCACACTTTCTTGGAAAATCCAACATTCAGTGGTTCGAAAAACAAACACATGAATCCTCCTAACTGCCCACAATTTTGACCAATCGAAAGTTATTGGGCAAATGTAAAAAATAAATTGAAAAAGAGTAATAAAGAAGCAAAAAATGAAGTTATAATGTTACAAAAATGGAACCAGAGTGCTAAAAAAGTAAAGCCGAAGGATGTGCAAAAATTAATGGGGAGCATCAACAAACATGTCCGTTCTTTTATTCGTAACAAAGAAAATTAATTTATTTGTATGATTTTCCTTAAAGCTGAATAAATTTCCTTTAACTTGGTGTATAATTTATAAAAATGTGTCTGTTATTTACAAAGTTATAACTACTTTTGTGCGTCCAGATTATAACTGGGCCATTCTTTATGTATTGTTGATCTATTAGGTTTGAGATCAGAATTAAATGTTACTATTACAAATAATACAAGTTTTCATAAAATTTTTGGGAAAAATGTAATTTTATTTATTAAAAGTTTCATTCATTCAATGAAGAATTTAAAAACTAGTTCCATAAAAATTATAAAGCTCTTCATTAATTTTAAAAAATTTTTCGTTAAAAAAAAAAAAAAAAAAAAAAAATAATTAGTGAACATTTTCATTATTTTTTGTTCACTAAAATTCTCTCTTGTGTAGGTACATTTTTTTTTGTAAATTTTTAAACATTTTTTTTATATATATTTTTTAGAAAATGTGTATTTTCTTTTGGTTTTCTTTATAGTATTTTCCGTTTTAAAATTGTTGCCAATTTCTTTTTTTTTTTTTAATTTGGTACTTTTTTTTTTTTTTTTTTTTTTTTATTTCTGATGTTGATGTTTTATCATTAAAATTTCCTTAATCTGTATTTTCACAAGAACATTTTAGTTTTATGTTAATTCTAGAGAATCTATAAGATTTTTAGAAATCTGCCACATTGAACAAAATTCGTAATAAATATAACAGGTGTTTGATATAGCAAAAACAAAACAAAAATATATCAACACAAACGAAATGCTTTGATAAAAACAAAACATGACAAGTCTTCAGTGATATTCAAAAATTTTTTTTTTACAAATTTCTACACTTTGTTATTGTTCTTTGCTAATTATTTAGTTAAACAAAAAAAAAAAAAAAAAAAAAAATTACCACAAAATTAAGTGGGTCGTTAAAAATATAAACTTATTTTCGCAAAACATTTCAGTTTTCAATGGGCGGCTTTTTTAAAAAATATTTTTCTTTAGTTAAAAAAAATATATAATTGTTTTCTTAACGGTACTTTTTATATTATTGTTTAAATATTATATTTAAACAACGTATTTTATCACATTTTTTTTAATAGTCTTCACATAAAAAGATTGTTTGTAATTAATATTTGTATGTTAAATACATTAAATTTTGTATATGTACCCGAGGTAAAAAAAAAAATGTATATGATGGCATATCTAACTGGATAGGGTCCAATAATACTAATCAGATACAATTTAATCCGATAAATGGTGAATACCAATTGTATATACGTGCATCAAATTGGATTTAATTTTTTCTAATGAAATTGTATATTATCCGAAGTTGGACCAGATATTATTGTTACTTAATATATCATACTTAATTTATTTGTATTTATAAATATTAACACAATGTTAACATAATATTATCTGATGGTTAACATAATATTATCATGATGTTAACATAATATTAACATAATATTAACATAATATTAACATAATAACATAATATTAACATAATATTATCATAATATTATAACTAATATTATCCATAATATTAACATAGTATTAACATAATATTAACATAATATTAACATAATATTATCATAATATTATCATAATATTAACATAATATTAACATAATATTAACCATAGTATTACATAATATTAACATAATATAATATCTTGAACATAATATACCATCTAATATAAACATAATATTAAGCATATATATTAACTAATATTATCATAAATATATAACATAATATTATACTAATAAGTTGACAATGAAAAGCAGGAAAGCCACATTCCTTTAAACACAATTGTTTTTCCATTGAACCTTTAGTTGCTGTTTAGCTTTTTTTTATGCATTTTTCAATTATAATTATGAAAACATTTTTAAATATGTTGGTTTGTTTTCAATTTACATAAAAAATATTGTGTATTTATTTTTTAAGCATTTTGTGTGTATATGTTACTCATTTATGTAATTTTCACAAACTCTTACTCACTTTAATACTATTTAAATTTACTATGAAACTTTTTAGAGCGTTAGATAAAATAAATGACAAGGAACTAGCCCGTTTAGAATGGATCAAATGACAACCTTGGCGCTCAATGATTCAGAAGACGTTGTACAATTTTTTCTCACGCTTGTAATTTGTCAATTTTTTATATTTGAAAAAAATTACAAATGATCTGTAGAAAGAATATATGTTTAGTCATAAATATCAAGATTTAAAATTTTAGTAAGTAATTTATTAAAATCTGTTCAGTATGGAGACAAAACAAATCGCTCAACGTTCAAGGAAAATCGTATTCTAGGGATCAAAATAAGAAGCTTTGCAGAAGGAACCATACCTCTAAAACGAATTCTGATGTCCCGACTTTTGACCCGTAGGGTCAAATTTTGAAAAAGCCCACTTTGATATTTCAGAAAGTAGGAGGAACCTCTCCAATATTATGGGAGATACTTCTTCTCCGGGAGACGCTCTAGCAGATTAATGCATAAATCATCATTCTAGGGGTTAAAATTTAAGTTAAAAGAGGGCCTTTTTAGCCGTGTTTTTTAGCAAAATGTACAAATCTCGGGATAGAGATATTTCAGAAAGTAGGAGGAGTCTTTCCAAGATTAGGGTCTCTATTTCTTCTCCGGAAGAAATAGAGTATAAATATATTCGATTAGGTTGGATTCGATTGGGGTACTCTAAATGGGTCAAAGTGGGATTTTTCAAAATTTCACAATACAGGTCAAAAGTCGGGACATCAGAATTCGTTTTAGAGGTATGGTTCCTTCGGCAAAGTTTCTTATTTTGATCCCTAGACTACGATTTTCCTTGAACATTGAGCGATTTTTAAATCGACCCGCCCTACTGTTCATATACCCGAGTAAAAATGTTCATATTCAATGATATATTTTTTAATATAATACTATAAAAAAACATATAGCTTTATATAGCATAATATATGGATATATGGGATATAATTTGATGGGATATAATTTCGAAAAATTTTGATATGGTGCCATACATATTAATATCTAAATATATATCGACTGATAATACCGTAGATGTGGCATATATTACAACACATGGTATTTATTAATAATATGATTTCATACATAATTTTATATCACTTAATACATTGTTACGTATAATAATATATGGTATTATAATAAAATTTCGTTTTATATCGAATCTAAAGTGTTGAATTTTGTAAAAATTTAAAGTGCGTTAAGTTTTTGTTTTTTACTTTGATATTTTAAATGTCAAATCTTGATTCTAGACGAGAATAAGAAATTCTCATTGAGTTTGTGATTTACTAACAATTATCTTTAGAAATTATAAGAACATTGTACAATGACGATTTCCTTAAGCAAGAATGATATCCGGATATAGCGTCCAGCCTACAACAAATTATTTTACACAATTTTTGGGATTAAATTTGGTATTTCGCATTAGAACTTGCAAAAATTATAAATTAAATTGTGATTAACTATTTTAAATTGAGAAAATTTGAAGGAAATGATAAATAACTCGAAAATCTTAATTGTAATTTGAATATTCGAACTATCGCTTAAAAATGTAAATGAAACCTTAAATTAATTTATAACTTCTTTGATTGCAAATGAAAATTTTCTATATCAGTTGCAAATTTTTTACATTTCAATTAGAAAACTTTGAAGTTATTTGAAGTTTTCGTTATTTCAACTGAAATGGTAAATAAATATAACATTTTCGTTTGTAGCATGAAAACTAAAATAATTGTTATTTTTATTTTTACACACAGAGAAAATCTTAGCTAATTGCCAACTGAAATTCGGTTACTACGACTCAAATTCGGTTATTACGAATTTGAGTCGGTTGGTAAAACTGATCATTAGTTTTCACAACAAAGTTCGGTTAATTCTACTGAATTTTAGTTGCAAACCCCAAAATATTCAGAAATATAATGTAAAATTCGTTGTACTAACTGAATTTATAAGTTGTTACTATTAAAATACACTTTTCAATTCGGTTGGCACTTTTTTTCTCTGTGACCCAGCAAAACTTTGGTAATGGGCGCGATAAAGTAATACATTACCTTGTAATGTGTACTCCTTACCTGCATCATTATTTTCCAACAAAAAGTAATGAGTTACCGATAATTGAACACACATGGATTACCTTGTAATGATACCTCATTACATATTACATTACTTCAAAACATAAACTAATGACTTACCGAACATCAATTACATAATGCATGAATTATAAACGTAAAGTAGTTATTAATATATATTTTTGAAAATCTATTTATAGATACATTACTTTGTGATTTTTTGTAAGCATGAGGGTAAGGTGTATATTTTTGATATCACGAACGAAAACACGAAGCACAACTCATTAACATTTTAAGCAATAAAATATTATATGTATCGGTAGCTCAGTTAGTAGAGTTCTCGCCTAACAAATTGTTAAATACAGGGACCCCAGGTTCGAATCCCAGCATGACCACGTAATGTATTTAATAAAAAAAAAAAATTTTTTTATATAAATAGAACATTTTTGGTCTTCAAAGTTTAGTAACGTCATGATGCTTGTTAGGAAAAGACCTAACCACGTGCTTGATTACTAAGAAGACAATAATGGAGCAAAATTGATTATTAATAGGATTTTTGTTAAAGTTCTGCCTATTATGGAGGCTCTAACTTTTCTAAAACTTCGGGTTCTGATGAGATCTTTAGCCAGATCGAAATACTAGTATCAACCTAGCTAATATGTTTGATTTGCTTTATTTTTGTAAATATACGGAGGTTGAAAGCTCGTTATAAATTGAAAATAAAAAAAAAAAGTTATTTATTTAATTAAAAACAAATATCTGTAAAAAAAATTTTTTATACATTTTTTTTATGAAAATCTATTTATAGACACATTACTTTTTCCCACCATGTAACCATATAAGTAACCAGTTACTTTACCCCTCACAAGGTAATGAGTCCACCTATTACTTTTAGGCTCATCGCCTGTAAAATTCATCAGTGAAGTAAGGTGTAATGTAATGCGTGAAGCCCTATGGCGATACATTACTTTACCCATGATTTGGTAATGTGAAAATTTTATATAATTAATTATGGGGTCATATTAAATTAGATAAAATTATATAAAGCTCCGTATCAGTTTTTTTTTAATCGGGTAACTGCAATACAAAGCGATTTAAAAAACTGAAAACACGGTTATTCGAACCGGTTTTTAATTTAAAAACCCGAAAACCTGTTTTAAAAAAGGTGTTTTTTTTTAAATATTTGAAACCCGGTTTTCAAGTAGGTCCAATATTTAACAACTCTATTGTTTAGTTAGTAAAATACATACATATATTTAAAATGGTCAACTTTTGTAAAAACACAATTTACTTTAGTCGTTTACAAGCTCTCTTTAGTTCCAACATCACTAGCATCTATTAAATAAGATCTAACAATTATATTTTTTTTGCTGTAAAAAAGTTCATATACAATCATATCATATTTAATATAACATTATGTAAAAATATATAGTTTAATATAGCGTAATATGGATATATGTGATGGCGCATATGATCACATATACCTTTATATTGGATTTGATTTTTGAAAATTGTTGATATGGTCTCATACATATTAATATCTTAATATATATACATATTAATATATATATGTATATTAATCTGAAAGTTATAAAATTACAAACAAAATTGGAATTTTGCATTAGAACTTGCAAAAACTATAGATTAAATTGAAACTAATTATTTTAAATTGCGAATATTTGCACTATCATTTAAAAGAAATCCTTAATTAATTTATAACTTCTTTAATTACAAATGAGAATTTTCAATATCAATTACAAATTTTATGCATTTCAAATAGAACACTTTATAATTTATTTGAAATTTTCATGATTACAACAAAAATGGTTAATAAATACAACAAACTCGTTTGTAGCTTGAAAACTATAATAAATTTTATGTTTAAGACAGAGTTCGAATTTAAACACAATCAAACGTTTTTCTATCGTTCTGTTTTGCTTTTTGCTGAAACTCAACACAATCATTTTGTTGTGCACAGTAAACATAAACAGAACATTTCTTTATTTTCATTTTGATTTCTAAACAGAACACAAACACTTTCACAAACCAGTTTTCGATGACAGACCGAACTAAACGATTTTGTTCTGTTTGGCCAATATTTCAAACAGTTTGATTTTGTTGTGTTTATGGAATGGAACAAAACTATTTGTAAACCGTTCTTAGTGTTCATGTCATATTACAAGTGAAAAAAATTTCCTTTAATTTTATGAATAATTGCATTAGTTTAATAAAACGGAGCAGTTCCAGTGATATTTCATAAAACTAATGCAAAAAAAAAAACATTGATAACATGCAGAAAAATCATTTCTTTATTTTGGCAACCACAACGTTTAAAACGCGTTTTAATGTTTAAGTTGAATGAACACTAAAAAATAACCCCTACGAAATAATAATGTTTGACGAAAGAAACATTTTCGTTTTGTTCCGTTTGTTATATTACAAAAAACGATTTCAGCACTTGTGTTGTGTTTATAAATACGAACGAAACAATAGAGATCGTTGTATTGGTTTTTTTGATAGCAACGTTATGTTAATGGTACATAAATTTTCGAACTCTGGTTTAAGATAGCTTTACCATATTTTCAAGCTATATTCGAATTATATGAGAAGACCTTATATTAATGCTAGGAAAATTGAAAGGATCCATACGATATTTATATTTAAAATAACATACAGATCCTATTATATTAAATTAGATATAATCGTATATTATAACGTATAATTTGTTTAAATAGGATGGGTACAAAATTCGGACAAAACTATATCAAATCACTTCTAATTGTATCTAAATAAATCGAATATGATACAATTAGATCTAATGTGATACAATTTAATCGGATGAAATTTTATATAATTAAGTGTGTGGCCATATTAAATTAGATAAAACTATATAAAGCTTAATATCAGATTTTTTTTAATCGGGTGAACACATGTTGTTTAATACTTTATTAGACTATCTGGGGATTTTCATAAAAATGATTATGTCATTTTTATCTTCTCATACTATTAAAAATTGTATGCTTATTGTTGTTGTATTATTTTGAACATTTGAGTATTTGAAATATGCTTCAATTTTAATTGGCATTCATACAAGATGGTTTTGTGCGAAAAAATATCAAACATCTGTTCAATATTTATTTACCTAAAACACACACACATTTTACAAAAAAATAAAAATCAAGACAATGATAAATAATTTAGAAAAAATGCATTAATCATTAATAATGATGAATTTCATAAATAATTATTAAAATCTGGTATTTGATTTAGTTTCCTAATTTTATGATTTAGTTTTCTAAATTAAAATTTTAATTGAGTATCTGAAACCCCAGGAAAGTTAAAGGTTGGCAAAGAATTATCCTTAAAAAGGAAGATAGATAACTTTAACGTTATTGTTATTTATAGCCGTGTCGTGTCACTTACGAACATTGTAACGGTTTACAAAATGTGAAAGATCGTTTTTTTTTCATTTTTAAGTTATTTTAAAACTTGGACGATTTTATTTATTTTAAATATTTTTTTTTCAGCAAATAACTTTCGCCGTTAATTTTTAATGGACTGATTACGAAACAAATTAACAGTTCAAATTTAGCATGAAATATTTAAAAATAAAATAACAAATAAATACACTTAAAATAGTATGTAAGTAAAAATGACTTAAATGCAATTTACAATAAATGTTTTGCCAATTAAGACCCGGCCTACTTAATTTTAATTAAAGTTTGTTAAATAAATTTTTAATATTGTTTAAACAGCTGACTCAAAGTTCAGTTAAGAACAACTGACATCATCCGAAATATATAATATATAATATAAAGGGTCCGCCAAATAACTTTTTTTTTTTGAACTCCTGAACCAATTGGACTTTGTATGGCGTCATACCAAGGTCTTTATGCAAAATTCGTCTCAATGATGTCTCCGAAATGTTCAATTGTTGAGAACGACGGTGAATTGATGTTGATGGCGCTTCACGCACACTTTCTGCCACAGCAGCAATATTCTCGGGTGTACGCACTGTTTTTGGCTTTTCATGCTTTGGTTTATCGATGAGGATGCCAGTTTCTTTCACTTTTTTCACAAGATAACGAACATACGGACCATATTCGTTCAGCGGAAGGATAAAACTAATTATCTGTCAAATCAGACATGAGCTAAGTGTTACCATTCACGAAATAAGCACTAGTTGAAAAAAAAAATTAGATGGCGGACCCTTTATAATATAATATGCATTCATAGCCAAATGCAAAAAAAAAAATCTTTTGAAAAATATATGCCATTTTGTTGCAAATTTGTTGACTTGGTTAATGTTGCGCTTCAGACAACACCAACAAATATGTATTTACATGAACTTCCTAGCCCTATTGAGATATTAAACATGGCGAAAAGTTTTATTCGTTAAAAATTAAGTTTATATCTTGTTCATTACAAAATGGCATAAAATTGTAATTTTTATACAGAAAATTATTAAAAAGAACTCCCAACAACATTGAAAAATATATGAAGTTCATTGAAAATTTATGACTAATCGGTTCAGCACTTCTTCAAGAAATCTCGCTTACCGACATTAAAAACACAATTTAAGGAACTCATCTCAAATATTCAAAGATTTGCTTGTTAGAACTGCAATGCGTATATTGAATTTTGTTATATGATTTATCATACGCATTATAGCTCTAACTAACAAATATTGACATATTTCAGATGGACAAGTTTTAGCAGAAATTTCCTGCAAAAAGAAGCCGAGTGAAACTATATAGATCAAAAGAAAAAAGAATGGAGCAAAATTGATTATTAATAGGTTTTTTGTTAAAGTTCTGCCTATTATGGAGGCTCTAGCTTTTCTAAAACTTCGGGTTCTGATGAGATCTTTAGCCAGATCGAAATACTAGTATCAACCTAGCTAATATGTTTGATTTGCTTTATTTTTGTAAATATACGGAGGTTGAAAGCTCGATATAAATTGAAAATAACATAAAAATAATCTCGATGTATATAAAAACAACATATATTATGCTGTGAAAAACATTTGAACTTTTTTTATAAATAAGAAAAAAAAAAATAAAATTTGGCTGATTTTTAGATAAACTGAGTTTCTATTAGTTACTACGCTAAAAAATGTTTTATTAATTTCCCTTAAAAAATCTACTGATATAGTAAATTTTCTAGCATTTTCAAAACTTCGTTAAATTTTTATATATAATAAGGAAGTGTTCGCTAAAGTTAACCTTTCGTTTTTTATGTGTTGTTCCTTTAACTGCAGAAAAAACGTAACATAAAGTATTAATTGTCGTTAATAGGGAGTTTCGACAGCGAAGTTAATCTACCTTTTTAATCTTCATCGTTTACATATGCATTTTTTGCCAGTTAAAAGTTTAACTTTTCAGCTAAAAGATTAACATTGTCAGTTTTAAATATCAAGGTGGTGGCGGTAGCGATCAGGCATAAGAGGAACAAGGAAAATATCAACGTAAGAAAAAATTTTGTTCACAGCGCCAACATTTTTTTGTGGTAACGTCTTAACGTGTATTTTCACCTAACTTTGTATGTATGTTTTTAGCGTTGGCAATAGAAATTATGTTAAAGAACCGAGTTCATAGTAGTCATTTAGAAATAGTAGCCAAATAAAAAGTTGTATTCACTGTTAATCAAAAAGATTTAAAAATAGTTTAATCGACTTGTTTAGTGCTGTGTAAATGTCCTATAAAATAAAAACTAGGGACCGTAATTATTATTCCTTTTATCATAAAAGTCAGATGCAAAAAGTTATTTTTTATTTTTTGAACAAATATAGTATATAAGTTATTTTTTGATTTTTATTTTTTCGAGCATTTATAAAAGTTATATATTGACTTTTATTTTTTTTGAACAAAAATAAATGTTATTTTTTTTTCTTTTATTTTTTTGGACACAAATAAGAGTTATTTTTTGATACAAAATTATTAGCAATTGAAAGTCGGGTTTTTGCAAACGGTAAGAATTTTATTCACAACTTTCTTACCTTTTCCCTTTTCTCTTTTTCCTTTGCTTTTTTTCTCTTTTTTGGTTTTGGGGGAAAATGTCCTCTTCCCTCCGTCCCCCGGGATCCGCTGCTGATACGATATACATTGTATGTTGCGAAAAATTTAATGAAAATAAAAAATAATAAAATTCTAACTGTATGTAATCCCTTAAATAAAAAATCCTTTTTATAAATTTCACATTTTTTTTTTTTAATAAATTGTTATTTTTTTATTTTCTGTTCTTATTAAAATTTCAGACAATAATCAATCAGACAAATAAAAATCAATCAATTTAACTAAATTTATACCTCGGTCATTACAAAATTGGGGTCCTGTGGTAATTCATTAATAAAAAAGAATCTGAAAATTTATCAACAGAGACTTAACAGATATGGCGCCCAACAAAAGTTAATGCAAAAATTTATCTCAAGCATAATTGGGTTTATTCATAACAAAATAGCTCCCAACGCCGTTGCATACAATTTTGTGGAAAAACATTTTTTAAAAATTCAACAAAAATTTAAAAAAAAAAAAATTAAAAATTATTTCTTTTCAAACAAATTAATAGTGTCCGACCGAACAGTTCAGCCAGAAAATGCATTTGGTCTGTATTCAGTATTTTAAAGCATTATGGACAAATTTGGCGGATGAAAAAATGTTTATTGGGCTGATTAGATGCTATTTTGAGTGTCAAATTTGAAAAAGTCTGTAGTTAAGCAATGAATTCACTGTTCAGCCTCAGAAAGTTCGGCCAAATTTAAAATTTATTAATTTAAGTTTTTGTGTTTTTAATTTAATCTAAATTCTTGTTTTATGTTATATGTACAATATTTTTTTAATGTGAAGTAAAAACTGTTTCATATTGTAAGTTTATTTGTATTTTGGTGCTTTTTATTGATATTAATGTATTGTTTTTAATTATTAAATAGACGACTTCCTTGAAAAAGTCTACAAATATAGACGAAACGTCGGAAAATATGTAAAGAAACGCTGTTTTATTTACAATAAAAACTTTAGGCCTTATTAGCTTAAGAAATCAACAATTTAGAACAAATTGAAAATAGTTCGGATGCCGAACTTTTAACTTTATAGCTAAACTTCGGCTTTTCTCTTAAATTTTATACACAAAATCGAATTAAATCGGCTCAACAAACATGTTCCCAATACCAAAATTTGTCATCATTGCCTCTAGATATCAAAAAACCGACAAAATATAGGTTTTTGGCCGAACTGTTCGGTCGGACACTACAAATAAAACACTGGTTAAAAAAACATTTGGAAATTATTAGCCAAATTTTTTAAAATGAATTTATTGAGTGTATTAAAGAAGTTTATTTGTTAACAGATATTGAAATAAGCCTTTATTTAAACAATTCTTTGTTTAATTCAATAACAAACAAATTTTTAATTATTGCAATTGTTGTTAATTTTGTATTGCTATTTTAATTCAAGGAAAAAACTCACTTTAAAATTGACACAACAAAATGTTTTTAAAACACTTAAAGGCAAAATACAAAAAAAAACAACTTTTTTGCATTAATTTAATGAAATTTATATTTTTTATTTAAAAATTGTTGTTTTTTATTTAAAAACAATTTATTCCACAAATGTTGATTGTTAAACAATGTAAGCATAAAATATTCAATAGTTTTAAATTAAACTTGAACTTGTCAAATTTAAATTGTTAACTTACAAATACAAGCTTTAGTTGTAAATTGGCTTGGCTACTTTTAAAAGACAATTTCATTCATTCATTTATTTAATTGAATTTATTTTTTGTATTTATAGTTTTAAATATGTGCATAATAATATGTAGTTGTGAACAAAAATGTTCAAATTAACTGACACTGAATTAATATTTGTAAAAACTGACATAAAATAAACTTGAAGGTTTGCGAGAAAAAATTAAAAAAAAAAATTATTAAAATAATCATTATTTTAAATTAAACATTTATAGAAATATAAAATATTTAAAAATAAATAAAATGGAATGTTTTTAAAGTAGATTCTAAGCACAATTTGATATTTTCGCTGGGCGTAACAAACAAAACATCAAAATTAAAAATAAAACCTATTTTGTAGCTCCCGTAAAGTTTAGCTAAAAAATGCGCTATTAAAAATTCTACATGAACTGAATATAAAATCCAATTTGCACTTCAACCTAAAACTGCACTCCGGGTCGGACCGGCAGATCTTAATGATCATTAGCTTAATATAAAAGTTTCATCAAAAATTCATAAATTTCATAAAGTTTATTACATTTTCAATTCACTTAATTCGAAGTCGCCCAAGAAAATTCTCTCTGTGTACACTGTTAAATAAATTTACTTAACTTGAAATTTTCTTTCATTACAATTGTTTATATTATCATAGTATGATTTTTTCTTTTATTATTAAACAAAGATAATTTAAATTAATTACGTCATTAAAATGTTTTTGTTAATGTGACAACAAAAACAAAAAAAAAAATTTTTTTTGCAAAGTATTATAGTAAAAAAACTTAAAACAAAAAAAAAAAAAAAAACATGTGTACGAGTGAATACGACACAAAAAACTTAATTTTATTTATTGTTAAAAATAGCACAACACGTCAATTGTGTCATTTCAATGGGCGTGCTTGCATATGTGTGAGACGTCGCATAGAACATATTTAAAAATTTTTGTTTTTGTAACATTTATGATATTGTTATTTCTGTTATAAATAAATTGATCTTTAACTTTATCACTACCGACTTTTTGTTTGTGGATAGATATATTTCTATTTTGACTTCAGATTATTGTTACGGGTCCTTAAATTAAAAAGAAAAAAGTATACATGTATGCCAACTCCCCCTCCTACCCACCAAAATGTGGTCCCGAAAATCGAATTTTTTTTAAACTTCTCAGACCGTTTTCACCCCTAAAACAATCGAATAACCAAAAATGCTTTCTTTTATTTTGTTCCGGTCATTTGATGAAGCTTCAAGTCAAATTTCGGAGATAAAGGTTCATTAAAAAATCGGACTTTCGCGACTATATTGACTGATGAACAGTTTATCCATACAATGACTTTATTTAATGACTAATATCCTACACTCATAATAATCCAAACAAAAACTTTTGTAAAATGAACAAATTTTCTTTTTTTTTCAATTTTTAACGAGCATATTAGCTAGGTTGATACTAGTATTTCGATCTGGCTAAAGATCTCATCAGAACCCGAAGTTTTAGAAAAGCTAGAGCCTCCATAATAGGCAGAACTTTAACAAAAAACCTATTAATCATCAATTTTGCTCCATTTTTGTCTTCTTAGTAATCAAGCACGTGGTTTATTTTACAAAAAAATTGTTTATTTTCACATTTTTTTTTCGTAATTTTACGCATGGATTGTTATCAGTGTAATGAATATACTTAAACAAAAATATAAAGTCTTATTGCATTATCAAAATTTTTATATTTATTTAAAAATATGTGCACTATAGTGTACAACGGTAGTCAAAGGGTTAAAATTTCAGTCAAATCGGAAGTTATTATTTGATAAGATTTCCTATAGATATTTAAGATTATAAAGGGGATTTTTTTGTTGCTTTTACACTGAACCAAAAGTCGTAAGTAAAATTTTTGTTAACTTTTGACAAATTTTATTGTTAAAACAACAATTATTTTAATCAAATTGATGTGAATTTTAGTAAAACCTGCTTTTGTAAAAGAAAACTCTTTATATAAATATAAAAAATGTAATTTATTATTAATAAATTAAATATTAATTAAACTAATGTGTTTTGTAAATGTAATGTTTCATGTGTTTTAAAAATTGGGGTTTGGGTACGTACTACGTTATAATTTTTAATTTTATTATTTTTATATTTTATCAAATTCTTATTTTTTTAATATATTAACTATAATATATATATTATATATTATTAAAAATTTAAATTTATAAAATATAAAAGATAAAGAAATATAAAATTAAGAATTTATAAGAAATCGACAAAACACGAATAAATTAAATAAAGCGCATTGTTAAATTGAATAAAGCACACTGTTAAAACAACAAAATAATTATTCAATTTGATTAAATAAATTTGTTAAAATAGCTAATTTCCGTTAATACATTTGACGATATTTCGTCAAAATAACAATCAAAAAATAGTTAAACGTCAAATAATACATTTACTAAAAAATTTGTTAAAATGACGGACAGATTTTGTTGGTTGTATAGTGATCACCCATTCATCAAAGTAACATGGTATTTAGTAGATTTCGCCGCTTTTTTTTTGTCCAGTGTAGGAAACAAAATTAAAGTGACTGTGTTGGTTTAATAAATAAATTATTGTTTTTATGTTTAGTTTTGCTCTAATCTTTATTAGTGTTTTGTTACTTAATAACTAGAGTACGACCGAATTCTTCGGTCGGCTTTTTGATTTTTTTTTAAATCAAATTGTCTGTATTTTCATTATCAGTTTTTTTTTCAATATTACAGCTGACACTGTTTAATGTCGTATGTCAGAAGTTTTTGTTTTTATTATACTGTCTATTTAACGCTTGTTGATTTTGATATTTATTTTTATATTCTATACGATTTTTTAATTGACCTTTATGGTAAACTTTAAAAGAAAATAATAATAATTTGTTAGCCACCGACAGTTCAGAGTATAAAAAAAAATCAATTACATTTATTGAGTAACTAAAAGGTTGAAATACTTTTTTCAATGTTTCCAAGTTATCAACCTAAAATATCTAATTAAAGATTTGATTTGAATTTAATTTGTTTCTAAACTAATATTTAATTGAATTAATAAATATTTTTATTGACTTTTAATATATAAATAGATATTTTATTTTAGACGCAATTATCATATTATTTTTTCATACACTGTATGCTAAAATAGAAATTTTTCAGCATAAAATACCAAATACATTTGAAGTTAACAAACAAAACAAGCACACACACAAACAGACTCAGCATTGCAAAAAACACACATACCAACGTATAGATCACACACTTTTTTTGTGAGTATCATATTTTTTTTTTGTAGAAGTTAGTTATAACTTTTTTTTTCCTTTTCAATTTTAATAAAAGGTTTAATTGATAGTATCATTGCCGTGATAGGTGCAAAATCAATTTAAATATTAATTGATTCAATAAATTTTTTAATTGAAACCCGTTTTTAGTTTTTTCTGTGTAGTTATCCATGCATACAAATACGAAAAATGCAAAAATAATTAAATATTTCTTAAAATAATCGATTATATGTTCATTTTACGAAAGTCTTCGTTGTTTTGACATAAATTTCGTATTTTTTTGCATGGGTAATTTTGAGTAAAGTTAAAATATTTAATCAAGATTAAAAAAGTATAATTTAAAATTTATTTACACATTAGAAGGCACTGGATTTAAAGTTTCATTCTTTATTAAAATGGCGCCCAACGTCAATTTTTTTTCAAAGAAAATAATGCGAAAATTTAGTAGCAGGAGATAGTATTTAATTTAATACAAATATGGAACCCGAATATTATTTTCTTCACATAAAAGAATGTACAAATTTATCGACAGCTTAGAAACATTTAGATTCTCCAATTTAGATGTTAAAATTCTCTTAGATGCTTCTGTAATGCTTCCGTCTTAAATTTAACTAAATATGTTTCTTATTCAGTACATCCGTCAATGAGGGGTTGTTGTCTTTGATAATAACTTAAAATTCTTCATTCTTATAAGTGAATTATTTTAACTTTCGCCAGAACGTGGTAGTTAGGATTCAAAAGCGAAAGAGGATATAAATACAGAAATACAGATTAAAAAATCCATTGATATGGTAAAATTTTTAGTTCTACTTCTCCTACTTCACAAAAAGAATATTTTCAATCAAATTTCCAATTAATTTTTGTTTGATTTTAAACCCACTGTCAATTAAAAGTTTAGTAATATCTTTTACAGAAAATAATGTACAAATTTATTATCTGTATTATTTATTTATGTATCTGTAATGCTTTCGGCTTAAATTTAACTAAATATGTTGTTTATTAAGTACATCCGTCAATGAGGGGTTGTTGTCTTTAATAATATCTTAAAATTCTTCATTCTTATAAGTTCATTTTTTTAATTTTCGCCAGAACGTGGTAGTTAGGATTCAAAAGCGAAAGAGGATATAAATACAGAAAAACTCCCCAGAATTTGAGTGTTTTTGTATAAAAAAATTCAGAAAATTCGATTTTTCTGTATAAAAAAAGTCCTCAGAATATGGGGATTTTCTCATAGAAAAAATATCAGAATCTGAAGGGTTTCCTGCAGAATAAAAGTCCCAATAAACAGAGGGTTCTTTATTTGCCTATCCGTTATTCGGATGTTAGCGATCATACACATACAATTTTATACAAATTTTAAATAACATTTAGTTCTCTATTTCTGGCAGCATTTAGGAGGTTTTCGTTCATCTTGATAGCCTGTCCACTCCTGGATATTTTTCAGCCAAGAAAGTTCTCTTCTGCCTCTTGCTCGTCTTCCTTCAATTTTTCCTTGGAGGATTTTTTGAATAAATTTATATTTATTATTTCTCATTACGTGCCCCAAATACGCTATTTTTCTATTTTTGACAGTTCTTATCAGTTGTCGGCCAAGGTTCATTCTCCTTAAAACTTCATCATTTGTAACGCGGTCAGTCCATGGTATCTTCAATATGCGACGATAGATCCACATTTCAAAAGCTTCTAATCGTTTCTCATCTGTCGATTTGATTGTCCATACTTCAGTCGCATATAATAAAACGGACCACACATAGCATTTGATGAATCTAGACTTTGTTGTGAGACTAATATCATGACTTGTAAGCACCTTACTGTATTTGTAATAAGCGGCTCTCGCCATCTCTATACGACATCTTATTTCTTTTGATGCATCCCATTGGTCATTCAACAAAACTCCAAGATATTTAAAAGTCTTTACTCGTTCTATTTCTAAATTTCCTATTTTAAGCGTTGTATTGTCGTGAGAGTTTTTCCTGCTGATAACCATGTATTTTGTTTTCTTAATGTTGATTTTTAGACCATATGATTCACTTATTCTTGCGAGGTTGTTTATGAGCTTCTGTAGACCAGATATGCTGCTTGTCAGTAACGTAGTGTCGTCAGCATATCGTATATTATTGATAAACATTCCGTTTATTTTTATTCCTATTCGTTCTCCTTCAACTGTTTCTTTGAATATTTTCTCCGAATAAATGTTAAATAACAAGGGCGATAGTATACACCCCTGTCTGACTCCTTTCGATATTGCAATTTCATCACTAAATTCGCCATTTACGTCAATTCGAGCTAGTGATGAAATTGCAATATCGAAAGGAGTCAGACAGGGGTGTATACTTTGAATTATGCAATGCATGCAATGACATATATTTTTATATCAAATAATGCATGATTATAAATAAACGTTTGTACTCTGGCTTTTTCAAAGTAAATTTCCTTTTCGAGGGTTAACAGTAGAAAACAAGTTATACGACTTTGAAAAAGGAAATTTCCTTTTCGAGGGTTAACAGTAGAAAACAAGTTATACGAATTTGAAAAAGCCAGAGTACAAACGTTTATTTATAATCATGCATTATTTGATATAAAAATATATGTCATTGCATGCATTGCATAATTTAAAGTTGTATTTATTCAAACTTTTAGTTTCATAAATATTTACGATACGTTTCATTAGACAAATAACTATGAAGTTTTTTCCTTTGAGTATAGTTTTGAAGTGTGTCCAAACAAAAATATGCGCAGTTATCAATACCGTTTTAGTACCGACAGCACTTTAAAGCTAAATACTTCTTCCTTTTCCTTATTTCAAAAACTTCGTTTTAATAATTTTGCATTTAAAAAATATTTTGTTTAAGTTAATTACAAGCAATATGTTTGCAAACAAATTGTGCAAGTAATTAATTTTATTCAAATGGACACAGAAATTTATTTATTTAACACACCCTCGAACTGAAATCGAATGAATTTGATTAATAAGGTAGTTAAACAAGTTTAAAACGCAAAAATGAAATTAATCGGAAGATTCTATATTTCACTCGTCTGAAAAGGATTATAATTTATGACAGATGTCATATAATAAAAAACATAAAGAAAAGTTTTTTTTTGTTTTTTTTAAAGAAACTGCGTTGCAATAAATTTAATTTCTTAACTCTTTTTCTTTGAAGTTTTATTTATAACTTTTATTTTTATGAAATGTTTTTGTTTGTATTAAATATTTAATGTTATTGCTTTGTGTCTTGTGTGTGTTAATCGGTTAAATGTATTTATTGTTTATTTAATTTATGGCCAATTTTGTCAGTCAAGGTAGTTTTTGTTTTAAAATCAAAGTCAATAATTGTATTTTTTTGTTTTCGATGTTTTTAAAAATAAAATTCAGCATTTTTTGAATTGTTAATAATAAATTAACTAAAAAACTAAAATATTTCATAAATAATAAATTTTTTAAGAATTTATGTGATATAAAAAAAAAATGCAACTCTGCTTGTCAGAAACACATATAGAGTTGTGCTTAATAGTTCATTTTATTCATTTGCATTTATTGAACCAGTTCGTTCTTATAGTTCATCTGTTTATTCGATTTTTTTTTTCTTTTTTTAATTATTTATATTGATATTGTTTAACAAATCTGTATAATATGAGATAAAATCACAAATGAACGGTTAAAAGCGAACTAGTTCAACTTCAACTTCAAATACTTTAAAAATCACATATCGGCATTTAAGCCAAGGGAGCTTGTCTAGCTGCTATAAAAGTACGAACTAGTTCAATAAATGGAAATGAACGAAAGAAACTATAAACTAATAAACAGAACTCTAAAAACACGTTTGATTATTTTTTTTAAACAGAGTTGTATTTCTTGAAATGACTTATGTAAAAACTTTAAAAGTTTATTGACATTGATATTCAAAATCTAAACATTTGTTTAAATCTAGATAAGCCTAATTAAATAAAATTTAATTTGTGTTTGTTCATTATAGTTTTTTTTTTTTTTTTAATTTCAATTAGGTTTTTATATTCTGTCGTAACGTGACTAGACTTAGAAATTATTTTTGTTTCATTTTTGCAAAAATAAAAAAAAATAACCAAAACCATTTTTGTTAAAATAAAATTAAGGCAACCAAGTAAGTCAATGACTTTGAGAATTGCACGCCACAAAATAATGGATGGCAAAAAATATACGTTTTTGTTGGTTTTTACAGGCAACCGTAATGGATTGAATGGATGGACGAACTTATAAACATATAAATACATTAACGCCGTCGTATATCGTATATTATTGTCGTTTGGTTTTGTTTTCAGAACTTTTTTTTGTAGTTTAACGCCATATTGGCAACAGCAAATGGAATTGAATATTTTTGGTTTTTCAAATCATTTCATTTGTATTTTTCATGGCTCGGCACCATATCACACAACTGCAAAATAAACTTTGCAAAAAATTACACAAAATGTATATGTGGCTTTCCAGGCCAACTGTCCAGCTAAAAAAGGATATCGTAGCAAACTCAAACTTACACGAGGCGAATGAAAAATGAAACAATTTTACCAATTTTTCCAAAAAGTGGGCGAAGTAGGTGTGGTTTATTATTGACAACTTTTGAGCTCATTTTTAGTTTATCATTTGAAGACCTTATTGTAAAACCTCGATAAGCCACATTTACAATTTTCTAGTTTTCGCTGTTTTCTAGACATCCGTTGAAAAAATTTTGATTAAGGCCTTGCTTAAACAATTGTTACACGTAAATAGAGTATAAAAGTCCTGCAAGGACATACATAAGGAAATATGGCTATTTCCTAAATGTATTCCTTTTATAAGAGGCGAAAACTAACCAAAAATTAAATGTGGCTTATCAAGTTTTTACAATAAGCCCTTCATTTGTAATAATATAATTGAATTTGGAAAATAAATTTGATAGATCAGAAAATATTTTTTATTGAGAATTTGAAAAAAAATATTTTTTATAAATTTCAGAACTAGTTCTGAGTTTTAGTGTAATAGAAAACGCATTCTATAGAAAATTCGCATAATTTTTTTAAATTCTTTTATTTACATATATTTAGTTACAATATTGTTCTACCTGAAATTCAAAAATCGCATATGATGTTGTCATATTTGATTTTATTTGTTGCTTTTCAAAAATTTTGATCACTTTCATGATAGACAATACAATTGTTTCATTGGCATCACCCAAATCTTCAGTTCTCTGCAGTAGAAAAAGATAATTGACATAACTCAAACCGAGACATTACATACAACAGACAAATTAAACTCTATGAGAATTATTTCGTCTGCCTTAGTGTATAAACTTGTCTGATCGGGTAACCCTAATTCAAATCCAAACTATTTGAAAAATAACAATTTTCCATATCAATATACTTCGTATGTCAGTACATGTATGTGTGTTTGTTGTATTAAAATTTGTAAAAACAACATATATCCCAACTAACGGTGTTTGTTGAGATATATCTCAACAATGAGATACATCTCACCAAACAATACTGTATTTAATTGCATCGAATTAGATCTAATTTGATGGAATCTTATCGAATTCGATACAATTTGATGTATTTTATATGTAATTATATGTTCTCATTTTTCGGATCAAATTTGATCTCGTCGTATATCTAATTTATATATAATTTTTATTTTTTTTTAAAGAGGAAATTCAGGAAATTCTTCCTATTAATTAATGTGTTGCTTTCTTTGAAAAGGGGATAGTGGAGAGATGAAAGGTGGTGAAATATGAAGGGCTTCAAACATGGCAACACTGTAATTGTTGCCAGTTGTTGTTCGCCACCAGATGTAGAGTTGGCGAATTTATTGAAGCTTTTTGTTTCATAGCCCTGATTCATTATTTTACTTCGGTGGGGTGCAGCGATACATATAAGTGATAGAAAACTCATACATATTATTTTTCTAAATTGATGTTGTCGTCACCGGGAATCGAACCCGGGAACATCTGTGTAACAGTCCAACGCGCTAACCATTACACCACAACGCCCACATTTAATATAATTTGATGATGCCTCATATTATTTTTTTTTACTTGGGTCAACCAATTATAAAAATCGCTTTTTCGGGTTATTTTGGAACAAAAATCTACCCCATGGAGTAAATTTTCTAAAAAAGGAATTTTTCACGTTTTCACTATTAAATTTGCAGTAGTGAACTAAAATTACTACAAACCATTTTTTAAAATACTTTTTTAAAATACTGCCCGTATCGCGAAAAAAAACGCTGTCATCTTTTTTGCTCAGAACTAGTTCTGAATTTAAAAACCAAAATTTTTTCTCAAATATTCCATTAAAAAATCCATTGATATGGTAAGGTTTTTAGTTCTACTTCTCCTACTTCACAAAAAAATTATTTTCAATCAAATTTCCAATTAATTTTTGGTTGATTTTAAACCCACTGGCAATTAAAAGTTTAATTGAAAATTAATTTGGTGAACACAAAGTACAACAAAAAGTTTACCAATAAAAATAATCAAAATTCGAAAAAGAACGACTAAATTGAAAAATCGTTAATATATGAAGAAATCGTCAAAATATCTAACAGTTAAAAAAATCAAAAAAATTTTAAAAACACTAAAAGTTTTAAATATCGCCCAAATTTAAATAAATCTCTAAAATTTAAAAAAAACACATAATATTAAAATATATCGACCAAATTAAAAAAATGAAAAAATTTCACAAGATACGACTTTTTCAATTTGGGCGATTTTTTTTAAATTAGACAATATTCCAATTTCTGGTGATATTAACCATTTTGAATTTTTTTTTTTAATTTCTGTGATTTTTTCCATTTTGACGTTTTTTTTTTTAATTTTTGTGTTTTTTAAAATGTTGTTGATTTTTTCAAAGTTTAAAATTTTCTTTTTTAATTTGGCGATTTTTTTTTTTCTAATTTTAGCTATTTTTTAATTTTAGAAATTTTACCCAAATTTTTGGCGATTTATTGCATTTTTAATAGATATGATTAAAATCTTAATTAAAGCTGCAATCAATGAAATGAAAATAATGAAATTTTTTCATTAAACTACTGAAGTTTACTTAACAATATGAATGGCAAATTTCCAAAACTTTATGAAAATGCTTCATAGTTTTAATGAAACTATCTTTTATAAAACGTTTTTTAATAACAAAAACATAATTTTATGAAAAACTGCATTAACTTAATGAAAATTTTCAATGATCGAATTCCAGTGACATTTCATAGATCTAATGAAATAATTCATTGATATCATACGGATAATTCTCCTAATGTAATTACAAAGTATTTTAACTGATACAACTTCCTTAAAAGGACCGAATTCAATTAAAATTTTAATTGCATTAACAAATATTTTAATTGAAACTCGATTAAAGTTGTTTCTGTGTTTCTGTGTTTTAAATGTTGTTTTATTATCTATTCGAATCATATGGAGCAACATATACTGCAAGTTTCAGGTCGATTTGCTTCGAAAGCCTCATATGTTTAGTATTTTGTTTTATGAATATGTTCACGCTTTAACCATTTTTGGTCAAGCTGTTTTATTATATTGAAAATTAAATAAAAAAACAATGCTTTTTTTATAATTTGAGGTTTTTTATTTATGGCAATCTCGGCTACAAACAATATCATTCACCCACACTTTAGAAGCTGTGTTCAGATTTAAAATTAAATATTTATTATTTTTAATCAGCGGATGTTTTATGTTGTAAATATTTAATAATCATATTAATTTAGGATATTATTATTATTTTAAAATTTTTCATAACTTATTTTGATAAAAGTTCAGAAAAATGTCAAAGACCTTTTTTTTACTGGCTAAAAAAAATTTAAAAATTGTATTAAATTTATTAAGTTTAGACTTAAACAAAAACTTAAATTTGAAATGAATATTGCATGTAATTTTGTTTAAGAAATAAATCAAGTCTACCATGACGTTGACTTTGATAATGTCTAGAGTTTGTGTTTAAAAAGTTGTTTTTAAAACTTAATTGGGCATTTAAAAAATTTGTTAATGGTCTTGAGTTAATTTTTTATTACAAAAGAAAGAAAAATATGAAACAAATAATACTGTTCAATAAAAACTTCCCTGTTAAAAATCGACATATATGGCTCCATACATGAGCACACATGCTTCATACGTGTCCGCATGCATTCATACATGATTCGTATGTGTTCATAAACGATTCATACATGTTCATATGCTGTACCATATATGTTCATGTGTATGCATTAACGAAAATTGAGGTAATATTTACATGTATGATCATACATGTCCATACATTTCCATACATGGTCATATGTGTACATTAACGAAAATTTAGGTAATATTTACATGTATGATCGTATATGACACCAATGAGCATGTATGAATCACATATATGGATATTTATAAACTCGCATGTCTTCATATGTAAACATGAATGAGTTCATACATGTCCATAAATGGATACATATATGTTGATTTTTAACCGGGTTATTAAATTAGTTTAAAATTTTATCTTGAAATAAATTTGGGCTAATAAGAGAAGTGATTAAGCCGGGTAAAGTTTTTTTATATCTAGTCATATATAATATGATTAAGTCATATCTGACTTTGAATTATTGAATCACATTACGCCTTATATCATTATATACAAATAGATCTGATTATTTTGCGAAATTTAATGATTTTTTGCGCATTTTTTGATTAAAAACATGGCTGGAGAACATAGTTAGGTATATATCGTGAATCTTTATGACGGACTAAATTGATAATGTGTAAAAAAAAATTTTTGTCCATTCCTAGCGGGTAGAGCGGAAGTTTTTTCAAACACATTTCGCTGTGTGACAACTAAAGCGCTGCATCAATTTCTCCAATACGTACATTAAATAAAAGATTTTATTTAGCTTAATACTAAAATCGAAAAGGGATCAAAAAATTTTATGGACTTGAAATTTTATGGAGCAAACAGAATTTTCATAATCTCAAAAAGCATCCTTATTTATAATATAAACATATAATTACAAATTATATACTATTACCCTAACCGAGCACTAGCTTCTATGGCCTTTGGCGCGTTGTAGCGAAAACAGACCAGTGCCTCTGGTGTGAATCGAACCCACGACCCCCGCACAGATAAGCCAGCACGCTACCAACTAGCCTACCGGGGCGCATCCTTATATCCTGCAAATAAGTAACTCTAACCTATACCCAATTAACAATCATAAAATCGGCAAAAAATTCGTGCTTTCCATAGTAATGGCGGTTTTTTTTTTTAAGTTCTAATATATGATGAACAATTTTTTGAGTGTGTTTTTATATATTTCGATATATGATAAATACAATGAGATCTATAAATTCATGTAACTTTAATTAAATCCAAGCAAAAACTGTAATTTTAATATTTTTAATTTGCTTTTAACTTAAAACCGCCCTAATTTTTGCGCCGTTAAAGATAAATGATTAAAGCGAATGGATTTAGCATGCTTAACATCGACCAAGACACACAAAAAAGGTCCATTCATTCATGTCATACAACAAAAAAATGTTGGAAATATTTTGCCTCAATGTCAAACATTTAGTGGTCAACAGGTGGGGTCAAAAATAGCTCAATTTGACGTTTTTTTTTTTTTCAATATATTTCGTATAAAACTTAATATAAAAGTTAATACAAAAATATCAAATGAAGGGTATTTTAAAGACGCATCCACTGGTATATAAAACATACATGTCCGTGCCAAGGGGGTGTCTGGTTAATTTTTTTTTAATTTTCGTAACCATTCGGATTTAACACGACTTTTAACGAAGTGCTTCTAAAACCCATATTTTAAGTATTCTCAATAAGTGGCAACGCTGGGCACACACCATAGGCAATATGTGTATAAAATTGTTTGTTTTCTCGAGTACTTTTACACTGAGTACAAAAAATTTTAATTTCTTAAATTTTAGACATGTTTTCATATACAAATTTGTTATTTTTTACCGCCAAAAAATATACCCCACCCTTTTTCGCCAGTAAACGTGCGATTGCTCAACTAAAAAAAAAATACTTTTCTAATAATTTTTTGTGAAATAAGAATTTATCTTCAAGACTTTCAAGAAATATTTGAAGGTCTTATTGTAAAAACATGATAAGCCGCATTTATTGTTTTATAAATTTTCGCCGTTTTTAGACATCTATTGATTAATATTTGACAGAATTCTTGCTTAATCAATTATTAACTAGACCTAGATTATAAACGCCCGGCAAAAGTCATCTTTTTTGCATTCTTTCAACCTTTAAAAGGCGAAAACTAACTGACAATAAAATGTGGCTTATCAAATTTTTACAATAAGCTCTTCATTTATTTTTTGCCTAAAATGGTTTTCATATAATCTTTGGGATAACAAGCGAATTTGTAATGTTTATTCAAAATTCTGACCCTCGAGAAAAATTTAGCTTTTTGTTGGAATTTTTTGAAAAAGTAAAAATTTTTTTTATATAAATAGAACATTTTTGGTCTTCAAAGTTTAGTAACGTCATGATGCTTGTTAGGAAAAGACCTAACCACGTGCTTGATTACTAAGAAGACAAGAATGGAGCAAAATTGATTATTAATAGGTTTTTTGTTAAAGTTCTGCCTATTATGGAGGCTCTAACTTTTCTAAAACTTCGGGTTCTGATGAGATCTTTAGCCAGATCGAAATACTAGTATCAACCTAGCTAATATGTTTGATTTGCTTTATTTTTGTAAATATACGGAGGTTGAAAGCTCGTTATAAATTGAAAAATTTTTTTGTTTCTCACAAAAATGTGCAAAAAGTTAGAAAAAGTTGATTTTTGTATAAATAAAATGAATATTACTTATACGCCCTGATGGCTATTTTTCTTATTTAAATTTGAAAATATTAATAATACTTTTAAGACCTCCTGCACTGATGCCTGTACAACATTTTAACAAAATAATTTTCAATTTATTTCATTTTTGATTCAATAAAATGTTGTTGCCATGCAGTATATTTGCTTGTTGTTATACCTCATTTGGGAATTTTTGTTGGATTTTTACGTTTTTCATACAACATGCAACCTTTTATTATTCTTTACGGTTTTAAGTTTAATTTTTTTTTTTTTGTATTAAGTTGCCAAGTGAAAGGAAAATATTGTATAAAAAAAAAAAAAAAAAAGTTATTTGAAGTATTTTTCACAGTTCTATTATTTTTATATATTTTTTTTGCTTTGCTGGTGTCTAACTGCTGACCATGACCAATAGAGAATTTATTTTGAGTGGCTACAACTACTGTTACGATTTTGGCTTAAAACTGACGACTGCAATATGACTGACTGCCGTAAGTGGTATGTATGAACGAACAAACGAACGAACCTATGAAACATACAATAATCGAAATACGAGGCAACAAATTGAGGTTGATAGCTACTTTGACGGTGCAGTAGTAGAGTATCGTTAGTTCTTGCTAACGATGTACGAGGGTGGGCTCAAAATTAGCCGATCTGACGTGTATATGGCGGCAGTAGTTTGAAAATATTACTTTGCTGAAAAGTGGCAACCTTAGAAAACATATGTTTGAAGTTTTAAAGGCGTAACGTTGTTAAGTATTTTTTTGGAGCCACCAAAAATAAACGATCTGCCAAGACAGGTATGCCGACCCTGACCATCAGATCTTAACGAACTTTGAATATGTTGTAAAGAATAAAAATTTAAGGAACCCGTGTTTATTTTTATGTGTTATTAAATGGGGTAAAGAATAAAAATTTAAGGAACCCGTGTTTTTTTTATGTGTTATTAAGTGGGGTCAAAAATCACCCCATTTTATACCTTTTCGGTTTATTTCGTTCTATTAGAAATAGCTATTGACAAATTTAGTATCAAATGAAAGGTTTTTGAAGACACATTCACTGGTGTAAAAATTGTGGCCAAAATATTTTTGTTATTAAAAAAAAAAAATGAGTTTTGGGTAACATTAAATCTGGCGTTTTTAAGGGAATTTTAGTTCCATTAAGCTAAAATTAATGCATATCAATGCCTATTTAATTTGATCTAGGTGTGTCTGAGCTTTTTCCGATATTCAAAACCATTTGGATTTTATGCGACTTTCCCCGAGGAGCCTTTTTCCGTATATTTCAAATAATTAAAAAATATTTCAGCTCTGTGTGCACTATATAGGCAATAAGGGTATCAAAATTTTTGTTTTCTTGAGTACTTTAACCCTGCGTACAAATAAATACAAACCCTGCGTATAAAATAAGTAGTTTTTGAAATTTAAAGACAAGTTTTCATACAAAAATAAATAAATTTTTTTTGCTCCTTTCCAACATATCCGAAGTGCAAATACATCTGTGAGATCGGGTCGGGATAGCTCCCTTGTCAGTGAATTTGTAAACATGAAAAAAATTGGCCACTGTCATGTTATTCAATACTTTCATTTGAAAGGTCTCAGTCCAACCAATATTAAAGCCGAGTTAAATTCTACTCTGGGGGAGTTCGCTCTTTCGTTAACGACTATAAAATATTCGGTGGCAGAGTTTAAACAAGGCTGTACGAGCTGCTATACGAACACCGTAATGGTCGACCAATTGAGGTGTCTACACCAGAAACGGTTAAGAAAATCCACAAAATGGTATTGGATGATCGTCGACTGAAGTTGCGTAAGCTTGTTGAACTTATAGGAATTTTAAAAAGAAAATCTGAAGAAGAGAAAGCTGTGTGCAAGATGGGTGTCGCTTTTGCTCACAATAGAACAAAAACCGCGTCGTGAAGATGTTTCAATAGAGTGTTTGGCAATGTTTAACCGCAATAAAGCCGAGTTTTTGAGTCGATTCGTAGCAATGGGTGAGACACGGGTCCGCGATACCTGACAAAGGAACAGTCAAAGCAGTGCACTAAAATGGCAGAATCGTGTCCAAAGGAGAAGATACTTCCATCTGCAGGCAAGGTCATGGCGTCTATTTTTGGAATGCGTGTGGGTTAATTTTTATTGATTATCTTCAAAAAGGAAAAACAATTAACGGCGAGTATTAGCAGCGTTTAAGTGATGAAATTAGGGAAAAAGGCCGCATTTGGTGAAAAAGAAATTGTTGTTTTATCAAGACAATGCACCAGTTCACACATCTATTATTGAGATGGCCAAAACCAATGAATTCAAGTTCGAATTGCTTCATCACGCAACTTATTCACCAGATTTAGATAACTCTGATTATATTCTATTTCCAAACTTGAAAAAATGACGCGGTGGCAAAAGATTTGCCAACAATGAAGAGGCGGAGTCTACGGTTGATGGCTATTTTAAGGCGCTAGACAGTTCTTACTATAAACAGGGTATCGAAGCTATTGAATATCACTGGGCAAAGTGTATCGAGCTTAAAGGAGATTATGTTGAGAAATAAAGAATGTTTTTAACAAATTTGTTGTGTTTTCTTTGTTAGGTCGGATAATTTTAGGACCACTCTCGTATGTAGTATGAAACATTATAAAACATTTTAATTTTAAACTTTCTAAATGTGTACGAACAAATAAAAATTGTACTTTGTGTTGCCTGTAATCTAATTTGATTTTGGCAAAGATTTTTATTTTTTTAATATTTTACGACATGTTTTCTTTAAAGCCATATACTGATTGGTAATTTTCAAAAAGTCCTTAATATTAAGGATATAATTTCTATAGGAAATACTCTAATAATTGTAAAATTACTGGCTATGGTAACACATACTAACAAAATCAACATTTGTCAGTCATTTACTAAAATTATAGACTATCCAAAGTACATGTTTAACTCATTTTAGACCAACCGATTCGTTTTTAACCCATATATGTTTGAAATATAATTGAGCACAATTGGAGACACGAAGTAAACATATCCTAGTGGTAATTAATATGATTCTTACTGATCATATTATGATCACTCAGGACGATTTTATCATTATATCATTAAGATGATATTATGATCTTTGAATGTTTCTTTTATAATGTGATGCTCTTTTCTCTGTGTGTACTTTTGAACGGCTATATTTTGTTACCGGATAAAGTAAATCAAATGGTTTAAAAATCAAAATATAATTTAACATCTTGAATACAATTGTAAATAAAAAATAGTTTAAAATCAGGGACCGAAAATAACAGTTATTTTCAAATTTTTAAACAAAAAAAGCAATTAGAAGTAAATGTCGGAAAACTGTTTCAAGTATACCATTTTGATCCTTATGAACTAGTCTATAATAAAATGCATTGCTTTTTAAAATTTTGATTTTTATTTTTTTAGCAAAAATAAGTTTTTTTTTTATTTTTATTTTTTTGAGCAAAAATAAAAAATATTTTTTGATTTTTTTTTTTTCGAGCAAAAATAAAAGTTATTTTTTGATTTTTATTTTTTCGAGCAAAAAAAGGTTATTTTTGATTTTTATTTTTTCGGGCAAAAATAAAAGTTATATTTTGATTTTTATTTTTTCGAGCAAAAATAAGTTATTTTTTGATTTTTATTTTTTCGGGCAAAAATAAAAGTTATTTATTGATTTTTATGTTTTTGAGCAAAAATAAAAGTTATTTTTTATAATATTATTTCAATTTCTTGAGTTGAAATTCCATAAGTTATAAATTTTTATTATTATAACGAATAAATAACAAATAACGCAGTTATATTATATATATATATAATATATAAATATATACATACAATATATAAATTTTATGGTTGCTTTTGTAATATTTTCGAGTTTTATAATCAGTAAAAGTTATTTTTAATATGACGATTTTTTGAAGAACTCTTGTTTTAAAAATGACGATTTTAGTTTCCAAAAATTGGCGCACTGCTAGTACAAATAGAGATGTTTGTCTTGTAGTCAGATACACTCTAATTAATTTCTGTTGAAATTTACCCAACTTATAGTAGGAAACTATACTCCTACTATAAGTTGGGTAAATTTACTCTATGTGTGTAAATGAAAAAAAATACACACAATACGTGTAAGTTGGTCAACAAAAAGTGTGTAAATGTACTATGCAAGTGCGTAAAAATGTAATTAAATTTAGAAATAAAAGAATAATTTTACTGAATTTTTGAGTAAAAAAACGGAGAAAATGCGTAAAATTACATTTTTATATGCCCAAAAACCCCCTAAAAATGCGTATATTTACCTTGCGGTAAGAAAGAAAAACAGCCCAAAAAATGTTTCAAATAAAACAAAAAATTAATTTTTAGCAAGAGTTTTATTAATGTGTTGTATAATAATAATAAATTTAATAATAAAATATAATAGAATATAAATATTTGTATAAAAGTGGTTGTACATATACAGAGCTTCAAAGATTGAATTCTATTTTGATAAAATCAATCGGATTTTTTAAATCGAATGATTTTTTCTTAATCAATCGCAGAGAATTCTTAGGAATTCACTAGTGGGGAATTCAATCAATTTAGCTCATTCGATATTATCAATTATTGAATTCAATCATTGAGAATTCAATCGTTGGAAAGTCAATCGTTGGGAATTCAATCATTGCGAATTCAATTACTGGGAATTCAATCTATTTGTTTACTCAATCAATTTACAATTTGGGAATTGCCGAAATCGGCGAAACTGAAAAACATCGCCAAAATTGAAAATTAATCGCTAAAATTTAAAAATATCGTTAAAATGAAAAAAAATCCCCAAAAATTTAAAACAATCTGCAAAATTGAAAAAATCGAAACAATCGACAAAATTTAAAAAAATTGAAAAATCAACTAAATTAAAAAAATAGCCAAAAATAAAAAATATTCAAAAAAAACTTAAAAATTTAAAAACATCAAAAGTAAAAAAAACGAGAAAATTAAAAAAAAAATCACCATAATTGATAAAAAAAAAAAAATAGCTTAAATTGGAAAAGGATGTCCGTGCCATTTATTTGTTTCTGTTAGTTTTTGAAACATGGCGATGTTTCAAATAAATACTCTTTTTATCTGCGATGCTTAGTTTTCGAGAAAAACGCGATTTACAAATCTAGCCAATCAAATCAAATTTAGGATCATTGTAGGGGTAATGGGGTTGAGTTTTGAACAATGGTGCAACCATTTTTCCTCCAGCTCTATTAGTTTTCGAAATACGTACCTTTAAAGAATCGACTAAATAATTACCGTCCATAACTCAATAAAAAAAGAGCTACTGGAAAAATGTTTTGCACCGGTGTTCAAAACTCAACCCCAATACCGGTCTTAAGTTTTGACTTGATTGGCTAGGTTCTTAGATCGGGTTTTTCTGGAAAACAAAGCATTGCCAAGCAAAAAGAGAATTTATTTGGAACATTGCCTGTGTTTCGAAAACTAATATAGATAAATGTACATTTACAACTATTTTAAATTTCTTCTCAATATTTATCGTTTTTCAATTTAATCTTTCTTTCCAATTTGAACATTTTTTAATTTTTGGAAATTTTTTTTTTTGCATTTTTTTATTTTTAATTTTGAAATTTTCTGCATTTTTAGCTATTTTGCCGACTTTTCTTATTTTAGGAATGTTTCTTATTTTTGGCGGTTTTTTTTAAATTTTAGCGATTTTTTTATTTTTGGCGATTTTCTTTAAATTTTAGCGTTTTTTTTCAAATTTTGAGATTTATTTTAATTTTTTTTTTTTTAAAGATTTTTAATTTTAACGATTTTTTTTTGGCGATTTTTTCAATTTTGGCAATTTTTTTCAATATTGGCGATATTTTTAAATCGATTGAGTAAAAACCGACTGAATAAATCGAATGAAGAATTTAATTCTTTAAAGCTCTGTACATATTATTATATTATATTTTGAAAAAAATTTTCCACAATTAGGCTGCTAACACTTGGAAATAAATGTTTTTGGTACATTAGGAAGTTTTTTAATTCACTATCACAAATATTACATTTACAAATTCTTTTTTCATTAAAATTCTCAATAAATTAAATTTTTTAAGTTTTTTTAGTTTTTTTAGCTTTTTTAATTTGTTTTATTTTTTTTCAATTTAAAAATGTCAAAATATTTATTACTATTATAAGTTAGTATATTTACAAACTTTGTCCGTAAAAATTTTATTTAACAAAATAATACTACTTTTAGGCATAATGTGTTTAATTGTAAACACATAATTGGTAAAAATACTGTAAGTGTATATTATTGTATATAAAAGTGTGCGCAAAATAGTTTTACGCATTTTGATGTATAAATTTACCGAATTTGGGTAATAATACATGAAAATTTACTTGTTTTATAGTAGTAAATTTACAATTTTTTTTTAGAGTGTACTTAAAAAAAGTATAATAATATATATTAATACAGTTATCACAAAAAATAACATTGCAAAATATTTGCTGTTTATCTATCATCACTGAAAAATCATAATAACAAAGCTAATAACTTTTATTTTTGGTAAAAAAAAAATTAAAACCAAAAAATGACTTTTATACTTGCTCGAAAAAATAAAAACCAAAAAATAACTTTTATTTTTGCTCGAAAAAATAAAAATCAAAAAATAATTTTAACTTTTGCTCGAAAAAAAAAAAATCAAATAATAACTTTTATTTTTGCTCGAAAAAATACAAATCAAAAAATAACTTTTATTTTTGCTCGAAAAAATACAAATCAAAAAATAACTTTTATTTTTGCTCGAAAAAATAAAAATCAAAAAATAACTTTTATCATCTGACTTTTATGAAAAAATGGATAATTTTTACGGTCCCTGTTTAAAATTGTTACCAAATATTTGTTAAAAAAAACTCAATTTTTTATCTTATTCGATAGGACTTTTTCCGAAAATTTATTTAACAGTAAAATAAAAGCCGAACTTTTATTATTTTTCATTGTTATGTTGATAAGTAAATACGAAAATTTATTTCTGTGCTAGAAATTAGTTCATCGACTGTATATAATTATTGAAAATACGCTACCTAAAAAATATTACATTTATTCCGTTATCCCTCCAAACTTAAATATTGACTGGTTTTTATTAAAATACTACTACACTTAAAAAATGTTGCCATATAACAATTTTAAAAAATGGTCAAAAACCACAATATTTCTGCAAAACATTAAAAAAATCCGGTTAAATTAAAAATTCAGACATTTTTTAAACAAGATTTGAAGAGGAGACGTGAATAAGGGTATACAGACCATAAAGTAAATTGTACAGGGGACAAGAAAAACTAAGGAAATGGACAAAACTTGCTGTTTTTAAATTGTTTTTAAGCATATCTATAGACATTTATCAATATGTAAAATTGGGTATAAAAAAAATAAGCAAAAATTTAAACTTGAATATTAGAAAAATATGGAAAAAGGGTATACAGACCAAATTATTTTTGAAAGCATGTTGGAAAAACTATGATTTGATATGGCATTTTTTATCCGATTTTGACAAAAACTGGACCGTATTGCCAGAACAACATTATTGATTAACTAGAAAAGTTTCAAGGACATTATTTTAAGAAATGGAAGGATAAAATATAAATGTATCAGCATTTAGAAGATTTTATTAGTCAGTAATGTTATTTTAACAAATAAATTGAATGCGATGAATTAACGCTTTATTCATAATTCTCTTTTAACCCCTTGAGGATCACATTCAAGTATAGTGACCAGAAGTTATTATAATATATTTTTTTTTTTATTAATTAATAATCATATAATTCCAAATTAAACAGACCAGTGCCTCTGGTGGGAATTGAACCCACGACCCCCGCACTGATAAGCCAGCACGCTACCAACTAGCCTACCGGGGAGCACGAATATATTTTTTAATGTTCCTACTTTTAATACAAATACCACTTACAATAATGGAATTTTTACAAGTTTTTACAAGAAAAGTAAAAATAAAACTTTAGAATGTTATCTTTGAACTTTGTCAATAAAATATTGTCTTTTCTATTGTATTTTCAAAATTGTGAAAAGAAAAAGTTCTTTGCAATTAATTTTATAAAAATATTGAAAAAATAAAAATACTACCGAAAATTTGACATATAAATCAATTTTTTTTAGATAAAAACGCAGAAAAATTGTAAAATTTAATGTAATAGTTCTATTATATTATGTATAACAACCAGAGTTACCATTCGATAACTTTAGGTTTCTTCTTATATAACCGTTTTGATTTTGCTATTTTACCTATTTGCTTTTGAAATATCTTGAACTAAAGTCAAAATATCGAAACCACGATTTATAGCGTTATTTTGTTGATTAAACAAAATTTTGAAAAAAAGCCAGCGATATTAGAAGACGCATGCCATAATATTTTCATATCGGCCTTGATGTGGGCGTGGTAGGCAACTACCGTTATAATAAAAAATTTTGTGTTTGCCAACCATGATAAAAACGAGATTCTCAAAATATGGTCTGTATGCCCTTATTCGCATCCACTCTTCATTTGTCTACAAAATTATACAAAACTAAAAATGTTTAAATATCTTCAATCGTCTTGGATTCGTATTCTGTCAATGTTTGAACTTTAATTGCTGATATTTCCGCTAAAGGCTACTTTAAGGCAAAACAAAAGTAATAAAAAAGCTTCTTAAAGTTTGTTTGAAATGTGTCCAGTGAATTTATAACGTGTGATTAATGAGTTAATAAAATTGTTTGTATGTCATGTTTAGTTTGGTCAAAGTAATTTGTTAAGAGACCAAAATGAAAACTAATTTTTTAATTTAATTATTTTTTAAGGGTTTGAGCAAATTAATTACATATGTATTTTCAACTACTGTAATTAAGTTAATTTGAAGTTAACAGGACTAAAGGGAAATAACCCGATTAAAAAAAAAATTATATGGAGCATTATGTAGTCATATCAAAGTCCATGTGACGCTATATATAGTCTTATGAAATTTCATCCGCAATATGGGGCCATATAATTTTATCTTTTTATATGGGTTTAGATCATATCAGATTTAGATTACATAAATGTCCAGTACAATTGTATTAGATTGTACCAGTTTTGTATCTAATTGTATTAGTTTATAAACTGATACAAAGTACTATAATTATATAAAAATCAGATATTATTGCATCCGGTTTTTGAGCTGTTATAATTGTATATGATTTTTTGTAAACTGATACATATAAATCTTATTAGATCGGAGTTTTAGTCTGGTAAAATTGCACTAAATCATGTATATGAAAATATACAAAAATTTCATACAAATATAGATCATCCTATCATATTCGTTAAGTCCATAAAAAGTTACTGCATAAATCTTTTTTAAGTTTTAATGCACATTAGGATGTCCCGAAGTGTACATTTTAACTTAATAGTGCTCAAACGATGAGTATTATCCAGTCGATTATGGTAAAAATAAAAAAAAATCGAGAATACTTAAAGTTCGCTGCTCGTATTTTTCAGATTTTTGTATAAAATTGGGCTCAAATTTGGCTCAAGCTTGGCAATGCTCATCATATTTTTGGAAATATATTTATTAAATTTCCATAGAGTAGTTTACACTACATCTTTCAATTTAAAACAAGTAATTGTTTCAAATAAAATAATGCTGTGGTGGACCAAAACTAAACTTTGGACATTGTATAAATGTATTTCCTATAATATGCTCAGTATTGGCAAACTTTTAAACTCTTCTTTGTCTAACAATTTTAAAAATACACTACGAAGGCCGCGTCCAGCAACTATAAGTATGTACCCCTTATCCATAAACCCAACGAAATTGGCAATTTTTTAACTTCGGGATAGGCTAATATACAGCTATTAGACTTTAAATGCAGCAATATATAGTTTTATCCAAAAGAAGATCAACATTTTTTGTCATGGAACGTTATATAAATATGAAAAGGTCAAGATATCGTTTTATCCAAAACGAAATAATTTTTTTCTAATATTACACTATATATTATTATATATAAAATTGATTTTTGTTATATCTTATTAAAAGTGTATTCGTACATAATTAGATTAACCTTATATAATTGTATATGTCATATACGATTATATATTGCATACAATAACATATAATAGCATGCAATAACATATATATTTATATAAAATAATGCATGATTATATGTAAACGTTTTTACTCGGGCAGTTAATTAAGCTTGGCATTATCAGTTTTTTGAATTATGAATAGATTATGGTGAAATAAATATTTCGGATTATAGAACAGCAGAGCTAATATTTTATTTAGACAAAAAATCATTAAAAGTTTTTCAAAAATTTATAATATCGCTGTTGCCTTGGTTTACGAACTTTACTAACTTTAATTATTAACTTACATTTGTTGAATAATTGACAGTATTGAAATTTGTGACACTTACCTAAAAATAAAAGAAAAAAAAGAAATTAAATTTTAATATATCAAATGTTTAGGGGCATTAACAATACAAAAATAAATATATATTAAGTTGCTTCAAAATTCTAGACGTCGAAAATTTCCACCTCTTCACTGCCCAATCAATTAAAAGACTAAATAACCAAAAAGCGCTGAATATAATTAATTAATAATTATATAATTAATAATTATATATATACTATTCCCCTAACCGAGCACTAGCTACTATGGCCTTCGGCGCGTTGTAGCGAAAACAGACCAGTGCCTCTGATGGGAATCGAACCCACGACCCCCGCACTGATAAGCCAGCACGCTACCTACTAGGCACAATCGCTGAATAAAAGTTTTCATCTTAAGATCGCTAAATAGCGATAAAGCTCCTACTAAAGGTTAATAAGAATTTGAAAATTAAAAATTATTAATATGAGATGGGGTTTTTTGGTTTGGCTCAAGGTCATAAATTAAAAATAAAATTCAAATTTTTCATGTTTTATTTTTAAATATTTATTATCTTTTCGATATTTCGAACAGCTTCGCTGTTCATCTTCAGGAAAAACAATAATGCAATTAAATAATTTAAAATTATTAATATTAAAATTAATACTATACAACACGATACTACATTAAATCTATAAAATACTTTGGCGGTAATTACAATTATGAAGTCAGATTTGTAACACTTTACTGCATGAAACTCCTAATCTTAATGAAAGTTTTATATTTTGATAGTAAATTGAAAATAAGTGAACACCTATTTCGGCGTTATTCGATATTTTCATTTTTAACGATTTTATTAGCCAAAACCCAAAAAGGGTCAAAATTTTGGATCACCCAATAACCGAAAATATAGCGAATGTAACAAAACCAAATTATGTCTGTAGGAAAGCTTATAATTTTTTCTTAATACCTAAATAGTTTGTTTAAGCCCGTATGACACTGTATAGTTTTTGTATTGACAATCTAAATTAAAGCAGTACAAATATATTGTTACTCAATTTTTTAACTAGTGTAAAGAGTACGAACACATAGTGCCAAATTGTAGTAAATGTCAAAACAAATACTTTTGTTATCGATAAATCAGCGAAAAATTGGGATATCTGTCAAAAGTGCAAACGAAAATTTTGAACTTTATCTTGACATTTCTCACAGGCAAATAAGTTTGTTGTCAGTTTTTTGTAAACAAATAATAGTACAATTAAAAAAAGAAAATGAATAAAAATATTGCACTTTGTGGTTTTGTGCACAATTTAAATATGATCGAAGTTTACAAATTGTATATATGTTTCATTCGCACATTAATGTTGTTTCTTTCTCCCAATACATCTTGAAACTATACAAAAACTATACAGTGTCATACGGGCTTTAACAACTTTTAAATTATTACTGTCCATAAATTGAAATTATGTAAAAATTATAAAAGTAGCTTTTTCTTGGAATCACCGTTTTTGTTAATTTTTGCAATTTCCTCGCCATAAAAAAAGACATATCTCCAAAACTTGCCGCAAGTTTAGAAATATAAACTGTGTGATATTAAAATAAATTGCCCAAATTCCCGCATTCGTGATCGAAATAATTCCGAAACGAAATTTATTTCGATAGCGGAAATTTTTCTGATGATGTTACTCGTTTATTTGAAAATAGAAAAAAAAAACATTTAAATATCAATACTTTTTAAGAAAAAATAAAATAAAAATTAAATAAATACATCCTAATTTGTTTTCTGATTCGTCTTCTGATTCTGCCGAGTATCCGAATCTAAATGTTATTAAAAAGCCAATACGAAATATCAACCATCCCTTGTGTTTGCCGGCTAAACTACACTGTACGAACATAACTCGGATTTGTTAGAAACAATGCAACGCATTGTTTTTTTTTGTCGGCGACCCCTGGTTCCCGAGTTATGGATCTCCAAAGTTTAAATTTTGAATTCTTTGTATCTTCACCATTTTTTATCGGATCAAAACAATATATGTTAAATTCCATGAGAGATTTAAATTCCATAGATTGGATTTAAAAAGCAAATCAAAGTTAAAATTATCTTTTTAACGATTTTTAATTAAAAGCAACAACTTGTTTGCGAAAATGCATTCATAATGGAAATGCAATTATTGATTGCTTTGTGAGCTTGTGACTCCATTTATTGCTAGTAAATTATTAGTAAAGGCATCACAAAAGTAAAATGTGGCAACTTTATAAAAAAATCTGGCAACCCTACAACATTTTTAGATTCTTTTTCGTACTCTGCGCGTGAATTTCACCCTAAAACGACTTATTATTTGTATCGACAACAACCCACGCAGAAAAATACAATCGGCTTAGTGTTGTCAAAGCGTAGGCGACGGTCCGTTATGCGTTGGTAGAACGTAAGACTAACAAATTTGACAGTATTGTCCTGTTATAGGATTGATAACAGTGACCAAATGTTGGTTTGTATTTAGTTTTGAGAAATTATATATTATAACATATGAAAAGCAGCGATACAGTTCCGTCTTAGCCATTTACATCATATTTAAATGTGAGAAGTATAATAAAATAAAAAAAAAGAATGTTTCTAATTGGTTGTCATATTGGTAAAATTGGGAAACACATGATTTGCCAACAAAATAGTGCCTTTCTAGTACAATATTACACACAACAAAATTTTAGCCAAGTAATTAGGAGCATTTCAACTAATAAAGTTTATTTACATAAGTTATGCTAAAACTAGTAACATTTTACCAAGGTTTTACTTATTTACTTGGCAACGATTTTTTTGTGTTTAATTGTACCATTGGTAGTTTTCTGCACAGTGGGTTATACAAAAATAGCAGTGGTTTGCCAGTACTAATTGCTTAGTAAGGTTGGCAATTTCTACCTGGGAATTTATACCGAGTATACAGAAAAAATTATCAACATAAAAGATTTGATTTGAATTCCATTTTTTTTCTAAACAAATATTTAATTGATTCAATTAATATTTTAATTGACTTTTATATAAATAAATTTTTTATTTTATGTATAATTCTCAAATTATTTTTAAATACTGTATGTTAAGTAGAAAAGTGTCAGTATAAAATACCAAATGGATTTGTAATTTACAAATACGTTTGTACATACAAACTGTCGTTCACACACTTTTTTAGAGTATCATAATTTTTTTGGTAGATAGTCATTTATAGCTTTTTTGCTCTCTAATATTCAAAAAAAAGTTTTAATTAATATTATCATTGCCGTGATAGGTGCAAAATCAATTAAAATATTAATTGATTCAATAAATTTTTTAATTAAAACCCGTTTCTAGTTTTTGCTGTGTAATGACCGTATTTTACCACAGTGCAGTGGTGTAACCCACAGATCTTAATAAATCTTGGATAAATGTTGGAAGAGATTAAAAACTATGAAAAAAAAAACATTTTGTATTAGGTGCGCAATCTTATGTTAGAAATATAATTTTTTGTTTTTTTTTCGTTTCACCATGTCGATTTTAAAGGAAATATATTGGGTAGCAAACGAAAGGTATTTCTGAGATATATCCTGCACAAAAAATAAAATAGTGTAAGAATATAGTGTATATAAAATTGATTAAAATTATATAAGTCAAGTTTAAAAAACCGCATTTATTTTGTTCCCTTTGTACTATTTTACTTTGAAATATTTCATTTTGTTCGTTCTCCAATTTATACGATTTTGTAGATTACCTAAGTTTTTTTTTTATTAGAACTAACAAAGCATGAGTTAAACAAGATAACAAATGGGTTACTGACAAACAAAAGAAAACTATTAAACTTGACAAAATGTTAATACGGCAAGCAAAATAGGGGTTGGTTTTTCCACATGTCATAAGGTCTATATTTTTTTAGAATAAACAAACTTAAAATTTGAAATTTGTTAATAAAATATACAAAATGTTCGCGAATTATTTGAAATTGCTATGTATTTGTGTTCAAACAAAATTGAAGTTAATTTTAATGAATTTTTATTTTATTGGATTTCTTCTTTTAGCTTTTTCTTATCTGGAACTGTGTGTCGTATAGCGACCAGTCGCATTAATACTTCTAATCCATTCCTATGGTCGGTTTTCGTGAAATGTGTTGTAAGTTGAGTATTTTATTATATTTACTAAATTTTTTTTTCAAAAAGTACTAATAAATTTATATTATTAAAAAATTTAAATAAAGGGCTTTTCCGTGAAAACAGACTTAAAATATTACATATAGAAATGGATAAAATTAACAAAATTAAATTGTTCGAGTTAATAAAGTACAAAAATGGTATTTCACATAAAACCAACATATTGAAAGTTTACAAAGTTTTTAAAGTATAAATGTCAGTTGTTTTATGTTTCAAAGTTTTGCCGAAGTTGTTTGTGTAACTTGTCAAAAAACTTTTCAAGTTTTATTCTATACAATAAACTTAGGTAAAGTATACGCTTTTTTATTTACCCTTTCTATGTTTTTGCGCGTGTAGAAAACAAAAAATATTAAAAAGTTCTAAAACAAAAAAGTTTCGAAAAAACTTCAAACCCATTTTTACCCCCTAAAAATTAGATTGTTCAGGTATGTTTCATAGTAAATATTATTTACTTTTTGGCTCCTCTATCCATCCGCCTATCCAAGTTTCATTAAGAGTTGTGAGTTTCACCACTGTGTAGTTTCCTTGTCAGACTTAAATTAAAAAAGAAACCAAAAATAATATACAAAATTTTTTATCCCATTTAATCCCCAATATAAATTTAAGTTTAATCTAAAAAGTGAAATTTTATTACACAATTCAAACTTGCATTTTCATTTATTTCCCCCGATTTTTATCCAGAAAATAAAACAAAAAAAAAAAAAAAGGGGTTGAATAGTTTTATATTATGTTGCCATTTTTATTGCATTGAAACAACAGTCTTGTTAATGTCTGTATTGTCCTTTTCATTTGAAAAGTTTTTTTTCAACAAGTCCTTGTTGTTGTATTATAATTTAGTTATTGTTGTCGTTGCTGTTGTTAAACAGTGTCGCGACAAAATGCATTTAAATAAATTAATGTTTTTTTTGTTTTTTTTTTGCTAAACGAAAAAAAAAGAAACTTTATATTTCTATATACAGTGAAATCTGACAATAACAAACAGCGATTGTCGCTGAAAATTGTCCGTAATTGCAAGGTGTCCTCTATAATAAGTGTCCGTTGTTGGCAGATTTCACTGTATTAAATTGTGAAAACCAGTGATATTTAAATGCAGGCGCGTCAGTTGTCTCGCTAAACAAAACAAAACAAAAGTAAATTATTCTTTTCTTCATAATTCATTTTATATATTGTTTTGTAATTGTGTGATTTCGGTCAGAGTCAGAACAGGAGGGAGTTGGGTTTGAAATAGTATTTATCAAAGTTTGCATGTTTGGTGATTTTTTTTTTTTTTTCTGTGGTTTTTGTCTTTTTTGCCCGAGTGTTTGTACTCTGCTATGGTTAGGTAAATGGGCGTGTTTTTTGTTGTTGTTATATATAAAAATATATATTTATATTAACACGTCAAAGATAAATGTGTTCTTTAAAATAAAAAAAATTGTAGAAATTTTTCATAATAGCAAGAAATTTTAACAAAAATCGAAATTTTAACTAAAAATTAATTTAAAACTTGCAAAGTTGGATTACTAATTTCTTTACTAATTCTTCTAATAACTTTTTTCTATGAGTGCAGGAATATGTTTGTCTTTTAATTATTGTTTTTTATAAAATTATAATTATTTTAAATTTATTTTTAATCAATGGTGATAATCTTTAACTTCGAGCTCACATATTAGTTCTCATTAAGTGATAAAACTAGGTTATATGAATGTTTGATGTTTTGCATGGGATTGTCACTTCTTTCAAAACGTGTTCTGATGATAGGAACCTAGAAAATTCCGAAATAGATCTATCAACACATTGCTGAAAGTGGTCGATTAATAAATTTGAAAACAAAAACTGTATAGATTATTTGTTAGGACAATATCCTAATAAAGAAATATAGAGTATGGCCTCGAACTTGAATAATTTTCATTTTCAATTATTTTTTTCTCTAGAAATTTTCCAAAATTGGAATATTTAAAATTCACACTTTAGATGTCTTCGAAAATTTTTTTATATTTTTTATAGAGTTTTGTAAAAACACCAATACAACATTTTAAATTTAATTTAAATTAAAATTTAATTTTAAATTTAAATTTCTTCGCGATAGGGCCAAAAAAACAAACAAAAAATCTTTCTTAGTTATATATTTCTACAAATATTGATAAAACATAAACGGCCTAACAAAATTTGCAGCGCAAGGGTAAAATTTATTTAATTTTTTTTTTACGATTTAACACAATAATGTCAACGACGATCTTCAATAGATAGCAGTATGACATTTTGAGAATTTTGAAAATATTAAAAATCGAGTTCAGTTTAAGTACAGAAACTTAATTAATAAATTACGTTAAATTTATTTTAAATTACGTAAGGCACTAAAAGTATTAAACTTTTTTAATTTTCAAAATGAGTTTTAATTTCGGTTGCCATTGAATTTTATACGTTATGAATACGTTAAAGTGAAATTGGTTAATTTGCGGAGCATACATCAATTTAGATTCGGATCAAGGAAAAGGTTTTATGGAGGGCAGTTAGAGTATTTTTTATTAATTTTTCTATTTTTTTTTTTTTTTTTAAACAAATCTATTTGGTGGGAGAAAATGTGTCAATTCTCCCTTAATCAAATAAACCATTATTGGTTGAAATAATTTGCCAACATTGAATTCATTCGTATAATTCTATTAAAATAATCAACAAAAGTTATAATTATTTTTTAAATTTCACATTTTCATTGAATAAAGTAGAAAACTACTCAATCAAAAAAAGAATTTTGCGAATCGATTCGTTAAACATTATATTAGATTTATCAACAATTTGTTTAATTAGTTTTGAGGTTTTAGTACATTTAGTTATCAGTACAGTTTTTGTCTCTGTTAACTAACAGGATTGTTTTGTAATTCACTTTGGGGAATTTTTATATATCCGGTTAAAAAAGTTCATATATGATCATATATATTTTTGATATGATCATATATATGATCATCAATATTCGCTCATACTGGAAAAACTAATCTACATCTCCATATATGAACAAATATATGTTCATATATTATTTTATATGGTCATCATGTGTTCACATTTTATATATTTTTCATATTTCTTTTGAAAAAATTTCGCATTTTGCATATTTGCAATAAAAAAAGTTTATTGAAATGGTAACATATTTATATATATATATAATGTATATATATATAATGTATATATATATAATGTATATATATGTCAGCTCAAACATAAATTTTTAGGGACAATTAAGGGCGAGTAACTTTTCTTAAAAATAACCTGATATTTCCATACCCTGGTAAAAATAGTTATATCTATCTAGTAATATATAGTAAGATTAAGTCATATCTGACTTTGAATGAAGTCACATTAGGTCTTATATAATTATATAGAATTACATCTGATCATTTTTATGGAGAGAATTTTTTATATGGTATTTGATATTATTATATGTCTCCAAATCTTACTCCGTATATAACTAAATAAACCATATAATAATAATACAAATATATGTAGTGATCGATATGATTATATATGATTATATAAGTCTTATTAAACTATATGTGACGCCATACTGAAAATATTTTCCTTATAATTTTATATAGCATTATATATAATCCCATACATATTTTGGTAAAGTTAAATATCATATTAAGTTATACACAAGTTATAATTTTCTTACAAATAGCCTCACATATAACCATACTAATTTTATAACGAAATTATTTGAAAGTGATTTATTTTACATAATTTCAAATAAAAATAAGGTGTACATTTTATAAGACAAATAAATTATATATTAAATAAACACTTAATTTGTTCTTGATAATTTTTATTCATTTCGTTGTTTCATGTAAAAAAAATTCTGGTCTTTAAAATTGTTGATTTCTAGAAATTTAAATTTTAAACTTAAATACTTTTAAGCATAACTTTAAGTTAATAAAAGCAAGTTCAAATTACTATCGCCTAAAATTTTATAAAATCAGATATATTTATATCCAATTATATATAATTTAATGTCTCGGATAAATTAGTATCAAATTACCCGTAATTTTTTACACTTTTATAAATACGTTATATAAATAAATAAAAACTACGTAATTTAAAAAAAAAAATAGGATTATATTTGTCTATATGTCAGGCCTTTTTGGGTATATGGAGTCAAATATTTTTCCATATATTTTCATATATGATTCCTCTTTGCACATTAGGGACTCCATATTTGTCCATACATGACGCCCTTTCGCGTATATCAAATAACATATACTTCCATATATAAGCTTCTCAGAAACCAATTGAGCCAACCAGCCTTAGAAGAATTTTTGAGAAAATGAATCACAAAGTTAAACGTTTCTCCAAAATTCCCTGCGCTATATCAACTAAAATTAATTATAGCGATTTATAGTAAAGATTTCAATATATCAACGTATTTCCATAGCTTCAAAATGTATTTAAAAACAAGTGGAAGCATTAAAGTCCGATGTGCCGAATTTGGAATTAAAAAAGATTAAATTCGGCTGTGACGAATTTTTGGATACCCTCCATCTCGGTGTTTTCATAAACCAGGGAAAGTGCAAACAATATTAATATCTATATTCTTTGTAAAAATAACAAAAATATTGTTGTTTTTATAAGGAAAACAAAATATGACTGATTGATTAATGTATTTGGGATGTTACAAAAGAAAAAATGTTTAATTAAAGTTTACTAAAATGAATCTGAAATTCTGCATGCTTATAACAGTGGGTATTCAAAGGTTATTCTGATTACCTAAAGAAGAACGTGTAGTGAAAAATATATATATTTGTATAGTTCCTTATGATGTTAAAAAAACTGTAAAATTCGCCTGTTGTTTGTCTCTTTGCCTATATAATAATGAAAGAAAGTTACTAAAATATATTTTTGAATCGTTAGAAGAGATGCAATGAATACAAACGCATAAAAACAGTTTCGAATAATCAGAATTTTAGATAAATTTAAGGGAACAAAAATACACTTGCGGAGACATACATAATGAAATAATTATGAAATGCCAGTTTACATTACAACACATGTGTTTATACTATACATCACATAAGTAAAACGGAAAGTGTGATGAAACTAAGTTTGTCAAAAATTATAAAAGAAAATCTTTCCAGTGTTTAGGGTGTTTTCGAGACACAAAAAATTAAAGAAACTGGTATTTCAAATTATTGTTTTTCAGCTCAGTTGCTTGTGCAATTCTCGTTTACGACTCCTAGAATAAGAACCCTAAGAAATTTTCCCAAAATTCGATTGGTTTTTACACATCAATACTTTAATTTAGATTATTTTTGTATGTATCAAATAAAAATTAGGGCTTTTAAAGAAAACAAATGCATATAATCAAAAGATTTTAAGATGAAGTATGCACCTTATATGTCTTAAATAAAAAAGTTCTGAAAGTGAACGTCCTTTAAATTGAATGGGGTTTTTAATAAATGTAATTAGAATGTAAGAGTTTCCTTGCAAATTTATTAAAGGTTGAGAATGAAAATAAGTAAAAATAGTGTACGAAAAAAAGTTATGAATTTACATTGTTGGATTCGGGGATTTTGTTCCTGGATATTTTTTGATCTGATAACGATTAATGTGTCTGGCAACTCCGGTTAATGCAGTCAAATAAATAAAGAATTTTAACTAAACTATTTTGTTCTACCTTTTTTCTAATTGGTGATTTTTTGATTTGTTGGGGGTAACAAAAAAAGGTATATGGCAAGCCTGGTATATGGAAAACAAAAGCATACTTTATAAATTAGCTTAACAATTTTTCGAGGGCTTCTCGCATTTACACTTATAACCAGTGTTGCCAGGTTTGCAAAGCATAAAAACGACAAACTTTCTAGAAAAAATCGTCAAAATCGTCATCATATTTTGAAAAATCGTCAAAATAAAATATATTTGTTAGAAGACGGATAAAGTTTTAATAAAAAATAAAATACAATAATGTTATTCACATTTCAAATGTTAACGTGTTATCGTTGTAATATAACACGATTTTTGACACTTCTCTTTGGTTTAAACTTCGAAAATCATTATATTTTACAACGATATTCATATTTATAAAATGTTGAAACAGTGTGCCCCAGTAGGCTAGTTGGTAGCGTGCTGGCTTATCAGTGCGGGGGTCGTGGGTTCGATTCCCACCAGAGGCACTGATCTGTTTTCGCTACAACGCGCCGAAGGCCATATTAGCTAGTGCTCGGTTAGGGTAATAGTATATAACTTGTAATTATATGATTATTAATTAATAAAATAACAAAAATATAATGTTGAAAGATCAAATAAATACAACTTTAAATCAAACTAATTTTACCACTTGAACTGTTAAACACTTATATCTGCATAATTCTGTGAACAACATTTCAGTGGCTCAACTTTTTAAATAAATTTGGAAATTCTTTAACAATAAGTCTGTTCGATTACTTTTCCTGTAAAGTTCAGTAAAAACTACTCAGTAACAAAATTACAAATAGTAAGACAAATTTACAAAAAAGTAAACGAACAGAAAATTTGTAGGAATTATTAAATTAGATAAAGCAGCTTGTTTTAAATATTAAAAAAAAATCAACTGGTCATTATGGAAAAGGAAAAAGTTAATTGAAATTGTCGACCAAAAATAATTTAAATGTTTTTTAACTTCTTCCATAGTTAATTATTTAATCATTTTCACTTTCAATCCATAAACAATTAAAATTTAATTTAATTTTTGTTTACTAAAAATACAAGCATATTTTTTTATTTTTTAGTCATATGTTTTTTTCATCTTACAAATTCTTTCTGGCAAAAATGTATCCAATAAAAACTTGTAAGTTCTTTGGCATCAAACTGTCACTTTACTCTCTCTTTTTACCAGTTTTTACTGCGTATTTGTCTAAACGAACACTTTCCAGTAAAAACTTGTACAAATTTTTGTGTTATCGAACAAACTTAATGTTATATTTTTAATTATTAAATTTTGGCACTTTATTTATATTATTAGGCCTGTTTTTTAAGCACCGGATTTATTTTTGGATGTATTTTGTTTCATTTAAAGTTGTATATATATCATCTTTCAACATGAAATATATTCGGGCTAGAGATCTGTTTGTTTCGCAAAAAAAGTCCATGCCTTGTGTTTTAACATGAAAATTTTTTATTTTTATTTAAATCTAACTCCAATTAAATTTTATAAAAATTTAAAGAAATGTTCTAAACATATAAACACAGAAACTAAATTAAGCTAAACCCGTAATGAATTTATAAAAAAATAAATGCGGTTTGGATTAAGTTTTATTCAATTCTAGGATTTGCATTTTTGCAAAATTGTATTTCACATCATATTAGCATATAAAAGCTAGCTATCGATCAAAAAACAATGTTTTTGCTTTCAATTTTTAACGAAATAATATAAATTTAATGATCGAGCCGGCGATTTTATGAGAATGATAAATAAGTAGATCTTGTTGACATATTAAATTATTGTCAAAAATCGTCATTTTGGAAGCAAAAGTCGTCAAATAGTCATTTAGTTATTTTGGGTATTAAATATCATCAAAATGACGACAAATCGTCAAACCTGGCAACTCTGCATGCGATTGCTACTAATTCATACGTACATACATACTGTATACAAAACAAAACAAAAAAACAACAACAATATTTTGTGAGTTTTTTTTTTGTTTTTAAGTGTTGATCATGACCATGGATGGTAACCGATTCTATGTGGTTATTGGTCGTAGTAACGCTATTTTCTTTTATTTCGGTAACGGTATTTTAGGGGAAACTATACTTCAGTTATTTCGGTAACGGGATTTTAGCGTTAACGGTATTTTAGCGTTAACGGTATTTTATTTATTTCGCTAACGGTATTTTAGCGGTAACGATATTTTAGATATTTCGGTAACTTTATTTCAGGGAAAAAGATTTTTCAATTATTTTGGTAACGGCATTTTAAGGATAACGTTATTTTAGTTATTCAGGTAATGTTAATGCACACCACAAGTTTTAACCGCATTATGTCCGAGTTTTAATGACTGGCTAGTTTATGATCATACTTTGGGAAAATATATCTATTTACAGAAGTTTTTTTGTTCAGATCTTGTTAGATTATTTCGGTAACGGTATTTTAAGGTAACGGTATTTTACGGATAACGGTATTTCAAGAATATCGGTAACGGTATTTAAGCGATAACGATAGTCAGTTGAAAGGTGTTAGAATCGGGGACGGTAATTCAGCGATATTGACAGCCATCCCTGCTTGCGTATATTCTTGTGTATAAGCATTGAATGTACGTATGTATGTATGTATGATGAAATAAAAAAAAAATTTTTTAGAGGTCTTCCCACATTTTCACTCATAACTTTTGAACGCGTTAACCGATTTTGATCATTTTCACTAGAAAACTGCTCATGATATCAACAAACAATTTGACTGAAAATTAGCAGTACCTCTTCTGTATTGGAGGAGTATTTTGTGTTTCCACAGACAGACGGACGGACAGACGGACAGACGGACAGACGGACATGGCTATATCGACTTCTCTATCCATGCTGATCAAGAATATATATAGTTTATGGGGTCCCAGAATTTTTTTAAAAGAATTTCAAACATTTGACAAAGTGAATATACCCTCCTGCACTATGGGATGGAGGGTATAAAAATGCAATTGCATTAAAAATTGTTTTGGCATTAAAGTATACAATTTTTTTCGACAGTGTTTAAAAATAGCCAAACTTACAAAATAAATAAGGTCTCGATCGTTCCGATTCCATAAAAACGGCTGAGATGTCACTGGTTTAAGTTAAACTAGTAGAACATTTTATTACATTTGGCTCAATTCACTTCTGTTACTTCTAAAACAATTTTCTGAGAAAATTTTTTTAAGTTTTAATATTTTTGTAAATTTTCTCAAAATTAGCTGTTTTTTGGAAACTAAAAAGTAAATATTTTTTTTTTTTTTTTTTTTTAATTTTATCCAATACTCAGGGGATGCCCCCTACTCATGCAGTGCATTGTATTGATCAGGAAAATATTGTATGGGAGGGAGGAAAGAGGGAGTAGTGTTTGTGGATATTTGATTTAAATTTTTCTAAATTGTAAGTAACAGGGAAGACTTCTGAGGGAAGTTTGTTCCACATACGAATCGTTCGACTAAAAAACGAATTTTCTCTGTAATGCGTTGTGCCAAACACAGGACAATCAACTACAAACGGATGTGCTCTACTAGATAAGCGAGTATTACGAATAATAACTCGGGCTCTAGGAATAAGTTCACTTATCTCAGATGAGCACCTCCCATGGTAATATCTATAGAAAAGTGTCACACAACCCACATTCCGACGATGCTCCAATGAATCAATAGAGTTGGATACACTACTGTCATTGATAAGCTTCACCGCCCTCCCCTGAACACGGTCCAGAAGCTTCAGAATAGACACTGAAGCCCCTGCCCATATATGAGAGTTGTATTCCAAAGGCAAAAAGTATACATTAGTACGAAGAAAATGAGCGAGCACTGGATCGTTCAGATGCCATAAGAAATGGCTGAGATATAGCTGATCAAAGATAGACTAGTATTGAATTCGTCTCAATAGGCTTCTGAAAAATCTAAAATAATTTTCTGATTAAACGTTTTTTAAGTTTTTATATTTTTCTAAAATTTCTCAAAAATATTTGTTTCTTGGCAACTAAAAAGTGAGTATATGGGCCTTGTTGATTCCAAATTATACTAATTAATAATGTTTTTAAAGTTACAAGTATTTCATAAACTAAAAAATACATTTTGAAAATGCTATTGCATTAAAAATGCATTTATACATGCAGTATATAAATTTAGGCGACATAGTCAAAAAGTAGACACCAGTACCAACAAAATGAGACCTGGATTGTTCAGATGCTACAAGTATTGGATTTGGCACAATTGGATTCGGAAAATAAAAAAAAAAATTCAGAAGTATAAAAAATACGTTTTAGGGCTTTTAAGACAAATATAAAGGAAAATGATTTTGCACATAAAAAGTTTGTGGTAAATAGAGTAATCCTAAGCAATAAAACGGAAACGGAAATCCAAAGAATTGGATTTGACTCTTTTGGCCTTTAAGGAGCTCATATATATATGAATATATATATTCATATATGAGCCTCTTTTGAAAATATGAAATCTTCTATACCTCCATATATGACCATATATGACTACTGTTTGCATATATGGAATCACATACACTCCCATATATGCTTATATGTATATAAAACATGTATGTCCATATTTGTTCATACACTCAGGGAAATTCTGCTTTAAAAATATGTAGTTGTTTGGGTTGTAATACAGTTTCTTTATTTTTAATGTAAATGTAAGTCATTTGTAGAACAAATAAAATGTTTAACTAACCTTGTTGTTCATTTAAAAAAACAACTCACGTCAAATGACTGTTTTATGATTTTACATTCATTTTTTACAGTTGTTTTTTGTTATTTAAAAAAATAAAAATAAATAAATGTTTATTTATTTTTTACTACCATGTGGTTCATTTTTACTACAATTGTTAGTCATTTTTTGAACATTAAAAAACAAATGATAATGTTAGTTGAATTTAATGAAATGTAAGTCGTCTTTTTTTAAATGAAATTTCATTTGTTTTTGAATACAATTGCTGTCGTCTTTAAGTCCTAAGTGTATATGCAATCAAATATGAACATTTCTAACCGGGTAGATAAATTGTATTTATTGCAAAAATTACGTGGGTTGCAACAGTAGTCGAAACAACGGTTTTGATTGAATTGATTGAAATTTCTATTAAAACACTAACCAATTAAATATTTAAAATTATGTAAATGACTTTTCAATGATTATGTCTATAAATGGGTTAAATTTTGTGTGGTGTGAATGGGTTACATCGAATTACATTGCATTTATATTTAAGTTCACCTTAAAACTGGTAACATTTTAACCCAATCTTGTTTAAGATAAAACTTTGACAACTGTTTTTAAATCATTTTTTATTTTTTTTTTTTCGTTTGTCATACTTATCAAAATAAACATCTAAATTTATTGACAATAATCTTATAAAAAAAAAAAAACTTATAGTACAAAACAAATTTTGCATAGTTTTTTATGCATAATTGAAGAGTTGTATATAAAAATAAAATTTCTTGAGGCTTTTTGTAAGTAAAAAACCCACATACAAAACTTTTAACTTTATGTTTTAAAGTAAAAATAATTTCAAAAAAAAACCTACACTTAATAATAAAAAGAGAACAAAAAAAAACAAAACATGATTGTATAAAAACACAAATACTTTTGAAAAAACCGCTAAAAAAAAGTACTTAAGATATTTTTTTTTGTATTTTTGCAAGTACTCTTTTACCATATAGGGTTAAGATAAGAAGAAAAAAAATTATTTAAAAAATTTTTATTTTGTAGGTTTTAATTTTTAAATAAAAGAAAGTTGTTTTTTTAAACCAAAAAGAAGTGGGTGTCGTTGTTTTATTTTCATTTTATTTTTTTTTGAAAATTATGGTGGTTTTAAAAAATTTAATAGTTTACTAAAAAAAAATATAGGCGTATAAATAAATGAGGTCATTTCAAAGTAACAGATATTGAAATTAATATTATATTAGTTATAAAATTGACATATTTCATATTTATCAAAAATCACCCTTTGTTTGAATGAAATGCAGACGTTAAAAGAATCGAAATTTGAGTTAAGCTTTTCTAATGGCATTTTAATTCCTGTTAATATATTTCTTTTTTTTTTTTTTGGAACAAAAGAATTATAATATTTTATACGATTTCCTTTATTTGAACGTTAAATATATTATAAAAGAAAAAATTCAATTTATAAGGGAAGTATTCCGACACTAATAGACAAAAATCTCTTAACATTTTTGTTAAAACTACTAAAAATTTGTTCAAAAAATTATGTTGCAGGAAAAATTGCTAAAATGAACAGATTTTTTTTTTTTGGCTAAATGTAAGTAAGATTTTAGTTATATTTGAGCCAAATTTTAGTTAACTTAAATTAAGAATTTATGCTGTTAAAATATCCAAATTTGCTATCGTTGGGAAAATAATAGAGATATTACTGATTTTAGTTAAATTTGAACTATTTTAATTTTTGGGGTACTTTAACATAAAATTCTTTATAAATGCGATATTAACCCTAAGCTCTCATTTGTTGTGTTTTATTTCTGACTTTCTGGTTGAATTTTTCGTTTTTTTTGTATTCAGGGACTTATAGTAAAATTTCACGGCGAATATTTTTGCGGAACATTTCAACCCCTTAAATACATGTTTTAATGGTGTTTTTGCTCTTTTTTAAAATAACGACAAAAAAGACCCTTACCTTGAGGAGTTAGAGGGTTAACATATTCTACACATTTTCTCTCCATATTCTCAGTAACATTTTACATAAATTTGCTGAACACACTATAACACAGAAAAAACTAAAAACGGGATTCAATTGAAAAATTTATTGAATCAATTAATATTTTAATTGATTTTGCACCTATCACGGCAATGATACTATCAATTAAACCTTTTATTAAAATTGAGAAGGAAAAAAAGTTATAAATAACTTCTACAAAAAAAAAATATGATACTCACAAAAAAAGTGTGTGATCTATAAGTTGGTATGTGTGTTTTCTGCAATGCTGAGTCTGTTTGTGTGTGTGCTTGTTTTGTTTGTTAACTTTAAATGTATTTGGTATTTTATACTGAAAATTTTCTATTTATGCATACAGTGTATGAAAAAATAATATGATAATTGCGTGTAAAATAAAATATCTATTTATATATTTAAAAGTCAGTAAAAATATTTATTGATTCAATTAAATCTTTGCTTAGAAACAAATTCAAATCAAATCTTTAATAAGATATTTTAGGTTGATAATTTTTTCTGTGTACTTTAAATGTAAGCTTTACTTGATTTTCTATGCCGATTGACAATACGAAATTTGCATTTGGGGGAAACTTTACCTCCCCCTAAAATTAAACCCAGATGTAAAGTTTCAAAACGCCGATACACGTGTCTTTTTTTTTTTTGTCTCTTCTATCAAAATTTATAGGTCGGACCTTGTAATTTTTTTTTTCTGTTGTACAGTGTAATCAAACATTTTTTTTAAATATTAGTAAACTCAAAAAAAATATCTCAAATAATGTTAAATTTTCAATTTTTTTTAGATGTTTTTATGCGAATAAAAATCGACCCTTCTGAATTCAGAAGTTTAAAATTTTTTAGCAAATATTTTTGTTGAAATTAGCAGGATCTACTGTTTTTTGCATTAAACACAATTTAATATAAATATAACAAAAAAATGTGATATAACAGTTTTTGTTTGCAGTTTTTTGTTTACAAATATTTAGCAACATCATTTTCTAATTTTAGCAGAAATAAATGTAACTAAAAATTTAATCGTTTTAAGTGGTAAAAATATCGCAAATTTTGTTCAATAAAAATTTCATACTTTTTCTCGTTAATAAGAAAAGACTGAAGAAATGTTTTTCGAAAAACAAATATTGCTTACTTTGTCGCAAGTCAAAAATCAATACCGATTTGAAAGAAACTATCCAAAAATATTTTATAAATTTCTCCATGATTTAAATTCGATACAAAAGAGTGTTTTTTATAAAGGTGTAGAACTTTGAAATGGAATAAAACAGAAATGAATTTTTTAAATTTACTTTATTTGAAAAATAATTTTCTGGCATTATAATTTAAATATGACTTCTGGCATATGACCGCCATGGCTGGCTCGGACATAGTCTAATCTGGAGGTCGAATTTTAGATGACTTTTTCCAACATTTGTGTCTGTATATTGGCAATAACCTCCAAGTGGTCAATCGACATCACATATCCGTACAGAAAATAGTCCAGCGGCGATAAATCGCACGATCTTTTAGGCCAATTCACGAAACGTGAAACTATGCGGTTACCAAATGTTTCCTTCAATAAATCAATTGTGGCATGTTGCTCCGTCTTGTTAAACCCACAGCTCCTGCACATCATGGTTGTTCAATTGATGAACGACAAAGTCAGTAATCATGGCTCTATAGCGGTCACCATTGACTGCAACGTTCTGACCAGCATCGTTTTTAAAGAAGTACGGACCAATAATTCCACCAGCCCATAAAGAACACCAAACAGTCAGTTTTTCTGCATGTAATGGGGTCTCAACATACACTTGAGGATTATCATCACTCCAAATACGGCAGTATTGATTATTGACTTATCCATTTAACCAAAAGTGAGCTTCATCACTAAACAAAATTTGCAAAATTCGTGCGCGATACGTATTTCGAACAGAACCATGATTTTTAAAATAAATTTGCACAATTTGGAAGCGTTGTTCAGGCGTCAGTCTATTTATGTTAAAATACCAAACCAAACTAAACATAAAACACTTGACAGCTGACAAAATGGCCGCCAGTTAAAAAAGGGTTGCCAACTTAAAGTTCTATACCTGTATAAAAAATACCCTTTACTAAGGTAGGTGTATGTTGATTTTCAAGCCAACTGTCTCGCTACAGGAAAAAGTGTATCGCAGCAATGCCAAACTAACAATATTTGCTCTCCTATAAGAGACTAAGAAAAATGGAACACCTTTTTAAATTTTTCCAAGAAATGGGGGAAGTAGGAGTGGTTAAATATTGACAAATTTTACGATAATTTTTAGTATATTATTTATTATTATTTAACTGAACTTCAAAAATTTTAGAAATTTAACTACGTCAATATATTGTTTAATGGAGAATTGAAAAAAAAGAAAAATTTAAAAAAAGTTAAGTATTAGTTCCGAATTTAAAGAGTTATGCAAATCTAAATTTATCTCAAAATCATTAAAAAAAATTTATATTTTATATTATTTATAAAAATGGTTAGATATTTTTTTTATCTATCTGAAAAGTTTCATCATGTAACTCGTTTTAGTTTTGGAGAAAATATTCGTTAAATATTATCCTTCCCAGCAAAAACAGACATTACCAAGTAATTAAGCTTGTAAGTAGGGAACAGGGATTCACTGGTTACCAGACTACTTACTCGCTTGATTACTTTTGTTCGCTATGACCTAAAGATTCCGTTTTCATTTAAATTCGTCATAATAGAAGTACTCGACAGGGGTCAGAGCCCAGAACCTTTCTGTTTACCGAAAAATTATGACATGAAAATTGGAAAAAGTTAAACTTCGGCTAAAGTATCGTTACAAAATGGCCTATAACTCTTAAACTACACAAACTACAAAATTTAACAAAATCGATATAATAATTAAATTTTTGCCTATCAAAATCTAGCCATTGGCTGGCATACCTTCTCTCAATTTATATATTTTTTATTACATATGGCCTTCCCTTCAAATCATTTGTTCGCAGCCATAAAGGCACCTGTAAGGTTAGTTAAACAATTAAGGATTTATGCATAAAAATTTCAAGAAATAAAACCTTTTGCACTTTGGTTTAAAAAATAATATCAAATGTCTGTAATAACATGAGGGTAAACATAAAAAACACATTTTCATAATTTTTTTTTGATATATTTTTTTAACCCTCTGTTTTATGTTTTTTTTTTTTTTTTGAAAGTCAAGTGAACTTTAAAGTCATCAATCCTTAAAACAAAGTCACAAAAAGGGCACGTGTTCGTATCATTTTTTAAAATTTTTTTTTATGTTTTTTTTTTTTATATTTTAAACATTTTGTAATGTTCGTTATAAATGAAATTTGGTTCTTTTTGTTGTGCTGGTTGTGCGTTAAGTTATTTATTTGTTTGAAAACAACTCAAAAACTTTTAAAAAAAAAGAATCAGAAAAAAGAACATATAAATACGATAATTTTTTTTAGTATTTTTTTTTTTTTTGCGATAAAGTATTTTTAAAATGCGTTTTTGCCTTTTATATGGTTTGTTTAACAGGGGGATTTATTGCTTTAAAAATATTCATTTTATACTCTGGTGATAAACAAAGAACGACAAAAAAGGGATTGTCCCGTATTTTTTTGTTTAAAATTCCAAAGAAATATCTTATATTTCTTTAGTGATAATATTTATAAACTAAATTTTAAAAACATAATTAAAAAAATAAATTCTTAAATAAAATTTGTTAACAACTGATTAGTTAACTACCAAAAAAAAAATTTAAATTTTTTAAAGATAATATTGAATAGAATTCGTTTTTTACAAATTGTAGAAAATATTGAAAAAAAAACAAAGCATTTCTTTATACCCGTACTATATATGGCCAAATAACAAGACTTTTTTTATCTATTTTCTAGTAAATTCACGTCACAGATAAGAATTGTCAAACGACGACAACAACATCAAAAATATGATAAAATTCCTACACAATTTTTGAAAAAGTAATATAAAATTGTATGAAGTGTTTTTGAAAATAATAAATATTTTACTACGTTGCAAAAATATATCAATTACACAGTTTAACAAAATTATACTACCATTGTACTAATTTAGGAACTTTTTGATAACATTTATGAACAGTTCATAAAAATTACTGGAAAAGTTTGTGTCTCGTAAAATTTATGAAAAAGTACTTACAAAATTTGCTATGTACAAAATCTTAATAAAGCGTGTTTTTTTAGAGTGTCACACGTTGAGTTGGCATCACTGCTTTATTTGACCACCCATTTAACAGCTGATAGTTGCTTTTTGTTTAGTTTGCTTTGAAATTTCATTATGAATCAGAGCAACGCGTGCAAATTGTTGAAATTTTTAATCAAAATAATTGTTCTTTCGTCAAACTTGATTTTGAATTTCCATCCAAAATTTTATTTTCCGATGAAGCCCATTTTTTGTTGAATGGGTCCGTAAATAAGCACAATTTTCACATTTGGAGTGAGGAGAATCCACAATCTTTTGTCGAAACACCATTACATATACAGAAAATAACTGTTTGGTGCGCTTTATGGGCTGGCGGAGTCATTGGCCCATATGTCTTCAAAAACGATAATGTTCAGAATGTTACTGTTAATGGTAAACGGTAAAGGAACATGATTCGAAAATTTTTCTTACCTCAATTACGTGGCATTAATCTTGCTGATATGTGGTTCCAACAGGACGGAGCCACATGCCACACAGCGGGCGCTACAATTGATTTACTCAAAGAAACTTTTGATGAAAAAGTAATTTCACGTAATGGCCCAATTAATTGGCCACCAAGATCTTGTGATTTAACCCCATTGGATTATTTTCTTTATGGTTATGTTAAGTCACTTGTCTACGTCGATAAACCGCAAACAATTAAACACCTGGAAATCAACATTCGAAGAGTTATCGGCGAAATACGGCCGCAAATGCTACGAAAAGTTGTTAAAAATTTACGCGTCAGCCGTGGCGGCCACATGGTAGAAATCATATTTAAACATTAATTTCATACAATTTTCTTTTCAATACAGCCCGTTTCATTGATATTAAAAATATATTTCCTTGTTTTATTATGATTTAAACTCTATAAAAAGCACCCAATATTTAAGAAAACTTGCATAAATTGCAAAAATACTGGGAATTTTATGTAACTTTTCTTTAATGCTAGGGAAACTAGGAACACTTTATAAATAGTAAGTAAATTTCATAAATAGTATGAACCTTTAAAAATATGAACTTTTTCGTAAAAAATTATGATTTTTTTTTTGTGTGTAAAAAACATACGTTAATCTGGTAACGTTGTTTAATATAGACGGAGGAGATTAGAAAAATAAACAAAAATCTAAAAATAGAATATTTGTGTTTGTTATTGTTTGTCACTTCTGAGTATAATGTACAATAACAGAAAAGTTAATAGGAAAGAAAAACTGTAATTTAGCTCCATTACATTCATGGGGCCGTACTTGGGTTTGATTGCTAAACGGTCATGACTTGGTATTGTTACGTTTGAAATACAGGTTTGCAGGTTTGATTCTTACAGCCGGCAGGTTGTTGAAAAAATCTATCATATAGAGACAATCTGACAATTGTAAGTCACAAATATTAATACAATTTAAATTTAAAATCACTGATGACTGAAACTAGTTTAGTCTGATTTGAAAATTAATAGTATTTATTATTTTTTAGAGAAAAACGTTTATTTTTCTTCTTTACCTCAACATTTTCAAAAAAAACTCAGATAACTTTTATGCTTCGAAGTTGCGACCTCATAATTTCTAAAAGACTTTTGAACGCAGATGACATATATGGCCTTAGATTTTTAAAGCTAGCTATAGTTAAAGAAATATTTGCAAAACATTTTTTTTAGGAAACTTAAATTTTTTGATAAACATTTTATGAAACAATACAAAATTTTAAAATAATAACTCAACTTTTTTGCAACATTCAAATAACATTTTTCTATTTTTAAAGAATAAATTTTTGTTATTATTTATAGCTGATTTAATTTTTTGTTTCTGTATGCTTGCTAGATCTTATAAGAAATTACACCCGAAGATGCTGGAAAGTCCATAGCGAAACGTCGGATTGGAATAAAATTTAGTAGACTTTTTGTTTAAATTTATTTTGTCCACGCCTCAAAATGAGCTTTGGTTTGTTTTATGATTTCGTGTCTAGCATTGAGATACCGTGAGCTGGACCATTTTCAAAAAATGTCTTTTTATAGTTTTTCAAAGAATTTTGTACTTTAACTAAATGCAACGTATTTAATATTAGTATCATTGGAAAGGTTCTTTTTAAGGCGCGTCCAACGGTATATAAAACATGTCAGGGATATTCTGTAAAAAAAGGAGTTTTTTAAGTTTTTTGCACGGAGATTTTTGTCATTTAAATCCTTAGACGATTTAAGTAAATACGCGCTTCAGCTTTTTTTGAAATTCGCACTAGTTCACGTTTTATCAAAAATGTAAAATGGTGGGAAAACTATGTTTTAATCCTATCAATATCGGTATCAAAATTTTTCTTTAAGCAAGTATATCATCTATGTATGAAAATATTTTAGAATTTTGCAAGTTTAGTGCATTTTTCTCGGTGCTCTGAACCAAACTTAGAGAAAAAGTTTTATTCAATATAATTAGAAAATGTACTCGGTTTTGTGAAAGGCGTGGTAGAGAAGAATGAGTGTATTTTCTAAAAATCATAACTACATTGCAAATTTTCAATTTTTTCTGAATCAGACTGCGCAGCTTCTGGTATTGAACCTTCGTCAGTGACCCTGTTTTTTGAATAATGTAATATTTGTTATGTTTTTTATTTTTTCGATTGCGTCTATATGAAATATTCTGTGCAATCACTGACCGTGGTATAGATAAACTGATTTCTAATGCCACATGCACTCGCACTACACGTTAGACAGAGCGCTTTAGCCCTCTGAGCTATCGTCAGGTCGAGTTTTGTTGTGATTAAAACTAGTTTTATTCAATACACGGTGTTTTTGTTCTTGCATACATAATCTCAGAAGTACAACTCCAACAACACAACAGTTCTATTTTTAGAAACTTACTTCACTCTAATGTCCACTGTTTTCCCATATGTTGTAAGTGATGCCATATCTATGATATATTCTTTGTATATTCGATAGATGGCGCTTACGTAGTTAGGGAAGAATTGCCAGAGAGCAAAGTTTGATTTTTGTTCTGAGTTTTGAATTTTAACGTCTTTTAAAATTGTTAGTTGATGTAAATTTATAAACATAGCTTAGGAAAAAAAAATTCAATACGCGTTTTTTTGCAGCATAACTTTTTTCGCGAATTAACAATATATACATAGTATTTTTTTATATATCGAGCATAAATTTGAGCATTATTAAAACAAAAAACCTTTGTAAAATTGAATTCTCGAAAAAAATATATCGCCAAAAAAGCGCGTATTTTCAATTACATCGTATTACATCAATTAGAAAGCCGACTTGCAAACTGCATTAATAAAATTTTTTTTTTTCCAATTTTGGTTTAGTCAACCCAACCGTGAAAAATGCATTAAATTTGCACACAAAGAAAAATACCGAAATTGAACTGATTATTACACAGTTTCCCCACAATATTGAATTTTTGCAATATTGAACTATTGCGAATTTCGAAGAAAGCTGAAACACGTATTTGCTTAAATCAACTAAAGATTAAAATATGAAAATTTGACATTAATAACACAAAAATCAAGTACGAAAACCTAAAATCCTTTCTTTTTACAGAATAGCCCTGAAAAAAGGATATGTCTGGACATAATTTGACACGTTTTATATAGCGTTGGACGCGCCTTAAAAAAACCTTTCATATGATACTAATATTGCAAACTTTGTAAATTTACTTGAGTAAATTTAGGTTTCACTCACACTTGATCACGAGTGATTCTCGTGAATCAAACAAAATTCTGCCCACGTGGCCTTCTATCTCTACTTTATACCATAAATCAACAGTTTTCAATAACCATTTATGATCAGAAGCTAACAAATATTTCCCATAGTGGGTCGGTCATACATTTAAATCCACTACGGGCACCTTTGGGACTGTAAGAGCGGTAGGAACAAATTTAAAAAAAAATTATATTTGTATGGGAGCCCCATTAGTGAGTGGGGGCAGGTATGTTTGGAAAAAATTTTACGGGGAGAAACTGAATGAGGGTCGGTCTAACACTTTACCCGTCTAGGGAGGACTCCGGGACAGTTGTGGGGATATTTGTGGATTTGTGTTCACACAATCAGCTGAAGTATAAAGTAACAGCAGCCAGCCAGCTGACTATCATTCTTTAAATCCTTATAACAGTATCTGTTACTATACAAAAATTCAGCCATCATTGAATGAATTTTTTTTTTAATGTTGGGGCGCCTAATCGTACTAAACGCGCCGGCTGACTGGTGTTTTATAGATATGCACAGAAAAGTTTTTACATATGTAAAAATCAGCTGTCATAAGCTCACTGAGAAAAAAGTGTCGCCAGCTCCCGGACTATCTTTATTAGGTTCGTTTGAGGTAATTTTGGGTAAAGCCTGATAAAATGAGATCAATCAAAAAAATCGTTTAAAAAGAGATAAAAAACTTAAAAATACCTGGAACGCACAAAACCACATTTCAAGTTCAAAAATAGAAGTCAAAATTTTTCATATAAAAAAAAATGTTATTTAGAATCAGGAAATCAAGCCACGGAACCTTGTCGAGGTGTGTTATGTGTTAAACATCTTTATGTCTGTTTTAAATATCCGAGTAAAAATGTTTATATACAATCATATCTTGTTTAATATAACACTATAACAAAACATACATCTTAATATGGATATTTGTATATGACGCATATGATCATATATATTATCATCTTGGATTTTGATTTTCGAAAATTTTTAATAGTTATGGTAAAATATACATTAATATTAATATACATATGCTATATATTAATTAACATGATTTCGTATATAATTTTATATGGTTTATTGTATTGTTACATACTCGCACAATAATATTTATTTATTTATTAAGTCTACCCGAGTAAAAAAATTATATATAACAACATATTCATTAATATAAAAATATAAGATCATATAAAATAGCATATGTATCAGTATGTATTTATATATAGAGCAATTCCATATGAAAACGATCAAAATTGGCAAATTTTTGGACGACCCCTCTCCGATTTTAAAATAAATAGTCTCAATCGATTGCCCAGCAAAAATAATGTACCTACATATTTTTTTTTTTTTTATAGTGACTGGTTTAGTGGTGGTGTGCACCACTGTCTTGTGACAAAATTGAAGAATTCTTCATAAGGGACCTCATTGAAAGTTGTTTTAAAAAAAACTACTAAAGCGATCGCAACGAGTGATAGCTCGTTGGAAAGGTATTGAATCAGGCTTTAATTGAAAAATAAAATTTTCCTAATTTTTCTCAGAAATTTACCTGTTTCCCATGAAAATTAAATTTTCCCATGAAAATTAAATTTTCCGATTTTCCACAGAAGCTCCTAAATTTTCCGGCTAATTTTATTTTTTTTGGATTCCTCAATGAGGTCCCTTATGAAGAATTCTTCAATTTTGTCACATGACAGTGGTGCACACCACCACTAAACCAGTCACTATAAAAAAAAAAAAAAATATGTAGGTACATTATTTTTTGCTGGGCAATCGATTGAGACTATTTATTTTAAAATCGGAGAGGGGTCGTCCAAAAGGTGATCGCTTTCATATGGAATTGCTCTATAATAATATTTTAAAAATGGTTTACCAAAAAAATTCATGTATAAGCACATCCAATCATGTATAAAAAATAATATTCTGAATTTTATATATGATAAAACATGGTTGATAAATTTGATTCAATTTTTATAAAATTAGATATAACCCAATACAAACATCAAAAACATCTTCTGTCATTTTAGACATACTTATATATAATCCAAAACTGAAAAATTTCCTATAACTATATATAATTCAAAAATCGCAAAATGTTTTACGAAAATAGTTTACAATTTGTGAAATCGATTTCCATTACAAATAACAAATGGTCCGGCAAATTTTTTTAGAACAGATTACCTGTGCACCTGTTGTAGAAAACTTTTTACATGAAACTGTTTCACTGTAACAGAACCAGTTCTATAACTGGTTCTAAAACCGGTTCTAAAGCAACTTGTTCTAGTTTGGAGGTAAAGAACTTATTACAAAAAGGACAAACTCCATATAAAAAGAGTCGGTTGTAAAACAGAAATATAAGCTACTATAATACAGTATAAGTTTTTCTGCGACCTGTTATTTGGATTTTACTAGGCCATTTTAATATTACCAAACATTTTTTTTTATTAAATTAAAATTAAGTTATTTACAAATTTCAATCATACATTTTGTGTTTTGAACCCGTTTTTTGGAGGTCAAATATATGTAACTTAATATCACTTAATTTAAATACATTTGGATTATTATGTATCTAATTGTATCTAATTATATCTAATTGTATCAAGTATAATTTAATTAGATGTAATTATATCGGGACAAAACTCGGATATAATGGGATAGTTTTTTATTAAATTGTATCTATTTAAATATAATTAGATCCAAAGTGATACAATTTAATAAATCCATTTTTCGGATCAAAATATATCCTCTTATATTTGCGGAAAATATCTCATCATATATAATTTTATATAAACTTTTTTACTCGGGTATGGAAAATATCCGTACAGACTAATATATAACATATATGGTATTATATACAAATTTCATTTTACATCTAATTTAAAGCGTTTAATGACAATTTTAAATTGAAACTTAAATTTCTCTTAGGACGTGCTAAATAATAGAAATTAAATTGTGGTTTCCAATTAAAAATTTAGAAAATCTCTAATGTAATTGAGTTTAACAAAATTTTAAAATGTCATTTCCATTTGTAAATTTTCTATTTAAAATTTTACCGGAAAGCGTAATATATTAAACTGAAATTTATAAAATATAGTTGGAATATTGCATTAGAACTTACAAAAACTATAGATTAAATTGCGACTTATTATTTGAAATTGAGAAAATTTTCGGTGAAATGTTTAATAACGAAAAAATTTTATTTTCAATTTGAATAATTGCGCTATCATTTAAAAATTTAAAAGAAATCTTTCGTTAATTGATAACTTCTTTAATTACAAATGAAAATTTTCTATATCAATGCGAAATGTTCTGCATTTCAAATGGAACTCTTTATAATTAATTTGAAATTTTCTTGATTTCTGTTGAAATGGTAAATAAATACAAAAAACTCGGTTGAAAACTATAATAAGTTTTATGTTTAACAGAGTTAATATGAAACATGAAAAAATAAAAACCCATTTCAATCACGAAAAACCACCGATTTAATAACTTCCGCCAACAACGAAAATTGCTAATTCAATTAGAAAATGATAGCTCTTTAATTGAATTATTTTTCAATTAAATAATAACTCATTTTATTAAAAAGTGATCAATATCGTACATCTTCCCAAAAAAACAAAAAAAAATTGTTGTTGCCATACCAACTGTTTTTTTTTATAAAAGTGTTGTTGCCATACCAAATGTTTTAATAGCTTGAATTTAATAACATGGAATTTCAACCGGCATGGAATTCTCATTTAGTTAGCAGATTTATTTATACTCATGTGAACAAGTTCACACAGAAATTGGTTTTTTTCTTTCTATTTAAACGTAGAGAGATTGGCAAAATTTGTTTTGTTTTGATTTTTTTTTTTTTTGTAAAAATAAGCCTTTTTTTTTTTTTTTAATTTATAACGAGCTTTCAACCTCCGTATATTTACAAAAATAAAGCAAATCAAACATATTAGCTAGGTTGATACTAGTACTTCGATCTGGCTAAAGATCTCATCAGTACCCGAAGTTTTAGAAAAGCTAGAGCCTATATAATAGGCAGAACTTTAACAAAAAACCTATTAATAATCAATTTTGCTCCTTCTTGTTTAAACCATAGGATTTTTTTTAAAATAATTTTTAATTTATTTTTAGCATTTTTTTTGTTTAAAAAAATTATTACATTTTTATTAAACAAAATTTAACTTCAAAAATTACATTTTCAATTTTATGATAGTGTTTTAAAATAAATAAATATTCACATTTAAAGAACTGAAATTAAATCATTTAACTTTATGAAGTAATAAACCGAATGAGAATTAATAAAAATTCAATTTAAAAGGATTCTAAATATTTATTACTAATACATAAACATTTATAAAAAAAGAACTATATATAAATATAACAAAAAACAACAACAATATGTTTTGAGCGATAGTATAAAAAAAATGTCAAGCATGTTTCGAATTTGAGCAAATATTTAATTGATTCAATTAAGTTTTAATTGAAAGCTTTTAAAATTTTCAACAAATCGTTTTAATTGAAAAAAGTAGGGAAATATTTTTTTCTGTGTGAGAGAATTAATATTATTACATATTTTGAAAATTGGAAGGAACCACATGATATTTATATTTAAAATTATATATAAACAATTTAATATCCTTTTATATTAAATAAGATATAATCATATCTTATAACGTATAATTTTATAATATTGGATGAGGACAAAATTTGTACAAAACTGTATAAAATCACTTCTAATTGTATCTAAATGAATCTGATATGATACAATTACATGTAATTTGATACAATTTAATCGGACAATTTTTCGAATGAAATTATATATAACTAATTATGGGGTCATATTGAATTAGATAAGACTGTATAAAGCTCCATATCAGTTTTTTTTTTGTTTTAATCGGGTAGAAATAAAGTTGTATTATTTGAATTTCAAAAGTTTTTAAATATCTGTTTTTAATTTGTTGACAAACAAATTGCGTAACCTCCCAAAAATACCGGTTATTTATTTTGAGACTTCAAAGTCACTTAACTAACACTACAATCAATATAAAAATATTAAATATATTTAACAAAACTTACCACTTTTGGCAATGGCGATAGCGGCATATTAAATGGTAAATTGAGATATTCATCTCCAAATATATTATAACTATCCAAAGTCATTTTGTATGTTTTTGTCGTCTGTGTTTTGTTATTTATTAAAAGTTTATGAAAATATTTAAATTTCAAATTATAAACAAATTAGTTGTTGAGTTATTTCCTAAATATTTTATTTTTTTTTTGAATTACAAAAACAAAATTCAAAACAAACAAACGACAACGTGTTTTTATTATACGCGAAATTAGCGTAAATTTAAGTGATGATTCAATGTAAATTTCACGAGAAATTCATGATAATTTAGCGAACAAAAAAAAAATTAAATAAATATAAACAAATTAGTTTAGTGTCAAATAAATAATAACATAAAGAGATACACAACACAGCACGATTATTTTTTTTTTTTTTTTAAAGATTATTTTTGAAATACACAAAAATCGTTTAGCTTTTCTTTTTTTTTTTGGTAAATGATCTATTAGATTTTTCTTTTGATCATAAAAACACAATATTTTAAAATGTATAAGTTATGTTTTTTAGATTAAATAAGATTTGTAGTTATTGTTAAATTTTTTAAACTTATTTTTTTTTTTTAATATTTTAATACAATAGTTTGAGTAGTTTTTTTTTTGTTAAAAAATTAGCAATTTGAGTTGTTTTCTTTAAATTTTACGTAAATTTTTTTTATTATTTTATTTGCAACTCTTGTTGTGGTTGGAATATATTTATTCTTTTTAAGCGTTTAATTTAATTGTGTTTTATTAATGTTGTGTTTTCTTGTATAGACTTGTTTAGACTGAATGCGTCATCGTCATAAATTTTGTTTTTATATAAAATGCTCAAATTTATAAACAAATTGAGTTAAAATATCACTCAAACTTGAAGATACAACACTCAAAGTGAGAGTAAAAACCATAAAGTAGAAACAAATATAAATAAAATTTCTCAAATATTCTAAAAGAGTAAAATTATACAAAATGTGGTTTCAGGGATGGAAAATGGTGTTTTCTTTTTTTGTACCAATAAGAGAAAAAAATTGTACTCTATGAAACAACGGTTCCCAAAATGGGGTCCGCGGACATCCAGGAGTCCGTGAGAGTATACCAGGGCGTCCTCGAAGAGTTCCAACAAAATGATTGTTTGAAACAAGTATTAAAATATGTCACAATAACTTTTGCAATTTTATTTATACTATGCCCTGTTTTTTAATCAACGAATGTATTTTTGGATTTCTATTATTTTATTGAAAATTCCATAATTTGACATTTACAGGCCTATTCCTACTAGTGACTCATTGTGACTGCATTAGACAATTTTTAACACTGAAAGTGTTAACTTTCTATATTTTTTTTTAAATTGTTTAGAAAAATAAGCAAAATTTTCTAACACTTTTCAGTTTTTGATGATTCTTTCTAGAAGTAGCGTACAGTAAACTTCCCAGCAAAATAAGAGCCGAGGAAGAAGTAGTAAATACACCACATCTACTGATCCGGATGTGGTGCACACTTAGGATAATCATTAATGATTTTAACGTTGTCGTGTCATTGGGCGGATGGAGTGAATATATTACTTCTTTAATAGCATTTTAAACAGTGCATGAATGCTATTTTTCTATAGTTTCAAGGTCTTTTTCAAATATATATTAAAATTTTTATTTAATAAAAATGTGCAGCATACTTTAGGGATGTTTCTTTAGATATTAAAAAAAAAATCTTTTGGTGCCAGCGAGTATTGAACACACGAACCTGAGTTACGATCTGTATTAAAGTAGACCGCTCTACCATTTGCACCAAAGTTACTTATGCAGTACAACAAACTTCCATCGCAAAGGCAAAAAATAGATTTTTAACAAATAATTATTTGTACACTCTGAATAACAATTTTCTAACCAAAATTTCTTTATGATTAAAGTCAAGATGTTAATTATTGGGGTCGTTTTTAAATTACTTAATTCTCTTAAAATACTCAGAAAAAACTAAATTAAATAAAAATTAATTAGAATTAAAAAAAAAATAAAAAAATTAAATTATCTCCCCGGCACGGAATCGATCTTGCCACCTTCTGATTGCAAATCCAACCACTTACCAGCTCAACCTCATATAAAAAAAAAGAATATATGAACTTATGAAAAAGTACTTCTTAGGATGTTGTTAATATAGAAAGCAATTAATTTATATGGTGATGCAAATGCTGTTTAAAATAACTTTAATTTAACATTTTTGGCAGTTGTTAACAATAACTTCTATGAAAGTGAAAAATGTGCATATGCTCATGCTTTGGAAGTCAAGTTAAAGAGGTTCTTAAAGCACTACTTCCACTTTATTTTGCTGGGTTGTTTAAGACGGACTCGGTTCATATGAATCCTGGGTTATTACGAGCGTCCTGACGTTCTATCATCTGTTAATACGAACTTATTTAAGATGCTCCCTCGGTTAAGATGAATTGATTTTGACAGTTCCACAGACAAAGTTTCATATAATATAAGTATGGACCTTCAAAAAATGTTTGGTTTTTATCCACAAACAGCTCAATAATACCTATCGGTTTAGTATGTGACGGAATTCGTCAATCTTTTAAATTCGGCACAGATATACATCCATCAGACTTTAAATGCGGCAGTATATAGTTTTATCCAAAAGAAGATATACATTTTTCTGGTGTGGAACTATATATATAAGTATGAATAGGTCAAGATGTCGTTTTATCCAAAATGAAATACATTTATGGAATAACATATATCAGGGAACTTCTGCTTTAAAAATATGTAGTCGCTGGATTGTAATACAGTTTCTTTATTTTTAATGTAAATGTCAGTCATTTGCAGAACAAATAAAATTTTTTTACTAACATTGTAGTTCATTTAAAAAAAACAAACCACTTCAAATGACTGTTTTATGTTTTTGTATTAATTTTTTACAATTGTTTTTTGTTATTTAAAAAAATAAATGTTTGTTTATTTTGTACTAGCAAATGTGGTTCATTTTTACTACAATTGTGGTTAATTTTTTAAATATTAAAAAACAAATGCCATTGTTAGTTGAATTTACTGAAATGTAAGTCGTCCTTTCTTCAAGTGAAATTTTATTTGTTTTTAACTACATATGCAATAGTCTTTACCTACATATTATTCTAACTGTAATTTTGTAAATTTGTGTTATATCTAATAGTACATGTATTCTTACATAATTAGATTAATCATATATAATTGTATATGCCATATACGATTATATATTGGTCGATATGTAATAAGATGTAATAATTTGTGGCATCGTATTAAATAATTTAGAGGAACTATTTTTTATATATAAACATACATAAACATATATATTCACATATAATAGCATGCAATAACATTTATATTTATATACCATAAAAGTTCAATTGTACCATGTTTTCCATCCCTGTGTGGTTTATCTCCTTTTTATCAGTTTCTATAGGAATTTGTTTAATAATAATATATTTTTTTACTCTTAAAACAAATTTAACTCATTTTGATGATAAACATTTTGTCGGTAAATTTGAGTTGATAATTTTGTATGCATTTTGTGTGTGAGTTTTTTTTAAAATATTCTGTAGAAATATTTTTTTGAACATTTTTAAATTATTGCTTTATTTATTTAGTTTTCTCATGATTTAACCAGTTTCAGTTAATACAAATATTTAAAAATAAAAAAAACATTTAAAAGTCTCGTGTTTTTTTTGGGGTTTTACCCACCCTCTATATTTGCTTAAGATTTCTATTTCTAAAATTCATGTCATTCTTCAGATTAGATTACATATTTTTATAGGGATTTTTTTTTGTCTGTTTGAATTCGAAATTTCTGGCAACAAGGTCGTTCGCTCATTCATTGTAAATAGCAAATAGTAAATCAAGGTTACATGTTGATGTTTGGGGTTACAAATATTGTATATTATGGGAACAAATAGACAGTAAGAACATTCCATTAAAAATACACTGATATAAAAAAGTCTGTAAAAATTAGAGAAAAAGTCTGTAATTTTAGAGAAAAATTTACATTTTAGCTAATTTTAGTAAAACTTCTCTGTAATTATTAGTAAAGTGTCAAAAATTGGAAAATTAGTAAACGTTACTAAAATTTAGTAAAATCAGCCATTTGTTTTGACTAAACATTCGTAAATTTTGTTTTATTTTGGTATATTTTTATATTTTTGAGTATAAAAATGTTCAACTTAAACTGTAAATTGGGTTTACTAATTTTTCTACCAACTTTTTTATTTGAGTGTGGGTTTTATTATACATATTTCGTTAAAAAATACCAAAGTAAAAAAAAATTGATATGGGCCATCATCAGATCATATTTATTTCTATATAAATTAGATATGCGATGAGATTAAATTTGATCCGAAAAATTAGAACATATTGTATCGAATTAGATCTAATTCGATGCAATTAAATACAATTTTATAGATACAATTTTTTTTTTTTATATTAGATACAATTTTATCCGAATTCTATCCCCATACAAAGTTTTGTGTATTATATATATAATTGTACCGAATTAGATATAATTCGATCTTATTAGATAAAAGTTTACACAAACAGGTCCCAGTTTTTCTCAACATTTACAGTAGTGGTCAAAACATTTAAAACTGAGATCGCATTTGTTGTTTTCATTGATTTATTTTCTTCAAATTACTAAAATTTATTTTTTACATATTCTTCATACATTGTTTTATGTTAAACAAATAAAAAAAATTAATTCCGTTTAATTAAAACAACAAAAAAATTAATAATAATAGATGTATTCAAAATGCAGGTGTTCAAAACATTTGCAACTCCCATTATTCTTACTCTTAACGAAACAATTTATACTAACAAATGCTAGGATATAACGGTAATCGCATTCCTTTTTAATATGAGATTCAGGCCGTTACATTTTTTAAACAAATTTATTATAATTATTGTTCTTTAATAGTTATAATAAGATGTTGGAAGCATAAACATCGTAAGAATAATTTTTGTAAAAAAAGGCAGGAAATAAATACAATTCTGATTTTAAATCAAAAGTTTTAAATGATTTTCAAAATGGACTTTTCCAAAAAGAAATTTCTATAAAGTACTCCCTTCCAAAATCAACGATTTGTCGCATTGTTAATAGTGGTAACATCCACACAACTCATAAAGGTTGAAGACCACGTATTACAACTGTAAGAGAAGATCGGAAAATCAAGAATTTTTTTACGAAATATCCCAAAGCAGTTCCCAGAGAAGCTAAAACTGAACTTTTAATAGATGCCAGTCTTCCCACCATTAAAAGAAGAGCCAGAGAATATGGTATTAGAAGTTATAGATGTACAAAAAAACCGTTTGTGTCGAAAAAAAACCGAAAAGCTCGGCTTGACTTTGCACGCACCCATTTGAACTGGACTCAAGAGCAATGGAAAAATGTATTGTGGTCAGATGAGTCTAAATTCAACCTCCGGGGATCAGATGGAAGAGCCAATGTTCGAAGACCACGAGGCGAAAAGTTTAATCCCAGATACACAAGCGCCACAGTGAAGCACGGAGGTGGAAACATTATGGTGTGGGGGTGTTTTTCAGGAAATGGGATTGGCCAATTCACCGCATTACTAGCACAATGACGGCCACAATCTATAGAGATCTTTTGAGTTCAGTTATGCTTCCGTATGCTGAATGGGAAATGCCACTCTCATGGACCTTCCAGCATGACAATAATTTATGAATAATTTTTTTGTATTTGTAAAATAATATGCTATAACTGAATTTTATAAAAAAAAAACAAAAACTTATACCACAAATCTTTTTGATCAAAAAAATTATAATTACCTAAACCATGATTTCAGTTTCAAATGTTTTGAACGCCACTGTATATCTAATTTCAAAATAATATTTTTACAGTTTTTTACGAATGTGAAACTGTGGAGCCAAAAATGGCTCTATTTCAACAATTTAACTCCGAATAGGGTTGTTTGGTAGAAAAATTAGCTTTACTCAAATTTTGCCAGTTAACTAACTCAGAAATCTCAACTCTGGAATTATGTATATAATTATTTCTAAAGTGACTTATAAAATACTTATACACTTATAATATGGCACCATATAGAATTAATGTGGCGTTTGTAATGGACCATATATAATCATATCTGAATTCAATTAAAAAAATATTCAAAACATTGCACCTCATTTCTTTCTATATAATTTCTAAAATGCTTAATTCTAAACAAAATATTTTTAATGTTGGTTTACATGCAGTTTTTTATAATTATACGTACATTTATGTTGAATTATATCCGAACACATATATAACTCTATATTGTATATATAATGAGATACATTCAGTATAATTGTATATAAGACAATATAAAATAATATATTGCTATATACCCTCACATAAATATTATTGAAACAATACAAAGCTACAGTGGGGAGGACTCGTGAGTACATGTAAGTACTTTTTACACCTAAAGATTCTGGCCGAAAAGTTCAAGCTATATTAACGGGATCAAAATGGTCTGATTTTTCACCTTCATGGAAATATATTTTTTACAATACTTTCAATGGCACATATTTTTGAACTGTTTGAAACATATATATATATATATATGGAAAAAGGCTGTTCGAGAAAATTAACATAAAAACCGAACGGTTTTTAATATCGGATAAAGCTCAGACACCCCCTCGATTAAATTTAATAGGCATTGCTATGCATTATCTTTAGCTTAATACAACTAAAGTTCCTGAATAAAAACCCAGATTTACTGTAACTTGAAACAAATTTTTTTAATGACAAAAAAGTATGAAACATTTTTTTAAGATTTTCCGACTTTTAAAAATATTGACGTTGTTTTTTTAGTGTTTTTCCAACCTTTCACACTTTTTGTTTGCTTCCGTCTTTTTAATTACTATTTTATTGCAGAAATTTAACATTTTTTTTTTGATAAATTTTCTGGCGTTTATTACTTTTTCCCACCGAATTATTTAAATTTCTAAAGGGTCCGCCATCTAACGTTTTTTTTTCAACTAGTGCTTATTTCGTGAATGGTAACACTTAGCTCATGTCTGATTTGACAGATAATTAGTTTTATCCTTCCGCTGAACGAATATGGTTGAAGAGGAGGATATTGGCAACATTTGTTTTTTTTTTTTTTTTTTTTTTTTTTAAAAAGAGAAGCAACACTCAGGAAATTCTTCCTATTAATTAATGTGTTGCTTTCTTTGGAAAGGGGATAGTGGATAGATGAAAGGTGGTGAAAGATGAAGGGCTTCAAACATGGCAACACTGTAATTGCGCGAGATGATAAGTCTTAGAACAGTTGTTGCTCGCCACCTGATGTAGAGTTGGCGAATTTGCGATTTGATAACTGTTACGCCAACAAGCCAGAGACAATTGACGCTTTAAAGGACAATATTCGTGAAGCCATTGGTGAAATACTCGATAATGTGCTTAAAAATTGGACCGATCGTGTAGGCTACTGCATGGCCAGCCGAGGCAGCCATTTGTGTGAAATTATTTTCCATTATTAACCGGAAGGATTGTACTTTCAAATAAAAAAAGAAATTTGAGAAAATATTCAGTAGTTTTTTTTATAGCATTTTCAAAAAAAAAAAGTTATTTGGCGGACCCTTTATAAATCTAAAATTCCTAGAAGTTTTTACGAATTTTTGTTACACAAAATATCCTCTGTTTCAGCGCAACCAGAAATATGTTGTTTCATGTTTTTTCCTGTGCGTCGTATTGAAAAATGAATGAGATATTTATCTTTTTTAGAACAATTGACGAATTCTGGCATTGATTTGTTATAGCATATTTTTTGCATATTTTGCTCTTGTTTTGGCATAATTCGATAAAAAATAATCTTATTTTTGATAAAAATCTTACTTTTGATAAAAAAAAAATCTTATTGTAGTACTTCTTAGAACAAAAGCATATTTTAGCGATTTTTTTTTATATTTAGTTTCTAGTTATCGCACAATTTTAGGTTTCAATAAAAAAAATTTTTTTGGGTTTTCAACAATGATTTTGAAAGTTTCAGCCATTTTTGCAAATTTAAATTTCTTGATTTAAGACGATTTAGTTATCTTCAATCTTCAATCTCCTTTTTGTTGGCAATTAAAATAAATTTCTCAAATTTACTCCAACTATACTGACAAATAAGTTTTAAAATACGAATTCTTAAAGAAAATGTGTGTTTTTTTGAGGGCATATTTCCGTTTTTAGTGCATTTATGAGATAAAAATAGATTTTTAGAGCATATTGCAGATTGCTTTGTTTTTATTATACATTTTTAGAGGGAATTTCGACATTTTTGAAGATACAAATTTAAAAAAACGATACTTTTTATGTTCCGAAATTCTTGTGGTACTTTAATTCTAGTAAACCGAATTTTTAAATTTTTCTATCAAAATTATTTAAAAAATAATATTTAAGACTTTTTAAACTTTTTCTTTACCATTTAAAAGAAGATTTACAACATTTATGTAAAATTAAGTTTGATATAATTTTTATTAAAAATAAAAATTATGTTTTTTTTCGACCTTTAATTGTGCAATGAAAATGAAAATTATTCAAGCTCGAGGCCATACTCTATATTTCTTTATTAGGATATTGTCCTAACAAATAATCTATAGAGTTTTTTGTTTTCAAATTTATTATTTGACCCTTTCAGGAATGTGTTGATAGATCTATTTCGGGAATTTTCTAGGTTCCCATCATCAGAACACGTTTTGAAAGAGGTAACAATCCCATGCAACACATCAAGCATTCATATAAACTAGTTTTCTCACTAAATGAGAACTAATATATGAGCTCGAAGTTAATTTTTATTTTAATAAAAATTATATCAAATAAAAATTATATCAAAAAGACAAAGTATGCTTTAATTTGCAATTTAATTTACTCATTTATCGCTTTTCATTCCAAAGTTACAGCGAAAATTGTGAAATAAGAACATGTTTTCTGAAATACAAAAAAGTGCCTAAAAGGTTAAACAAATTTTGTTTTCACCTCTTTTTTAAATGCTGGTTTTTAATGTGTTTAAGAGTATCCATCAATAAAAAATAACAATATTTACAAATTACGACTTCCCAGAATCAATCGCCACTTTGCATTAGATTAGATTAGAGTGGCACTATGCGTCGAGACCAGAAGTTGGTGTTTTGTACTTTGCATACCGTTCACCCCACTGTGCGTCGGCTAATACATACACAAAAGGTTATTCATGTAATACAAATAAAAGTTTTGAAAATATATTTAATATATTTAAAGCAAAATATATTTTGCCTTAAATTGTCGATAATATTTGAAATTCCTCATATATTTTTTTGGAAAATCTTTTTAAATTTTTTAATAATATTTTGTTGTTAATTCAACAAAAAAAGTGTACAATATTTTGCACTCCCATTCATTTTAAAAACCAACCTATATTTACAAATGCCTCTTTTAAATTATAAATTTCTTTGAATTATCTTTAGCATTATCAATATATTTTTAATAAATCATTAACTTAAAAAATTTAAATAATTTTGTATGTTTTATCATAAATACAATATTTAGCAAAAAACTGTGATACACTCCTATAAAATAAATAGTTGTGGTATATAAATGAAATGATAACAGTAACGATATTATAATCAACTGCAATGATAACAACGAAATTATCATTAAGTAAACACAAACAATTTTTAACGAAAAATATTAAAAATTTCGTAATAACAAAAAATTATTAATTGAGGATTTGAAAAACAAGAAATTTAATTTGTTAGTTTTTTGGTCGATTACAAAAAAAATAATAAACACTGTTAGGAAATCGTATTTAATGAAGGGTGACATGGGGTAAAGAGGGAAACGTGATCTTGTTAAAAGGAGTAGTATTTACTTTCTGTCTGTTCTACTAAATACAATTAATATTTTGATTGAATTTTTGAGTGATTCTTTGAAATCATGTATGGTAACCGATTCGATGCGGGTATCGGTAAAGGTAACAATATTTTCTTTTATTACGGTAACGGTTTTTAGGGCTAACGATATTTCAATTATTTCGGTAACGGTTATTTAGCTTCAACGGTATTTTACTTATTTCAGTAACGGTATTTTAGCGGTAACGATATTTTAGTTATGTCGGAAAGGTTATTTTAGGGATATTTTATTTATTTTAGTTATATCGGTAAAGGTATTTAAAGGTAATGTTATTTTAGTTAATAATGTAATGATAATCCATGCCGTTATTTTTAGCCCCATTATGCCCGGTTTCCAATAACTGGCTTGTTTATGATCAAACTTTGGGCAAATTTATCTATTTACAGCGTGGATGGTAACCGATTCGATGCGGGTATCGGTAAGAGTAAAGCTATTTTCTTTTATATCATTAATAGTTTTTTATCGATAACGGTATTTTAGTTACTCGGTAACGTTATTTTAACTGTAACGGTATTTTAGTTATTTCGGTAACGATATTTTAAGGATAACGATATTTTAGTTGCTTCGGTATTGGTATTTGAAGGATAACGATAACATACCAATATTTTTAACCTAATCATGACTGAATTCTAATTACTGGCTAGTTTATGATCAAACTTTGAGAAAATATATATGGGGCATTCTTTGTGAAGAGGAGACCACCCTGTCCAAAATTGAGCATGACGTATAGATATAATGGCTTAACATTTTAGTGCATATCTCTACTTTCAAAAGTTGAGTAGCGCAATATGGAGGTAATGATGGTTTCAACAATATGGAGCCGCAGAGACGCTTAGAGAGGAGTGAATAGGCTTGAAAATTGCCACGAGAAGGATTTTGAGTCGCAAAGCTCGAATCTGGCATCAGACTGATGGTCTAAAAAAGTTTCGGAATTTGCTTCAAAAGTGTCAATAAATAATTTTTATGATCGCTGATTACGAATCTGTCATAACATTTTTACAATTCTATATGGTGTATGGTTTTTTTTTTTTAATTGTGATCGGTTTTGTTGTGTATTATAAAATGTAAAGTTTATGGGGTAGCTAAATACGAATCTCAAATCGGATTTTCAAAACTCAAAATGGCGAATTTAATATGACGGATGATTTTGTTTAAAAAGTCATAGGATTTGTATAAAATATTTTTTCGGAAAGTTTTAGGTTTGAAATATTAAAAATAGTGGATCCAATATCGCGGATAATTTTTTTTAGAAAATCATCGCATTATATGAAATCTTTCTTTAAAAATTTAAAATGGCGGAGCCAATATGGCGTAAATTTGTTTTGGAATCTAATCGTTTTTGTATCAAAATTTTTTTTGGAAAGCTTTGGGGATCGCAGAGTACGAATCTGAAATCAGATTTGAAATATTTTAAATGGCGCATAAAATATGGCGAATAATTTTGTTTATATAATCATCGAATTATATGAAATAATAATTTGATACGACACCGATTAATTTTCAGAAAAAAGCCAGGGGGATCTCCCGTTCACAAAGAATGCATCGATTATTCAGAGATTAATTTTTCTGATCTCGACTTAAATTAATAAAAAAATGAAGGTATTGATATTTTAAGGGTAACGTTATTTTAAATTATTTCGGTAATGGTACTGATGGAAATTCTTATATCTGTTGATATAGACGACAAAGAAATCCGATGCATTAGGAGTCTGTATTGGCATCAGACAGCACAAAATGATGTCAACGGAGACCTGACAGAAAATATAGAAATTTCCAGAGGAGTCAGACAAGGCTGTATATTGTCCCCATATCTACTACGAAAGAATCTTTCAGGAATCCATATGTAAAAAAAAGAAAAAAAAAATCTTTCAGGAATCCATATGTAATGTACGGAAAGGAATATATATGAACGGCATGTTCCTCAATAATATTCTATATGCCGATGACACCACCTTACTGGCTGATAGCATGTCTGGACTTCAAGATCTAGTTAACAAACTGTAGTGTCCGACAGAACAGTTCGGCCAGAAAATGCATTTGGTCTGTATTCGGTATTTTAAAGCATAATGGACAAATTTGGCGGATGGAAAAATGTTTATTGGGCTGATTAGATGCTATTTTGAGTGTCAAGTTTGAAGAAAAGTCTGTAGTTAAGCAATGAATTCACTGTTCGGCCTCAGAAAGTTCGGCCAAATTGAAAATAGTTCGGCGGCCGAACTTTTAACTTCATAGCTAAACTTCGGCTTTTCTCTTAAATTTTATACACAAAATCGAATTAAATCGGCTCAACAAACATGTTTCCAATACCAAAATTTGTCATCATTGCCTCTAGATATCAAAAAACCGACAAAATATAGGTTTTTGACCGAACTTTTCAGTCGGACACTAACAAACTGACTACATACAGTGAAGCATATGGCCTGAAGATAAGTATCCGAAAAATGAAATATATGATTGTAAGCAGAAAAAGTAACCACAACATAACCAAATTAAGAATACAAAACTCCTATGTCGATAAAGTACAGAGCTTTAAGTATCTGGGGGTTACAATCAATGACCAGTGGGACGGTTCAAAAGAAATAAGATGCCGTATTGAAATGGCAAGAGAAGCATTTTTTAAATATAAGAAAGTTCTCACCAGCCATGACATTAACCTTGAAACAAAACTTAGATTCGTCAAAACATATGTATGGTCAGTACTCCTATATGCAACGGAGGTGTGGACTATTAAAGCAGTTGACGTAAAAAGACTGGAAGCCTTCGAAATGTGGATCTACCGACGAATACTGAAAATACCATGGACCCACTTTATATCTAACAACAAAGTACTAAGGCAAGTACAACGCGATAGAGAGCTCTTAGATACTATAAAGATAAGAAAAACTGCATACTTGAGTCACATTATGAGAAACCCAAAATATAAGCTTCTACAAACCATTACGAAAGCTAATATTGAAGGTAGACCTACTAAAAGGAAGAAAAGAAACTACGTGGCTTAATAACATACAAGAATACACTGGTATCCGAGATGTGGGGAATCTCCTGAGCGTGGCGAGAAATAGGGACGCTTTTGCAGAAATTATGAAAAATTTATGAAATTATTTATCATGCAATGTAATATAATCTACTTCAATTGTATTGGTCGCTAAAATTCGAAAAACGAATTGGCAAATAAAGAAGAAGAATGGTATTTTAATCTTCGAAAAATATCGTTTTGGGGTAAAGTGGGAAATGTTGAAGCAAAGTGAAAAATGTTTAAAAAAGTATATAAATATATTTACCAAATTAAGAACGTGTAAATATTACACTTTTTGATAGCAAAATTCCAAAGTGCATAATTTCCAAAAAAAAGCTTTTTAAAAGCTTATTTTAATTGAACAATAGACGATTATTGTTTAATTTTGTAAATGTTCCAAAAATTGTCTGAAAATCACGATTTCCCAAATTACCCCGTTTCCTACTATAGCGGAAGCTCCCCTATTACGACAATTTTATATCTATTTATTACACATTTGTTGTAAACCTTTTTGTACATTTATTTGAAATTTGTTATCTAAAAAAAGCAAAAAAAAAACAAAAACTTTAACAACTTTATGAAGAATTGGTTCGATTTTTTTTTTTTTTTGTATGCCTGTATTTGAAGATACAAACATAGTTAGACCAGTTGGACTGTCTGTCTGTCAGTCAGTCTACCCGTTAAAACACACAACCAGCCAAATGTTTTTTGGCCGGTTCCATATTGTCGCCAATTTGTATTAAATATAATAACTTAAATATGTATTTTAGGTGTATGAGGTGTATGAAGAACATTCGGTTCGATTCGGTTCTGTTTTATATTTTTATCAGACTCATGTTACTTGTAGTCCGTATATTTTTTTTTTTACTTGTCCACATTTGTTATATTTTTGTAATCAATCGACTTTGTGGTGTATGGATATTTGTAATGGGACTCCATTTAAAACCACACCATATATTAATTATATTTTTAGAGTTGTATGCGTACGTGCTATTTTAACCCTCTAATGTAAGAGGCTGACATTAAGCACTCCTTACCCTTCCGTCTATATTTTTTTAAATTTACAATTTTTAATGATAGGACTTAAATTATTTCGATAGAAAATATAGTTGTTAAAATTATGCTTTAACAATTACTTTTTATCGCTTTCGTTGTTTAAATTTTTTTTATTGCATATACAAAATTCCGCCCCTGACGCCATGTACACAATTTTTGAATTCAACTGTTTGCGAAATGTATAAGAATTAATTCCTACTTAGTCTATTAAAAATGTATTATTGATTCAGAAACTTAGAATTGAAACTAATTAGAAAATAATTATTTTCCATCCATAATAATAAATAACTAAAAGTTTTAAAAAAGTCGTAAATCATTTACTTACATTTTGAGAATTTTTTAGATTATTTAAGTTAATCACACTTACCTGGAAAGAAATATGATAAATTTTATTAGTATTGATTGGAAATAAAATTTTAGTTGCCAAAATCCACAATAGTGCTTGTCAATATACTGATTCTTAGTTAAAATTTAAAGGAAATTCTAAATTTGATTTTGATTTTACACAGAAAAAATTATTGTCAATAAAATTTCAATTAAACTTTTGTTTGATTCCAAACTCACTTTCAATTAAAAGTTTAATAATATCTTTTAAAAGTTTAATTTAAAATGAATTTGGTGCACAAAATTTCCAGCTTATATAACCGATAATGATCACAAATTGAAAAAAAAACGGCCAAAATTTAAAAAAATAATTAAAATAAAAAAAAAGCGCCAAAATAAAAAAAATCTGTTGGCGATCTATACTGAAAAAATCTAAATATATAAAGATGAGTGACTAATCCTGTGAAGGAGATCTCTACTAAGACGGGATTTTCCGATATTCCACCGGAGAGTTCAAAAAGTGGTAAAGTCTTCCGTTTTTACAAAAAAAAAAAAAAAAACTCCCTTTTTCCAAAAAAAAAAAAAAGTATCTTTTTTCAAAAAAGTAGCTTTTAAACAAAAAAAAAAGTACTTTTTCCTCAAAAATACTTTTTTCCACAAAATATGCCGTTTACATTTTACACAGAAGAAAACTGCATTTATGTTTTAAACTATGATATATTATATGCGTCGCTGGCTCAAGATATAGAGCAGTCGCCTGTTAATCAGACGACCCGGGATCGATTCCTGGCATGACCATGCATTTAACAAAATTAATAACATATTTTTTTAAATTCTTAATTTTTTTCTATACCTATTTTTGGACTCATTATTTTTTTCCTCCTGGTAATGTCTCATTATTCATAACCCTGTATGCATACAGCTAATCCATTATAATTCATATCTACGTCAGGCTGCCAGTAATGCATAACTCATTACTTTTGGGACATTTCATATAAAAAAAAGTTGGAATTATAATATACGAATGCGGTCCCAAAATTAGTCGAACTGATGTATAGATGGCGGCAGTAGTTTGAAAAAAATTATTTTGATAAAAAGTGGAAACCTTATAAAACATATGTTTTAAGTTTCAGGGAGCCGGGTTGTTTATTATTTTTTTTGGAGCCATACAAAATAAACGATCTCAGTGAATTTGTAAACATGAAAAAAATTGGTCACCGTTATGTAATTCAATACTTTAATTTGAAAGGTCTCAGTCCAAATAATGTTAAAGCCGAGCTAAAGTCTACTCTGGGGGAGTCTACCCCTTCGTGTACGACTATAAAATATTGGGTGGCAGAGTTTAAAAGAGGCAGTACGAGCTGCAAAGACGAACACCCTTGTGGTCGACCAATTGGGGTGCCCAAGCCAGAAACGGCTAAGGAAATTCACAAATGAATGGATAATCGTCTTGTGAAGGTGCTTGAGCTGCCTGAAATGATAAGCATTTCAAAAAGTGCTATACATCGCATATTCAGTAAAAATTTGGAGATGAGAAAGCTGTGCGCAAGATGGGTGCCGCGTTAGCTCACAATAGAACAATATCCACTATGTATTGCGATGTCCAAAATCAATAAATTAAAGTTCGTATTGTTTCATCACGCAACTTATTCGCCAGATTTAGCTCCCTAAGATTATTTTCTACTTTCAACCTTTGAAAAAATGACTCGATGGTAAATGATTTGGGAACAATGAAGAGGTGGAGTCTGCGGTTGATGGCTATTTTAAGAAGCTAGAGAGTTCTTTTTTGAGAAATAAAGAAACATTTTCCCAAATTTGTTGTGTTTTCTTTGTTAGGACGGCTAATGTTAGGACCGCCCTCGTAAAGGGTAATACGACCAAACCCTCGAATTTAGATAACCAGACCAATTATATGCTAAGAAGTGTTTTTGCTGGGATATTAATTACCAAAAGCTGTACACGATTTATTTAAACAATTCAAATATAAATTGTTTCAATAAAGTTTTCTTTTAATCAAATCTTTTATTAGATATTTTAGGTGATGATTTCATATGATTAACAATTTTACTTGTATCAAAAAAGATTGTTCAAGAATAAAGATTATTAGCCACAAAGTAAATATTTATAACCACAAATCTGAAAGAAAAAATCTAAAATTAGAAACAGTTGATCTGAAATTCAGGAAACCTCGAAACAAATATTGTGTTTTTTTTTATAAAGAACTAAGAAAAACTATAAAATAATTTACAATAAAAAAATAACCACAACATCGTAATTAACATGTCAAAAAATATTCTAAAAACAGAAAAAGTGGTCCTAAATTTCAGGAAACCTCAAAAACAACAATATATTTTTATTATACAAATTATTATAGTGAAAATAGTTACAAAACCTAAGTTAATCTGTCAAAAATATACTAATAGCAGACCACAAATTCAAAAATCCCTCAGAACAAATATTTCGATGCAGCATCAGCGAAACACGTCATATAAAAAAGTACCACATGGAAATCAGAACCCGATCAAAAAAAAAAAATGTATGTCTCAAACACAAAAACAGATCTCATTTGATATACTAAGATCAATAATTATTTATATCCAAGTTTATCTCAAAATTGGGGTATCCAGTAATATCAAATTAGATCCCTCAAATATATTACTGGATTAAATTAGATCAAAATTTATCTCAAAATTGGGGGATCCAATTTGATATTATTTAAAATTCTGTTGGATCCCAATATATGCAATGGGATTAACTTAGATCTAATTGGATATAATTAGATCCAAAAAGATAAGTAATTTTTGGTGGATCGATTAAGATATTTTGAGATTAAATTGGATTTACTTAAACCCCATGAAATATTTAAATGCAATAAAAAATTGTAAAAAAGTAAAAAAGATTTAGTCTTCAGGCGCATATGAGTCATTCCATGTCAGACCGAACACAGTTTTTACAACACCTCTTCCGATTTACTTTAAATTTGCCAGACGTATTAAACATTAAAAAATATTTTACCCGTGTTTCCAGAAAACAATTAAAATTTTTTTTTGAAAGGGTTATGGGCATTTGAAAATCGTCAAAATCGTGAAAAGTCATCCGACATGACAACATTTAAACTGATGTTTTTCTAAAACTAGTGAATGGATTTTAAAGTTTAATACCTTTTTGAACCTTCTTTTTAATTTTTTTTTTTATTTTTAAAATTTGGTTTTTTTTTACTTAATTTCTGTTTTCCACCATATTCGAACAAGTCGAAACATCTGAAAAAAATATTTTCTTAAAGCTTAATATTTTAATAATTTTAAAAATGGTTTGTTAAAAATTTGATTCTTCAATATCTTTAATAGTTTTAAATGTTTAAAAGAATGTTTTTATCAAGTTTTACTTATATCAGAAAAGGTCAAGTTGAAAATGTCGTTTTTTTTGTGCCTGTTATATTTAAAATGTCCCTTATAGTACGTGAAACTACAAAAATTCGGTTTCAACAAAGAATCAGTTTTCTGTGTGTATATTTGGATTTGAAATGTTCAACTTTGTTTTTTTATAAAGCTCCAAACCCACACTAGCGAGCATTCCCTTATTATTTACACTGAATTGTTATTTTCATGTTTTTTTTTTTAATAAAAGTAAGTAAAATATTGTTAAAATACGTACGGAAATACAATTTTTTTAGATTTTTCATCAAAATCACCCTGCGCAAAATCATAAAATCATTTTTACAAATAGACTTTTCCCAATTTCAGCCCAGTCCGAGGTTTTAATTGTATTAATTTTTAACAATTTTTATACTAAACAATTTTTTGTTTACTGTTATTTAATACAGGCGGTCTTTGTAACAAAGGCTAATAATAAGTTGTAATCAGTTGTAGGTACTTACGCAAAGTGATTTTCATGAAAAAAACATGTGTAAGTAATGTTTTTATATATTTGATTATTTTTTCAACAAATTTTTGTTGATAAAATAATGCATACACTAAAATTCCAATGAAATTGAGCTGTACATAAATTTCAAGTAGTATTTCATTTTTTTGCTTTTCATAAGAATCATAAACAAAATATAGAGTTTGACGTCAAACTAAGATATAATTTAATATAATAATGAACGGGTATGGAAGTAAAACAAATTCTTAAATCCGATAAAAATTTGTTAATATAATTCAATTTTAAATGTACTTAAAAATAAAAAAAAACACTTGTTTGTTTTATCAGTGTAGGCATGCATAGAGTTTGCTTTTCGGTTTTAACCGAAACCGAGCCTTTTCAATCCTCAAGCCTCAAAACCGAAAACCGAACCAAATAAGTCGGTTTTCGATAAATACTTTAATCAATTAAAAAAATCAACTGTTCACTGATTTTGAAGAATAATTTTGGTCCGAGCCCTACATTACACCCTTTAACAAATTTCAACTTTTTTCCCACACTGGAAACTAGAGAACGCATATAGTTAAACTGCGTTTTCAATTTTTCGCCATCACGTCAAAATTTCTTTTAAAAGGACTTTAAAATTTTAATTTTCCCAATAAATATTAAAATTCTTGCACCCACTTTAGGATGCCAATATGGGTATCAAATAAAAGACGCGAACCTTTCCTGTTTAAAAAAGTTATTGGTTATAAGTTTTCACGATTAAAAACTTCCCAAATGTTCTTTTTAAAAATTTAATCCTTTGATGATTTAATACCTTTGATGATTCTACATTCGCCAAGAACATTCAAGCAGTGTTGCTCAGTTTTACCAGAGCATTTTTGTATTTCAGAGCATTTTTGTATTAAAAGTTAGCAGCTTAAAAATTATGAGTAAAAATGCGAATGGACTTTTAAATATTGAGTGCAAATTGTTGTGTTTCAGTACAAATTCATCTCTAGACGTCTGGTGGTCAATAATTTATTGCCTATTAATTACTCAAAAAAAATTATATTTTATAGAGTTAGGTCCCCTATGGGGAACGAGGAGTCAATTGACCTAAAAGTGACTGGTTAAAGAAGGACTTATCACAGGACTGGTATAATTTAATACTGAAATGGGTTAAGCAGTGTTAATTGTCCTAAAATTACCAATCCTGTGACTGGTAAAGGGAGGACATACCACTTAACCAGAATGCTTATTAACAAGAAAAAGCCAGTTGAACAGAATTTTACCCATTGGAAGCTGTTTAGTTTTCGTTTATTTAATACGACATGGCAATTTTGCGACAGTCTTGTGGTATGCCCATCTTTGGTTAGTCCTGTGGCATGCCACTATGTGGTTTAAAGCAGGACAAATGACCCCATCCTATGACAAGCCAATGTTAAAGTTGCCAGTTGTTTACATAGGGTGGGGTTTAGCAGAGGATCGTTCTCTGGCACGAAAGGACCGATCCTGTGGCACACGCAGAACCGGTCCCATTCCCATTCGATTTTTGTTTCTATAAGAAAACTTTAAAAATTTGGTAAAACTAAGCAAGAAAAGTTAAATTAAGAAAATTTATGTATATTTTTCAGTATATCATAACATTTTTAAAATGTTTGATCCTGGAAAATTAAAATCAATATTTTTTAAAGCAGATGATCTCACCTTTCATTTGATATCAATATTTAAGTCATCTCATGAGTACAAGTATTTTAATATTCAATATTTATATTTAAAGTCCTTTTAAAATTTGTTTTGACGTGATGATGAAAAACTGAAAACGCAGTTTAACTATGGTCTCTAAGTTCAAGTATATATTCACAGAAAAAAATATTTCCCTACTTTTTTTCAATTAAATCGATTTGTTAAACAATATTAAAGTCCTTTTTAAGTTTATTTTGACGTGATGGTGAAAAACTGAAAACTCAGTTTAACTATGGTCTCTAGGTTCAAGTATATATTCACAGAAAAAAATATTTCCCTACTTTTTTCAATTAAATCCATTTGTTAAACAATATTAAAGTAATTTTAAAATTTATTTTGACGTGATGGTGAGAAACTGAAAACGCAGTTTAACTATGGTCTCTAGGTTCAAGTATATATATATTCACAGAAAAAAATATTCCCCTACTTTTTTTCAATTAAATCGATTTGTTGAACATTTTTAAAGCTATCAATAAAAAATTAATTTAATCAATTATGTATATATTTGCTTAAATTCGGAACTTGCTTAACATTTTTTTATACTATCGCTCAAAACATATTGTTTATATATGTAGTTGTTTTTTATAAATGTTTATGGATTAGTAACAAATATTTGAAATTCATGAATGAAAATATTTTAAATTCATTTTAATTTTCTTAATTCTCATTAGGTTTATTATGTTATTAAGTTAAAAAAAATTTATTGCAGTGGAATCAAATTTGCAACAAAATGGCATCGATTTGTTTTTATATATTTTTGAATATATTGTTATATAGCTACGTTCTGTATTTCATTTTAGAATGAAATACTCACCTTTTTTAGGTTCCCAATTTTTAAAAATTATTTTAAATCGATTGCATTTTTTTTTTTTAAATGATTTAATTTTTTAGTTTTGAGCAAGTACATACTAATTATATATATTTTTTTTTGTAAATTGTTAATAAAAACGCTTTGCTAATGTCATCATTTGAAGAAAAATAATTAAAAATTGTTTAGCATAATTTTTTTAATCCACAAATAGCGAAATGAAAGCTAAATGCTTTTTTTTAACAAAATTTGGCTCAAAATTTTCAATATTTATTAAAGAAAAAGTATTTTTTTTAATTTTTTTTTCTGCTAGTCAGTTGCAACGCTACTTTAATAAACCTTATACATTTATTTTACTGAAATAGCCCAGGTAGAAAAATACAATCTTTAAAACGTTTTAAAAGCATTTTTCATGATGGTACAAGCGTTTTCAGAACATACCAAATTACAAATTTAAAGCGTTTTGAGAATGTGCAAAATGATAACCCAAATTTACGGTCTGAGGATGGTATTTTATAACGTTCTCAAAACATTGCAAAACAAAATTTTTGAAATGCTTTTTCAATCGTTAAATAAGTATTTGCAGAACATTTTGGCTTACAGTTATTAAGCGTTATGAAAACGACCCAAATGATAACCGCTTTGAGGGTTGTAATTTTGAACATTGTCAAAACGCTCGAAAGACAAATTATAAAGATCTTTATGAATTGTTCATAAATACCACAAATAATGAAACATGTAAAATATGATTAAAATAATATAAATAAAGTAACAAAACATTGTAATTTTAAATAGTTTAACTAGCGTTTTATTAAGTTTTGAAAAAGTCCTCTAAAATATTGCTTTATCTGTCCTCAAAATATAGTGCTTTATAAAAGATATACAAGGACTATACACTTTATAGAGTCGCTAAATTATGGGCTGGCCATATTGAGTGATTTATTGAACTCGGTTCATGAAGAGAAAAGCATATAAAAAAATTGCATAAGAAACCGAGTTCGCATATAGATAGACCCCTTATGACAGTGTTGTTTTTTAATCAGTAAAATATTTTGTAAAAAAAAAAAGTATTTCTAAAGTACTATTGGCAAATGTTAGAAAAACGCTTTAACGCAATGGTTTTACATTGGTTTTATTTTATAAACCGTTGTAAATTTTGTACGATAAGAACTTCTAAAGTACTTTTTACAAACGTTGGAAAAACGCTTTGAACCAATGTTTTTACAGTGTTTTTATTTCACAAATATTTGTAAGTTTTGTATAAAAAGTATTCCTAAAATACTTTGTCCGAACGTTCGAATAGCAATCCAAAATAATGTTTTTTAAATGCTTTTTTTTCGTATTATTTGCAATTATCGCTTTGGAAACGCTTTTATTTTAGTACCATCAAAAACAAACGTTTTGAAAACTCTTCGTTTTTTGTACCATCCCAAATTTCTACCTGGGAGCTTACAGATTTTTTTAAAATACTTTTTCCCTCAACAAGCTTTACATTCCAAAAATTGTAAGCCATATTTATTTTAAAATGAAAATTTTTTTTAATTATTTCGCGATGGCGGATTAAAATATTCTTAAAAATTTTCAATTATTTTATTTTGAAATGTTAACGCTAGTTAAGTGTCATATAAGTGTTTTTATAAGAAAAATTATAACAAAAATATTATATAATTGCTAAAAACTAAAAAATGCTGGTGTGGACCAAAAGTATTTTACAAAAATATGAATATATTTCCTATAATAAGCCCTACATAACGAAACATGTGAGCATATTTTCGACAAAAAGTAATACATTAAAATCTTATATAGTGTGTTGGGATCTAAAAGTACCCTACAAATTTGTTTTCTTTATTTTTCCGGTAAGCAGTTCTTTAATACTCATCGTTTGAGTGATATTACTTAAATTTTTATTTTGCTAACGGGACACCCTAATGAGCATATATGATTATATATAGTAGAATATATGGTCATATATTTCATATGATCAGATATACAAGATATGCTGATATATAACATACGATACAATTATATATGATGATATATTACGCTATATTAAACAATTTTCATAAACTACCCTGCGGGAAACGAAGGGTCGATTGATCCAAAGTGACAAATCTTTGATATATGATTTGGGCGCACGTCACGAAACTGGTGAAACCAAAATTGTGGTGCACCAAAAAATGTTAATTTTGGTGAAATGACCAATCACGTGACTATAGTTATGGTGACAAACCATTCACTGGTTGCTACCAGATATATCATATAACTAGAGAAAAAGTAACATAACATCAAAGTGTACTGAAGCAACTAGGGCCGTTGCAGTTGAAGTTATTATTGGTCATTGAACTGGTTCAAAACCGTTAGCAGTGGATGAAAACATGGCAATTAGTGCCAAAGGATTCAGTCCCTTGACTGCTACAGAACACATTGCGCTTAATATGTGACTAGTTTTCCTTCAAAAATTGTTCTCCAGTTCAGAGATACGTACAGCTACACCAGTCACGTGATAATTTTTTTCCCAATGGTTCTGTTGCATATCACATAAATCCTAAAATGGTCATACTATGACACTACCTGCTTCTAACATGTCCCGTAGCATATTCGTTTCAGTCTGTATGGTGATAGGTTACCTTGGTCAAGTTATTCGATACTTCCCACAGTGCTCCACAGGTAGCAAATTGTCACCTCCTATGACAAGCCCATATTAAAAGTACCGGTCACTTTCATATAAAAGAACCGAAACTAGGACAGGTTCATACACACGAATTTCTAGTCACATGACCATACCAGTGACTGGTCCATTTCCTGCAGGGTAAGTATAAGATATGAAAATATATCGTAATATATTGACACACATATATGCACACAGGCACGTAGCCAGAACTATATTTTACCGGCCCAACAACAACAATTACAATAAGTTAAACATAGTACTGACTACGTGCCTGTATGCATATATTATGATATCTAGTTGTATATGAGTATATATAAACTTTTTTCATCGGGAGGTTAGAATAAGTATTAACAAAGTACCAACAACTTTGTATTGAACCGAATTATTCGTTTATTAGAAACCACTTTATTAATACACATTTTATTAATTAAAAAAAAAAAAAAACAAATTTATTAGAAAAACTCCTATTTTATTCGTTTTTAAAACTGTTTTAAAAATTTCCAAAAATTTTGTAACCCCCGAGTTGCTTTATGTCATAATTAAATTTAGAAATTAAATAAGTTTCTGTTATAATTCTGTTTAATTCTTTAACACTTCCTTATTTGTATAATATGACTAAATTTAAATTTCATTCTAAAATGTCTACAATAAAAATTAAATATTGCAAATTTTAACTGATAAAAAAAGACGTAATACACTGAGAGAATTGTCTGCATGATATCAAATTCATTTCTGTATTAGATCTATGAACTGTCACTAGAATTCGTCCATTTAAACTATTCATTAAACTAATGTAATTTTTCATAAAATTTTATGAAAAATTGCATTTTGTTAATTAAAAATTTAATACGCCTGACGAAAAAGTTTCTTTAAAAATAGTTTCATAAAAATTATGAAGCTCTTTCATGAGGTTTCATTAATTGTTTATTCACTTTCTGAAGAAAACTTTATTAGTTTATTCAACATTTTCATTAAAACTCTTCCAAGAAAATTCTCTCTGTGTACAATTATTTAATATATAATTTGTAGGAGTAAGAAAGTAGTATGTAGAACTTGGTAGTTATGTCATATTTATCTATAGTAATTGTTGTTACTGTTTTTTGTTCTGTTATCTAGATTTTTGAAACAAAAACGAAAATAAATTTATAAAGTTGATGTAAATGTTTAAAAATATAACAAATACTTCATCAACACTTTTCATTCATAATTTCTCTTTGTTAACTTCTGAGTATTTATTTTTTTATTTATTCATAATTTAAAAGTTTTCCGCTTTGAGATATAGTATTTATACAGGTGAATCTCTTAATAGCGGAAATTGCGTACGTATAAATTTTGCACATTTCCGTTGTCAAAAAATATTAGTTAGTTGTTATCAGTACATATTTAAATGTATAAAAAGACAAGACAAAAAAAAATTGGCCATAAAATGACATTGAAGAAATGTTGTTAACTTTTTTCTCGTTGATTACGTGGAATTAATTAATTTGTTAATTAAAATTTTGAGGGATTATACATACATATGTAAATCGTGTTTATAGAGGGTTGTTTGATATGAACTTAAAAACCTTAAGAAAATATATATAATATTACTTTGTTACCTCGACTAAAAAAATTCCGATATAATCATATATGATTATATAATCATATATGATTATATATAGTATCACATATGTATAACTAAACATCATATCACATCTCATCTTATCCGAAAAATGGTATACATAAGCTGATCTCATGGGATCTAATCTCATATAGTTTGATCCGAAAAATGGGTCTATCAAATATGATTTAATTACATATAATTTGATACAATTGTATCTAATAAGTTTTTTGTTCGCAAAATTTTTAAGTAGAAGACTTACAGATTTTTTCAAAAGCAGAAATATACAGCAAACTTTGCACGTCTTTGTTATACAAAATAATTTTGAATAATAACTCTACGGTCGGTATTATGGATCAATACGATATTTTCATTTATGAAGGATACATCTTCCCAATTCAGCAATTTCAGATTGTTCAAAACAACTATTTTGTTAACCACAAAACTGGATCAGTGGTGAAGTATATTGCCTATAGAGCAAATATTTAATTTTTAAATTTTTAGAAATTTTAAAATGTTTTAAGGATTGAATGTTTAATTTGTTTAAACAAGGTTTTAAGAGAGTTTCGAAAAAGTCTGTTAACTGTGGTACATTTAATTAATTAATGTTCATGACTTTAAGCAATTTAATTTATATTTTAAAGTTAATTTTGTGTTGCTTACCTGCATAAGTTTTGTATAATTAACACAAAATTTTGTTTATATATACTAAAATATATGCATTAAAAATCTCTTTATAACTGTTGGCATATAAAATTTAACAGATGTTGAGTACCTTGGTTATTCCTTAGTCTATATGTTCATTGGTTTAAAACCTAATAATTATAACATTGATTTTAGTACTTTAATAAAAAAATATTAATAACACAGGTCAACAGCAAAAAAAGGCTTGACTAACCACTATATAGATTTGATGCATCATGGCTGCCTAAGTACAAAAATGGTAAAATTTTTCAATTCTATGGATAATTTTTTTTTAAAAATTTTTTTTTTAAAATTGACAATATTTTGAGCCATTTCTCCACTTATGTTGTCATAACTCAAAAACAACTAGTCCGATTTTGTCAAATTAAATTTACAAAAATTAAGGTTTACAATATCTTTAAAGAACGTGTACAAATTTTTTTAATGCGATCAATAGTTTCAAAGTTATGAAACAAATTGTTAGCAAAAAAAAAAAAAAATGCTAAAAAAAAAAAAAAATTTGAAAAACAAAAATCTGGAAAAAATCGAAAACTTCAAAAAATATTACTTTTTATTTTTTTGTAGTAAAACTACATATCATGCGAATTAAACTAGATATGGATCATAAAAATCGATGCATGCTTTACATTTTTATTTACAATTAATTGAAGGTATCGCATATTTACAAGCACTGTAGAAAATTGTACCTACTATATAATGAAAATGCAGAACATAAAAACTCAGGTGTATTTTACGACACGCATTTTGGCAAAACCCCTTTGGGAAAAACCTCTATGACATTTTTATGATTCTAATAATTAAAAAAAAATAAGTAATAAACAAAAGATTGTTTAATTTTTACGATTGCGGTAGGATAGTAATAAAACGCTCATAAATGTGCGTGTACGCTGAAGTGCTCTTATTTTCCTTTAGCTACCTGTAACGGATGATTTTTTTTTTTTCATAAAAGTCCTTAATGTTTTTTAGGATTCTTGGGAATAATAAAAAATTTGCAGCACACACAAACTGTATCCACACAAAGGGTTATCCCAAATTATAGTATCAGTATTTATAAGATCTTTTTATTTCATTCAAGAAGTGTTTGCGATAACGCAAACATCATTTAATACCTACACAAAAATTAGAGTCATACAGCTTAGAAGTTAAAAACAATTTTCAAATATTAATAAAAATGAGCCAGAACATTTTTATGTAAAAACGATCCAGATTTATTTTGTTATGTGTGCGGCCAATATATCATCGGGAAAAAAACGGAAGTGCTTCTTAACTTCATTGCAAAAGTCATATCAAGATTGCTATAATATCTATCCGCACAATTTGAACCAGCATTGGACACCGAGTACTATATGCATTCCATGTCGATTGAATTTATCTATGAAGTCTTCTAACGTAAAGTAAGTATAAATTAATAGATTTGGAATATTTTATAATTACAATATTTCTTAATTAAAATTTGAATTCTTCATATTCCTGATTTCAATTTTTTTTTTCATTTTACAGACGACACTTGGAAATTTTGAAGCCTATGCTATGGAGAGAAACAGCGAACCACGCATCCGAGTGTTATTTTTGTTTAAGTACAAAAAGCGGTTTTGGAAAACATATGCGATGGTCTTACCCCACGAGGTCTGCTGATGGGTTTACACTTGCAGTTCTACATTCACAAGAAATATAATATGCTCAAGATCGGGGTGCAAGCTGTAGTCATGTGCTTTCATCTTCACCAGGACACTCAACCTCAAGTATGTCTTACCAATCAGATATGTCAGATCCAGCACTACCATCTACAGCTGAAAATGACGAGTTCATCCCACACAAACATTTCTCGCCGAGACCATAGAATCAAGATCAGCTTAATGATGTAATTAGAGACCTTGGATTGTCGAAAAGATCTTCTGAATTACTTGCGTCCCGGATGAAAGAAACAGGTCTCATAACTAAAGAAACTAAAGTTTCGTATTACCGTACTCGAGAAAAAGACTTACTTCATTATTTTGCTGAAGAGGATGACTTTGTGTACTGCACAGATATTTCTGGTTTGATGACTGCCATGGGCTTACAGAAATATGATTCAAACGAATGGCGTTTATTTATCGACTCATCAAAACGCAGCTTGAAGTGTGTCCTTTTGCATAATGGAAATAAATTTCACTCCTTGCCGATCGCACATTCAACCAAAGTAAAAGAAGAATACTCTGTGTAATTGCATTGGTCATGAAGAAGATAAAGTATGATGAACATAAGTGGGTAATTTGTGTTGATCTTAAGATGGTAAATTTCCTCTTAGCCCAACAAAGCGGCTTTACAAAATATCCTTGTTTTATATGTTTATGGGACAGCAGAGCTAAAACAGAACATTGGAAGAGAAAACAATGGCCTTCTAGGGAAACACTAGTTCCAGGTACGCCAAATGTTATAAATGTGGCTCTAGTGCCCCGAGATCGCAACATATTACCCCCTCTTCACATTAAACTTGGTCTGATGAAACAATATGTTAAAGCACTTAACAAAGATAGTGAATGTTTCCAGTATATTTCAAGGAAGTTTCCCAATCTAAGTATGGAAAAGCTGAAAGCAGGCATATTTGATGGCCCACAAATTCGCAAATTGGTGAACGATACTGAATTTGGCAGTTCAATGTCAGAAATTGAGAAGAATGCATGGGATTCGTTTGTATGGGTTATTCAAAATTTCTTAGGCAATAACAAGGGTGATGATTACGTTGCGCACGTTGAAGAGATGTTAACTCACTTCCAGAATCTTGGATGCAACATGAGCATCAAAGTACACTACCTGCACAGTCACTTAGATCGTTTTCCTGAAAATCTAGGAGACTTGAGTGAAGAACAGGGCGAACGATTCCACCAAGATATCCGGACAATGGAGGAACGATACCAGGGTCGCTGGGATGCACACATGATGGCTGATTTTTGCTGGAGTATTCAGAGTAACACTTCGTAATTCAACAATAGTAGAAAATCGACTAAAAGAAAATTTCAGAGTTTGTAGTTTATAATACATATTTATTTATTTATTTTCTTGTTTTATTTATTATAATAAATGTGAATAATAAAATATAAATTTTCTACTATTTAATTTATTTATTTATTTACATTTAAGCTCATCCAACACAAATGTCTTTCCGAAGAATAGAATCAGTATATTCTAGGTAGGGTTTTGCCAAAAAATACACGAATGTTACTATGTAATGCATTTTTGATGTGAAAATTTGTACATAGCATGGGGAAAATGTTTTCAAAATTCAAACAATCGAAAGAAGAACATTAACTACTCAATTTTATGTATATCAGACAAAAAACTAAAATTTGGTGAAAATGAGCGAATTCACTTAATTGTGAATAAATTCGAAAAAAATCAATCGATTTTTATGATCGATATCTCATTTTGTTCCTATTACATGTGGCTTTGCGATAAAGCAATAAATCTGAACGATTTTTGACGTTTTCGATTTTTTATGATTTTTTTAAAACAAAAAAATTTGCTATTTTCACGTAAAAAAAATATTTTTTCCCTCAATTTTTTATTATAACTCCAAAACTACTGAGCCGATTGAAACGCAATATATTAACGGATTAAAGGCTATGTAAATTTCAGTTTTTCTAAATTTATTTGAATAATATCGGACTAAGTTTTTTTTAGTTATCATTAATTATGTGGAGAAACGTCTAAAAAAATTTATAATTTTAAACCTCTCCATAGAATTTCAAAATTGAACCATATTTGTACTACTGGGACCACAATACATCAAAATTGTATAGTGGTTTTCAAAGCCCCTACAATTTTTTCAAAATTGTTGCCTTGTGTAATCATTACAAAACAAAAAAACGTAGTTTTTCATGTTTTTGCAGCAAATTTTGAAATTAATTTATGCTCTAATTATGAAATATGATAAAAACAAATGAATTTTTTCACAATATGTTATTATATATATTTATATATAATGATATGTTTTGCCATACATAATTATATATAAAAATGATAGAATTATTTTTTATTAAATGTGCCATATACACTTCCATACGATCATATATTGTAGAATATATGGGCATATATAGGCCTATATATATTTCATATGATTCGATACACAAGATATGCTAATATATAACATACGATACACCGATATATGATGATATATTACGCCATATTAAAACATTTTCATAAACTAAGTATAAAATATGAACATATATAGTAATATATTGCCACATACAGAAGCATAAATAATGATATCAAATTGTATAGTAGTATAGAGCAATTCCATATGAAAGCAATCACCTTTTGGACGACCCCTCTCCGATTTTAAAATAAATAGTCTCAATCGATTGCCCAGCAAAAAATAATGTACCTACATATTTTTTTTTTTTTTATAGTGACTGGTTTAGTGGTGGTGTGCACCACTGTCATGTGACAAAATTGAAGAATTCTTCATAAGGGACCTCATTGAAAGTTGTTTAAAAAAAAAACTACTAAAGCGATCGCAACGAGTGATAGCTCGTTGGAAAGGTATTTAATCAGGCTTTAATTGAAAAATAAAATTTTCCTAATTTTTCTTGTTAAATAATTAAAAATAATTCAATTATAAAAAATATAAAAACAATGAGAACAAGGTGGTCTCTTAAATGCTCTTCTCCTGTCCAAACAAGGAGTCGGGCCCATTTTTTTATTGCTGATTCTTAAAGCAAAAATTATGAGGAATCCAAAAAAAAATAAAATTAGCCGGAAAATTTAGGAGCTTTTGTGGAAAATCGGAAAATTTAATTTTCATGCGAAAATTTAATTTTCATGGGAAAAAAGGTAAATTTCTGAGAAAAATTAGGAAAATTTTAAAACAACTTTCAATGAGGTCCCTTATGAAGAATTCTTCAATTTTGTCACATGACAGTGGTGCACACCACCACTAAACCAGTCACTATAAAAAAAAAAAAAATATATGTAGGTACATTATTTTTTGCTGGGCAATCGATTGAGACTATTTATTTTAAAATCGGAGAGGGGTCGTCCAAAAATTTGCCAATTTTGATCGTTTTCATATGGAATTGCTCTATATAGAAAATTTTTTCTTCAGGTACGCTAAAAATTTTTACACTGCTAATGCTGGCAAAGCGTTCTCAAATAGCAATGTTTATTTTTCAAGTTAAGTATTTTTATAATCGAAAATATAAAGAAATGGCAAAAAGATAATAAAACTAAATTTTAATAATAAAAAAAATTTACTAATTATTTGTAAAAAAAAAATGGATCGTTTCAGCAAATCGATTTAAATTAAAGGTTTACTAAAATTTTACTAAACCTTAGCGAGTTAGTAGCAATTACTGAATATGCTAAAATTACATAAAATAAATAATTTTTCAGTAAAATTACAGCATTTTTTATAACGTTAACAGACTTTTTTACTTGAGTGTAGTTTCCTGGTATAGCCTTACTGATGTAAATATTTAAAAAAGGCCCAAATAAGAGTTAAAAATTGGTTACAAATTAGAAGATATATGAGGAATTTTAAAAAAATGTAATAAAGAAAACTGCGATTATTTTGAAAACACGCATTTTTTGCCAGTTAAATGATATATAATTGGGTTTAGGGCTACTTATTTGCAGGATATCATCCCAGTGTAGAAACGGTAATGACATGTCATTACTTTTGTCACTATCAGTAATAACGCCAGCTTACTCTCTGCGTTATTTATAATAAGGACTAACTAACAGCTAGTTAATGTTTCCATTATTTTACTACAAAAAATAATGCTTTACCCATAACAATTGTTGTTGCGATTATTGTAGAACCAGGTATAAAAGCTAGGTAGAGCGAATTTGAGAAAAATAAGATAGCATTAAACCGTGGCGCCCCGCCCACAAAGTTTTCGATTATTTAAAATTGTTCTTGAACTGCTTTAATAAAATTATGCATTTCAACACATAATTTTTAATTAATTTTGGCATGCTAAGCGCATATTTTAATTTTTTGTTGCATATTTTGATACAAATGCATATTTTTAAGAAATTTTAATTATGTTTTACAAAATTTTATAAATATCATATAGAATACTATGATGTACATAAAGACCACTGCAAATGTAGTTAAAAACAAATGAAATTTCATTTAAGGAAAGCACGACTTACATTTCAGTAAGTTCAACTAACATTGTCATTTGTTTTTTACTGTTCAAAAAATGAACCACAATTGTAGTAAAAATGAACCACATATGCAGTAAAAAATAAATAAACATTTATTTGTATTATTTTTTTTTTTTTTTAATAAAAAAAAACTACTGTATAAAATGAATCTAAAATCATAATATTAAATTTGATATGGTTTGTTTTTTCAAATGAGCTACAATTGTAGTAAAAACTGAAATTTCTTCTACAAATTACTGTTTTTTCACTTAAAAGTAAAGATTACTGTATTACAACTCAAACAACTACAAATATTTACAGCAGAAGTTCCCTGAGTGTATGAGTACTACACCGAACAGTTCGGCCAGAAAATGAATTTGGTCGGTATTCGGTATTTTAAAGCATTATTTTGAGTGTCACATTGAAGGAAAAGTCCGTAGTTAAGCAATGAATTCACTGTTCGGCCTCCGAAAGTTCGGACTTTATAGCTAAACTTTGGCTTATTCCTTTACTTTTAAACACAAAATTCAATTAAATCGGCTCAACAGACATGTTTCCAATACCAAAATGTATCCTCGTTGCCTCTAGATACCAAAAAAACTGAACAAATATAGTTTTAAGGCCGAACTGTTCGGTCGGACACTAACGAGTACTATATCACTCATACGCAACTAAGCTCATAGTTAGTACCATAGTAGTACCTGTACATAATAAAACGATATACATATGTATTTATTTCCAGATTTTTATTTTACGTTTTAGAATCCATTTTAGGACTGGTTCTGGAACTATAATATCTTAATTTTCAATTACCTCGCTTAAAGAGTTTTCCAAGGTTAATGGAATTTAAAAGTAACTCAACTTTTTTGGTTTGTTCAATTCTTAGAAAAAGCTTAAACAACCTTCCAAAAAACCATTTAAACTTAATAATAAATTATATTACCATAAAAACCACTACAACCATTCTCACAGAAATATTAAAAAATAAAAATAAAAAAACGGAAATTCCCTTAAAATATTGAAAAAAGAAAACGTAAATGACATTTAAACGCCACCACACATCATTTATACCACAAAAACGTGTACAAAACGGGTGCCAATATTTTTGAGCGCAAAAAAGAACTAAAATAATAAAACAACTTCAATGTTTACAGACAACCAGAGTGAAACAAAAAAGAACCTTAAGGGGTTTACTAGCTTTAGATTTTTATTTTTTTGTTTCATATTTAAATAGGTTGAACTTTTTTTTCTATACGCTATGAAAATTTTGGAGAAAAAATTCCAGAAGTAAAAAAAGTTACAGCTTTTTAAACAAATATATATATATATTTTACATGAGCAATATTTACTTTAAATGCTTTTTAACTAAAAACAAGATATTGCAAATTGGGTGCCACCTTAACGAGTGGAACGATTTTCAATAGGTTTTTTTTTGTTTTGTAGAGAGGATTAAAAAAATTAAGTCCCTAAAGTAGAGACATTTTTAAATTTTTCCCTAGTATATCTATTAAATAAAATAAAACGTTTTTTTTTTGGTTTTTTTTTTTAATTTTTGAGTTTACCCTCTTTTTTTCAATTAAATCGGTTTGTTGAAAATTTTAAAACTTGTCAATTAAAACTTCATTAAATCAATTAAATATTTATTTGCTCCAATTCGGAACTTGCTTGACATTTTTAATATTTTAATTGATTTTGCACCTACGACTGAAATGATAGTATTAACTAAAAAAATTTGCAGACAGTTTATTAAAACTCTTTCAATTAAAATAATAATAATATCAATTAAAAGAGTTATTGTTTTTCTTTACAACCTCAATTAAAAAGTTACGTTAAATTGATTAAAACTTTAATTGAAACTTGAGAAGAAAACAATGGTAGTTTTAATTGAAAACTCGTATTTTTTTATTTTTATTATATGCCCCCATTAAATAAAAAAAGAAGGTTTGTAAATTAAATTGACATTTTATTTATAATAAAATTAAAGCTTTTAATATAAAAATTTATTATAAGAAAACAAATAAAAGTAAAGACAAAATTTTTGTTTTGCTTATCTTGTCTTGAACTTTTTCTTGTAATTAAATTCTTTTCTTAAAAAAATCACACACAACTTTAAAATGATAGTTTAATGACACTTATACTTATTGAAAATTTAATTATTTACAAAAATAATAGTTTAATTGTCCCTTTTCGATAAGGTTTATTTAAATCCACATGTGCACTTTTATTACCACAGATAAAACACGAAACTAAATTAAGTTTTTGTGCGTACACGAATTTCTCAACAAAAAGAGTGTTGCAAACTCTAGTGAAATAACTACGATTTTGCGTGTATTTGAAATGGGTAAACTATTCAACTTATTAAAAGTTAATCATTTGCTATTTTTTTTTTCTTTTTATTTACAAATTAAATAATATATTGATATAATTAAACCTTTGTTTGATTATTTAATCTAAATAAAATAAAAAAAAATAGTTTGCCAAATTTTTAAAAATGTTGTTTACATGTTGTCAACACTGTATGGATATATTAGAAAATTCAATAAATTTTTTAATTGAATCAATTAAAAAAATTGTTTAAATTGCCATTGATATTCAAACAATCGATTAATTAGATATTTTTGGCCCATAATTTTTTCTGTGTATTATCGCTCAAAAGCAAACATCAACAAATTGTTTTTGTGGTTTTTTGTAATATTTATGTACACTCAGTGAACTTCTGCTTTAAAAAATTGTAGTTGAAAGTCGTCCTTTCCTCAAGTGAAATTTCATTTGTTTTTGACTACATTTGCTGTCGTCTTTACCTACATAATATCCTTAGTGTAGTTGTTTTTTTTTTTTAATGTTTATGTTTAGTGTTATTAGTAATAAATATTTTAAATTTATTTCAATTAGATTAGATATTAATTCTTATTAGGTTTATTACTTTATTAAGTTAAATACATCTAAAAATAGAACTGTTGTGTTGTGTTGGAGTTGTACTTCTGAGATTATGTATGCAAGAACAAAAAACACCGTGTATTGAATAAAACTAGTTTTAGTCACAACAAAACTCGACCTGACGATAGATCAGTGGGCTAAAGCGCTCTGTCTAACGTGTAGTGCGAGTGCATGTGGCATTAGAAATCAGTTTATGTATACCACGGTCAGTGATTGCACAGAAAATTTCATATAGACGCAATCGAATAAATAAAAACATAACAAATATTACATTATTCAAAAAAACAGGGTCACTGCCGAAGGTTCAATACCAGAAACTGAGCAGTCTGATTCAGAAAATTGAAAATTTACAATGTAGTTATGATTTTTAGAAAATACACTCATTCTTCTCTACCACGCCTTTCACAATTAAAATTTAATAATTTACTTTCAGTGATTTAAATCTGAATATTATTTATTCTAAAACATTAGAAATATTAAAAAATTATAAATATTTAATTTCGTTAAATAAAAATGTTAAATTTTTTTAAACAGAAAGAAAATGTAGAAAATAAATTAAAAATTATTTTAAACAAAAAAAAAAAAAATACTCTGATTTCAACAAAAGTGCTAATTTCTGCAAAGAAAATCCAAAAAAAAATTTCCATAATCCCTACGCTTCAACAGAAAGAAAAAACTAATTTCTGTGTGAATTTGTTCTCATAAGTATAAATAAATCTGCTAACTAAATGAGAATTTCATGCCGGTTTAAATTCAATGTTATAAAGTTCAAGCTGTTCAAAAACATTTGGTATGGCAACAAACTTCTATAAAAAAAAAAACATTTGGTATGGCAACAACATTTTTTTTTTTTTTTTGGTTTTTCGGAAGTTATAAGATATTGATCACTTTTTAATCAACTGAGTTATTATTCAATTGAAAAATAATTCAATTAAGGAGCTATCAATCAGTTCTCGTTGTTGGCGGAATTTCAGCAATTACAGTTATTGAATCGGTGGTTTTCGTAATTGAAATGGGTTTTTATTTTTTGTGGGTATTAATGAAAATCAAAAATTTTAAAATCCGGCTACATTAGGGACTAGAAAATTTCTTAGTGTGAAACAAAATTTAAATTTTTTTTCTCAGATGAGTACCCAAGGCTTCGTTCCACCCAAGATGACACTCGATTTTGCCTTTTTAAAAAAAGGGTCTACAATGAAATGGTTACCAGGGTTGCCATGTTAGTCCGACTTTTAAATTATAATTTTTAAAATAATATCTATTATTGCGGTTTTATATCGCAAAAAGAATTTTTTGAATAAACCATTCATTTATATTTTTATAATTGCGTACATATTGTCGTTTCTATTGTTTTCTAAAGCTAGTACACCCCTTAAACATTGAGGACACAAGTACATAAAATTCCAAGAAAAAATTTCAATGTTGATAAAGTAGTAAAAAAGCAATGACAACAACAAATTGGCTAAATGTAGGAGAATTTGTAAAAAAGGTCATCATCATGTGGAATAAAATAGTAAATATTGGCAACAGAAAACCAAAATCAAATAATAACTAGAATCAAAATTGTTTACGCAAAAAAAAAATACATAAAAAAGATAACAAAAATTCTCGTAATATTTAACCAGAAAAAAAATTCATTATAAGAAAAAAAAGATGGCCTTGTACACCCAGTAAAATATCCAACAATTTACACTCGAGACAATTAAATGCAACAAGTTACAAAATTGACAAGTCATCATAGTTACTAGCAGTTCAAACTACAAGTTGTATATGAGTGATTTCAAAAATGTTCGACACCTGCTGAAACTGACTTTAGTTTCGATACCTTATATTTCTCAAGGATTTTTGAATTCAGAGAAAAGATGGACAAGGTTAGGGAGACTATACTAAAAAGCTACGACATTCAAAGTTGAACGTTGAAAAGTCTTCACCTGAAAAATTTATGGCCATTTTTTAAAGTCAAAAATTTTAAAAAATTACTTGAAACTTAACAGATTTTTTTATTAATTTAATTTCTTTGCTCATACCCAGCAAAACTTTGGTAATGGGTGCGATAAAGTAATGCATTACCTTGTAATGAGTTACCGATAATTGAACACTCATGGATTACCTTGTAATGAGACCTCATTACATTTTACATTACTTCAAAACATAAAATAATGACTTACCGACGATCATCAAGTACATAATGCATGAATTATAAACGTAAAGTAATTATTAATATATATTTTTGAAAATCTATTTATAGACACATTACTTTGTGATTTTTTGTAAGCATAATCGCAAGGTGTATATTTTTGATATCACGAACGAAAACACGAAGCACAACAACTCATCTACATTTTAAGCAATAAAATATTGTATGTATCGATAGCTCAGTTGGTAGATTTCTCGCCTAACTAATTGTTAAATACCAGAGACCCCAGGTTCGAATCCCAGCATGATCATGTATTTATTTAATAAAAAAGTTATTTATTTAATTAAAAAAAAATATCTGTAAAAAAAATGTTTATGCATTTTTTTATGAAAATCTATTTATAGACACATTACTTTTTCCCACCATGTAACCATATAAGTAACCAGTTACTTTAACCCCTACAAGGTAATGAGTTACTTTGAGGCTCATAGCCTGTATAATTCATCAGTGAAGTAACGTGTAAAGTAATGCATCGCCATAGGGCTTCATACATTACTTTACACGTTACTTCACTGATGAATTATACAGGTAATGACTTGGTAATGTGTGGTTTTGCTGGGTAGTTAGTTTTTAACTTTCAGATTCAAACCAATACCAACTGGAGTCACTAGACTTGGAAAATACATTTACTAAAAAAAGTTAATTCTATTTCCCTGGTTGGTGAAAAGTTGCATGGTGGTTTACAAGTGAAACCTAAACTTTTCGATTTTAAAACTTCGCAGTTTTTTCCATAGGGTTTTTGCAAAAACAAATAAATTTTGGTCATTCCTAGAGGACAACTAAAGCATTGTATCAATTCCGCCAAAACATACATCATATTAGAGACTTTTTTCATAATTAAATCGTAAAGGCATCAAACTTTAATTTTATGGAGCAAACAAAATTTGGATAACCTCAAAGCATGCTTATATACAATTTTTAATTTTGCGAATTTAACTTTTATTAAATTAAAGCAAAAACTGTAATTTTAATATTTTTAATTTGATTTAAACTTAAAACCGCCCAAATTTTTGCGTCGTTAAAAATGAATCACACTGTGCAATAAATTTTTGTCCCGACTGTATGCTGAATGAGACCAACGGAAAATAAAAGAGACTATCAGTAGATCAAAGCCCCCAACTTAGCTCGGAATTAATTTTTGTGGTCTTTTGAAGTTGGTCTTTTACAGGTAAATTTTTCGATTTTATTAAATTAATTTTAATGAAATAAATTATACAGGCAAAAATGAGATCGAATATGAACATTAGGCTCTCCAATTTTTTTTTTAGTTATTGGCCAGGCTATCCCCTGGAAATAATAATTTTGGTGTAAAACTATGTCTTCCAAAAAAAATAGGATAATCGGATATCGGGAATACGTGTCGCATCGGCCCTGAAGTTTGAAAAACGGATGATAATGGGAAAATACGACTTTTGGTATATTTTCTCAAAAATTTCGATATTTTAAATTGAATTTTAAGGTACCGTAATTTGGAGTGGATTGTCTTTATAATAAAGCAAATAAAAACTTGAATCTGTTAAAAAACAGCCGAGCTATTACAATTTCCTCCGGCAACTGATCTGTTGCTGACCATTTAAATAAAGAAATTCAAGACCAATTCTGGGAAAAATGGAGATACATTAAATTGCCCCTGATTAAGGTCAAAGGTCAAATTAAAAAAAAAATATATTTTTTTTTTCGTTAACATATTAATCTAACAGATATTTCTAGGGGATATTGATGAAACTACTCTAAATTGCTTTGCAAGGTCTGAAAATAATATTCTTCATTTAATTCCGGAATATTAATCCTTAGGTGCTGTTGCTGTATGCGATTATCCGAATTGTTAGGGGGACATAGTTTTACACCAAAATAAATATTTCTAGTGGGTAGCCCGGTCAAAAACTCAACTCCTCCAGACAAACTTGGAGCCTCTAATGAAAATATTCATCAATGTTAAAATAAATAAATCTGTTAACTTTACAAAATTTTTGTTCTATTAGATGTGATTTTTAGTTAATTGAAAATGGCATTTTCCTCTGTAAAATTAACAAAAACTTAAACTCAATGTTTGTAGACTCAAAATAGCAAACAAAAACTGTAATATTAACAAAATTTTTGCCATATTTATCTCAAATTTAGTAGAATGCAAAAAACAGTTTATTTTGCTAAAATCAAAAGACATTTTTACTAAAAAAATTTAGATTGCTGATTTCATGAGGGCAGACTTTTATCCGCATTGCAAAAAAAAACTAAAAAAAACATTAAAAATTTCATATTTTTTAATGGTTTTTTGTCTACTAATATTTAGTAAATGTTTTTGATGATATTAGCAGATTATTTTGTAACTTTTAATTTATTAAAATTTAGCTCAAATATAACTAAACACTTGTAAATGCAACAGATTTATTTTTGCTATTCTTATATTATTAATATTTAGTAAAAAATTTGCTAATTTTAGCAGTTTTTTCTACAAGCTAATTTTTAACTTATTTTTAGTAGCTTTGTTGATATTTTTACCGGTTTATTTCTATGAGTGTATCAAATAATCTTTAAAATTTTTAATTTTCAATCATTATGGGAAAACTGTTCAAAAATAACCAATTTTAAAAAGGCTATAAAAACTAATTTCTAGCTAAGTTTTCAAAACAATTTAGGTGTTTAGGTCTACACTCATCATAATCCATGTATAAAAATACGAAAATATTGTCAAAACTACAAAAAAATTGTAAAATATTCAAATTTTCGTTTATTTTACAAAAAGTTTGGTTATTTTGAAAATTTTTCTTAATTTTACGCATAGATTATTATCAGTGTAATGATAGTCTACTGTTGGTTTCGTTAAGGCTAAAATTTCTTGTTGCACAAAGTGATTAACTCGAATGGATTTAGCATACTTAAACACCGAACACCACTGTACATAAAAGGTTAATACTTAATATCATAAGAAAAATGTTGAAAACATTTAACCTGTGTCGAAACTTTTTGAAATTCCTCATATCTACTACTATTTAAACCGAAATAAAATATTCATTCTGCCAATTCATTCATGAATGAAATACAAAATATGAGAAAAAACGCCAAAACAAGATGATGACTCATACGCATTTTACCAAGAATTGATAATACCACAACAGAAACATTATTTAAGCCATGTTAAGTAGGGGGAGGTGAATAGATGTTTGCTGAAGCCCATTAGGGACAACATGCCTAAACTAAAACAAGTGTTTTTTTTTTTTTTTGCAAAGCAACTGTAACATTGAAAGCTAAACCCAAAAAAAAAAACAAGCTAAATGGCTCAATTTGAAATGAGCTAAAGAGCTTTTAGTTTGGTTAACTCAAAAGAGTATAGTTTTTCTTAAAAGATAAGAGCAATTTTTTAAATCTTATATTTTTATTTTGAACACTAACTGGTAATAAATGTTTGCCATGCTTGGTTAAATTTTTAGTTTGAAGAAGGAGTGGCTTTATCGCATAAAATAAACATGCCAATGCATGTTTATTAGGCTTAAAATGTGCAAAGTTATCAAGTCACCATATTTCTACTTCCACATTTATAATTTGTGGAATTTCACAGTTATTGTGTGATTTTATGCTGTAATAAATTCTTTGGAATTATGTTTACAAAAGCTCTTTTGATATGAAAAGCTTAACAATTCGTGGAAAACGATCCTTTATAATTTATTTTTGGGAGTTATTGAACTTTTGTTTGAATCCACAATGGTCTCATACTTAAATTTCAGTTATTTTTTTTATGGGAACACGATGAAAAAAGTTTCTATATACTCATATATAACTTGATATCATTATATATGCTTATGTGGCAATATATTACGATATATGTTCATATCTTATACTTAGTTTATGAAAATTTTGTTATATAGCGTAATAAAAATGAGTAAAATATTTTTCTAAAATTGGCAACAAAAATTATTAAAACATTTAGTAATTTGTAAATAGTGAATAGCAAAAATGTTTAATAAAAAATGAAAAAAAAGAAAACTCTCAGATTTTGATAAACTTTTAATATGTGTCAAAGCGGGTAAAACTAATAAACATGCTCCAGAAATGTTCAATGATACCAAACATAAAGTGATATCAAAGCACTGACTCAGAACGCTTTGCCAGCATTAGCAGTGTAAAACTTGTTAGCGTACCCGAAGAAAAAAGTTTATATATACTACCATACAACTTGATATCATTATATATGCTTTTGTGTTTGGCAATATATTACGATATATGTTCATATCTAATATTGCGTAATATATCATCATATATCATTGTATCGTATGTTATATATTAGCATATCTTGTATATCTGATCATAAGAAATAGATATAGATCTATATATGACTATATATTCTACCATATATGATTCTATCACTTTTATATATAATTATATATGGCATTATATATAATGTTTTGTGATGATTATTAATATTTTTTTATTAATGTATTAAAAAAACAAGGTTAAATTTTATATGCCAACTGGTTTTAAGAGAAACTGTTTTTAAGAGGTTTTTTTAATTCATATTTTTAAGTATATATAAACAAACTTTTGTGTTAATTATACAAAACTTATGCAGAGAATACATTAAACAGCAGAAAATTAACTTTAAACTGTTTAAAAGCATGAAAATTAATTAATTCAAAGTGCCACTATTAGCTCATTTTTTTCGAAACTCTCTTATAACCAATTCAGATTTTTAGAAGAGAACGTTGTAAACGTCTTGTTTAAACAAATGAAACACCCAAATCTTATAACATGCGTAATGAATTCGAAATTTTCTATTTTAAAAATTAAATAGTTGCTTAAATCCACTATGGGCAATATACTTTCTACCACTGATCCTGTTTTGTGGTTAACAAAATAGTTATTTTATATAATAGTTATTTTGAAAATTATCTTTCGATAACAACGACATGTAAAGTTTGCTGTTTATTTTTGCTCTTGAAAAAATCTGTAAGTCTTATACTTGAAAATTTTGCGAACAAAGAATTTGATTTTCTTTCTCGGTAAATGTTGTTTTTTATTTTTTATTTTGCCTAACGTTTTAAATTTATTCTATGCTCCAACGTCGGGTTCATTAAAAGCAAAAATTTTTAGATTTAACATTATTTTTTAAAATTAATATTTATATATGTTATAAATGAATTACAAGTAGTACTTAATTGGATTAAAATAGAAAGTACTGATCTCTAAAACAGTTACTGTGTTGCAATATTATAATTAACCTGTGATATAATTTTTAAGTTTGTGTTTAATTTAATTTTCATGTTTACTGTTTTATGTTTGTCTACAATAAAAATTATTATTCAATGTAATAAAAATAATTTTTCTTACAACGAATCCCTTGATAAAGTGAACATAACATAACATAACATTTTTTTTTTTTTTTTTTTTTTTTTTTTTTTTTTTAAAAGAGAGGCAACACTCAGGAAATACTTCCTATATTTAGTGTGTTGCTTTCTTTGGAAAGGGCTAGTATAGAGATGAAAGGTGGGGAAAGATGAAGGGCTTCAGACATGACAACACCGTAATTGCGCGAGATGATAAGTCTTAGAACAGTTGTTGCTCGCCACCTGATGGAGAGTTGGCGAACTTATTGAAGCTTTTTGGTTCATAGCCCTGATTCATTATTTTACTTCGGTGGGGTTAATTGCTATGGGAACACCGAAGGTGGACATTGCGATACGTATGAGGGACAGAAAAAACTCATACATATTATTTTGATGTTGCCGGCACCGGGGATCGAACCCGGGACCTTCTGTGTAAAAGTCCAACGCGCTAACCATTACACCACAACGCAAATTTAATAAACAACTACATTGGCCAAACAACAAAATTATACATTTTCAATTTTGTTTTTAATAGTTTAATTAAAAAACGTATTAGATACAATTGTATCACATTATATGTAATTAAATCATATTTGATAGACCCATTTTTCGGATCAAACTATATGAGATTAGACCCCATGAGATCAGTTTATGTATACCATTTTTCGGATAAGATGAGATGTGATAAGATGTTTAGTTATATGTGATACTATATATAATCATATATGATTATATCGAAACTTTTTTGTCGGGAACATGGTAGCTAGCGTCTTTTAATAATATACGTTTAATATTTTAAATAACTAAATGTTTACCACTATTAGTGATTTTTAACTTTAAATTCGACGTGGATAACACGAATTCGATAAAAATGTTTGTTTTTATTCGTTATTAAAAGAGAATGAAGAAATATTTTTTCTCATCCACTGTTTCTCTACTTCTGCCCTAAGCAAAATTCTTCTAAAGAGCGAATTCGATCAACCATAGTAAGTTTGACATTTTTCCTTTTTTGTGCCAATTTGAATGTTTTTTGTGCAATTTTGGGAGCCATTTTAAACATGCCCAGGTCATTAGGTTATTTCATAAATTTTAGTTTTAACAACGTATGAGTGTTAATGTATTACTTATGCGTAGTGTGGTCCTTTGGTATTTCGCATTATATTTTTGGCCTATTACACTGTGCAACAGTTGCATCACGAATAAAAACAACGGGAAATGAAAGTGAACTAACAGTTGATCAACAAACTTAGCTCGGATATCATTTTTAGAGCCTTTAGAAATTGGGCATATTTAAGGACAATTTTTAAATTTTAGTGAAAATGGTAGCATACAAGAACATATATGATCATAAATGGGCTTGTATATGATCATATATAGGTATAGCTGATCATATATGACCATATACAATTTAATATACATATAACCATATATGATCTCATATATGTTCGGATTAGCATATATAATCATACACGACCATATACCCTCAAATTTCGGACCCGAACATATGTGGACATAGTATATGAGAAAATTTATGGTCATATACTGAACTATATATGGTCATATATAATCAGCTATACACATTTATGATCATCATTTTGTAAAGTTGTACCCAAAACGCACAATTGTGACAGCTCATTTTTCGAAAAAAATAAATACGAAAGCATTAAAACATCCAGCGCAAAAAATACAAATTTTTTAATATGAACTCTCTTTTTTGCTCAGTGTAGAAAAGAATATTTTTTTTGTGATTTAACATCAGATCTAATACGGCAACTAGTTAAAACATGTTTTTATGTGCATTAAATTATCTTGTAGTTGTTAAACTGTCACCTTTAGTGTAAAAAACGGTCAAAAAGAGCCAAACTTCAATAGGCTATAAACTTTATAGCCTGTATATAACTTTATAGTATAAAGTTTAAACTTGAATTAAGTTTTCAAACCCCTTTGGGGGATTCGGTCTATACATTGTCTATTTTAGTTTCCCGTTGAACTCGTTCGGTATACATTTTTTGTTGCCCAACTATCTATAATTTCGGAATTTAATCTCTTTTTAAAGTTTCAAAGAAATCAGAACTTAGGTTTATATAAATTGTATTCAATATTAAAAATACACTCAGGGAACTTCTGCTTTAAAAATTTGTAGTTGTTTGGGTTATAATACAGTTTCTTTATTTTTAATGTAAATGTCAGTCATTTGTAGAACAAATTTAATTTTTTACTAACCTTGTAGTTCATTTAAAAAACCAAACCACATCAAATGACTGTTTTATGATTTTACATTAATTTTTTACAAACGTTTTGTGTTATTTAAAAAAATAAATTTGTTTATTTTTACTAACATATGGGTTTTTTTTTTGTTAAAAAAAAGGAAAAAACAAAACAAATGTTAGTTGAATTTAATGAAATGTTAGTCGTTCTCTCTTCAACTGAAATTTCATTTGTTTTTGACAACAATTGCTGTCATCTTTACCTACATAATATCCTTAGTGTAACAAAATACATCGAAAATGTCAAATAATTAAGTCGATATCTTATTAGAATCGCTGTATTAAAAACTTATTGTGTGTATTACCATAACAAATAGATTCATTTACTATACTGCTACTACTACCTGAAACTACTACCTATAGAGCCTACTTTACTACTTGGCTAAAACACACACACAGCGAACAAAAATTCAAATACAATAACGCCATAATATTATGGAAATGATGTCATTAGACAGACGTTATTTTGAATTAAATACAAAACAAAAATAAAATTATTCAAAATGACCAAAACTGTTTGGATTATAAATTGTATACAATCAAAATGTGCACCACAGTTGACCAGTTTAGACTGGAAGCAAAAAGGTGTTTCACGTTTGCCGACATGCTAATTAATGGCATAAGTTATTATTGGAATAAATGTTCTTAACATTCCAGTATTAGATGGCATGAAAGATTATAAAATAAAACAGCTTGATATAGTGCTAAAATGTCAGTAAAACGAAAAGTCATTCAACTTGGCGTCAACAATTTTCATTTCATTATTTTTAACCCCACCCCACCCCACCTCGCCTTGACGTAATACTTTTATAGCATGAAAGCTGTCTGTTAATGGCAATCAAGTGTAGACGGGGGAATTGATAATATAATAGTGTTGCAACATTAATATTTGTAATTATATGCAAATTTTACTATAATTATTTAACAAAAATGTAAGTGGGTGTATTTTGTTAAAAATAAAAACAATTTACTCAATTTTATTTTTAAATTATTTATCAGTTTTTGTCATTTATTTTTTTATTTCTGATTACAATTGTCAGGTAATCGTGACATTTGTCACTTCTCATCTACATAATTTTTGTATATTTTTTTCAATACTTTTGTTCATTATTGCCTGCCACATTTGTTTGAATATTGACACTTTTTTATTATGTCGAAAGATGGTCGTTAATTTTCCACATTTTGTGTCGTGTGTTGTATTTGTGTGTTTTAATAGTTTTGTTCATGAAATGTTTGGAGTTGTATCCAAAATGACCTTGACATTGTTGTATTTGTTGTTGTTGTAGCTTTCATTGTACATAATATGACATCAGTAGCATAAAAAAAACATTCTATAATAAAAGTGAAGGTAAATGGTGGTTTAAAGCGTGTTAATTAAATGACACGTGTAATACATAAGTAGATAAATCTGTTGATAAAAACGGATTTATAAAAAGTAGTAGTTTATGTGTCAGAAATAACACTGGGTCAGTTAGAAATTGGTACCTGTCCCGTGATACGTGAAAACAGTACCGGTTCCTAAAATGCCTATCACGTGATAAGTGAAAAAAGAATCGGTTTCTAAAGTACCTGAAGCAAGACCGGTTTAAAAGTCTCTATCAGGTGATGGGTTTGAAAGTACTATTCCCGTGGTAGGTGAAAACAGTACCGGTTGCCAAAGGTCTTACCACGTGATCGATTTAAAAGTCTCTATCACGTTATAGGTTTGCAAGTACCAAGCCTGTGGTAGGTGAAAAAAGACCGGTTCCTAAAGTACTTATCACTTTACCGGTTTAAAAGTGCCTTTCACGTGACTGGTCTGAATAGGTGCAAATATTACGGGTTTTAAAGAAGCCATCATTGGGCCGGTTTTAAAGTATCTATAAGGGAAGTCTTTCAAATGAGAACTTCGACTGAACTGAAAAGTGGTTAATCATGTTTTTTTTTTTATCATTATATTTATTTCTTACAAATTAAGTAAACAAATTGGTATCAAATTAAAGGTACTTTTTGACCGTCTTCATTATTGACGGTCTTCATGTTCTTTTGCGTTAGTGCAGTGACATGTTCTCTTAATAGTGGTTGATTTTGTATCCGTAGACTTGAATAAATAAATATGAAATAAGTTCTTTTGCGTTAGTTAAGTGACGTGCTCTTTTGTGTTAGTTCTGCGATATGTTCTTTTGCGATCGTTCCAGGATATTTTCTCTTGCGGGGTTAGATGTGTGACATGTTCTTTAACACCGGTCCTGTGACATGTTACAGAGGACAAACCCATGTGAAAGTGAAGTGTCCCTTTCATATAAAAAAACCCGTTCCCGCTGCAGGTCACTATCACAATGAACAAGTCACGACACGTGTGCTGTGATAGGTCCCTTTTCGCAAGGAAGCGAGTAATAGTGTGTTTAAATTGTTTCGAATATCAGAAAAAATATTTATTTGAAGAGATGGAACATTTAACCAATTTTTCCTGTTAATCAATGTGTTACTTTCTTTAGAAAGGGATAAAGGAGAGGCGAATGTTAGTGAAAGATAAAGGGATTCAAAATTGGCAACACAGTAATTTGGCGAGAATCTTATAACTGCTGTTGCTCGACATCTGATGGTGAGTTGGCGATCTTGTAGAATTTTCTTGGATAATATTTCTGTTTTTTTATTTATTTTCCACTTAACCCCATCGAAGTAGTGCGCTGCAAGACGTTTAAGGAAACAAAATATTGATGAAACTAGAAACGTTGTGTACAAAAAAAATATATATATAGAAATTATTGCATATTTTTAGGATCAAACAAAAACATTTTATGGAAATTTCTTAATAAGTTTTTCATTAATTTAATGAAAATTATTCATTAAATCAATGAATCCAACTTAATGAAAGACATTCATTAATAATACGAAGGAAAATTCTATCAGTGTAGTAACAATATAAATATAGCGAATAGGGGAGACGAACCAACTTTCAGAAGTTTTATTAGGTCAGAGTCTTTGGTCTCACTCTTACTAATTTTGATATTTATTTTTCCTTCTCTAATTGGCATGTCTCCAATGAACTATCAATGTCTGGTCATCAACACCTGGTTTTCAATGTTATTAACAAATTTCATACCATTCATCGATCACGTGGGAGTTTTTGTACACCTATTGCGCCCTCTAGCGGTGGTATTCGCAATTTAAATTAAAACTTTGACGTATTATATTTACTTAACGAGTTAAGATTTTGTTTTTAGGTTTTAATTTTTATTTATTGCTAATGCTAATCTATCAAACTGTAATACACAATTTTATCTGTCGGATTTTTACGATTTTTAAAATTTTAGAAAATTTTTCAAAATTGTAACATGGCAACACTGGTCAATAAATTTTTAAAATATTTTTGTTTGTTGGAAGAAAATAACAAATTGTTTACATTAAAAAAAGGAAATGTTGTGATTTTCGGGATACATATTAAAGTTTTAACAAGTTCGGAAAGTTCTTGGTCCAATTTTTTAATTTTACAAAAAAGTACAAATTTTTCTTATTCAAAAAATGTTCCCAAACATCCCTAATCAAATCAGCATATAACCTTCATAACACCGGTGTTTTTTCTATAAATGAATAATTTTTCAAAAAAGTGCTATAGAAAATATCAAAAATTGTATTTTTAAGTAATCATATGGCAACCCTGGAACAATAGCTTTTAAATTTTTTAAAATTATTTGTATAAATAAGACCTTAAATTAACACAAGCTTTTTACTTTATGTGTTGCTTTAAAGCAGTGAAGGGCATCCTCTCAATTTCCAACCCCCGCGTGATTAGGCTAGAAAATGCTGCTTGCGCGATGTCGGCACACGTACACTATAGCATCTTCGTGCGGCTAACGATTATGAACGTTCGGCTGTTGCTTTGTTCTCATTGTGTTAAAACAAACTCAGTCAATTGTTGTTAAACAGTTGTTGAAGCAAGATTACGCTACGCAAAATAAAAAATCATAAAAAATTGAACTTCGGTTTTTGCTGCTACACACACAAGCGTAAATGTAATAGTATGTGTTATGCCCTTCACTGCTTTAAAGCAACGGCAGTGAAGAATGCATAGCTGTAAGAACTGGGAAAATTGTTGTTATAATTTAAAAAGCGATGCCAATTTTTCTAAAGGGCTCATTCTGAGCGCATGTCAGATTGTTTATGTGGCATCTGAAATTCAATCGATTAGTACTTCGGTTTACGTAGCGAGCTGCCCTCAACAGACCAGAAAGGCGAGACAATCGTTGAATGATGGTATGGAAAAGCTCAAAAGGGAAGCCAAAATACTCTTTAATAAGGAAACAGGTCACTGCAACATCTACAGGGCGGCACTTACTGAATACAACAAGGAATTACGCATATGAAAAAGGTCCACGTGAAGCAGCTACTGTGTGATGATCTCCAATCTTCCATAATCAGTGCTAACACAAAAGGCCTTCTCACAGGATCAGGAGGCCGTACGGTTCCTAACTATACTAAATCTCCCGATGAAACCTGCGAACTCTTGCTTGACACGCACTTCCCAGGCTGTGTTACCAACTGCGGGTCTATTATGATTCAAAGAAACCTAAACCTATCAAGAACGAATGCACCATCTCTCAGGAAAACCAGGTACAATGCAAATTAGCCATTATTAATGTTCTGAGTAAAAAAAATGGAATATATTTGGGCATATTTCTGTAGAATTTTGCTCACAACGCAAAAAGTTTCGAGCTCAGTTTGCTTTGTCATAATTACACTAGAATCACAATCACAATGAATACTTTCATAATTTTTTACGGTTCACATTTTTTTTGCAGTCACTGTATTTTATAATATGACGGTGTTAAAATTAAGTGTGTTGTAGAAATATTTTAATATCACTTTATTTGGGTGTTTACGGTTTTATTTTTTTACTTTTTTTGTTTTTGTGCTTTCTGGCTTATTTTGCATATTTCTGTCATGTTCGAACATGTTTTTTGTGTTTTTGTTTATACACTTTGCTTATTTTTATTATTATTATTTAATATGCAGTGAATTCAATAAATACACAAATAAATAAAATATATTTCACAATCGCTCTAAATTTACAACTGGTTTAATTTTCAACAAATACAAAATTTTTTAAAATTTGTATGTCTGTTTATTAGAGTACCCAAAAAAAGCAGTTGTTTTCTTTCGTGCTCCCCTCGCATTTTAGAATACATTGGGTGTAAAAAATAAGATCAGAGAAAAAATTGGACTTCTAAAAATGTTTAATAGCTTTGTTGTTTCACAACTTTGGGGTTGAGTTAAAAAGTTATATCAATGTTATTATGCAAAATAAAACAACAATTATTTTTCTCATCGATACTTTTGACTTACATACACTGCGTTGCATAACTATAACTACACATGATTTTTGACTATTTTTTCTAATATTACAAACATTAAAACAAACATCAAAATTTATAACTGTTTTTTTAGAGTGTGATAACTGTTCTTGTGTAAAATTTAAGAGATTACTTAATTGATTTAAGAGAAAAATTGTGTAATATTTTGTTAATGTTTCATAACTACAGGATGTCCGCCGGGAAGGTACTTTGTTTTGCCGCCATTTTGGTAAACATTAGTCTTGGCAGTTCATATTTGGCAGTCGTGAAGTAGACACGTGACAAATTTATTATGGAAAAATATTCGATAAACCAACAAATTTTATCGAAATCATTTTGGGAGGAACAACGTGCCAACAAAACTCACTATAGTAAATGATTTGAAAGAAGAGGGGACCAAGCATGGACCACAACGTACTGCAAGATCGGCTGAAAACATTACTGCTGCTCAAGAAAGTGTTCAAAACAATGCATCAACCTCAATTCGACGCCGTGCTCAGGAGCTTGGTCTTCAAAGAACAACTTTGGGCAAAATTTTGCACAAGGATTTGCATTTGTTTAAATTTAAGATTCAGTTGACACAAGAGCTTCTTCTACAAGACCATTTACGCCGCCGTACATATGGCAATAGGATGTTACAGCTCGCCCATGACAACCCCGATTTTCATGAAAATATCATAATGAGTGACAAGTCACATTTTCATTTGAATGGATATGTGAATAAACAGAATAGTCGGTTCTGGGCAATGGAAAACCCTTAAATTATTCATCAGTCACCTTTGCATCCATTAAAACTGACAGTCTGGTGTGCAATTTGGTCAGGAGGAATCATTGGACCTTACTTCTTTGAAAATGAAAACGGCGTAACGGTTACTGTGAAAGGGGAGCGATATCGTGATATGATTGAAAACTTTATAAGGCAACAACTGCATGCTTTGGGCTTGATTAACATGTGGTATCAACAAGACGGTGCAACATCGCATACAGCCAGGATTACAATGGAATTACTTCAAGACCTCTTTCCACAACAAGTTATTTCAAGAAATGGTGATGTTGATTGGAGTCCACGGTCGCCTGATTTGACTGCTCCGGACTTCTTTTTGTAGGGATATCGGAAAAGCAAGGTTTATGCAAACAAACCAGAAACGCTTGAGCAACCCAAACAAAATATTCGTGATGAAATTAATGACATACCGCGTGAAATGTGTGAGAATGTAATTAAAAATGTGCTCACAAGGGCTCGCATTTGTGAGGCTAACAGAGGCACATTTTCGCATATTTAAAAAGTGGCTTAAGTTTTCGGGAAATCGCTAGAAAAATAAACCGTTCACACATGGTTGTCACAAATTTTGCATATAAGCCGAGTGCTTATGGTAAAAAAGCTTTCTGATTGGGACCGGCGTAAAATAATCAACTATGCCAGCAACTCAATAAAGAGTCACAATCAGATAATCGATGAATGTAAGGTAAATGTGTCCAAATTAATCATACACTCACAAGAACTTTTCCATAAAAAATCAGCAGTTATTTAAAAATTTAATCGGTAAAGTTGTTTCAATGGAATATACAGTTAAATTACCAAAGAAATACATTTTTTAACTTTCTGTCTGTTATTCAATAAACAAAATAAACAAACAAAAGCGGACTTTCGGTAATAGTTAAAATATTCAGTTAAAATTTTCTTTTTAAAACAAAAAGTTATTATATTATATTGAGTATCGAAATAAACGAAAACAATCAATTGTTTTTATGGATTTTGTCAATTAATTTTTCAACAGTTGAAAATAAACTAAAAAATACAATTGTTTTAAACGAAAAGTAAGTAGTCCTGTTTTTAACTGCTTTTCAGTTAATTTAATGTGTATATTCAGTAGTCTTTACGGAAAAAATATTGTGAGTGTAAGTACACTCAGGGTACTTCTGCTTTAAAAATATGTTGTTGTTTGGGTTGTAATACAGTTTCTTTATTTTTAATGTAAATGTCAGTCATTTGTAGAACAAATTAAATTTTTTACTTACCTTGTAGTTCATTTAAAAAAAACAAACCAAATCAAATGACTGTTTTATGATTTTACGTTAATTTTTTACAGCAGTTTTTTGTTATTTAAAAAACTAAAAAAATAAGTTTCTGTTTATTTTTACTAACATGTGGTTCATGTTTACTAAAATTGTTAGTAATTTTTGAACATTAAAAAACAAATGACAATGTTAGTTGAATTTACTGAAATGTAAATAGTCCTCTCTTTAAGTGAAATTTCATTTGTTTTTAACTACATTCGCAGTGGTCTTTACCTACATAGTATTTTAAGTGTAGGTTCTTAAAGGATTCCCAGAGAATTATTCGCCAAAAGCTGATGTCTGTGCCAAGGTTATTACCCCGCCACAAAACTGCTCGACTTGAATTTTCTAAATGAAATTTACAAACCAACTGGAGAAAGGTAAGTCAATAACCGCTGTTTACACACAAATTTCTTTTTAATCTTTTTTTTTCTGATGAGAAAAAGTTCAATCTTCATGCTCCAGATGGTTTTAACAACTATTGCAGAGATCTAGTTACGTAAGGAATCACGATATTTCTCAAAAAGAAATTTCGTATGCGGATCCTTAATGGTTTGGGGCACTTTTGATTGGGTTGATTTGGCATTTCCAATCACCAGAATGAATTCTTCTGATTACATTACAGTATTAAAAGAGAAATTGGTGCTATTTATTAAAAATAGAAGAATCCATTTTCCAAAGACACAATGGCTAAGTAAATATGTAAGTCGTCAGACGATGGAATCATCAAAAAATATAAGAATATTGTAATGTTCCGCATGTTTACCGGATCAAAACCGCAATGAGAATATTTTGGGAGTATTAATCGTTCAAGTTTACGCAGAAACCCGTCAATATGAAAGCGTTATTGATGCATGGAGATTTATAACGAACGAATAAATCTGATAGACAGCATGTCTGATCGAATTTTCGAGTTGATTCCAAAAAAGGAGGCCTCACGCATTATAAATACTGCTGCTTTCAAATATTTTTCTAAAATTTTGATATATTAAGTTAAGTGTATTTATAGTTATTAAATACAAATTGATTTTGTTATTCCTTCTTAAATAGTAAAATAAATAATTTTTTTTTTTAATTTTATTAATTTTCTATTATATATATATATATATATATATTATGTCTTGTGGTTCCTATTGGGAACAAAGGGCCACAACGAATTTATTCCATTCGGACCGGTTGGATGATATTCTCTTCACTTCTCCCCAGCTTTGATCAGTAGATATGACTTCTATATTCAGTTGACGGCGCCATGTGTGAGATGGTCTGCCTACTCTTCTCGTCCTACCCTGTGGGTTCCACTCAATGGCGATTTTAGCAACGTCACCTGGAGGTCTGCGCAGCGTGTGACCAATCCAACGCCATTTGCGATTCATTATTTCTATATGGATTGCCCGCTGGTTTGTTTGTCTCCAAAGTTCTTCATTGGATATGGTGTTAGGCCAAAAAACTTTTAGGATTCTTCGGAGACATCGATTAACAAACACTTGTAGGGAGTTTATTTCGTGTTCAAAAAAAAAAAATAAAGCAGCACAGATTTGACACAGGAGTTAAAGATGCTTATCTTAGTGTACCTGGATAATGCAGAAGATTTCCATATCGACCGGAGGGTACCGAATGCTTGGTTGGCGTTAGATATTCGATACGCAACATCCTTGCTGGAACCACCTGTATTTGTTAAGATGCTACTCAGGTAGCAAAATGATGTGACCTCTTCCAATTCAATATTTCCTATGCGAAATTTGTTATTGTTCACGGTATTACAGCGCATTACTTTACTCTTGCCAATGTTTATTTTCAGGCCAGCTTTTGCTGCCTCTGTTTCGAGGCACTTTAGCTTCGATTTCATATTGTCATGGCTGTGGGAAAGTAAGCAGATATCGTAGCATTGTGAACTATAACATCTAGAACGATGTTAAAAAGCAAGGGTGATAACACACAGCCCTGGCGGACGCCAGCCACGACATTAAAACTGCTACTCAGAGCATTATTGTGGACAATACGGCATTTAACATCACAGTATAAAGACTGGGTAAGGCTAATGATTTTAGGAGGAACCCCTTTGCAGGCAAGAGCGCCCCATATTGCGTTTTGATCTATTGTATCGAAAGCTTTTTCAAAGTCGATAAATACCAGGTAAAGCGGTGAGCGAAGTTCTGTGGATTGTTCTAAAATAATACGTAGACTATTGATGTGGTCTACACAAGACTTTTGGGGCCGGAAGCCAGCTTGTTCGGGTCTAAGGTCCCCAAGTACAGTGTCGGATATTCTCTTGTTTATTATCTGGGCTATTACTTTATTAACTGCACTAAGGATGGTGATGCCCCTCCAGTTCCTAAATTCCGACAGGTTTCCTTTTTTGGGGATGTTAACTATAAGGCCTTCTTTTAAATTCGAGTGAAGTTCGTGTGTGCTCCAGAAATTTCGAATCAGGGGAAGCAATATGCTGGCTGTGATATGCGAGTCAGCTTTAAGCATTTCAGGCGATATATTGTCGGTTCCAGGGGCCTTATTTGATTTCAAGGAATTTATTGCAGCGATAACTTCTGCTAAGGCTGGGCATTCTACGGAGATATCTTGCCTTACTACATGAGACTCACTATTGGTTCTATTGGTTTTATATTATGCCGGTTAAAATCTTCTACTTTCTCTTAACTTACGAAATTTAGTGAAATTAATGTGTAATTATAGTTTTGCAACGCAGTGTATGAAAAAATGTCATGTTTTCGAGATCATAATAAAAATGTTGCAAAAAAATTAATTTTAACGGCTCTTATTAATTTTTGAGAGGCGGTAAATTTGTAAATTTGTAATAGAGTATTAACTGTAGTTTCAGAAAAGGTTTGGTTTTTTAAAAATATATCGTCCATTTCATGACGAAATGACAGAAACCTTACAATGAAATATTTTAATTTTTTTTTTAAGTTCTGTCGTGTACTCTAGAATTCTGAAGGGATGTTTTAAGAACTTTTGACACACCTTTTAGAGAAAATGGTCTTTCAAATTCCATTTAACTTATATTTATTAATTTTCATAACATCTTCACTACGCTGTTTTTGTTCTGTTGTGAGCAAATAAGGCACCCATCTTGCGCACAGATTTCTCAACTCCTAATTTTCGGTCAATATGCGATATATAACACTTTTTAAAATGCCTATCATTTCTATCAGCTCACGATTCATCCAATACCATTTTGTGGATTTTCTTAACCATTACTGGCATGGACACCTCAATTAGTCGGTCACTACGGATCGTCTTGGCAGCTCGTATAGCCTCGTTTAAACTCTGCCATATAATATTTTATAGTCGTATAGTCTTCTTCATCCCCACCTACAACAAGCCTGGCAAGAAGAACATTTCCCTTCTACGTGGAAAAAAGGCGTTATAATAAAAATTCCAAAGAAAGGCGATCTACGTGACTGCGGCAATTGGAGAGGCATAACTCTTCTAAATATGATTTATAAGATAACTGCCAACATAGTACAGAAGCGAATACAGGAAAAACTAGAGGGTAGCCTAAGAGAAGAACAAGCTGGGTTTCGTCCTGACAGAAGCTGCAACGACCAGTCCAACACTCTTCGAATAATCGTCGAACAATGTATTGAATGGCAAACTCCTTTATATATGGTTTTTGTAGATTTCAAAAAAGCTTTTGACATGATGAACAGATCTGCAATATGGGCGTGTCCCCGACAAACTTATCAACATCATTAGAGCGTTATATGATGGTTCTGAAGTATCAGTCCTCCACAACGGCACCTGTAGCAACACTTTCACAACAAATGCTGGGGTAAAACAAGGTTGCACTCTTCCGCCACTACTCTTTACTATAGTACTGGACGAAATAATGAGAGAAGTGTGTTCCATCAAGAGAGGGATAACTTGGACATTTAGCAGTCATCTCGAAGATCTTGACTTTGCGGATGATATATGTTTGTTATCACATAAGATCAGTGATATGCAATCAAAGTTAGACCACCTCCAAGAACTAGCAAAGAAAGTTGGCCTAGAAATCAACGTCGCGAAAACAAAGGCTATGAGAATAAATAACAATAGCTCACATCATATTTTATTGAACAACCAACACATCGAATACGTCAACAAATTCTGTTACCTAGGTAGCATAACAACAACATCAGGCGGAACAAAAGACGACGTAGCCAATCGAATCAACCGAGCAAGAGCAGCATTCGGTAGACTAAACGCGGTCTGTCGCTCAAGAACACCAAACTGAGGATATTCAAAGCGTGTGTCAAATCCATTTTACTTTATGGTTGTGAAACCTGGTTGGTATCCATAGGCACGACCAGAAAACTTCAAGTGTGTTTAATTAAATGTCTTCGTATTATTTATAAAATATTTTGGCCAGCCACTATACGCAACCAAGATCTTTGGCAACTAGCGAACGAAGAAGAAATTGGCAAACAAATAAAAAGAAGAAAATGGAGGTGGATAGGCCACACTCTGAGAAAAAATGCCACAAATATAACAAGAATGGCACTAAAATGGAATCCCCAAGGTTCTAGAAAACGTGGCCGTCCAAACAACACATGGAGACGATCAGCGAAAAACGAACTTGAACGATATGGTTTCACGTGGGACGATGCCGCAGTTGAAGCTAGAGACAGATTACGTTGGAGAAATCAACATGTTGAAGCCCTATGCTCCATTGATTAGTAAAGAAGGACAAAGAAAAAAAAAACGAAGGAGCTGAATCCCCTAGCGTAGAATCTAGCTCAGATTTAATATTTGTTGGACTTCGATCTTTCAACTGAAAGTACGAAAGAGCATAAGGGTGACCGATTCTTTCCATGTTTACAAATTCACTGAGATCGTTTATTTTTTATGGCTTCATAAAAAATAATAAACAACGTGGCGCTTTGAAACTTAAAACATATGTTTTATACGGCTGCCACTTTTCACCAAAGTAATTTTTTCAAACTACTACCGCCATCTATGCGTCAGTTCAGCCCTTGTATCTATGAGAAAAATAATTGTTGTTATATTTTGCATAATAACGCTACCATTAAAAATTTTTTCTGTTCTAATTTGGCATTTTCATCGATGAATTTAACATTGGCTTGTCATAGGAGCAAATCATTCCAAAGACGATTCTTTGGAAGTTTTTCTGCCTAAAAGTTGTTTTGCAGCATTGAAAGAATAAAAAATGCTCGATTAAAATCATTCCTTGGCAGAACTTTTTTTTAACGAAAACGCATTATTTGAAAAGTTGTAGTCCATTTTTTAGGTCAAAAGTAAAAACGGCATGGCGGATTAGCGCGATAGAAGTCCAGTTTTTTAGCAGATCTTATTTTTCACACCCAGTCTATCATAAAATGTGCGGGGTGCGAGAAAAAACAACTTTGCAATTTTCATAAATTTCATGGGTACTCTACTGTTTATGTTAAAATTTTTATTAAAACCTAAATTATAAATATAAAAATCCTTACAATTTTGTTAAGTTAGCTGACGTCATTTGCTTTTAGAGGGGCGGATTTAGAAAAACCCCCTTTCTTTAACAACTTACAACAGTTTGTGATTTCCATGAAAATACCCATACACGCACTTTTTGATTTAATGACAAGTTTCATGTTTGTTGACGATGTTTTTTTCTTTCTTGGAATTAATTTATTTCGAAGAAAGAAACAAAAACTTAGTATAAAATTTCCGTTTGTATTAAATTTATTATATAAAAGTTTAAGTACAAATGCTTTTAATAGTTGTACAGAAGTTGCAGAAGGAAAAATAACTTGGAGAGTTTGGGGGTAGGAAAACAAGTTGCCAAAACTAATAAGAAGTTTTTTGGAAGTAAATTTGTATATAAATTTGAATAGAATTATAGACATGTTTGAAAAAAAAACTTTATTTTTTTTTTAAATTAAAAGAATTTTTAGATTAATGTATTAAATTATGAAATAAGCAAATTTTGATCCTTTAAATTAATTATGGGTATCCTTTTTTGAGGTGTTTCACATTTAATAAAAAAAAGTGCTGATGTAATATTCTTACAGCGAAAAGTATACAAACCGATTTAGAACTGGTGCTACTAGACCTTTCAAAATATGTCATACTGGAGAGGAAATTGAGTTGGAGAAATATAGTCTGAGAAAACTGTAGAAAATATGCAACTTAACTATTTGCACACTCAAAAAATATTTGCCTGAACAATTTACATACATTTTGGCAAACTTGGGAAAATTTACAAAGGTATAAGATAAAAAACATTAAACATTGTCTAATTTTGCCAAGTTTTTACATAATTAATACAAAAAACTTAGGTAGAGACTATTTTGTATTTAGAATAATATAGGAATAATGTTTTGAGCTTTTGAAAAATAAATCGTTAGCTTACACAGAAAAAACTGAAAACGGGTTTCAATTAAAAAATTTGTTAAATCAATTAATATTTTAATTGATTTTGCACCTATCACGGCAATGATAATATCAATTAAAACTTTTATTGAAATAAAAAAGGAAAAAAAGTTATAAATAACTTCTACAAAAAAAAAAAATATGATAATCACAAAAAATGTATGTTAACGATACGTTGGTATGTGTGTTTCTTGTAATGCTACGTCTGTTTGTATGTATGTGTGTGCTTGTTTTGATTGTAAACTTCAAATTCATTTGGTATTTTATACTGAAAATTTTCTATTTAAGCATACAGTGTATGAAAAAATAATTTGAGAATTACGTCTAAAATAAAATATCTATTTATATATTTAAAAGTCAATTAAAATATTAATTGATTCAATTAAATATTTGTTTATAAACAAATTTAATTCAAATCAAAGCTTTAATTAGATATTTTAGGTTGATAATTTTTTCTGTGTATTATTGGTTTGACCTAGAGATGTCACTAATACTGAATTTGGCACTATTACCAAATATTCGCAGAAGATAGAAAGTTGAAATTTGGCACGTAGTTTCCTCCTCCGTGGTAGGCGTTCCCTAAGACGGGATTTTTATAAATTCTTACGGGAAGGGGAAAAATAGGAAAAGTATCTTTGTTGGCATCCTATCCAAACCCGTATAGTAGGAAATTTTAAATCTAAATATAACCTAACCCACTGATATGACACTTTTTGGAATTTCGACCAGGAACTTGGCAAAATAGGTGTTAAAAGGGAAAAAGTTTTCGCTCTGACGGCCTGGCCAAATCGCTAAATCGAGAAACTTGAAAATTGGGAAGTGAGTTCCACAACCTGCGTAGACATCCGCTTAGACGGGATATTAGGATATTTCTACGGTGAGGGTCATGAAGAGGAAAAGCTTACACCTTCTCGACATGGCCAAACCATATGTATTTTCTTTATTCCGCTTAGACATTCGCTTAGATGGAATTTTTACGAGTTCCTACGGATACACACAAACATATTTAAATGTGATGGAGGCCAAACTGCTAAAGCGATGAACTTGAAATGACAAACGGGGAAGTACCCTCCCTTGCCTAAACCCCTTTCGCGAAAAATTTTAAATTAATAATATATGTTCCTGAGAATATGACCTAGATCTCTGATATAAAATGTTTTCAATGTCTGCCCTAATTCCGCTTACACATCCGCTTAGATGCAACTTTTGGTAATATCTTTAGGGATTAGCCATCCGCGTCTCCAGCAATTAATATAAAGGGAAATCTCATACGCCTCAGTGTACAAAAAACAACAAACACATGCAATTGAACATCTAGGGTATGAAATTTCCCTGTATATTAATTGCTTGGGCCGCTCAAGGATTAAGAAAATCCCTTCGGTAGAATTTTAAAATTTGAAATATACAAATCTTCTTTAGAATACTTATAAATTTTTTTGGAACTTTGGCCAGGAACATTGCAAAAATAGGGTTCAAAAGTGGGTAATCTCGGCAAGATGAAACGGCTAAAGTGAGGAATTTGAAATTTGGTGTATGGAAAGTGCCAACCTATTTGAAAAGTGTATATCAATGGTAACAACTTATAAATTCAGTTAATACAGCGATATTTACATTAGATTTCTTAATATTTTGTTATGAAAACTAATGTAAAGTTGTGCTAACCGTTGAAACTCGCAATATAGTCGTAGTAACCGAATTTTAGTTGGCAAATAGCTAAATATTTCTCTGTGTGTGTTCTTATCCCACGTAGACATCTGCTTAGACGGAATTTTCGGAAAGACATCCGTATCTTGCCAAGCCGCTAAAGCAAGGAGTTTAAACTAAAATGTTTAGGTTCCTTCTCTCGTAAAGACATCCGTGTAGAAGGGAGCACTTGACGGCCTGCAGGCACCGTTTTGGCTAAAAAAATTCGATTTTTAGTATGTGTATGTGATAATCCACAGTTAAGATCCTTTTTTAAATTTCCGCTAGGAACGTAGTAAAATTGTGGTTCAAAATGAGGAAAAGTCTCCCCCTAAAGGCCAGCTTAAACTGCTTAAATTAGGAACGTGAAATTTAGTAAGTACATAGTTTCCTCCTTCCGTGTAGACATCCGCTAAGGCGGGATTTTTGAAAATTCCCATGGGGACAGAAAAAAAGGGGGTTCCCTTTGTCCTACTTGACGACCGCACCTTTGTTAGAAAATTTAAGTATAAACATAAGAGTTCTTCAGAAAAGTAGAAAATTTCTATTTTTTAGGATATCATCACTTTTTAAAATATTTTTTTGAATAAAAGAATAAAAAACATTTTTAGCTGAGAAAAATTGTGTAACCCAGAAAAAGGTTATGTTTTCAAAAAGGTTATGTTAATAAAATGATATATTTTATTGGTTAACAATTTTTTAACGGACAGCGATATATCGAAAATTTTCATAACAATTTTCTTAGCTAAAAATACTTCTTCATTGTGTCTGATAAAAAAAATAATTTTTATTAATTTTTTTTAAAAGTTTTTAAGAGTGTCGGATTCTATTTCCGAAATGCTGCATTTTAAAAACTGGAAAAAAGATTTTTTTCTAATAATTTTTGGTGTAGAATCGAATGTCGAGTTCAAATTTCATATTAATACTGTTTTTTTTTTTTTTTGGCCTTTAAGAAAAGGGCCCTTAATCAACGTTTTTGGCCACCAAACGCATGAGGAAGGAGTTGAAATTAAAAATAATTACGCAATTTTTTGTATTTATGCAAAAACCTTAAAAAATAATACCGAACATTCTTTACATTTCTAGTTTGATGCATAGGCCAAAAAGTCTGTATTAAAAAAAAACTGCAAAAATGTTATTTGTGTGTTAAAAATTTTGCAGGTGCATCAAAGTCGACACTGGATATCTCAGATATGATACGAGATATCAAAAAACGTGTTTCGGATCAAAAAGGATATACATATTTACAATATTCATAAAAAATTCCTTACTTAATATTTTCAAAAGCTGTCAGTGGAACAAACCAATTAATTATAAGCCAACAAAATATATACTAGCTTTAAAGGAATCAATTGGCTTTTCTTAATAAACTCATTTTTTCAAAAGAAAATAAGAAACGGATATGTTTCTCAAAAGTCTACCAAGACTACTCACAAAGTTTACATGTAGAAAATTTAAAAATGTTACTTAAAGAAAATTTATTAATAAATCTACCGGATCAATTGCGAAATTAGAATTCACAACCTTAACCCCAAAAGCAAAGGCAGAAGACAGTGAGAAAGGAATTCTGTAACGGATGTCATAAAACATGTGATTATAAACAAAAAGGAAATCCTTATTGCAGAATACATTGACTCTACTTGGCAACAAATATCTAGCATGTTACAAACTTTAATATTTACTCACATTTCTACATAATTTTCTCAATTTCGAATGACTCTCGCTCACTCTCTCTTGTTTAAAAATTTTCTAAAAGAAATGTCAAACTGAACTACGGCAGATGCAAACAAAAAAAATTGATAAAAAACATTCCAACTGGAGTATTAAACGAAACAGGTTAAAAGAAAACATACATTAACGAATACAAACAAAACAAAGACGATAAAAATAACAAGGAGATGCAAGATACTCGAACAAATTATTTTTATTTGACTGATGGAGAGAGGGATTGAGGGAGAGAGGGGTCAGTAGAAAAAAAACTATATGAGAGTGTAAATTGAAATTCCATAGAAAAATTTATACAAAAAAAAAAACAGAAATGAAACAAAAAAAAAAACAATAAAAATGGGAATAAAATTAAATAAACAAATACAAAGAATTGAATATTGAAAGAAGAAATCAAATGTTTGGAATAGGGGTAACAAGAGGAGTGATATAGCTGGGAAAAAGAGACAAAGAGGGGTTTAAAAAATTAATAAAACTTAAAAGAAACAAGTTTCTAATTGTTAAAACTTTCAATAACGATTAAAAGATTTGTTTTGTTAATTTTTTTTTCTCAGATAACATATTGCGCTGTTAATTTAATTTGGCACTAGGCTATGAGAATCAACAATATTATTTTGCGCCTTTTTTTTGCTAAATGGAACAAAATAAACAAGATAAATTTATTGTTTCTTCATAAGGCTCATATTTAACCCTTTAGGGGTTTCATTTTCCGATTTGGAAAAAAAAACTGATATGGAGCTTTATAAAATTGTATCTAATTTAATTAAAATTTTACCTGAAAAATGGTCCGATTAGGTTGTATCAAATTAAATTTAATGGTATCATATTAGATTAATTTAGATACAATTAGAAGTGATTCGGTACAGTTTTCTCCGAATTTTGTCCTCATCCAATTTTATTGAGTTATGCGTTGTACTATAAGACCATATCTAATATAATAGGATGGTCTATGAATACCTATACATATATCAGAATAACGTTACTCACTCACTGACTGACTGTCTCAACATCGCCCAGCATATACCGCTGGAGCTAGGATCTTGAAATTTGGTATGGAGGTCCATTATCCAGCTTAAACGAAATTATTACGGGGTGGGGCAATAAGGGGAAGTCTCCCCCTTGGCAGCCTAACAAAAGCTCTTGGTATAGAAAGCTGAAATTTTTGAGATGTGTTCTTTCGGATATGATCCAACTCCATGGTGTGGTACTTTTTGGAATTTTGCACAGAAATGAGATAAATAGGGGGGAAAAGTCTCCCCTTGGCGGCCTGGCCAAACCACTAAAGCAAATAACTTGAAATATGGAATGTAGGTACCTTATCACGAGTAGATATTTGCGTTGACTGGATTTTTAGAAATTCCCGTGGGGAGGAGCAAAAAGGGGAAAAATATGCCCCATGGCGTTCAGGCCAAACCGCCAAAAGATAGGTACTTGAAATTTGGTAAGTGGGTTTCTAATCAGGAGTAGACATCTGTATAGAGCGGATTTTTTGAAATTCGTACGGCGAAGGGAAATAAGCCGTAAAGTTTACTTCTTGGCGGCCTGGCCAAACTACGAAAGCGAGGAACTTGAAATTAGGTCTATGGGTACTTTATCACAAGTAAATATTTGTATTGATGCGATTTTTATAAATTCCAAACGGGAGGGCAAAAAAAGGGGATAATCTCCCCTTGGCGGCATGGCCTGATGATAGTAATTTGGATTTTTTACGAGAGCTCCTAAATAGGAGTAGACATCTGTATAGAGTGGATTTTTGGAAATTTCTATGGGGAGAGGCTAAAAGGAAAAAGTAATACCCTTGGCGGCCTGGCCACACCACGAGGATCTTTTAGTTTGGTATTCGAGTACCTTAACACAGAAAGACATCTACCCAGATGAACCCTCATCCCGTGAACCCTCCCGGGATTTCTGGTAATTTCCACGGGGAGGGACAAAAAGGGGGAAAATATCCCCCTGGGCGGTCTGGCCAGACCTTTTATGCTAGGAACTTTAAATTTGGTACGTGAGTTTCTAATCAGAAGTAAACATCTGTATAGAGCGAATTTTGGAAATTCCATCTCGGAGTGTCATAAAGGGTAAAAGTCTCCCGCTTGGCAGCCAGCCCAAATCCCTTTAGTCAGAAATTTGAAAATTAAAATATATGTTTCTTCGAATATGAACTAGCTCACTCATATGATACTTTTTGGATTTCTGGCCAGGAATGTGGTAAAAATAGGGGTTAACGTATGGTTAACTGTCCCATTGGCGGCCAGGCCAAATCAGCGAGGAAGTTTGATTTGTTGATTATATCGTTGATATGTGCTGCATTAAGTTTTTAAAAAATCGGTGTAGTTCGGGTTGAATGGCAGCCCAAATTCAATATGTTTATCAAAACGGAGAAGCATATCATGTTTAAACCGCTCTAACATTTTAAGTTATTTTTACAAAACTTTTCTCGTATGAAAGATTAGATTTTCACTTTAAAACACTTGATTTAAAATTAGACAGTTTCTTTACAAAAGTGCGTAAGCGTTATTTATTCGCGAATATTTCTAAAACTGCTTCTTTGATTTTTTAAAAAAGTATGTGGTTACTGATCGATCGTATTGTCTTGTACAATAAATAAAAAGAAATCAGATAAATGAAAAAACACGACAAAGTTAAACTAACTCAAAAGGAAACACTTTTTTAATTTTTATTAATTAAAAATGTATTACGAAATTAATTTTATTGAAATCATATTTTTTGTTAACGAAATACAATTTTTTTAGAAATATCGCAACCATATATTGCTTTTTATTTGTACGCATTTATTTGTAAATTTTAAAGTTTTAAACATTGTATAAAAAAATCCGAAATTCGGTTATTACGAATTTCAGTCGGTTGGCAAAACTTAACATTTGTTTTCATAACAAAGTTTGGTTAAATCAACTGAATTTTAGTTGCAACACCCTAAATATTCAGAAATCTAATGTAAATATCGTTGTACTGAGTTTATAAGTTATTACCATTAAAATACACTTTTCAATTTGGTTGCACTTAATTCTCTGTGTGTGTATATTCTGGTAAATGTTCTAATACCAAACCGATTTGACAAAAATAGTTTAAAGAGTCGAAAGCATCGTCTCGTTTTTAAAATTTGGATGATTTTTAATAGAATTATAGCCTTTTCATAAAAAATGATATAAGACAGCTGCACGCTATTAAAATGCTGGGATTAAAATGAAAATTGGCAAAAACATTACTGATTCCATTTCAAGAATTATAACCAATTTTTAAAACAATCTATAGCTTTTATTCAAAATTTTAAAAATTCCGGATGTATGGAATTTTGAAATATTATAAAAAAGAAATACTTTATAATTTTAAGATTTACAAAATTCAAGATATATGGAAAGTCTGCATATCCTTGCAGTTATTCTATTATATTTTTAATAAAATTAAAAAAAAATTTAACAATCGAATGATTTTCAACGGATTTGTAGCTTTTTCAGAAAAAAGGATATAAGACAGCTATACGAGTCCTTGCTGCGATTGAAATGAAATTTTTGCACAAATATTACTGATTTCATTCCAAAAACAATAACCAACAACTCTTACAGTGGGGAGGACTTGTGAGTACTTGTAAGTACTTTTTACACCTAAAGATTCAGGCCGAAAAATGTTTGACACTAGAACTAAATTATACTTTTCTAAAGGTAGAAGGTACGCTGAATCCAAATCTGGCCTTAGATTCATTTTTTTCAGTTTTTCAATTTTTAAGATAACTTATTTCCTTACGACATTATCGTCGGTTGAACTTGATAATGAATTTGAATTTTTTAAAATTTAGCATTGCGGGACTTTAAAATTGCTGTTACAACCTCAATTTCAATTTACAATAATGTCGTAAGGAAATAAGTTATCTTAAAAATTGAAAAACTGAAAAAAATGGTAACAGTAGTTTGTTCAGGTGACTTTCCAAGTATTTTGAAAAATGTATTTCCAGGAAGGTCAAAAATCGGAGCTGATGTCGGAGAGTGAATCTAAGGCCAAATTTGGATTCAGCGTACCTTGTACCTTTAAAAAGGTATAATTTAGTTCTAGTGTCAAACATTTTTCGGCCTAAATCTTTAGGTGTAAAAAGTACTTACATGTACTCAAAAGTGCTCCCCACTGTATATTTTTTTAATTTTATTTATTTATTCATTTCAATAATATAGCCTGAAGGCCATAATCGGTTACAAATTTCTACTAAATTATATAAAGTAAACAATAAAATTTTATATAAATAAAATAATAAAAAATGAGATAATAATTAATATACAAAAACAAAATTTAAAAAAAAAATTTATATATTGTAACAATTGGTAGTTTTTCAAGGATTTATAAGGTTTTTTTTTAAGTATATATTACAGTTATACGAGACCTTGTAATGTAAATTGGCGCAAAACAATACTTTCACTTTATTACTAGAACAATAACCAATTTTTACGACATTTTAAGGAGAATTGTAGCTTTTATACAAAATTCAAAGTTCAGGATGTATTGGAAGTGTGCGTATCCTTTTTTTATAGTTTTTAACAAAAGAAACCAACCTGCCAAATTTTATGCAAATGCGACAACTCTTTCTGTTTTTGTTCACTCTTTATATGGGAACAAAGCACTGTACCCAGAGGCCCCAAAAACCGAAAAGAGAAAAAATTTTTCTTTTTAAATTTGTTTTCAAAGTTCAGGATGTATGGGAGATGTGCGTATCCTTGAGCCGATTTTCCAATTTTTAATAAAAGAAACCAACCAGACAATTTTTATGCAAATGCGACAACTCTTTCTGTTTTTGTGCACTCTTTATATGGGAACAAAGCACTGTACCCAAAGGCCCCAAAAACCGAAAAGAGAAAAAATTTTTCTTTTTAAATTTGTTTTCAAAGTTCAGGATGTATGGGAGGTGTGCGTATCCTTGAGCCGATTTTCTCTAAATATATGTTTTTTTCCAATTTTTAATAAAAGAAACCAACCTGCAAATTTTTATGCAAATACGAAAAACTCTTCTGTTTTTTTTTTTGTTGACTCTTTATATGGGAACAAAGCACTGTACCCAGGGGCAGAAAACGAAGCCGATATTAAATATCGGCTGGAGGCCGCTAAACAAGAAAACAATCGACGGCGGCTAAAAATCGACTAAAGCCAAACCAATTTCGGCGGCGGCGGCTATGCTAAAAGAATCCCGGTGGCGACTAAAAGTCGACTAAAGTCCATGACTTTTCTAAGAAAAATACAATTTTTTGTAATTCAATTAGTTTGTTTTATTTGTATAATAAAAAAATAGTTACTTATAATTCTTTGTGGCATTTTCAAATTTGTAGTATTTAATTTTTCTAGCAACTCAAAACAGATTGAACGTGGTTAAAAAATTGTGGATTTTCAAAAGAAAAAAAACGTTGTTCTTAAATAAAATTTAGCTAAATTAGTCAGTTTAGCTGATTTAGTCGCCGGCATTCTTAGCCGAAATTAGCAGCACAACTCGACGGCGGCTTGAGCGCTTTAAAAAGAGTCGGCGGCGGCTGTGAGACGATCGGCCCCAAAAACCGAAGATAGAATAAATTATTCTTTTTAAATTTCTCATAAAGTGCAGTTTCGCCAAAGGTCTTGTTTAATTTTCTTGCCAAACACATTGTTTGAATTGGCAGAGCTAATTATGAAAACACTTTCGTTCCTGAAAGGGTTAATGAAAGGTGTTGGGAGGGTGAGAGAGAGGATTTCAAAAATATGAGGTTATTTTTAATGGGATTTTTTTTCCATCGAAATTTGTTTTGTATTGTTTTAGTACTTACGATAAGATTATTATTGCGCGCTGATGTAAAATGAGGCAAAACGTCAAATGATTCTTCTTCTTGTGGTTGTCTTTTGTTGACAATTAAGGAAGAATCTCTTGTTGTAGTCAAAGATGATGTAGTAGTTGTAGAATCGTTGTCTTCTTCTTCCGCTTCTTCGAAATTATTTTCGGGAACTGTTTTTTCTTGAGCTTTAATGTTTGTTATATTGGTGGTTGAATCCACTTTAACTTTCATTTTTTTTCTTTATTTAGGTTAATACGTAATAGCCAAATTAAAATAGTGGTTATAACAAAATCAAATATGGAGGGAATGTTGTTAATGAGATAAACAGAGTTGTATTTAAAAGTTACAACAATTTTAGGGAAATGATTAAATTTTTGGAAAATTTCACAAAGTTAACACTATGGGGAAATATTTTACTGACACACCCCTGTTTTAAAGGTTTTAATATGAGAGAATTTTGTTAAATGTTTAATCTAGGGGATACACTTTACTGATTTTTGTGGGTAATAGATATTTTTAACTTTCTTTATATATTTTTTTTTTTGTAAATGAATAAGAAATATTTTATTAGGTTTTTGTTAAAAACACTATTTTTTTATTTTTTTTTTTTAAAGAAACTTAAAAAACGAATGCTGCCAATCCAAATCATATGCTTACGAAAAATGTGCAAAAAAGGAATAGACGAAAATTGCGAATAGACACACAACCGATTGGAATATTCACGTCAACAGTTTGCTCTTTTTGAAACACATGCATAACAAAAAGACGGAGGAAGGAATGACAGTTAAATTGACAAGAGACACTAATAAACGTAATAAAAAAAATAATGCGAATTATTACAAAAACAAAGTAAACGGTATTTTTTTATCCACTCTCTCACTTGCACTTTGGAATTTCACTTATGAAATAATAAACGTTTTGTGAAATTGCCCCTTTACTTTGGTGTGGACGGGTTGAAATATATAAAAATTTCACAATCACATTGAAAATTTTAATATTATTTTTTTTTTGTGGAGGGTTTTACAATAACGTTCAATGATCGCTAAACAAACGTTGAATTCACAGACAGATTCTCAACACCTTGTAGTTTGTTGTTGTTTTTGTTTTTATGAAATTGCACCCGTACACACGTCGTCTTTGTTGTTTTTAGCCCACTATTGTCTACTTATTGTGATGTTTAGCGAATATGAAACACACAGAGAATAGAAAAAAAAATTGACAGACGTCACCACTATCATCACTCGCAACTTAACACTTTGTTTTAAAAAATTTAATGTACTTGAACTTTATGAACATCGTATTGAAATTTTGTAATTTTTTTTTTTAAATTTATTAAAAGAACGGAATGTTTTACAAAAGTTTATCATTTAAAACATAATTTTTCTTTTTAATTTTTTCAACAAAAACTTTCAATATTTTAAATTTTCGTTTTTCTCGTAATCACGTCACACGTAGTATAAAAAGTATAATTTTTAGTTGTCCTAATCGTTTTATATTTTTGTCTCTATAGTTTCTTTTTAATAATTTTTTCGCTTAATATCTTTTATTTGTTTCGATATTGTTGTTTTAGTATCTTTTTTTTTTTGTGTTTAGTTTTGGGGGTTTTTTTTCTCAAGCGCGTTTACGTCGTTTGGGTCTTAACTGAAAATCGAAAATTAACTAAATTCCATAAACTTCGGTTTCTACGTTTTCTATCTTCATTCATCTACATAAAATCGACACAAATTCATGCACACAATTGTACATTTTGTTTTGACTCTTGTCGTTTCTCACCACGTCTCGACCAGTCAAACCAAAATAAAAATAAGTATCTGTCCGTCTGTGTGGTTCATACTTGTATTTTGTCGTTGTGTCTGTTTATTGTTGTTTACGTTTTGGTGGTTGTTTCGTTCGCTACATTAATAATGACAGTAAAATATAGTTGAGTTGCCCTACAGTTGGTAGTTCGGAATACACAAGGGACCCAATAACAATAAGGGCTTTGGTAATGGGTGCGATAAAGTAATGCATTACCGTGCATTGTGTACGGTACCGTGAAATAACTCCCAAATGAAATAAGTTCCAATGAAATAACTCCCAATGAAATAAGACCCACAAAAAATGAAATGAGTCCCAATTTTAATAAATGAAATAACCTCCAAAGAAAAAATGAAATAAGCCCCAACATTTGGGAGTTATTTCATAGTAATAAAATAACTCCCAACAAAGAATGAAACAACTCCCAATGAAAAAAGTCCCAAAAAAAAATTAAATAATTTCCAATTCAAAAACATCGAATTCTATTTTGGAACATCGAATTCTATAGTTGGAGTTGCGCGTGCGGCTATAGGACGCGAAACACGGTGCCGCCGCATTACGCGAAACGCGGCCGCGCGTCAGGACGCGAATAGTACGCACCGCTTTCCAGAGGTGGCATGTCATAACGTCCAATGACATAATGTCCATGGACGTTATGTCACTCGAAAAGTGTCATAATGTCCATGGACTTTATGACAATTAGGAAAATGTCGTTTTGTCCATGGACATTACGACATTATTTTTTTTTTTGGATATTATGTCACTTTCAAATGTGGCATAGCGTCCAGAATTTTAAAAATAAAAAGATTAATAATATTTAGTATATCAATACAATTTTTTAAATATTGTTTAGTAGTATATCACAAAATAAAACTGAATTTATAAATCGTATAATCGCACGCAGAAAAAACTTTATTTCGCGAAGACGCCTGCAGCGTTCTACGGAGGAAAAACCCCCTAAGAGCGGCCGAAGGCCGCCACACAGAAAAACTTGTTTTTACAAATTACTTGATGTCTTAAAAATATAAGATTTCAACAGATTCGACATCTGATTTGAAAAACAAGTTCTTCTGGGAAAAAACCCCTAAGAGTTTTCGGCCGCTCTTAGGGGTTTTTTCCTTCGTAGCACACGGCAGGCGGCTTCGCGAAATAAAGTTTTTTCTGCGTGCGACACAAAAGAAACTTCAAAATTACTGATCTGTTTCCACACTGGAGTATAATGTCCATGGACCTTATGTCGTAACACGTTTTCTTCGTAACACGTATAATATTTTCTTCCTCTAGCTTCCGAATTTTTTAAATAAATTTGATTTTCGACTTTTACGTATAACACTTTACTATTTCTTCTTTTGCCACTCATTACTTCAAATTCAAGATTTGCCATTATTTTTAATCACTTTAATACCGATCTTTACTTACCAAAATTCTAGCAAGAACTGCGTTAATTTTGGTAAAATAACTCATTATATTGCTATTATTTACTTTACGACAATTTTAAGAACCGTTACAAATGCATAAAATTTACCAAAATGTAATTTTAATAGAAATGAAATAATTCCCAACAAAAATGGAATAACTCCCAACGATAAAATCACATTTAAAAATGAAATAAGTCCCAACAAAAGTGAAATAACTCCCAATGGCAAAAAAGGAGTGAAATAACTCCCAACAAAACCTGGTTGGGAATTATTTCATTTGGGAGTTATTTCATAATGAAATTATTTCTAACAGAAGATTGTGAAATAAGTCCTTACGCATTGGGAGTTATTTCATAATGAAATAAATCCCAATTTATATGGACAATTTTTAAGAGTTATTTCATTTTTTTTTGGGAGTTATTTCACGGCACCAATGTGTACTCCTTACCTGTATCATTATTTGCAAACAAAAAGTAAGGGGTTACTAATAATGGGTTACATAATGCATTACTTTGTAATAAATACTCCTTACATTCATGATTATTTCGAAACATAAAGTAATGAGTTACCAATAGTTGGTTACATAATGCATTACATTGTAATGTATAATCCATAAATTCAACATTATTTTAAAACATAAAGTAATGAATTACCGATAATTGAACACTCATGGAATACCTCATGATACCCCATTACCGTTTACATTACTTCAAAACATAAAATAATGACTTACCGATCATCAATTGCTTAGTGCATGAACTCATTACCTTTTACATTATTTCAGAACATAAAATAATGACTTATTTATCATCAATTGCATAATGCATGACTTTAATATTGAAAATATTTTTTTTAAAAATCTATTTATAGACACATTACTTGAAGTTGTTTCATAAATCGTTTGTTATTAATTATTTATAGATATGATAAAGAGTTTCATAAAAATCTACTTCAAATGCTTCATAAAACTTCATCATTTCATAAATATGTTTCATAAACCGTGTGAACATATCGCTCATTTACTTCAATAGCGTCATAACTCGAAAATTTTGATTTTGTAGAAAACGTGTTTAAAGTTTTCCATTTGCTCCCATCTTGAAGAAAAAAATAACGACATAATTTCTCTCAAGAGGTGAGTATACAACATATCAATACGACTTTTTTACTCAATACGATACGTGATATAACGAATAATTCTGCGTTATTAACTCAAAAATCATGTTTTTTGAGTTGTGACGTTCTTGAAGTAAATGAGCGATATTGTTTTTTGTTTTCCTATCAAATGAATGTCAGAATTTCCATTTGAAATTTATAAATCATTAATAGATATTAAGAAATTGGAATTTTGTGAATATAAATTTAAGTGGAAACTGCAATTCTTAACATCAATTAATGTTTTCAAATCATAAGAAAGAAAATTCTTAACTAAATTTATTTTTTCTGAATTTAAAAAAAAGGAATACCAATTGATATTTTCTGAATTTAAATTTGAAATTTTGAGTTTTAATTAATATAAAAAGTTACGGACAAAAAAATAGGATCACTTTTTCGTAACACAATTAAAGTTAAAAAAAGACAACAAATTTGTTGTGGAAAAAATATGCAATATTATTTTTAGATTATGTTTTAGCCGACCAATTTGGAAACAAAAATTCTTTATTTCTCTGCATCATCTCCTTTTAGCTCGCTACACTTTTCCCAGCCATATTCAATAGCTTCGATACCCTGTTAATATAAGCTCAGAAAAAACATGGTTACGGCAACCATATTCGAAGAGGATCATACATTTTTGGATTTATGATTGCGACAACCATGTTACAATGGTTGTGACTTTTTCTTAATCATAATATGATAATTAGACTACCATATTGATCTCAATATTATCATATTATGGTTATGGAAATGTTAATAAATTACCATATTATGATTCTAACATTATTCTCCCTGCATTTGTTTTTTAAATAGAACAAACGTATATTTATTTATTTAATAATTTACACATTTAAATAAACTTATTTTAAAATAATTTAAGTAATCAAATAGTCTTTTCGCTGACGAATAAGATTTGTGTTATTAAGGCGTTATACAAACCATTATTTTGTCGCTGTGCGATGTTTACATAAATGTTTTATTTTAGTATCAAAGAAAGCAAACTAAACTTTCTCTTTTCAAATCTTATTTTGTCATTAAATATAAAATAATGGAAACGTGTGACTTCAGCATAAATACGCATTAAAATATTGTTAGGAATACAATTTCACAATACATTTATAGTGATCATAACAAGTTTGCAGCAATCATTATATTTGCAGTATAACCATATTATAGTCCTAGCTATGATATTATGATCATGGAAAATAATTTCTTCATCATTTATTATCATATTAAGATCATTACAACCATATTATGATTATATCGCACTACAGACTTAACAGCATGTGTTTTTTGTTTTGTTTAAGTTTTTGGCTTGAGAACAACAAATTTAAAAATAAATCACTTTTTTATCCTTTTTTATTTTATTTATAACACTTTTATGTACATATAATAAACAATAACTTGATTTAAGGGATGCGTGTCAATTTAACTTTTGCCTAGGTTCCCATTGTGGACCAGAATGATATTATCATATTGTTCTTTCTTCCACTAAAATTATCACCATTACAATTAGAACCACTGCGTTGGTTTTCTATTTTCATGTATTTTTGTTTAATATTATTCAATTTGTTCGGACTATCTGCTTCTCACAACTTCTTTTCACAAAATCTTAAACAAGAACGACACTAAGAGCGAAGAGGCTCATAAAAACCAAACTGATCATGTTATAATTGGCGCAACTATAATTTACCTGTAGTTAGAAAGAGGAATATGATAATAAGTACTATATTATGATTGTAGCCAAGAGAATAATATGATAACCGAGAGAGATTTTTACTATAACATGATTAAAGCAAATATATTATTGGTAAATATGATTGTTACAATAATAATTTAATTGAAATAACCCTTAGTGGCTGTAGGGAACATACTTTTTGTGCTTCATTCATAGTGCAGCCATATTTTTTCTCTGCGTAAATAAAATGATATTTTTCGTAAAATTTTAAAAAAATTTGCATTGGTTTAATGAAATGTTTCAGTGGACGAGTTCCAAGTGCAATTTCATTGGTTCTATACAAAAATTCATTAATACTATGCAGAGAATTTTTACAGTGTACTATTAAATATGCTGAATACCCAATAAAAGCATTATTTGTCTACATTAATTGGTTTATGAAAACGGTGTAAAAATTTGTATTTTTGTGAAAAAAATAGACGAAATTTATGTTACGTTGAAATGTGTTGTAGAATAATTTTGGCGGTTGAGAATAAACACATCAACCTAAAAGGTATGATTGTTGAAGATAAATTCTTCTATAAATTCTAGAATTTGGGTGTTTAGTACACTATTTTGCGAAAATATCTGTCAGACTTTTTATAAAAAAATAAGTTTTTCCAATCAATTTAACACACAAAACCATTTAAAATGTAGCGAAAAAGTTGTATTTGATTGTAATTTATCTAAGACAGTAAAGAATGGAGCTTACGATTGTTTTTATTGCAGTTTTAGGGCTTTTTGTCAAAGTAAATTGCAAAAGCACCAAGTTAGTGCTTTTTTTATGTTTTGGCACCATGAGTGAATTTTTGGCGTTTTGTGTCATTGAAAAGCACCATAAATAGTTTCAAAAGCACCAAGCTGGCATGACTTAGTGGATGTGCTTTATTTCTTAAAAACTAGTCCTGAGGCCATTCTGAGAGATACATTTCATTCAAATGGCGAATATTTTCATCATTTATATTATGTTAAGAGTTACCTGACCAACTTAACCCTTTCTGGCGAGATTATCCCACTTTTGGCGAGATTGTACCACTTTTAAAAGGCTAATTTTTCCCGCTTTTTAAACTAAAATCATATTTTAGGACTTTTTTATACAAAGGATAATAAAAATAAAACCCTTTCAAAAGGTATGATATCAATGGTGTGTTTAAGTTTTAGAAATGTTGGAGTTAATTTAAATAGAACCTAAAGGGTTTGAGAGAAAAGTGTTCTTTCAATTAAACATTTCTCTGTGATTAAAGATTAGATATTTTTTTTAATAAACTTTTTTATTGGAATCTGCACTGAGAGAATTATCTGCATGATATCAATGAGTTTTTGCATTAGATTTATAAGGTGCAATTTTTCATAAATTTTAATGAAAAATTTCAAATATATGTATATAAATTTAAGTTATATATATTTGAACTCCATAAAACGGGTTCAAAACACAAAATGTATGATGGAAATTTGTAAATAAATTATAAATAATTTTATTTATATTTTTTTAGGACATAAAATTTTCGTTTTAAACGAAATTGTTAATTTTAATTAAATTGAAAAAAAATGTTTGTCAATATTAAAATGGCCCAGTAAAATTCAAATAACAGGCTGCAGAACAACTTATACTGTATTTTAATAGCTTATAATTTTTGTTTTGCAACCGATTATTTTTAAATGGAGTTTGTCATATTTGTAATAGGTTCTTTACCTCCAAACTAGAACAAATTGCTTTAGAACCGGTTCTAGAACCAGTTATAGAACTGGTTCTGGGACAGTGAAAAATTTTGCTGGAGGGTTTGTTTTTTGTAATGGAAATCGATTTTGCAAAATTGTAAACTATTTTCGTAAAATATTTTGCGATTTTTGAATTATATATAGTTACATAGAAACTGACTTAGGAAATTTTTTCATTTTTGGATTATATATAAGTATGTCTAAAATGACAGAAGACGTATTTGCTGAGTGTATTATATATAATTATGTATTGGGTTACAACTAATTTTATAAAAATCATTGATCTAATTTATCAACTATGTACAGTCAAGGAATAAAGTCTACATACACCCTACGGATTTGAAGTTCTAGTGAATTAGTAGCGATAAGTGAAAAACGTTTTATATTAATGTTTAAGGCATTTAAAATAAAGACTATTTGAATACAAAAAATATATGAAAACAATAAAACATCGAAATTTTAAGGAAAAAACATAATTATTATCGAGAAAAAAGTCTACATATAGCGTAGTACAGTTAAATTAAGTCGTGCTACTGTACAGACGATCATTAGAATTTATAATAATACCAATAGTACCGAAAGTACCGAAAGTAAGCCACGATCTGGAAGACCTAAGAACCTTTCGAGACACGATGTTAGCAGTATTATTAAAGTAGTCAACCAGGATCCGAAAATAAGTGCCCAAAAATTGGCGGAACACATCGAAAAATGTTCCAATATAATTGTTACTCCACGAACAATAATAAATGTTTTACATGACAATGGATTTGATAGCAGAATGGCACGCAAAAAACCACTAATTTCAGCGAACAATCGTAAACTTCGCCTTGAGTTTGCTAAAGCACATCTAGACAAGGAAAGTAAGTATAACAATTTTGGAAGTGATGGTCGATCCAAAGTTTGGAGAAATCCAAACACTGCACTTGATCCAAATAATATAATACCTACTGTCAAACATGGTGGTGGTAACATTATGGTTTGGGGAGCCATTGCGTCATCTGGAGTTGGTCGTTTGGTTTTTGTCGAGGGTAATATAGACCGCTATCAATATAAGAACATAGTGCAACATAATCTGCAGTCATCTGTTGATAGCTTGGGCCTGGGAAATCAATGGATTTTCCAACAAGATAACGACATTAAGCATACTGCATACGTTGTTCGAGACTAGCTTCTATACTATGCCCCAAGACAGCTCAATTCACCACCCCAGTCTTCAGACTTAAACCCTATAGAGCACATATGGGACGTTTTGGAAAAATCGGTACGAAAATATAACATTAGTAGCCGTGAAACATTGAAAACCGTGAAACATGAGCCGAAATAACACCCGATATTGCGGAAAATTTTTTGAGATCAATGCCCGTTATTGAGCAGTTATTGATTAATTCAAGCAGTTATTGATGCTCAAGGTGGACCGACCAAATACTAAAAGTTAAAATTTTGTATTTTTTTTATATAACATTTTGAAATAATGTTTAATTTTTGTAGCTGTATGTAGACTTTTTTCCAATGAATTTTTAATGTTTTTGTTAGTATTGTTTTTATTATGTAAAAGAATTACTTTTTTATTTTATAAATAAACTTATTTATTAATGCCTTAAATATTGACATAAATATATTTTTTAATTTTCTTCACAAACTCTATGGAACCCCTAAATCAAAGGGTGTATGTAGACTTTTTTCCTTGACTGTACATATTTTCATATATAAAATTTAGAATAGTGTTTTCTATACATGACTGGATGTGCTTATACATGAATTTTTTTTAGTAAATTATCATATAAAATATTATTATATAAATATAAATGCATACATATTGATACATATGCTATTTTATATGATAATATATTTTTATATTGAAGAATATATCGTTATATATAATTTTTTTTACTAGGGTAATTGATTTTATTATTTCTTTTTAAAAATTAAAATCAAAAATGAATGAATAGCTTTTTTGTTAAATATTATTAATTTTCCATTGGTTTTACATTTATGCCGGTTTAACTATTCTACTTTTTTTTTAACTTACGAAATTTAGTGAAATTAATGTGTAACTATAGTTTTGCAACGCAGTGTATTTACAACATGTTCTTTACCTCCAAACAAGAAGAGGTTGCCTTAGAATCGGTTCTAGAAACAGTTATAGAAATTGTTTTGGGACAGTGAATCCTTACATTTTGACTACCGACAACCTGTTCTGAAACCGGTTCTATGCAACTGGTGGTAAAAGAAGCTGCTCTGGAGCAGATTCGGAGGTAACCAGTTCCAACAAATTTTGCTATGTTGGTATTACATTTTTTTCGAAAGGTTCTGATTTTTTTGTATTCCTAGCGGCAGTTTTTTTTCCCCAACTTATTGCGCTTTGTGATAACTAATCATCAATCAATTCCGTTAAAATGTACATCAAATGAAAGCTTTTAATTAGCTTAATACATACTAACATCGTAAAGGCATTTTAAGGACTTTAAATTTAAGAATTTTTTCTATCGTTTTTCCCACCTATTTTATTAACCTTTTTGGGTTAGAGTAGCGTATTTGAGAACCAACCATGACCGATATTAAATGTTAACACTTTCTGGAATTTTATTTCACACTAGCGCACATAACTTGACAGTGATGCCATATTTTAAGAAGAATTTTAAACACAACAAGTAAAAATCATACCAACATCACTAGTTAATAAAGATTAATTCAATGATAAATATAAACTAAAATCACAAACAATCTGTAAAATACTTCGCTAACCAATAAACTAGAATATTTAATACAAAGTATCTTAAAGTTACTATGTATCTCTCTAAAATATGGCATCTCTTTTCATTGCTAAACGTGCTCTCCTCCGCCACAAGCGAATAAAGAAAAAGTATTGTAAAATGAAATACGAAAAAATATGCACTAAATGTCAAAATGACATGGCAAAATTTATAAAATATAATAAAAAAAGAAATAGCCTTTACCGAGAGAATAGTAGAAATATGGAGAAAGAGAAGGGAAACCGACTTAAAACACATGTGATATGAATATAAATTACTAACATGCTAGAAAAATCTTTTTTCTATAATACAAAACTACGAAACCACAAAATCTATAATGAGATTTAAAATATATTTTTTCTGCTCGAGTTTACTCTTTGAGTCGAAATAATCCCTTAAATAATTTTGTATTCGATTGAGTAGAAAAAAAATATATCACTCAAATAAAAAAAGAGTAATAATTACTACTTAAAGAGTAATTGTAGATTTTTGTTCACTATAAGAATTTGGCGCGCACACCTGAAATTGTTTGACGAGATTTTTATTTTTTTTTATTATTTACATCAGTGGTCGGCAGAAAGAGAGAATATGAATGTATTGGTGTTGTACACTTTAAGAAATAAGTTTTTTTTCTTTACTAATCTATACTAATATTAGAAAGAGGTAATACTATTATTGTTTGTAGGAGGTAATCTCCGAAACTTCTCATCCGATTTAGAAAAATTGTTTATTAATATTTAGACTGATTGAATGAATGAATGAATAAATGAATGAATGATTGAATAATTGAATAAATAAATGAATGAATGAATTACTCTTCCTATACAAAATATATTGAATAAATGAATAAATAAATAATTAGAAAAAATTAATAAGTAATGAAATAAATTATCGATAAGTCGATAGTTGTATTCATTGAATTAAAAAAATTAAAATAATTCATGTTCTTTTTTTTCTCTATTAAAAAAGTAAAATTAGTTCAAAATAAAAATTACAAATATTAATCATAAAAAACATATTTCATTTTGTGTACTTAAATTATTTGTTCTTAAAAAGTATTCCATTAGATATCACAATAGTTTTATTTGGTTGCTATATTGCCTTGTTAGGATTATGATTATTAATAAACATTATTTTTGTTAACAAAATAATTGAATGAATAAATAAAAAAAATAAATTCAATAATTCAATTCAATAATTTCAATTCTCTAAAATTTTAAGAGTGTACTTTATTTCTTCAACAAAGCGGCATAGACCTACTTGGTTGATAGCGAACATACGACTAAAAGAAATAATAGTATTTCTTGTGCTCTTAGCTGTGAGTTTTGTTGATATTCGTGTTGTGTACGTGTAAATAGCCGATTGTGTTCGGTTCCTGAGTGCTATGAGTGCCGATCACTGATTTACATGGATTTATTTTTTTTTTATTTGTTGTTTTAGTTTTTACATTGAGATGCAAGTTTTGTTTTCTATACAACATGAATACCGATGATGATGATGACTCATCGGGGTTTTTTCCAAAATAAAACAATCTTATGGTGGCATGTCCCCTACAATGCACACTGGGACAAACAACCAACAAAGTACACTAAATATGTATACAAAAAATTAAATTGAATGTTGATTAACCCTCTAACTGGTTAGCCTTCATAAATTAAGCACAAATGCGTCAAATGAGTGATTTGTACTTAGAAATTAATATATTGCGATAGAAAACTAAATTTACTAAAAGTTTTGCGAATAAACAAATCGTGTGCAGTGCGAGAAAGCTTCAAAAAGAAAATTTCGTTAAATTTCAAAAAAAAATTATTTTGAAACACACAGTTTTTAAAAATCTAAAAACCACATTTAAGTTGTCTAAAAAATCTTGACAATAAAATGTAAGTAAAATTAAAGCTCTATCTTTAATAATAAGTTCTTACTTTGGTCCAAGAACACACACAGGATTTTATCAGGATACCTCTAAAGGACATCGTATTAACTTGTAAACTAATTTACGGATTTTTATAAAATTAGGCAGAAAGAAGACATTAAGTATTAGTAGCAAAGCGCTAAAGTTTAAACAATATATATTAATGTTTAGATACTTTTTCGTCCAATTTCGCTTTTTCCAAAAAGCGAAAATCGCCCTATCTTCATAAATAGAAGCGCAAAAAATATATAATTTTTGGTTATATCTTGGTAAGAGCAATAATTTTGGTCCGAAATTTCATTTTTATATGCGTTAGGTGTCGAGATGCACCCAAAACTTATTGGGCTCATATCGCCTACAGTAAGCAACGATAACAATTTTTGTAGAAGAACTTATTGTTATTTTTTCTAGACGAACACATGGTATGAATTTCATTGCAAAACAGCTTTTGCCCGTTAGAGGGTTAATGCTTAAACCATTGGAAAATTTTAACTTTACCTGTAATTGGATTTTAGACGGTCTGTAGACGGTCTTAGTGGTTTAAAGGTTATGTGAAAATAAGTTTTTAATCACTTTAGGGCTATAATTTAACTAATTTTTGACCACTGCTCAATTTTGTTTCAAGACTTGATTTTAGTTTAGAATCACTAACTCATAATAGACCAACATTCCCAGTTTGATGACACACAATGTAATTTTCAAAAGAGAATTTACAATAATTTCACAATTCGTATCACCAATACTGGGAAATAGTAGATGTGGATGGACAAGGGTTCATAGCGTGTGAATTTCCCCTTATATTTTTGTTTGTCATGAAAATGCGAAAGGGGGAAACTTTTCGCCTCTTTGCCTCTACCCGTAGGAATTTCCAAGAACACGTCCAACCGGATGTCTACTTGGGATTCTAATATATACCATATTGCAAGTTCCTCGCTTGACCGGTTTGTGAATTTTCCCCTTTATGCTCCTCCCCAAAGAAATTTATAAAAATTCCACCTAAGCGGATGTCTATATGGAAAAAAGAACCCACATACCAAATTTTCAAGTTCCTAGCTTCAGCGGTTTGGCCAAGCCGCCAAGGTGGAGAATTTTCCGCTTCATGCCACTCTCAGACTAAATTTCCAGAAATCCCACCTGTACGGGATAAGAAACCCACATAACATATTTCAAGTTTCTAGCTTCATCAGTTTGGCCAGGCCGCCAAGGGAGAGACTTTTCCCCTTTCTATTCCCTATTTTACCACGTTCTTGGATAAACTTTAAAAAGTGACATATCACTCGGTTCGGTCTTATTTAAGGGAACACATATTAAAAATTCCATCACTTCCAAAAATGTTATACTTACTTTCGTCGGTAAATATAACACGCTTTCAAAAATCCATATTCTTGTTCTACACTGATAGAATTTTAATTCATAGTATTAATGAAACGATTTCATTAAAATCGATTCATTGGTTTAATGAAAAATTTCATTAACTGAATGAAAATTCATTAATATTGGTATTTTTTCATTAACAATTTTTATGATTTTTTCATAATTTCATAAAAAAAATTCATTAAATCAATGAAAAATTTTAAAATTTTTTTCAATAAAAATTCTGACTTGTAATAAGAAAAAAAATTTTTCTTTTTATTCTATTATTTTGAAATTAAAAAAAAAACTGAAAAATTTTTTCTAAGTTGAATTAACCAAAACTTTGATATAAATAATTTTTTTTTTTATTAAATTTGCCTAGAGCTAACAGTTTTTGACGAATTTGAATAGTTGGTCACTAAATTTCAGGGAACAGATTCTCTAAGAGAAACGATATAGTTTTATTCAAAACGAGACCTAAATTGTTATCGTTTTGACGATGTTATACAAAAACGTTACTCTAAACGATAATAAATTTTTGTTGTTAACAACATTGTTAACAATATTTAACATTTTTATCTAATATGGTCGTAATTTCACTACAAAAAGTGGACTATAATCGTAGATCGTTCTACAGATTTCCAAGCCAGATCGATAAAAAATTACATATTTTGTACCGACATATAAGAAAATATGTCATCTTTTAATACAGATTATAAAAAATGTAAAGAAAGATTGAACAATTTTGTAAAAATAAAACAATAAAAACAGAAATAAATTAAAATTGGTTTAAACATTTTTTCAATCATTAAAGTTCTTAATATACATAATTTATGAAAAGTACAATAATTAAAATATTTCTTTTTTATGGGTAAAAAAAAATTATTTTCAAAATTTGTAATTTGTATGCCAAAATAATCATAAAAAGTTCAAATTATTAAATAGCAACGAAAATATTTCATACAAACTATGAATTTTTTTCATTAAACACATGAAACTTTCAAAACGATTAGGCTAGGATTAATGAAAAAAATTTCATATACTTTATGAAATTTTCATTGGGTCAATGAAAACATCCATTAAAATTGATATAATGAAACACCTTTCATTGACGTTTCTTTGGGGACTTTTTTATGAAAAAATTCATTAGAGTAATGAAGTAATTCATTAATGCTACGCACAAATTTCTATCAGTGTAGATGTGCTTTAACAAACTCAAGGCGAAGTTTACGATTGTTCGCTAAAATTAGTGGTTTTTTGCGTGCCATTCTGCTATCAAATCCATTGTCATGTAAAACATTTATTATTGTTCGTGGAGTAACAATTATATTGGAACATTTTTCGATTTGTTCCGCCAATTTTGGGGTACTTATTTTCGGATCCTGGTTGACTACTTTAATAATACTGCTAACATCGCGTCTCGAAAGCTTCTTAGGTCTGCCAGATCGTGGTTTACTTTCGGTACTATTGGTATTATTATAGTTTCTAATGATTGTCTGTACAGTAGCACGACTTAATTTAACTGTGTTAGCAATTTCTCCATAAGATTTATTTTCCTTTCTAAAATTTACTACGCTGTATGTACACTCTAAAATATGATTGTAAATTTACTACTATAAAACGAGTAAAGTTTCATGTATTATTACGCAAATTCGGTAAATTTATACATCAAAATGCGTAAAAATATTTTGCGCACACTTTTATATACAATAATACCCACTTACAGTATTTTTACCAATTATGTGTTTACAATTAAACACATTATGCCTAAAAGTAGTATTATTTTGTTAAATAAAATTTTCACGCACAAAGTTTGTAAATATACTAACTTATAATAGTAATTTATATTTTGACATTTTGAAATTGAAAAAAAAAATCAAAAAATTTAATTTATTGACAATTTTAATGGAAAAAAAATGTATAACTGTAGTATTTGTGATAGTGTTTAGTTTATAGTTTATTTGCAAGTGTTTTGCAGCCTAATTGTGGAAAAATATTTTCAAAATATAATATATGTACAGAGCTTTAAAGAATAAAATTCTTCATTCGATTTATTCAGTCGGTTTTTACTCAATCGATTTAAAAATATCGCCAATATTAAAAAAAAAAATTGCCAAAATTGAAAAAATCGCCAAAATCGCAAAAATTGAGAAAATCTTTAAAATAAAAAAAAAATCACCAAAAATGAAAAAAAAATGTTAAAATTAAAAAAAAAAAATCGCTGAAATTAAAAAAAAATCTTCAAATTTGAAACAATGTTAAAATTTAAAGAATATGCCAAAAATGAAAAAAAATAGCTTAAGTTTCAAAAAATCGCCAAAAATTATAAAAATAGCTAAAAATGGAAAAAATTTTAAAATTAAAAAAAAAAAAATTGCAAAAAAAATCATTCAAGTTCGAGGCCATACTCTATATTTCTTCATTAGGATATTGTCCTAACAAATAATCTATAGAGTTTTTTGTTTTCAAATTTATTAATTGACCCTTTCAGGAATGTGTTGATAGATATATTTCGGGGTTCCCATTATCAGAACACGTTTTGAAAGCGGTAACAATCCTATGCCAAACATCAAACATTCATATGAACTAGTTTACTCACTACATGAGAACTAATATACATATGAGCTTGAAGTTAAAGATTATAACCATTGATCAAAAAATAAATTGAAAACTTGTTTGTTATGTGTGGAAGGTCCACCTCTGGTGTATATTCAATACACGTTTTTTGTTTTTCTCTCCTTTTTATATTTTGTTTAGTTTGTAAACAAAACAGGGGAAGTAAACCCGACGGTACTTTGTCTTTTATACAAGTTTGATATAATTTTTATTAAGAAAATTCCCGAAATAGATCTATCAATCTATTTTTAATTAATTTTGTAATTTTTGTATTGAAAAATATCATTTGGGGGGGGGGGGGGGGGGGATTTCCCAGCTTTCCTAGCTTTCTGACCCAATGTGCAACTTTGTGTTTATACTAAAAAAGAGGGGCTTCAGTGTCAATTCATTTGTATGCTGTATTTGTTTAGCATTTTTTTTTACAATAAATAAAAAAAGGCTAAAATTGTGTTAAGGCCTTAATATTATTTTGTTGTTACTCTTTAAAATTTCTTGCGAATTTCATGGTGTTGATTAGCAATGGCAGTGTAGCGTACAATTGCAACTACCACAAATATTACGACTTAAATTACTACTTGCACCATCCGCATCATCATGGATATTATTAGGGCAAGGAATTTCATAGAAATGCATGTTCGTAGTCAGTAGCCCAATATCGATATTAGACTGCTTTGCTTCTTATTTTTAAAAACGTTGAAGTTTTGACGAGACGATAAACACTGGATTAGATTAAGATTCATGAAAACACAATTCTCTAATTTTTTAAAAATTTTCGAAAAAAATTTTAGGTGTTGCTACCAGACTTTGAAAGTGTTCCCGATTTTTAAAAAGGTCATATTTTCATAAAAATGGCTTATTTTAAAAAATGCAAAAAAAAAAATTAATTTCGTTTTTTTTTTTGTATTACACTTAACCAGGACAACTAGTTTTTATAAGGTTTTTAAATGTGTTTTAACTAAAATGTATTTAAAATCTGAATTAAGATTTTTTATGAATACGGGCGGAAGTGTTTATAGTAATTTTCAGTGATATTCATGTTTAGTGATACTCATATAGAGCGGTCAATCAAATATACGAGTACGCTCAGTTAGACAGACTAAAATGTAAGACAAGGACATACAGTGAGGAGCACTTGTGAGTACATGTAAGTACTTTTTGCACCTAAAGATTAAGGTCGAAAAATGTTTGACACTAGAACTAAATTATTCTTTTCTAAAGGTACAAGGTACGCTGAATCCAAATCTGGCCTTAGATTCACTCTCCGACATCAGGCGTTCGAGCTGTATTAACGAGAAAAGTGTATTTTTTGATCAAAATGCTCCGATTTTTCTCGTTCCTGGAAATGTATTTTTCATAATACTTGTAACGGCAACTGAACACACTACTCTTACCATTTTTTTCAGTTTTTCAATTTTTAAGATAACTTATTTCCTTATGACATTATCGTCGGTTGAACTTGATAATAAATTTGAATTTTTAAAATTTTGTATTGCGGGACTTTAAAATTGCTGTTACAACCTCAATTTCAATTTACAATAGTGTCGTAAGGAAATAAGTTATTTTAAAAATTGAAAAACTGAAAAAAAAATGTCGGAGAGTGAATCTAAGGTCAGATTTGGATTCAGCGTACCTTGTACATTTAGAAAAGTATAATTTAGTTCTAGTGTCAAACATTTTTCGACCTAAATCTTTAGGTGTAAAAAGTACTTACATGTACTCACCAGTGCTCCCCACTGTACATGCTAGGTAATTTTTTATGTCTGCTTTTTATATGTTGTAACGTGTTGTAATACTACATTTATACTGCAACCAAAAACTAGAAGTTTTTGAAAACTTTTAGTTTTCGTTTTAAAGTTTGTCTGAAATTTGACAACTATACAAGTAGTTTTTTAAAACGACTCGTTTTTGGCTCTAAGGAGTGATATCAAAAAATTCGCGACACAGATTATCACTTATAATTTTTTTTATGTTTAAAAGTAAACTTTTTTTTATCAAGTTCTTTAAAAAAGTCGTCAGATTATGTTTACAAAATATTAGCGAAATCGGATTATTAGTTTGTTTACAAATGGACTTTGAACAAAAAGTGAGGGCAAAAATATGAGCACCTTGAATTTCTTACAAAAAAAATTTGTTTAATTGTCCAAAACTCAGAACAATCAATTGATATTAAGATTATTTTTAAGGCTACATAACAAGTTCTCAATACTGTCACTTTTTTTTGGAAATAGTGAGCGAAAATAATTCGCGAATCATTCATGCACTGAATTAGTAAAATTTTGAATTAATTCTTTTCGCCAAAAACCGAATTGAATGAAATTTGAATCGATTCATATGCAATTCAAATGAGTTTGGCCAAATTTCAAGTCAACTGAATTGATTTTGAATTAATTCAAATGAATTTTAGGAAACTCTTCATTACATATAAGAAAATTTTATAAATATGATTAATAACACGGTGCTACAGTGAAAAAAACTTGTAAAATGACCTAGTGTAGGTTGTAGGACTCATTGAGTAAATCACTTTTTCAATTTTCAGAATTTTGAATACACTCACAAAATCTGAAGTTATCGACAAAAAACGTTTTTTTCAGGACTTTACGGACAAAAATATTTTTAACTTAATTACTTCTAAGCCGATTTTAAATTTTTGAACGGTTTAGAAGGATGAATAGTTAAGCTTTACAAATATATATATATATAAATATATATATATCTGTTTATACTTTTAATGAACAAATGTGAAATTATTATCCAAAAAAAATTTCGAACTTTCAATTTTTTTTTTAATTTTTTCCTCTTTAACGCTTTTTTTTCCTAAACATTCTTTGAAAACCAAGTTTTTTCTTATTAAGCCAAAACCGAAATAAGTAATACTTGAAGAAACAAACTCCAAACACCATGTTTACTTCGATTAATTGCAATTCATTTTTCATTTCATTAATATGAATTGCAATTTTTTTTTTCATTCATTTGAATTAATTCAAAATCAATTCAATTCAAATGAATTGAAAATGAATTGAAATTCATTTGAATTAATTCAAAATCAATTCAAGTCAAATGAATTGTAAATGAATTGCAATTCATTTCGCCAAACTCATTTGAATTGAAAATGAATTGCAATTCATTTTGCCGAATTCATTTGTATTGGAAATTAATTACAATTTATTTTTGCCAACTTCATTTGAATTAATTCAAATTTCATTCAATTCTTTTTTTATGTGAAAAGAATTAATTCAAAATTCAATTCAAATTCGTAATGAATTGAAATCAAAAAAGAATGATTCATTTACAGCTCTGCTAAATATGAAACAGAACTCCATTACTCACTTCTTGTTCAGTTTACATTTGAAAGCGAAATAATTAGTCGATCGCTTCAATATTTTGCACACATAATCTGACGTTCTTAAAGGTAACTTGACAAGAAAAAAGTTCCGTATCGTTCACAAAAGCAGTTGTAAGTGAAAATATGTCAGGATTTTTTCGATCTCAGCTAGAATAAATGAGGTACAAATTATTTTTAAAAGAATCGCAAAAAAATTTAAGATTTTCAGGAAATAAGTTAACTAAAGTATAATTTTTCTACAAATTTCATGGTGTACTCGAGCTGCTAGAGTTTTATCGGCACTGACTTGGAAGTTGCAATAGAGTGGGGGTGTTATCTGAAATTTTGTGTTATTTTATAAAAAGTTTATCAAAAAATTTAAATTTCATAAAAAAGGGTTTTGCAAATATTTCTTGGACTAAAAAATGTATACACTGATAATAATCCATGCACTCATAATAAACTATGCATACAAATACAAAATTATTGTCAAAACTACAAAAACTTTTGTAAAATGTACAAATTTTCGTTTATTTTACAAAAAAAAATTGTTATTTTGACATTTTTTCGTAATTTTACGCATGTATTATTATCAGTGTGCGTCGGTCCAGACGCTAAGTGGATTGAGGGACCCCTTCAGTATTATTTTGTTTTTATACCCATGATGTGTTAAAAGAAAAGCCCAAAATTATTTAAATATTTTCCATCTTCATTTTTTTTTTTATTTTATTCATAATTGCAGCTTTGAAAATAATGCAATATTTAAGACATTTTTTTGGCCTAGTGTGTTAAACAATCTTATAAAAACTAAATACTTTTTCCGGAGTTGTCAGGGTTGAATATAATTAAAAAAAATTATAAAGGTTCTGCCAAATAACTTTTTTTTTTTTGAACTCCTGAATCAATTGGACTTTGTATGGCGTCATACCAAGGTCTTTATGCAAAATTCGTCTCAATGATGTCTCCGAAATGTTCAATTGTTGAGAACGACGGTGAATTGATGTTGATGGCGCTTCACGCACATTTTCTGCCACAGCAGCAATATTCTCGGGTGTACGCACTGTTTTTGGCTTTTCACGCTTTGGTTTATCGATGAGGATGCCAGTTTCTTTCACTTTTTTCACAAAATAACGAACATACGGACCATATTCGTTCAGCGGAAGGATACAACTAATTATCTGTCAAATCAGACACGTGCTAAGTGTTACCATTCACGAAATAAGCACTAGTTGAAAAAAACGTTAGATGGCGGACGCTTTATTATTTTTTTTGAAAATTTTGAAATAAAACTGAGAAAATTTTCAAAAAAATCCAACATTTTTTCCACAATTCTGAAAAATTAGATATTTTTTTTTTCATGAATCTTAATCTAACACAGGGTTTTCCCCTCCAAAATTCCACAATTTGTTTTTTTAAGAAGCAGCCCAATCGATATTGACCAAATGCATTTTGCAACAAAATGGCATCAATTTTTTGTTGAATATTTTTGTATATTTTGTTATAAATGCATATTTTTTGCATATTTTGCTATAAATGCATATTTTGACATTTTTGTTGTATATTTAGCATATTTTTAATTGAATTGCATATTTTAGCATATTTTAAAAAAATTAAAATTAAGTTTTAAGCAAAAGAATATATTTGTAACCCTGAACATGTCATCTATCGTAGCTGTCATTTGTTAAATATTTATATGGGAGTTAATTTTCAAAACCAACAATCTCAAGTAAAAAATCGATTTTTAAAAATCCAAAAATTGTACGTGCATATTTTTTTGACTTTCAGTGGCTATTTTTTGATTTTTATTGCATATATTTGGATTTTAAATGCATATTATTTGGGGTTTTTGCTTATATTTCGATTTAAATGCATATTTATTATTATTTATTTACTGCATATTTTAAGCGTCTATTTTCCTTTTTTAGTTACATGAAATTCCTTGCCCTAGTTATTATGATCTGTGATGAACGTATGCTGCATTGCATTTCTTGCAACTTTGCAAGTATTTTTCTGCTTAAAGATCGGGATGCTGCTGTTTTTGAAATTCCCTAGTGTTTGTGTTGTTGTTCTTGATGCATTCATTTTATGCATTCATTTTATGACTTCATTTTTATTGTTGTTTGGCGCTGATTTAATTGTTTTTGTAGTTAATTGTGGATTTTATGAGTGATTTTATTTGAAAAGCTGAAAGTGTTGTTGTTTATTTATTATGTTTGTATGCAAATATTTCATGATATTTTATTTGATTTAATTTTTATTATAATCTTTAAAAGTGGTGTTAAATAAGAATGTACATCATTGGGAAGCTTAATGGAGACGATTGTTATTAAAAATGTCCTGATATAAGTGATACGTGTTAAATATGCCAACACTGTAATTGCGCGCAATGATAGATACTGATAGAAAGATGGCGAACATCTCATAGAATGTTGGCGAACTTGTTTTTGGTTCCTAGCCTTGTTTCGATATTTTACTTCGTTATGTTTAAGGGCTATGGAAACACCGAAGGAGGCCGATAGTGATTAAGAAATCTTATATATTATTTTTTCAAATTGATGCTGCCGTCGCTGGATATCGAACCCGCATTCTTCTGTCTAACAGCACAGCGCGATATTACACCAACAATTATGGTCAATATTTCAAAACACCGTTTTTCAGGAAAGCACAACAAAAGTATTGCGGAAAATAACTAGTATTGATTGCAGATAATTTATAATGTCAAGTGTCGAAATTCTAATGAAAAACTAATAAAAATTTAAGATATAAAAAAATAAAAAAAAAATAATAAAAATATTAAGATTGCAGTGTATCAATGTCATATCATTAGTGTCCGACCGAACAGTTCGGCCAGAAAACGCATTTGGTCTGTATTCGGTATTTTAAAGCATTATGGACAAATTTGGCGGATGGAAAAATGTTTATTGGGCTGATTAGATGCTATTTTGAGTGTTAAATTTGGAGAAAAGTCTGTAGTTAAGCAATAAATTCACTGTTCGGCCTCAGAAAGTTCGGCCAAATTGAAAATAGTTCGGCGGCCGAACTTTTAAATGTATAGCTAAACTTCGGCTTTTCTCTTAAATTTTATACACAAAATCGAATTAAATCGGCTCTACAAACATGTTTCCAATACCAAAATTTGTCATCATTGCCTCTAGATATCAAAAAACTGACAAAATATAGTTTTTTGGCCGAACTGTGCGGTCGGACACTACATATCATTACTTTTCGGCCTACCAGTAATGACAACAAATAATTAATCTCTGCATTACTTTAATACAAATAATAAGTAGTTTTTTTTTACATTAGACCAACACTTAGGGGATGCCCTTACTAATGCAGTGCATAGTGTGAGCAATTAATTCGATTAACTATGGAACGCATGATCATATGCATCCACAGAGACGTCGTACAGTGCGTACAGAAGAAGTCATTTCTGCTGTAGAGCATAGCGTAGAGGAAGACCCTAATCAGTCTATCCGCCATCGTGCACAGGAATTGGATATGTGTACATCCACTTTATGGAAGATTTTGCGGAAAGATTTTGGTTTGCGTGCTTACAAAATCAAACTCGTGCAACAATTGAAGCCACACGATCACCTAGCAATGCGTAGATTCGGTGAATGGGCCCAAAACAAGATTACCGTTAATCCCGGCAAATTTGCGGGATCGCATTTTGTTTAGCGATAAAGCTTACTTTTGGTTAAATGGATACGTCAATAAACAAAACTGCCGTATTTGGAGTGATGATAATCCTCAAGTGTATGTTGAGACCCCATTACATGCAGAAAAACTGACTGTTTGGTGTTCTTTATGGGCTGGTGGGATCATTGGTCCGTTCTTCTTTAAAAACGATGCTGGAACGTTACAGTCACTGGTGACCGCTATAGAGCCATGATTACTGACTTTTTCGTTAATCAATTATATAACTATGATGTGCAGGAGTTGTGGTTTCAACAAGACGGCACAACATGTCACACAGCTCGTGCCAAAATTGATTTGTTGGAGGAAACGTTTGGTAACCGCATAGTTTCACGTTTCGGACCCGTGAATTGGCCTCCAAGATCGTGCGATAGGCCCGAAACGATTGACCACTTGAAAGACAACATTCGTCGCGTTATTGCCAATATACGGTCACAAATGTTGGAAAAAGTCATCGAAAATTGGACCTCCGGATTAGACTGAGCCAGCCGTGGCGGTCATATGCCATAAGTCATATTTAAATTATAATGCCAAAAGATTATCTTTCGAATAAAGTAAATTTCATGTTAATTTAAAAAATTCATCTTTGTTTTATTCCATTTCAAAGTTATATACATAGATCTATAAAAAATACGTTATGAGAAGGAGGTTAGTGAGGAAGTAGTGTTTTTGAATATTTGATTTGAATTTTTCTACATTGTAAGTGACAGGAAAAATTCACACAGGAAATTATTCCACATACGTTTAATACTACTAATGAACGAATTTTCTCTGTAATGCGCTGTGCGATTGACTGGGCAATCGATTACAAACGGATGTCCTCTACCAGATAAACGAGTATTCCGATAGAAAACACGGGCCCTGTTGACAAATTAACTAATCTCAGTAGAACACTTCAAATCGTAATATCGATAGAACAGAATTACACAATCCACATTCCGACGATGCTCCAATGAGACAATAGCGCTGGATACCCTATTGTCATTGATAAGCGCCGATGCAGTCCTTAGCACACGGTCAATAAGCTCCAAAATCAACTTTGAAGCCCCTGCCCATATATGGGAGTTGTATTCCATATTCGGTCGGATATAGGTAGTATAAATAGTGAGTAAGTAGCATGGAGTGAAGTACTTCTTACACCGCCTTGGAAAACCGATACACTTGAATGCATCTTTCGACACTTGAAAAACGTGCTTATTCCAACGGACGTCACACTTGATCGATATCGATACCATCCAAACTAACAGATGCCAATGTTGACTCTACGTCACTATGGGTTAACATACAACATTGGGTCTTGCGTGCATTTAAGTCGACCATATTTGCACGTCCCCACTCAGAGATTGTAGAAAGGTCACGATTTAATGTATCATTCATAATCTGCCTTTTGGCCCCAACATCCTCAGGGCTTGGTGTCATCTGCGATATAGTAAATAGAGTCAAAAGTTTGGCCAAGAAGATCATTAAGAAAGATAAGAATTAGGGCAGGAGAAAGAACGGAATCTTGCGGTACCCCTGAATTCACCGTTATCTTTTACCGTTATCTCGAAAATTTGAAGGTATATTGCAACTTCTCAAACCGAGTTTGTAATACACTCTTCTAGACTTACAACCTACACTCAAAAAAATAAGTTAGTAGAACAGTTAGTAAAACGTCTTGTAAATCAGGTATACTATTTTTTTTAGCAAATTTTTTGCTAAAATCGTGTTTTCAGCTAAAATTTTTGTTATACTTATTCAGCACTTAACTGTTTTATACTAATGCTTTACTAATATTATACTAATGTTTTACTAATTAATTTTGCTAAAAAAATTGTGCTGATAAGCACAACCAGATTTAAAGATATGGGCAGAATGAAGCAGATGTCGCGGCATGTCAAGAGGTAGTAGAGAAGAGGAAAATGATACTAAAAAGTACAACTCTAATAAGACATATAAAAAATTAACCATGGAAGATTTTTGTATCTGTATTCATACATAAAACAATATTGTGGATTAAAACAACTAAAATTTTGCGTTGTCACCAGCTTGTGGAAGTAATTGTCTATTAATTAAATAAAATACAAAATAAAATATTTAAATTCAATATGTATTTCTAAACTAAATGTTTATAGATTAATAATCATATACAGACATGTACACTCATAAAAAAAAGTTTGTAAAGTCAGCAAAAAATTTTGCTGAGTCAGCAAAATTTTAGTCAGGAGGATGCTAGCAAAAAAGTTGCTAATGTCAGCAAAATCTTTTGCTGAAAATCAGCGAGCTGATTTTTAGCAACAAAATTTGTAGATTCAGCAAAAGTTTTGCTAACACTTAGTAGATTAGAAATACAAAAGCGTTGGTAAAAATTAATAAATTTTTTGCTGAATTTTAGTAGACTAAAAAAAACGCAAAAAATTTGTAGAAAAATTGTAATTTAGTTAATTTATTTGCTGAAAATCATAAAACATATTTTTGTGATTCTTTTAAAAATAATTTACTATAATAACGAAATATAACAATTTTAATTTTCCCACATTGACGACATGAATTAATTTAATATCTGAAAATATATAGAAATAAATATATATAACATAACAAAAATTTTCTTTCAACTACTTACATCAATGGTTGTCTTAATGATGCTATGACGAAACTGCCGAAGATAATTCTAGAAACGAAACGAAAAAATAAACAAAACAAACGAAACGAAACGAAAAAAACAACCCTTTTTTTGCAATAAGAAAAAGAAACCATACAAATCTACCTAAGATGTGTGTTTTTGTCTTTCTCTTTACTCTGTCTACATGTCTGTATATGTTTTTTCATGGTTGATTTTTTTACTTGTCTTGTTAGAGTTGTACTTTTTAATATCATTTTCCTCTTCTCTACTACATCTTGACATGCCGCGACATCTGCTTATCAGCACAATTTTAGCAAAATTTAGCAAAATTAATTAGTAAAACATTAGTATATTAGTAAAGCATTAGTATAAAACAGTTAAGTGCTGAATAAGTATAACAAAAATTTTAGCTGAAAACACGATTTTAGCAAAAATATTTGCTAAACAATAGAATACCTGATTTACAAGACGTTTTACTAACTTTTCTACTAACTTATTTTTTTGAGTGTAGACAGAGTAAAGCGAAAGACAAAGACACACATCTTAGGTAGATTTTTATGGTTCCTTTTTCTTATTGCCAAAAAGTTTTGTTTTTTTAGTTTCGTTTGATTTTGTTTATTTTTTCGTTTCGTTTCTATAATTATCTTCGGCAGTTGCGTCCTTTAAAAGATAGCATCATTTAGACAACCATTGATGTAAGTAGTTGAAAGAAAATTTTGGTTATGTTATATATATTTATTTCTATATATTTTCAGATATTAAATAAATTTATGTCGTCAATGTGGGAAAATGAAAATTTTCATATTTCGTAATTATTGTAAATTATTTTTAAAAGAATTACAAAAACATGTTTTATGATTTTCAGCAAATAAATTAACTAAATTACAATTTTTCTACAATTTTTTTGCGTTTTTTTCAGTCTACTAAAATTCAGCAAAAAATTTATTAATTTTTAGCAAGGCTTTTTATTTCTAATCCACTAAGTGTTAGCAAAACTTTAGCTGAATCTACTAATTTTGTTGCTAAAAATCAGCTCGCTGATTTTCAGCAAAAGATTTTGCTGACATTAGCAATTTTTTTGCAAGCACCCTCCTAATTTTTATGCAAAATCATAACAAAACCTTTTACTAATTTTCGATACTTATTTTAGCAATATATTTTACTAACTTTTTTAACCCGATTTTCTAAAATTAGCAACAAATTTTACTAATTTTCTTTATTCACAATTGTGAGTAAGGTTTTGTTTATGCTTTTGAACATTTTTAGCATAAAAAAATGCTAAAAGATAATAAAAATTAATTCACTAAGTTTTTATTTTACTTATTTATTACTAATTTATTTAGTTACTAATTTGTAGTAAAAAATTGCTGATTTTAGCGAATCGATTACCATTAAGGCTTTACTAAAATTTTACTCAATTTAAGTAAGTTGTCGTAATATTTTTACTCTACTAATAATTACAGACACATTTTGCTAAAATTAGCAAAACGGTCTGGTCTGCTAGCCTAAAATAGTTAGTTTTTCTGTAAAATTACAGTTTTTTCTGTAAAAGTAGAGTTTTTTCTGCACAGTTTACAAAAAATCGGAGTGTTTAGCTTAGAATATTTTTCTTATTAGCTATTTTAGGCCTGTTAACTTATCGCAGAATAATCACAGTTTAAGGCTTAACCATACACTGAGAGAATACTCTGCATGATATCAATGAATTTTTGGATTAGATCTATGATTTGTCACTGGCACTCGTCCATTGAAACTTTTCATTAAATTAATGCAGTTATGCATAAACTTTAATGAAAATTTTCGTATTATTTATTTAAAATTAAAGTTTGATATAATTTTTATTAAAAATAAAAATTATGTTTTTTTCGACCTTTAATTGTGCAATGAAAATGAAAATTATTCAAGTTCGAGGCCATACTCTATTTATTTTTTGATCAATGGTTATAATCTTTAACTTCGAGCTCATATATTAGTTCTCATGTAGTGAGTAAACTAGTTTATATGAATGCTTGATGTTTTGCATAAGACTGTCACTTCTTTCAAAACGTGTTCTGATGATGGGAACCTAGAAAATTCCCGAAATAGATCTATCAACACATTCCTGAAAGTGTCAAATAATAAAACAAAAAACTATAGATTACACAGGCCAACACTCAATTTGCTTCTTTGAATTTATCAACTGATTCTAGTTAATTTGGGTGCGCTGAATTCAAATCTGTAATCAGTTTGTCTCTATCAGCTCTAGTTTGGGGGTGGGGTTTAAGGGGTTAATTTTTATAAAAATATAGCAAAATAGCACTATTTTGAAATTAAAAATTAACCCCTTAAACCCCACCCACAGATATGATTGATGCATTAATCTGCTATAGAATCTTCCAAAGAAGAGATTCGGTAAGCTCCTCCTACTTCCTGAGATATGTCCATCCCACACATTGTTACTTTTACAAAATACGGCAAAAATAGCACTATTTTGAAATTAAAAATTAACCCCTTAAACCCCACCCACAAATATGATTGATGCATTAATCTGCTATAGAATCTTCCAAAGAAGAGATTAATACCATAATCTTGGATAAGCTCCTCATACTTCCTGAGATATGTTCATCCCACCCATTGTTACTTTTACAAAATACGGCAATTCCTATGGAAAAGTTTTGCTTTTTAGATACTTAAAAAAAAGCTATATCATGAAAACTAGAGCTGATAGAGACAAACTGATTACAGATCTTTTTTAATTTTGTCGGGCTGTGTTATTTGTTAAGATAATGTCCTAATAAAGAAATATAGAGTATGGCCTCGAACTTAAATAATTTTCATTTTCAAATATTAAAAATTTTATGCGAATAATGAAAAAGTTTTATAAATTAATAGTTTCATTAAAACTATGAAGCTTTTTCATGAAGTTTAAGAAATTTTTCATTCACATTTTGAAGAAAACTTCATTAGTTTAGTGAACAAATTTCATTAGAACTCGTCCAAGGAATTCTCTCTGTGTAGTTATGAATGTCAAATTTATATGAAAATTTCTGTGGTTAAAGTTAAACTCTGGTTATTTTTTGAAAAGTGACTCGCCCTTAATTTGAAATTTTAACTGAATACATTTTTAAAACAAAAAGTCGTGTCGCATTAACTGGTAGATGATGCCATTTCCATATTTGGATTTTAAATTGAAGATGGCGCTATCTGTCTGCCCTCTCAATATATTGAAAACTAAAGAAATATAAATTATTAAAATTCTATTACAATATCCTTTTAAACAATGCCATTCTAATGAAGTCATTCACATTTTAAATAAAGTATTATCTGGAGAGAGAAAAAAAAAAACTATTTAATACAAAAGAATATTAAGTATTGAAATAAATACCAATGGAATGCAAAAAATTCCACAACCGCATCTAAAATATACAATAAATACAAAACAATAAGAACGAACACACTGACAGTTGAACAGGTAGAATAAATTGCAATGAATGAAAAAAGTATTAAAAAAAAAAATACTGAAAGTGCCAACCAGGCAAGTGGCAATTTTTTTTTATTTTTATTTTAATTTTTTTTTTTTTTTAATTTTAAAGGATTCATTATTTTTGTTTCAGAAATTTAAAAGGCATGAAATGCCATTAACACAAAAAACCATAAACAATCGTATATAGAGATATAAATGTTGTAGTTGTATATGATTGAGTCTCTACTGACTACAACATTCTTAACAAAAAAAAAATAAAAAAAACCCAGGGGAAAATAATAAGGAAATGTTCCCTAGTGTGGCTCTACACCTTGTATTTGAGCTATATAAAAAAGGTAACAAGGGGAGTCTCCCGATGGGTTCTCTCTGACCTTAATGAAATTTGAATATGTGATAAAAAAAATTAATAAGCGGCCCAATATCGTGTTTAAGGGTAAAAAATTGGGGCCAAAACTGACCCAATTTTTCGTTTTTTCGTTTTTTTCGGCTTATTTCAAATTGTTTTAGAGAAATTTGAATGAGTTTTTTTAGACGAATTAACTGGTACACGAAACATGTCCGGTAACTTTCAAGTATTTTTGTTATTCAAAAAATATATCTTAAGTGCACTTAGGAAATTATGTTGGTAAAGACGACAGCATTTGTAGTCAAAAACAAATGAAATTTCATTTAAAAAAAGGACGACTTACATTTCATTAAATTCAACTAACATTTTCATTTGTTTTTTAATGTCCAAAAAATGACTAACAATTGTAGTAAAAATGAACCACATGGTAGTAAAAAATAAACCAACATTTATTTATTTTTATTTTTTTAAATAACAAAAAACAACTGTAAAAAATGAATGTAAAATCATAAAACAGTCAATTGATGTGAGTTGTTTTTTTAAATGAACTACAAGGTTAGTTAAACATTTTATTTGTTCTACAAATGACTTACATTTACATTAAAAATAATGAAACTGTATTACAACCCAAACAACTACATATTTTTAAAGCAGAAGTTCCCTGAGTGTGATTATAAAAATGGCGTTTTGTTAGAGAATTATAGTTAAAATAAGCTACCCAGCAAAACCACACATTACCTAATAATGGGTAAAGCAATGCATCGCCTTAGGGCTCCACGAATTGCCATACAGTTTACTTCACTGATGCATTTTGCAGGCGATGAGCCTAAAAGTAATGGGTGGAAAAGTAATGTGTCTATAAACAGATTTTCATAAAAAAAATTATTACAAATTTTGTTTTTAATTAACTAAAGACATTCGCTGAGATCCGAACTTCGGGTCTCTGGTTAATAAGCGAGAACTCTACCAACTGAGCTATCGTCACATAAAATATTGGTGATATTTAAAATATATACATACCTTACCATTACGCTTACAAAAAAATCATAAAGTAATGTGTCTATAAATAGATTTTCCAAAGGATATTTTAATAATTACTTTACGTTTAAATTTCATGCATTATGTAGTTTATGATTGGTAAGCCATTATTTTATGTTTTGAAATAATGTAAAAGGCAATGATGTATCATTACAAGGTAACCCATGAGTTTTCCAATTTTCGTAACTCCTTACTTTATGCTTTCAAAGTAATGCTGAAGGTAAGAAGTGTTCGTTACAAAGTAATGCAATATAATGATACAGGTAAAGATTACACATTAAAAGGTAATGGCATTACTTTATCGCCCCTATTACCAACGTTTTCCTGGGTAAAGAAATATGTGTATATATAATATAATCAAGAGAGTGTCTGAGCTTTTCCCGGCATTCGCAATTGATCGGCTTTTATGCAACTATTGCGAAGAGCTTTTTGACCTTTATTTAAAATAAATGGAAACAATACACAGAAAAAATTATTGTCCAAAAAAGTTTAATTAAACTTTTGTTTGATTTCAAACTCACTTTCTTTTAAAAGTTTAATAATATGTATTAAATGTTAGAAGGAAAATTAATTTGGTGCACACAAAATTTACAGTTTTTGTAACCCACAATGAAAACAAAAGAAAAAATAGTCAAAAATTTAAAAAAATCACCAAAATTGAATAAATAAATCTCCAAAATTAAAAAAATCTATTAAATTAAAAAATTCGTTAATTTTTAAAAAATTCTCCAAAGTTTGAAAAAAAAAATTTGAAAAAATCTCTAAAATTCAAAAAAAAAACATCGCCAAAAAAGCCATATGGAAATAAAGCTTTAAAATTTGAAAGAAAAATATTACCAAAAATTTAAAAATTAAAAAAAATATCCAAAAAAGATACAAAAAATGAAAATGTTTTCGTTCATTTTTCATTGTATTTAGAGGATTTTTTTTTAAAATTTTAAAGATTTTTTAAATTCTAGCGATTTTATTCAATTTTGTTGATTATTAAACATTTTTATGATTATTTGTAATATTAACGATTTTTTAAATTTTTGAGGTTTTTTATTTTATTTGAGTTTTTTTTTATTTTATATATTTTTTTAATTATAACAATTATTCTTATTTTTTAAAATTTTTTTCAATTTTGCCTTTTTTAATTTTAGTAATTTTTTTCGTTTTTTTTTAATTTTTTTATATTTTTTTGATAATTTTCTTAAATTTTAGCGTTTTTTTTTAATTTTGGAATTGTTTTTTTTTAAAAAATTTTGACGATTTTTTTCATTTTTACAGATTGTTTTTAATTTTAGCGGCTTTTCCCCAATTTTTTGCAATTTTTTTGTAAAATTTAATTAAAATTTTAATAGTATCTACTAAAAATTTGAAATTAAAAAGAATATTCAATTACATTTTTAATAGACATGATTAAAATCTTAATTGAAAGTAAAATCAATTAACTAGTTACACATTATTTTATTTTATAATAAGACCGAATTCAATTAAAAAGGATCAAAGCTAAAATTTCGTAAAGTTTCAAAAAAAATTTTTTGAGAATTTTCAAAAATCTTAAAAACATATTTATGTTTACTATGTTTAAAAAAAATACTATTTGGGTCCAAGGGTATACAGGGATCCAATGGGACATCGTCAGAAAAAAAAAACCGAAAACCTCTGGCAAGGCTCTTTAATAGGTGGTACAAGTGGTGGCGACAAGTGTTTTAACAATCCCAAAATAATAACATCATTAGGTCTAGGCTTGGGCATTTTAGGTCTTTCTAAAGATCGCTCTTTACAGTTCAGCTACTTTCAATGAACTAGTTCGCTCTTCTAGTTCAACAGCTCTTTATCCTAAATTGAGCTGTGCGACACAAACTATTTGAAGTGAATTGAATCAGCTGATGCGAAACAAAATGTGTAACTTTCTATTAAATTTACTATCGGAGAATAATTCAACACTTTAAAATATATTTAAAATGATTGTTAAATCTTAAAATGGTACGTTATTATAAAAATTTTAAATTACTTTAAAAAAAGTTGAGCTGGCAACATTACAAAAAAACTCAAAAGCAACATAAAGAAAAGAAATATTACCCAAAAGACAAAAAGAACGAAAAGAGCGAAAGTCCTAAAAGAGCTGATGATTGTGATCCAGCTCACTAGTTCAAAGAAAAGACTAGTTCAATTGAACTAGGTCGTTTACGAACTACACAACTCTAATTAGGTCCGTCTGTTCAAAAAGTATCTTATAACCACTGGGTAAACTAAATTTCCAATGTTGGGAAAAAGTTGGTAATAGGTGGTCTAAAAAAAGATTTTCGAAAATAAAATTACAAAAAATTCATGTATAATTTTTTTTTTCCTGCCAGGATTCGAACCCTGGCCTGACAGCTCTATCCACTGAACTAACAAGACATATATTTGAGAGCTTAACATAAAACGTAAATAAATGCTAACTGCTGGGTAGAAATTGATTGATGGAATATGCTAGCGTTGACATACGGTTTGCTGGAAACAACTTGCCAACGTTGGGAAAACAAAACAAAAAGTTGGTCTTTAAAGAAAAACATCACAAAAAAAATGATGCCTCAATCCGGGCTCGAACTCGGAACCTTCCGACTACAAGTGGTTAGATTTTCAAGCAGTTGGGTAGCACTGGGTAAACACTTTTTGCCATAGTTGGCATATTGGTCTCATCCGAATCTTTGCCAATATTTTTTTTTTTGCCCATTGAAATTATTGGAAAACTAATACTGGCAAAACTCGTCTCAAACAAATGCTCTGCCAGAAATTGTTTTACAATTCCTCGGTTAGCCAGTGGTATACCAGTCCAGTTTCTGACTGGGTTGTTTGTTATTAATTTTTTATTAACGAAAACTTACACCTTATCAGGCATGTCACAGTAAAGTATTTTGATTTCTTTTTTTTGTTTCTCAACAACAACCACACAGAAATCGATACGAAAACGAAAAATTTTTGAACGATTTATTTTTTTTAAATAGTGAAAGCGGAAATTAAACTCGATGACAGTTGACAGTTTTGACATATTCATGCAACAACACAAGAAAAAAAATAACGAAATGTTCACTTTAGGGAACATGCCACAATATAGAACATTCCCTTAATAAAAAATATCTTATGAAAAAAAAAAACTAGCAGGTAGGTAGGAAGATAGCTTATGGATTTCACTTCCAAAGAGGACAGTAAGTAGTAAGAGCTAAAATCTCGCATTATTATGTTGTTTTTTAGTTGTTCCTTGTATTCCTCATATCTTAAAACATTTATAATTGTAAACGAGAGTCAAGAGTAGTATTGATAAGGATAAAAGTGGGCATAGGAAGTAAATTTGTTGGAATATCGAGAAAAACTAATTGTGGTGGCGACATTAAGGAATGTACGACATTCGTGTATAAAATGATACGGAGTATCCTCACAAATACAACGAAAAACAAAACAATAAAATCAAGTATTTTATAAATGTGTGAGTGTGAGATATGTCCCTGTAAAGTTTGGCGCATGTGTGTGTGCGTGCATTGGCTGTTAGCAACAATCAGAAACAAAAGTCGAAATTTTTATTTCATTTTCAAACAAACAAATTTTTGACAAAGATTAATCCATAAATTTTCGTTTGCCATTTTATTTATCGCATAAATAAATTCATGGGGTGGTAAGAACATTAAATATTTACAACTAAAACTTTTGTTTTATTTTTAGTATTCGAATGCCCTACACCAAATAGTGCTGCACTATTGGGTGAACTAATGTTTGAAACAACAAATAAACAGAATAATTATTGTTGATATTTTTTTTTGCAATTTCATCTTTTTTTCTTAAATTTTGATGAATTTTTTTCAATGTTAGTGTGTTTTTAATTTTGACGTTTTTTGTTTTAAATTTTAGTGATTTTTTTTACAGTTTTGGTGATTATTTACATACAGTGGTGTTCAAAACATTTGCAACTGAAATCATGGTTTATTTAATTATATTTTTTTTGATCAAAAAGATTTGTGGTATAAGTTTTTGTTTTATTAATTAAATAAATAAAAAAAAGTAATTTTAACAAAATAAGTCGATAGAGCAGTGTTCAAAAAATTTTGCAACTCTTAAATTAACTAACAGGAAATACAAACGCTCAGTATTTTGTAGCGTAGCCATCATTGTTTATAACTTCTGAACACCTCTTAGGCATTGAGGCAATGAGCTTTTTAATATAATCGTCAGAAATTTCATTCCACTGCTTCTCCAACTCGACGAAAAGTTCATCACCATTTCGGAATACTTTATTGCCGATATTCCGTTTTACAATCATCCACATGTTCTCAATCGGGTTGAGATCGGGAGATTGAGCCGGCCACGACATGATATTAATTTCAATTTCCTGCAGCCAAACTTTTACAACCCCTGCGTGTGTTTTGGGTCGTTGTTGTGCTGGAAGGTCCATGAGAGTGGCATTTCCCATTCAGCATACGGAAGCATTACTAAACTCAAAATATCTCTATAGATTGTGGCTGTCATTGTGCTAGTAATGCGGTGAATTAGGCCAATCCCATTACCTGAAAAACACCCCTACACCATAATGTTTCCACCTCCGTGCTTCACTGTATCGGTTATGTATCTGGGATTAAACTTTTCGGCTCGTGGTCTTCGAACATTGGCTCTTCCATCTGATCCCCGGAGGTTGAATTCAGACTCATCTGACCACAATACATTTGCCCATTGCTGTTGAGTCCAGTTGAAATGGGTGCGTGCAAAGTCAAGCCGAGCTTTCCGGTTTTTTCCGACACAAACGGTTTTTTTGTTCATCTATAACTTCTAAGACCATATTCTCGGGCTCTTCTTTTAATGGTGGGAAGACTGGCAGCTATTAAAATTTCAGTTTTAGCTTCTCTGGGAACTGCTTTGGGATATTTCATAAAAAAAATCTTGATTTTCCGATCTTCTCTTACAGTTGTAATACGGGGTCTTCCACCTTTATGAGTTGTGTGGATGTTACCACTATTAACAATGCGACAAATCGTTGATTTTGGAACGGAGTACGTTATAAAAATTTCTTTTTGGGAAAGTCCATTTTGAAAATCATTTAAACTTTTGATTTAAAATCAGAATTGTATTTATTTCCTGCCATTTTTTTACAAAAATTATTCTGATGATGTTTATGCTTCCAACATCTTATTACAACTATTAAAAACAATAATTATAATAAATTTGTTTAAAAAATGTAACGGCCTGAATCTCACATTAAAAAGGAATGCGATTACCGTTATATCCTAGCATATGTTATTATAAATTGTTTCGTTAAGAGTAAGAATAATGAGAGTTGTAAATGTTTTGAACACCTGCATTTTGAATACATATATTATTATTAATTTGTTTTGTTGTTTTAATTTAACGGAATTAATTTTTTTTATTTGTTTAACATAAAACAATGTATGAAGAATATGTAAAAAATAAATTTTAGTAACTAAGTGTGATTTGAAGAAAATAAATCAATGAAAACAACAAATGCGATCTCAGTTCCAAATGTTTTGACCACTACTGTATGTAATTTTTTGAATTCCGTCGTTTATTCCAATTTAAGCTAGTTTCTGACCAGTTTTTGGCGATTTTTATTAAATTTGAATTCAAGTTATACGCCCGTATTCATAAAAAATCTTATTTCAGATTTCATAATAATTTTAGTTAAAACACATTTTATGCCTTAAAACTATATATAAACGACTAGCTGCTGTTTAAAATTAAAAACAATATTCAATTAAATTTTTAATAAATATGATTAAAACTTTAATTGAAAATAAAACCAATTATATATTTTAATTGGTACTACAATTTCTTTAATCGGACCGAATTAAATTAAACTTTTAATTGAATCAATAAATAGTTTCTACACTCAAATAAAAAAGTTAGTAAAGTCAGCAAAAAATGTTGCTGAGTCAGCAAAATTTTAGTCAGGAGGGTGCTTGCAAAAAAATTGCTAATGTCAGCAAAATCGTTTGCTGAAAATCAGCGAGCTGATTTTTAGCAACAAAATTAGTAGATTCAGCAAAAGTTTTGCTAAAACTTAGTAGATTAGAAATAAAAAAGCGTTGGTAAACATTAATAAAATTTTTGCTGAATATTAGTAGACTGAAAAAACTCATTTGTAGAAAATTTTTACTTTAGTTAATTTATTTTGCTGAAAATCATAAAACATTTGTTTTTCTTTTTAAAGTAATTTACAATATGTTACAAAATATAAAAATTTTCATACTTCCACATTGACGACATGAAATAATGTAATATCTGCAAATATATAGAAATAATTACATATAACACAAACAAAATTATCTTTCAACTACTTACATCAATGGTTGTCTCAATGATGCTATCTTTTAAAGGAACGCTAATGCCGCAGAGAATTCTAGAAACGAAAAAATAACAAAATGTAACATATACAACCCTTTTTTTGGAATAAGAAAAAGGAAACATAAAAATTTACCTAAGATGTATGTCTTTGTATTTCGATTTAGTCTGTTATCAACTTGACCACTCAATTTGACTACAAATACAAATTTAATCTTTTTTAAATTTAAATATTTTATTTTGTCTTTTATTTAATTAATAGACAATTACTTTCACAAGCCGGTGAAAACGCAAAATTTCAGTTGTTTCAATTCACAATTTTGTTTTATGTATGAAAAACAGATACAAAATATTCCATGGTTGATTTTTTTATGTGTCTTACTAGAGTTGTACTTTTTAGTATAATTTTCCTAGTCACTACTACATCTTGACATCTAATTCATTCTACGTATAACTTTTAATCTGGTTGTCGTTCACACTATTGATGTGCTAATCAGCACAATTTTTTTAACAAAATAAATTAGTAAAACATTAGTAAAATATTAGTAAAACATTAGTTCAAAAAAGTTAAGTGCTTACTAAGTATAACTAAAATTTTAGTTTAAAACATAATTTTAGCAAAAAAATTTGCTGAAAAATAGTATACCTGATTTACTAACTTTTCTACTAACTTATTTTTTAGAGTGTAGTTTCAGAAAGTTCCAAGCCGTGATATTTCATTTTATTTATTTTTACATTTATTTTTAATTATAATTTTGTATTTAATGTCGTACTGTTTGTTCGTATTTTACAAATTTTATTAAATAAATTTAAATGTAAAAGTGACAAAAAAGATTTTATATTCAATAAAAGCAAATCTCTGAAGATGTTGGAATAATTCCAACGAAACGTCGAATTGAAAAATGAAATAATCTTTTATTTGCATTTGAAAACCATGACCTTGAAAGCCTGATTAGGAAAACTTCTAATAAAAATTTTAAATAAATGAAAATAACAAACAAGTTTTCAATTTATTTTTTGATCAATGGTGATAATCTTTAACTTCGAGCTCATATATTAGTTCTCATGCAGCAAGTAAAATAGTTTATATGAATGTTTGATGTTTGGCATGGGATTGTTACCTCTTTCTGATGATGGGAACCTAGAAAATTCCCGAAATAGATCTATTAACACATTCCTGAAAGAGTCAAATAATAAACTTGAAAACAAAAAACTCTATAAATTATTTGTTAGGACAATATCCTAGTAAAGAAATAAAGAGTATGGCCTCGAACTTGAATAATTTTCATTTTCATTGCAGAATTAAAGGTCGAAAAAAACATAATTTTTATTTTTAATAAAAATTATATCAAACTTTATTTTAAATAAATATTTTAATTGAAACTCGATTTCTGTTTTTTCTGTTTATGCAGATTTTTTTTCTGTTTTTGCCAATAAATTGGTTAAAATAGCCCAAGTTTTGATGCAAAAATTTGTTAAGATTTTACCTATTTTAGCAAAAAAACTTTGGTTTACGTTCACGAGACAGGTCCCGGTTTCTAACTGACCCCTTTTTTTCCAACAGGGTATTTTTTGTGGCACTTTCCTTTAGAAATACTATGCCGATAAGCATGAATCTGTAAACACAAAAAATTCAACAGTTTAAGTTCGCTCCTCAAAGGATTAATGAAGCCTCCTAGAATCAGAAGACTTTATTTATACAGATATTAGAACCTAATTAAAAATGTATAGAATAAAATAAAGTCATTGCCACCCACCCATTTGACTATAATTTATAATTTCCTTACGATAGAATTACTTTGCAATTGTTAATGATTTTCCTGTTACTGAATATCGGCATTAAGTTTTGAGGGTGGGAATATTATCAAATCAAATTAATGTAAATATTTGTACATCTTAATTTGTTGGTTTGGTAATATTTTATTACAACATGTTTTCGAAAAATAAAAGGAAATTTTTGTTGCAAACAAAACCCAATAAAGGACATTGCAAAAATTAAGACCATCAATATTAGTTTTACTTAAATTCGATTGTGGTGTGGTCGTGGTAGATTACCAAATATAGATAATGAACAAAATAGAATTTCATTTAATAGACCAACTGGGAATAGTGTGAATTTTATTGCCTGGTTAGGGGGGGTTGAGATGTTATTTCGCAATTTAAGAAAATTGCTATAAATTGTATAAAATAATCAATCTAAGAGTTTTTTGTTTTTTTTTAAATAGTTTAAACTATTTTGCAATAAAAATATAAAGCAACAAACAATTAAAAACTCATAAATTACATTTCAATTTTTAAGTAAAAAAAAAAAAATAAATTTTTATATTTATCATAGCTTAAACTTCTAGAAAATCAGTGCTAAATTTGGAATTGCCATGATTTTGTGTTTGATCTACTCAAATTAAATTGCCATAATTCATTGCAGACACACACAAAATGCAATTGCAGTCCGTCGTGTACACAGAGAGAATTTTAGTGAACGAAATATTAAGTATTTATTTTGTAAGAGCAATGAGTCCACTTGTTTTTGCATTTTAATGTTTTTTATACTGTAAATGGCTCCACTATAGACATTCAATTTATTTATTACGGATTTATTACAAAAATATACTTTTTTTTTGTTAACTGGACTCATACCACTTTTAAAATAAAAACTTTTTAAAAACTGTTCTACAAAAACATATTATTTGTTAGTTTTATTGTGGGCGTTGTGGTGTAATGGTTAGCGCGTTGGATTGTTAGACAGATGGTCCCGGGTTCGGTTCCCCGAGACGACAACATCAATTTAGATAAATAATATGTATGAGTTTTCTATCACTTATATGTATCGCTGCGCCTACTTTCGGTGTTCCCTTAGCACTTAACCCCACCGAAGTAAAATAATGAATCAGGGCTATGAACAAAGAGCTTTAATAAATTCGCCAATTCTACTCCAAGACTTCTCATCACGCGCAATTACAGTGTTTTTTTTTTTTTTTTTTTTAAAAAGAGAGGCAACACTCAGGAAATACTTCCTATATATTTAGTGTGTTGCTTTCTTTGGAAAGGGATAGTATAGAGATGAAAGGTGGGGAAAGATGAAGGGCTTCAGACATGGCAACACTGTAATTGCGCGAGATGATAAGTCTTAGAACAGTTGTTGCTCGCCACCTGATGGAGAGTTGGCGAACTTATTGAAACTTTTTGGTTCATAGCCCTGATTCATTATTTTACTTCGGTGGGGTTAATTGCTATGGGAACACCGAAGGTGGACATTGCGATACGTATGAGGGATAGAAAAAATTCATACATATTATTTTGATGTTGCCGGCACCGGGGATCGAACCCGGGACCTTCTGTGTAAAAGTCCAACGCGCTAACCATTACACCACAACGCCCACAAAGCAACACATTAATTAATACACTAATAATAATCCATGCGTAAAAATACAAATAAATGTCAAAATAACCAAAAATTTTGTAAAATAAACGAAAATTTGTTCATTTTACAAAAGATTTTGTTGTTTTGACATTTTTTTTCGTATTTTTAGCATGGATTACTATGAGTGTAGGAAGAATTTCCTGAGTGTTGCTTCTCTTTAAAAAAAAAAAAAAATATGGCTGCAAAAAATCTCAAAAATTCAAAAAATGTTTTGTTTAGAGTTCGCAGGTCAAAATTGAAGTTTTAAAGTTGCACAGACAAGATCGTTTTGCTAATTTTAGCAAAGCGTGACTGTAATTTGTTAGTAAAGTAAAAGCAGTAAAAAAATTATTAAAAGCTACTAAAATTTAGGTAAACCCTTATTGGAAATCGATTTGCTAAAATCTTCCAAAATTTGCTACTAAATATTGGTAAAATTTTTAGAAAATAAAAATAAAGCTACCGAAATCAAGTAAGCAAACAAGTTTACTAAATATTAGTAAATAGGAGCCTTATTGCAAAGTTTTGTTTATTTTTTTTGTATTGAAATTTTCCAGTTAAAATTTAAATTTAAAATAATCATTGTTCAAAAAATTCCATTTAATAGAACATATCAAATTTCACCCAAAAAATATCAATTGAAATTCAGGAAATTTAGTAAAAAACACTATTTGTAATTCAGAAAATTCTGTTCAAAATTCAGAAAACACCAGTGAAAATTAATATGAAATATTCGATTTTAAATTTATCTTCTAGAATTAAAAATATTTTTTAAGTTTCAAAAAGAAAATGAACTAGAAAAAATATATTTTTAATTTGAAATGAAAAATCAAAATTTCAATCGATGTTTCTTAATTTAAATGAATATTCAGAATTGATTTTGTTAAGATAATATACTCGTAATATAATATAAAACTATGGGCAAATAATGGAAATTGGAATATCAAACAATTTCTAAAAATAGGACATGTTATATTGATTGTATTGTACTTCTGCAATTATGTATGTATGCAAAAATAAAACCACCACAGTGTATTCAAAACTAGTTTTAAGTCACAGCAAAAATCTACCTGACTTTAGCTTAGAGCATTAAACGCTCTGTCTAAAGTGTAGTGCATATTAGAAAGCAGTTTATCGATACCACACTAAAAACATAACAAATATTACAGAATTATCAGAATCACTGATGAAGGTTAATTACCAGAATCTGCAGTCTGATTCAATTGAAAATTTACAATGTAGTTATGATTTTTAGAAATATGCTTATTCTACTCTATCACAAACCCAATGACATCAGTAGCATATTAATAATAGTATTAATTGCAATTCCCTAAAAAAAAAAGACTTTAAATTCAAAAACCTAAAAAAATATGTTTTTGTGTAATCTTATAAATAATGTATCGATTTGAGATTGGAAAAATGTTTATTGGGCTTATTAGATGCGATTTTAAGTGTCAAATAAAAAAAGTCCGTAGTTAAGCAATGAATTCAATATCGGAAAAACTTCGGCGGCCAATTATTTAACTTTAAAGCTAAACTTCGGGTTTTTCCTTAAATGCTTAGCAAAACTGCACTTTAAAAATAACAATATCTGGAATTAAAAAGAAAATTTTGTTCTATCTTCTGGGGGCCCCAGGAGCCCCGGCCCCAAAAACCGGTACCCAAATGAAATTTACTTTCATTTATAGTAATTAAATGTGCTAAAGTCCCAAAACTTATTTAACAAATTGTGAAAAGCAATCTGATGTAGGCGTGTCCCTATCCGGATTTCATTCCTGCCCAAGGAAATCTTCAGGGGACTTTGTTATTAGAATTTCTAGAGATATTTGTTATGTTAAATCACAAACTCAATGAGAATTTCTTGTCCTCGTCATTTGTATACTCAAATGAAAGTAAACTTCCTCAACATTTCAAAAATTATATTATTTTTATGATACGTAACGCCCTCTAGATCAATTTTAAATACATTTTAAGTACAAAAATGGGGAGGAAGTTTTTTTAGTGTTTTTTTCTTTGTTATTTTAGAAAAATTTACTGTTCAAATAATGAATTTCACATAAAAATATCACTTTTTAGTTGCTATCGTTGGCATTACCCAGGGATAACCGCGTGGTAGCTTAAACCTTAAGGGTTTTTCTCCTCCACACTGAAACAAGCGTCGAAAGTACATCATCAATTATTTTATTCAAATTGATGTTAATTTTTGTAAAACCAACAAATTTTATCGCTTTACGAAGCAATTGTCGTTTTGACAAATTTTTGTTATTTAAATAACAAAATTCCATTTGTTAATTCCACAAAAATTTATAAAAAAAGTCAGTAAATTATGGCGTGCTTTTACTCTTGTGGCGTCATTACTGGTGTTAGCGTGTGAGAGCCATTTGTAAAAGTTGGAAAAATTAATAAATTAATGTGACATGGGTTTTTACAAAAGAATAGTGAATTATTAAATTGTCAATTATTAAACTCCGTGAATTATAGTGGATAGTTAAGTGTGTCTTTATTAATTATTCTTAAATAAATTAATGTAATTTTATACTGTTTTATGTAAATTGCAAACTTCTATTACTGTCATTACTTTATTTTTTTTATATAAGTGATCATCTGTAATAGTGAAGAAAACTATTTATAAAAATATAAAAAAATTTATTTATTATTAATTTAAAAATTAAATAAATTAATGGGTTTTGTAAATGTAATGTTTCATGAGTTTTTTTTCGGTTTGGGTACGTAGCAACTTTCTATTTGGTACCACTGTTTTTGGCAGCTCAGCTGTTTTCGTGTAACATGTTACTGTTAAACATATTCAGTTTGGTCTATAATTTAACCATGAATCGACTTACCAGCGAACAACGCAGCGGACCTTTGGACAGGCTTAGGGTTTTTTTGCTATGTGATAGGCAGGTTAGCGGCTTCGCTGAGTAAAGTTTTTCCATTTTGCGATTTTATCAAAAAAATGTATTTTGTTGTAATTTCGATGTATTTGTATGTGTGTTCGAAAATAGTAGTGCAGGAAAAATTTGTAAACGGGTGTAGAGGGAGGGCGCCACGTATCATAGATCCTAAAAATAATATAATTCATTAAACTCTAATTTCATTAGAGTATTCACACTTGTATATTGCTACGCGTACCGGTGTTTGGACCCTGGTGGTCCCGGCCCCCTTAACCGAAAATAGAAATAAGTATTCTTTTTTAATTCTGGAGGGGAACAGCTACTTTTTGTTTGGAGAACTCCCAATAAAGTACAGTTTAGAAAAAATTTTTTACTCAAAATCGAATTAAAACGGTTCAACAAATATGTTTTTAATTTCAACATTTGTCAACATTGTCTCCAAATACAAAAAACCCGACCATTACACAGTGCAACACGAAAAAAAATAACCATATACGGACACCACTACGTGATAAAAGACTAAAAAAAAAAAGACCCGTGTCTTCCAATTTTTTCGAAAGTCATCTCCTTTTTTGTTTATGGGCCACCAAAGATTTGGGGCCTCGGTATCATTTTCGCAAAAAAGTGATCATTTTCTCAGGCTCATATCTTGCAAACCGTTCAGATTTTGATTTACTCTCTATGGCAAAGTTGTAGCTCTTGTCATAAAGAACAAAAATTGCAAACATATAAAATCAAAAAAACTTCACCTTCCAGATCAAAATCGCAAAAAACTTAAAAAAAATTCGATTTTTTTTACCTTTTTTCCCGTGTTCAGGTCCATAGGTAGCAAACCGTTCAAAATTCAAGGAAACAATCAACTACAAAAATTTACCTAAGATCTCAATAAACAAATTTCTAGAACATATATATGACTTAAAAAATTATCTTCGGTTGGACACTAAATATACAATGAAAGCATTTCATTAAAATTTCAGCATTCTTTAATATTTTGACCAACAAATTTTATGCAGTGGATAGAAGATATTGAATACTATCTAATTTTATTTTTTTTGAAAATAGACTCATACCACTTTCAAAATAAGTGGTTCAAATAATGTAAATTTTCAGAAAACTAATGAAACTTTTCTTTACAAAGCGAACGAAAAAATTCTTAAAATTAATAAAAACCTTCAGTGTGAGAATAATCTGCATGATATCAATGAATTTTTGCATTAGAAATATGAATTATCACTGGAATTCGTTCATGGAAACTTTTCTTTAAATTAATGCAGTTTTTCAGAATATGTAAAGCAAAGTTTCATATTATATATTCAAAATTTTATACTAGTAATGAAAAAGATTCACTAAAAATAGTTTCATTAAAACTATGCACCTTTTTTTTATAAAGTTTAAGCAATTTTTCATGCACGTTTTGAAGAAAACTCCATTAGTTTACTGAACAAGTTTCATTAAAACTCGTCCAAGGAATTCTCTCTGCGTATGAACAAGTTTCTAGTGAAACTTATTCATTGAGTTAATGATACTTTTGGTAAATAATATGATATTTTTCATAAAATCTTATGACAAATTGCATTAATTTATTGAAAAGTTTCAATGGACGCAACTTCATTGCTTTTATGGAAAATTCCATTAACATCGTCCAGATAATTCTCTCAGTGTTTAACTGCGATTGCAATTGAAATTGCATTTTCATGTTGGAGTCTCTGCGGTCTCCACTAGAGGCTACTTTGTAAAATAATAATAACAATAATAATAAATCATTATAACGTGTAGTAGTAGTATGTGGTATTAGAAGCAGCAAAACTACTGTATTGCCATTTAAAGAATACGATGAAAAATACAATTCCACTGCTAAATAAATATACCACCCCCAGAGATATTGTTGTGCTTGCTCTGAATTTGAAAAATAAAAAAAAAAATATCTGAAAAGTATGTTTATTGAATGTTCAATTGTGATTTACTCAAACGTGACCTTTTAGATCTATATATTTTTCTTTTTTGGTCTGGCTGTAAAGATTCATAGAATAGTGTGGCGTTTCATTTAAATGATAATAATATTTATTACTATTAACACTTTAATGTCAGGTATGTTTTGTCGGCATATTATGAATTACAAGGAAAAATTATGGTCAAGGTTTATAAGAAAAATTTGTGGTTAAAAGACTAGCAATCTGAGCTTTAAAGTCCAGGTATTACACGCAGTTGAAGTTTTCTATGTACATAGTTTAAAATATTAAATAACTACCCCATTACCAATGCGATTTTAAATCACTGCAACATACGATTGGATCTCTTTTCTTTCAACTCTTTAATATTTTCATCTAAAAACTTCCTGCTGACAAAAAGAAACCATACAAAGAATACTACATACCTAGCAGACCGCCACACAGTGGTCAATTTCGCGAGATAGCGGTCAAAACTCTATAACTTTTGACCGGATTGGTATTTTGCACGCAATTTGTTTTGTTCAATAGGAGGGACTTTAAGCTTCAATTTGCGTGTTCAAACGTAAAAATCAACTGATAGGAACGTAAGTAATGTGGAGTTAAAAATGCATTTTAATTTTTTGTTGAGTTTCCATGTAAAAGTTGAATATTTTGACATTTTAAATAGGTATTTTTTTTTATAATTTCTTATTTTCTTCAATCGTATTATACAACCAATACTTATTTATTATTCCTAAACTTAATTTTGGTCAGAAAATGCCAACATTTGGCCCCTGACATTTATTTAGTCTCAATATTCACAGGGGCCAAAGGTTGGTTTTTTTGGAAGAAAGCTAATTCTTGTGAGGATTAAACTGAAAAATAACACTGAAATTCCCAACAATATCAATACCATTTGGATATATTATATACAGAACACAACATCGATAAAATTTTAAGTAAACTTTTACTATTGATTTAAAGTGCACATATATTTTATTTAAATGTATTAATAAAAATTTTTTTTTTTTTTTATTTTTAAGTTATGAATTTTAATTTCTTGTTTGTCGCATATTTTGAAGATTGGATTATTCATTATATGTAAAATAATGTCGTTTTCATCTTTCCGTTCAAAATATATATCAGATAGAACACTATAACTGAATTTAGCCATTGTTTAAACAATAATGAAGAAAAAAAATGAATGCATGGATTAATATACTATTGTTCGAAGTTTCAACATGATCTTTTTTACCTCTTTGAAACATAATATAATAGGTACTTGGTTTTACCAGTTATTTCCATTGGTTTTAAATTTATTTGCAATTTTCAGGTATTTAAGTTGTGTAATATTAGATGGCAATAAAATCTTTTTTACCTTTTCCAAATGAATTGCTAGATACCACATAATTTGAGAGTTAACAGGTACTGGTAATAATATAACAGGTACTTGGTTTTACCAGTTATTTCCATTGGTTTTAAATTTATTTGCAATTTTCAGGTATTTAAGTTATGTAATATTAGATGCCAATAAAATCATTTTTTACCTTTTCCAAATGAATTGCCAGATACCACATAATTTGAGAGTTCTATTGTCATTTTTGTCAAAATTTTGATACACCCTTCTATGTGGACTAGGTCCAAATATGGGCCAACTTCTCCTAATTTCAACACAATTATTTTTGGGTCAATAAGAACTCTTGTACAAAATTTCATCAAAATATATGCATAGAAGCCACTTTCACATACAAATAACTTCTCAAAAAATATGACGTGCATTTGTACCGAATATCTTACCTTGGGTCAGAAAAATTGCTCTAGCTCAAAAAGTGCAGTCCCGATGCATGGACATGTACATATAGGAATGTAGGGGAGAGTTAGGACTACAAAATAGTAAATTTGTGTTTTGACTCAGCTTGACTCACAGGAGTTGTGCTCTATGAGGTAGGAAATTTCCGAGAAATTTGACCTTTTTTAAAAAAAATATTTAAATTGTTCTGAAAACAGTAGAGCTTCAATTTTTTTACCAGTAATAGGAAATAAGTTAAGTTACAACACAAAATTTATTTCGTCCAAAAATCTTGAAAAACAAAAAAGTTATGATCATTTAAACTTTAAAAATTAACTAAAAATATCATAAAAGTTATGATCATTTAAACTTTAAAAATTAACTAAAAATATCATAAATTTACTAAATTCTGAAAAAGCCCATTTTGGACCACCCTGTTCTCAGTGAAATAGTTGAAATAGAGTTCTAATTTTTGGCTCCCGAGGTTTACTACTGTCTACTTTCATATGAGTCTAATAACTTTAAAATCGGAGAACAAAAACCAAAAGGAGTTTTGGCCGCTATCTCAAAATATTGACCACAGTGGGCCATATGGTATAATGATAAAGAAAACATTGTAAAATGTTAAATATAAAAGTGATATTTAGTGTAAATAATATTTAGTATTGGTATAATTCATATAAAAACTAGCTTAAAAACTTGATATTCCGTTGCCGGTAGTTTTTAAATAAGGCGTGAGATCAATCACACTAATCCACGCATTTTACCTTGCAAGTTCTTTTACATACACTCAAAAAAATAAGTTAGTACAAAACTTAGTACAACGTCTTGTAAATCAGGTATACTATTTTTTAGCAAATTTTTTGTTAAAATCGTGTTTTAAGCTAAAATTTTTGTTATACTTATTCAGCTCTTAACTGTTTTATACTAATATACTAATGTTTTACTAATTAATTTTGCTAAAAAAAAAATTGTGCTGATAAGCACATTAATAGTGTGGACGACAACCAGATTGAAAGATATACGCAGAATGAAGCAGAATGAAGCAGATGTCGAGGCATGTCAAGATGTAGTAAGAAGAGGAAAATGATACTAAAAAGTACAACTCTAATAAGACATATAAAAAAATCAACCATGGAAGATTTTTATATCTATTTTTCATACATAAAACAAAATTGAAGATTAAAACAACTTAAATTTTGCGTTGTCACCGGCTTGTGAAAATAATTGTCTATTAATTAAATAAAAGACAAAATAAAATATTTAAATTTAATATGTATTTCTAAACTAAATGTTTGGAGATTAATAATCTAGTGTGGTCAAATTGCAAACAAACATATACAGACATGTAGACAAAGTAAAGCGAAAGACAAAGACACACATCTTAGGTAGATTTTTATGGTTCGTTTTTCGTATTGCAAACAAAGGGTTGTAATTTTCATTTCGTTTGTTTTTGTTTATTTTTTCGTTTCGTTTCGTTTCTATAATTATCTTCCTTTAGCATCATTTAGACAACCATTGATGTAAGTAGTTGATAGAAATTTTTTGTTATGTTATATATATTTATTTCTATATATTTTCAGATATTAAATTAATTCATGTCGTCAATGTGGGAAAATGAAAATTTTTATATTTCGTAATTATTGTAAATTATTTTTAAAAGAATCACAAAAATATGTTTTATGATTTTCAGCAAATAAATTAACTAAATTACAATTTTTTTACAATTTTTTTGCGTTTTTTTCAGTCTACTAAAATTCAGCAAAAAATTTATTCATTTTTACCAACGCTTTTTTATTTCTAATCTACTAAGTGTTAGTAAAACTTCTGCTGAATCTACTAATTTTGTTGCTAAAAATCAGCTCGCTGATTTTCAGCAAAAGATTTTGCTGACATTAGCAATTTTTTTGCAAGCACCCTCCTGACTAAAATTTTGCTGACTTTACAAACTTTTTTTTGAGTGTACTAATATTCAGCAAACATTTTATTAATTTTTAGCAATGGTTTTTTAATTTCTAATCCACTAAGTGTTTGCAAAACTTTTGCTGAATCTACTAATTTTGTTACTAAAATTCAGCTCGCTGATTTTCAGCAAAAGATTTTACTGACATTAGCAATTTGCAAAGCACCCTCCTGACTAAAATTTTACTGACCTAGCAAAGTTTTTTGCTGACTTTACTAACTTTTTTTTTTGAGTGTAGTTTGACTGATCTCACTCCTTTATCAAATTTGAAGACGCTTGATCTAGTCTTACGTGTCATGGATCTCATGATATTTATAATTTAATTTATAAAGTTTGTATCTTTTAACCCAATTAAATTAATTTCAATTATAAAAAGTTTTTACCAAAACATTTTTAAATTTTACTTATATACATTTAACCCTCATCATTAAAAGTTATTTATAATTTTAAATGTCTGCATTTTTAATTTAGTAATCATTTATTTTTCCCCAAAACAAAATCCATTCATTCATTAATATAACAAATATTTGTATTGTGTGCATTTTTTCTTTTTTTTTTGTTATTGAATTTTGGAATTCTCACGCTTTAAATACATGTTTTTGGTTAAAATATTTGCATAAATTTATATAAATTTGTGTTTGTTAAAATTTTTTTTTTCATATTTTTAATTTTATCGATAGATAACTTTATCATAAAAAAAATTATTATTGATTATAATTTCTGGTGAATTTTTTTTTTTCATTTTATGCTTTTCAATATCATTTCTGCTAATGGGGTAGTGGGGGAATTTTGAACAGACAGTATCATGTGAACTTTATTTCATTACGTAGTATACTATTATTAACTTATCAAAAACAAATTGCGCGGTAATCTAATTCACGTGTTATTTGATAGAAACATTGTTGCTATCAAGCACTTGTTTAGCAACATTTAAACATACAATAGTTACGTTTTTTAAGCAAATGGAACAATGCTTTTTACAATTAGAACCCAACCTGGGCCCCTTGAATACCGGAATCTTGATTTAGATCGAGTGTTTTAAGGATATACGTATAATTTAAGGGAATGTACCCAATTGTGGTCTGTTCCCTAAAGTGGACCTTTCGTTGTTTTTCGTGTTGTTGCATGAATGTGACAAAACTGGCAACTGTCATCGAGTCTTATTTCAGCTATCGGCTAAACTGCTCTATATGAAGTGTCCCTCCTGTATTATAAAAGAAAATTTTTGTCTATCTTCGGTTAAGGGGGCGGGGTCTAAAAACCGGTACTCGTAGTAACATATAAGTGTGGGTACTCCAATGAAAGGAAATTTCCTCAGAGTTTCAAAAATGATATTAGTTTTAGGATCCGTGTAGATCCCTCTACACCCTCTGCTACGCATACCGGTTTTTTATCCCTGGGGCCACAAAAACTGAAGATAGAAAAATTTTTTTTTTTAATTCCAAAGGCGGTCATATTTTTTTTTTCTAGGAATGCCCCATAAATTGTAGTTTTGTCCCGCTATCACAATTTTAAAAAAGTTTCGACTTGACCACACACAAAAAATTATCAACCTAAAATATCTAATTAAAGATTTGATTTGATTTGAATTTAATTTGTTTCTAAACAAATATTTAATTGAATCAATTAATATTTTAAATGACTTTTAAATATATAAATACATATTTTATTTTAGACGTAATTATCATATTATTTTTTCATACATAGAAATAAAAAATTTTCAGTATAAAACACTAAATACATTTGAAGTTAACAAACAAAACAAGCACACACACACAAACAGACTCAGCATTGCAAAAAACACACATCCCAACGTATAGATCACACACTTTTTTTGTGAGTATCATATTTTTTTTTTGTAGAAGTTATTTATAATTTTTTTTTCCTTCTTAATTTTAATAAAAGGTTTAATTGATACTATCATTTCCGTGATAGGTGCAAAATCAATTAAAATATTAATTGATTCAATAAATTTTTTAATTGAAACCCGTTTTTAGTTTCTTCTGTGTAACTGTACACCTTGTTCTTGGTTTTATTGGGGCATTTCAAAAAAAAAAAACGCAATCTAAAGTGTTATTTTTCGTAAACAAAAAAAAAATTAATAACAAACAAATTTTAAAGAATTTTTAAAATCGGATTTTTGTAAATGGTAAGAACTTTATTCTCAATTTTTATAAAACTAATTAATTCCATAAACAAAAATAACACAGGCAGATAATAGTTGATGAAATTTTCGAACCAAATTTTCTAATCTGACCTCAGAATAGCCCTAAAATTGTTGAAATTTAAAATAAATCGATAAAATTGAAAATTGAATCCACCTCCAAAAATTAAAAATCGCTAACATTTGAAAACATTACCAAAATTAAAAAAAAAATGTCCAAAATTAAAAAAAAAATCCTCAAAGTTGCCGAAAATGAAAAAAAATTTCAAAAAACAACTGTCAAAAATGGCGAATTTATTGAAGCTTTTTGTTTCATAGCCCTGATTCATTATTTTACTTCGGTGGGGTTAAGTGCTATGGGAACACCGAAGGTGGGCGCAGCAATACATATAAGTGATAGAAAACTCATACATATTACTTTTCTAAATTGATGTTGTCGTCACCGGGAATTACTCAGAGTTTCCGAGTTCAAATCCCGGAAAAGACAAACGCAAAAAAGGTTTTTTTTTTTTAAATTAAAATAAAATACTAAAATGTTTAAACAGCCAATAATTCAAAGAAAATTAAAAGCAATTGTGCTGCAAATACGTAGAAAAGTTGAGTATTAATCTGAAGTATACGGCTCAATAATTGAAAAATCAAAATAGTATTTAAATTTCAATAAAATGTTGTGAAACTTAATAATATTTAACGTAATAATATTAGCATTCACGACTAAAAATGTAATTTAATATGAATATAGTTGTAGTAACCGCCAGAGTTCTATTGACAACAAATTCGATGGCCACAACTGAGACTGTTTTCTGGGTGTACATACTGCACAACCAAATTTTGTCATTATAAATGTTTTCCCATATGTCCCTAACCAAATCAGCATATAACCTTTTTAACTCCGGTCTTCTTTTTATAAACAAATAATGTTTCAAAAAAGTGTTATAAAAAATGTTTACCAGCTGTTTACGGCGTTATTATATTTTCCTCCAATTCAAAATTATCGTGCCTTCAATGTAGGTTTTGCTTTAAAGAAACGACAATGTAAAATGGGTTAAAAAAATTCTCTAGCTGATTAAAAATTAATAATTTTTTTAACAAATACGGTGGCCACAACCGAGTCTGTTTTTTTGAGTGTAAACTGAAACCGGTTTTTTTAAAATGTCAACTAATCGGAAAACCCGAAAACCGGGTTTCAAAAAATGTCGAATATTCGATCATGCTACACTCAAAAAAAAGTTAGTAAAAATAAGTGAAAAAAAACTAAAAAATTTAGAAAAATTATACTTTAGTTAATTTATTTGCATAAACATTTTTTTGTGTTTCTTTTAAAAATAATTTATAAGAAGTTACAAATCATAATAATGTTCATACTCTCCCACATTGACGACATGAATTAATGTAATATCTGAAAATATATAGAAATATTTATATATAAATAAATAAACAAAATTATCTTTCAACTACTTACATCAATGATTGTCAAAATGATGGCATATTTTAAAGGAAGACAAATGCCTTAGATAATTCTAGAAACAAAACGAAAAAATAACAAAATATCACATACACAACTCTCTTTTTGCAATAAGAAAAAGGAAACATAAAAAATTATCTAAGATGTGTGTCTTTGTCTTTCGCTTTAGTCTGTCTACCTGAACGTATATTTGTTTGCAATTTCAAGTTGCCAATTTGATCACACTACATTAATAATCATTGTTTACATTTAGTTTACAAATTCACATTCAAACTGTATTAAATTTAAATACTATATTTCGTCTTTAATTTAATTAATAGAAAATTACTTTTACAAGCCGGTGACAACACAAATTTGTTTTATGTATGAAAAACAGATACAAAAATCTTGTATAGTTGATTTTTTATATGTCTTAAAAGAGTTGTACTTTTTAGTATAATTTTCCTCTTCTCTACTACATGTTGACATACGCAGAATGAAGTAGATTATTCTGCATATATTTTTCAATCTGGTTGTAGTCCACACTATTAACGTGCTTATCAGCTCAATTTTTTTTTTTTTTTAGCAAAATAAATTAGTAAAACATTAGTTCAAAACGGTTAAGTGGTGAATAAGTATCGTATAACTGAAATTTTAGCTGAAAACATATTGTTAGTAAAATTTTTGCTGAAAAATAGTATACTTTATTTTTTAAGTGTATTATACACTAATAGAAGCAAAACAATAACCGGAATTATTTCATAAAAAGTCAATGACCAAAAATATTTAAAATAAAAAAAAAAATAATTATTTAAATAAACAGATTTTCATACAGTTGCAGTTAACATAATTAAATTCAATTAAATTTATGTGTGTTAATAAACTTTTGTGGATATTAAAATATTTTTGTTGTAAAAAATATTCCATATATCATTTAACTTTTATTTACAAAAAATAACCAACAACAAAAATAAATTTAAATTAAAAAAACTTAAAAATAATGTCCATGAACTTTTGTTTGATTCAATTATTTTATTTGTTACGATTGTAATTTTACCCCCCAAACATGTGTTTTTTGTAGTACGAGTATCAACTTTTTAATTTTATTAATTTATAACAAATTAACAGCTTTAAGTAGCATCTGATATTAAATTTATATATTTTTTTAATGGTCTCAGTTCTCTTCACTTAATTTTTTATTATTTTATTTAATTCTTTTTAGTCGTCAGTCAGTCGATTGTTATCATAAAATCTGTGCAATTTTTATTTGTTCAACATCATCAACATTCATTAATTTTATTTTTATTTTTATTTTTAAATTAAAATTTTGTTTTATTATATTTGTTATGCCAAGTGCAGTAATAATTCAAAGTCTTTTTGCCCATAATAAAACAACAAATGTCTGATCATTTATGTTTTTGAAGTTTAGTTTTTAATAATGATTAAAAAGTAGCTTTTCACTTTGTTCAACACATTTTTGTTGAAGATTATTTAATTAAAAACACATTTTTTTTGTAAATTTGTTCTTAAATCAGATTTCCCAGCAAAACTTTGGTAATGGGTGCGATAAAGTAATGCATTACCTTGTAATGTGTACTCCTTACCTGTATCAGTATTTTTCAACAAGAAGTAATGAGTTACCGATAATTGAACACTCATGGATTACCTTGTAATGATACCTCATTACATTTTACATTACTTCAAAACATAAAATAATGACTTACCGATCATCAATTACATAATGCATGAATTATAAACGTAAAGTAATTATTAATGTATATTTTTGAAAATCTATTTATAGACATTTTTTGTAAGCATGAGGGGTAAGGTGTATATTTTTGATATCACGAACGAAAACACGAAGCACAACAACTCATTTACATTTTAAGCAATAAAATATTATTTGTATCGATATCTCAGTTGGTAGAGTTCTCGCCTAACTAATTGTTAAATACCAGAGACCCCAGGTTCGAATCTCAGCATGACCACGTAATTTATTTAATTTTTTTATTAAAGTTATTTATTTAATTAAAAAAAAATATCTGTAAAAAAATTTATTATGCATTTTATAGACATTACTTTTTCCCACCATGTAACCATATAAGTAACCAGTTACTTTACCCCCTACAAGGTAATGAGTCCACCCATTACTTTTAGGCTCATCGCCTGTAAATTCATCAGTGAAGTAAGGTGTAATGTAATGCGTGAAGCCCTATGGCGATACATTACTTTACCCATGATTTGGTAATGTGTGGTTTTGCTGGGTTGTTTTAAAATGTATATATTTTTTTTTTTAAAGAAAGCTGGAATTTCAGATTAAGGTATCCAGAGTTACGTTACAGTTTATATACATATATTAGAATCTTTGAAAGTATAATTTCTTAAAAGATAAACCGACTTCAATAATATTTATACCGATTACAGAATAACGGAAGGATTGTTAATTGTGGTATTAAGAGTCACCCTGTTACAACGAGGGGTGAAGAATTGGACCAATTCTATCGAAATGTAAAATTAATATAAATAATAGAGTTCGCCACAAAAATTTTATTTTGGGATATCATCACTTTTTAACGATTTTTGCATCAATAAAAAAATGGCGCTATTTAAAAAAAGTAAAATTAGTAGTAAACATAAATCAGCGTTTTTGGCCGCCGCGCGCCTGTGGAATTAGTTTTAAAAAGTGATGATATCCCAAAAACCAAGAAACTTTATACTTTATTGGCGAACTCTAATAAATATAAACCAATTTCAAAAATAATAGGATGAATCACAGATAATTGCAACAGGGTGACACTAATTACGTAATTCAAATATCCAATCGATTTCCGAAAATCTCAGCAAATAATTTTTAAATTAAATTATATTATATATATTATAAAGGGTCCGCCAAATAACTTTTTTTTTTTGAAAATGCTATAAAAAAAAAACTACTGAATATTTTCTCAAATTTCTTTTTTTATTTGAAAGTACAATCCTTCCGGTTAATAATGGAAAATAATTTCATTCAAATGGCTGCCTCGGCTGGCCATGCAGTAGCCTACACGATCTGTCCAATTTTTAAGCACATTATCGATTGTGTGCAGCTGTATTTTCTCCTCTTCACTTTTTGTGAACAAAAATTCGTTCAACATGGCCCGATAACGATCGCCATTGACTGTAACGGCCACTCCTTGCTCATTTTCGAAGAAAAATGGCCCAATTATGCCTCTGGACCAAAATCCGCACCAAACAGTGACTCGTTTTGGGTGTATCGGCACACATTCTGCAACATTACCATGATTTTCAAAGTAATGTCGCAATATTTCCCAGCGTTGTTCAAGCGTTTACACAACCATATTCGTTCAGCGGAAGGATAAAACTAATTATCTGTCAAATCAGCCATGAGCTAAGTGTTACCATTCACGAAATAAGCACTAGTTGAAAAAAACGTTAGATGGCGGACCCTTTATTATATAAAATATATTTAAGAAATAATGCTCACAGAAAAAATTATTATTAAAAACATTTTAATTAAAATTTTGTTTGATTTCAAACTTACTTTCAATTAAAAGTTTAATAATGTGAAATGTTTAATTAATAATGTATTTGGTTCACAAAAAATTCCCAGTTTTTATAACCCATAATGACCAAAAAAAAAAAATCACCAAAATTAAAAAAAAAATATTAAATTAAAAAATTCGTAATTTTTTTATTTTAATTTTTCATTTTTAATTTTTTTTTTCAATTTCACTATTTTTAGCATTTTTTTTAAATTGCGGAGCTCTTTTTCATAAATTTTGTATATTACAGGGACCAAAAACAACAGTTAGTTTTGAATTTTTAAACAAAAAAAAAAAAAAAAGGATGTAGAGGAAAATGTATACCATATTGATCCTTGTGGAGAAGTCGTTCATAAAATGTTCTGCTTTTTTAATTTGGGATTTTTATTTTGTTGAGAAAATATAGAAGTAGTTTTTTGAGCAAAAATATAAGTAATTTTTTGACATTTTACTTTTAAATTTTAAGTTATTTTTTGACTTTTATTTTATTGAGTAAAAATAAAAGTTATTTTTTTTTTTTTCAAAAATGCATTAAAGTAATTTATTTTTTATTTTTGAAAAGCTGATAACAAACGTATCAAAATGTGAGGAATCCCTATAAAAATAACCTTCATTAGAACTTTTAATTGCCATAAATTTAAAAACAAGAAGAGAAAGCAGTTGCTAAGAACAATAAAAATGAAAAAATAGTTTTTATTTTTGCTCAAAAAAAGTCAAAAAAAACTTTTATTTTTGTTCAAAAATTAAAAGTATAAAAACAACTTTTGTTTTTACTCAAAAAAAAGGCAAAAAATAACTTGCTCGAAAAAATAAAAGTCACAAAATAACTTTATGCATCTGACTTTTATGAATAATAATAAGTACGGTCCCTGGACCGTTAATTGATACTACACTTTCCTGACTAGGATCAACAAATGTTTTAATTGAAAATCAATTTTAGGTTCTCTTTAAACGTTTTTTGTATCTGTGATTGTAAAAAGTGGCACTTTATGCTGAAATAGGGTGCCTCATAGGCAGCACTAGAGCTGTTAGGTTTAAAATGGCATAACATGTATTATATGACAGTTAAAACAAATGTATATGCATTTGAGAAGTCGACCTTTCACCTTTTTGTACCACGCAGAAAAAAAATATTGCCTATAAAATTTCAATTAAACTTTTATTTAGTTTCAAACTAACTTTCAATTAAAAGTTTAATAATTTTAATATAATGTTTAATATAAAACGAATTTGGTGCGCGGAAAATTTTGAGTTTTTATAGCCCAAAATTAATCAAAAACTTCAAAAATCACCAAAATTAAAAAAAAACAAACAAAATCTCCAAAATTGAAAAAAATCTATTAGATTGAAAAACGGCTTATATTTGAAAAAAATCTAAAAATTAAAATAAATCGCTAAAATTAATAAAATAAAGCCAAAATTAAAAAAAATTACCAAAATGGTAAAAAATCAAAATCAAAAAAAAAAAAAAAACACAAAGAACTAAAAATAAAAAAAAAAATGCTAAAACTTAAATTTTTTTTTCAAAATTATTAAAACTATAAAAAAAATTCCAAAATTTAAAAAATTTCCGAAATTAAAATAATAGCAAAAATTAACAATGTTTTTAAGTATGGACGTTTAAAGTTTTTTCAGCTTAAGCATTTTTTTTTGTCAATACTATTAGCGTTTGTTCATTTTGTCGATTTTTAAATGTAGGTGATTTTAAAATTTTGTAATTTTTTTAGTTTTTGCGATTTTTATTTTTTCAACTTTATCGTTTTTTTTTTTTTGTTAAAATTTTTACGTTTTTTTTTAAATTTTTGACGATATTTTTCCACTTTTTTTTAATTTAACTACTTATTTTTAATTTTTTATAAGCTGGAAAGTAATGGCATATAACATGTCGAGATAGCTCAAAAGGGAGCTATCCCGACCCGAATTCGCAGATTTTAATGAACTTTGTATTGCAAAGGAGCAAAAAAAGGGACACGTTACAAAGTAGGTTTTAAAATTCATTTGGTTTTGTATGAAAACTTGTTTTTAGTTTACGAAAACTAGATTTATTTGCACACAGGGTTAAAGTGCTCCAGAAAACAAAAATTTTTATACCCATATTGCCTACATAGTGGGCACAGGGTTGCCACATTTTTCAATTATTTGAAAAATGTGGCCTTTATTAAATTAAAAATACATTACTATGAATTATTTTTAGCTTAACAAAACTACAATTCCTTAATAAAACACCAAATTTAATGTTACCCAAACACATTTTTTTGAATAGCAAAAATACTTGAAAATCGTTAGACGTAATTTGTATACCGAGAAATGTGTCTGAAAAAAACCTTTTATTTTACCAAATTTTTTTATAGTTACTTCAAATATAACGAAATAAACCCCAAAAAAAACGTAAAATGGGGTAATTTTTGACCCCACTTACACGGGGAGTCTTCCGATGGGTTCTCTATGATCTTAATAAAATTTGAATATGCGATAAAAAAAAATAAGGGACACGTATTTTTTGCAGCGGCCCAATCTTATGTTTAGGTGTTAAAAAGTGGGGTAACAAATTACCATATTTTTCGTTTTTCATCTTATTTCAAATTGTTTCAGAGATATTTCCGACAACTGGGAAACCAAATGGAGGAGCTTTTGAAGACGTATTAACTGGTATACGAAACATGTCCCATAACTTTCAAGTATTTTTTATTCAAAAAAATGGGTTTGAAGTGATATTAAAACTGGCGTTTTGTTAAAGAATTATAGTTCTAAGGGTGAAGCTGCAAAAATTTTATATCAATGTCTATTAAATTTAATCGAGGGGGTGTCTGAGGATTTTTCCGACATTCGTAATTGTTCAGCTTTTTTGCGACTTTTTCCGAACAGCTTTTTAACCTATATTTAAAATATTTTAAATGAATGGCAACCCTAACACACTACATAGGTATACACATTTTTGTTTTCTCGAGTACATCAAAAATGCGTTCAAAAAATTCGAATTTCATAAGTTTTAGACATGTTTTCATACAAAAATCTATTAACTTTGACCCGACCTTTTAATCCTTAAACGTGAGATTGGGCAGCTAAAAAAATACGTGTCCCTTTTTTTCTTTACCACATATCCAAATTTCATTAACATCGGAGAGAACGCATCGGGAGACTCCCTTTATTTATGTGATTGGGCAGCTAAAAGTCTCTACCGGTCCGGGTTGGGATACCTCCCTTGTCAGGTGGTAGAGCAGCCGACTGACAACCTGAGGCTCTGGTTCGAATCCCGTGTGGGCACCTTTTATTAATTGATCTTTTTCCTTCAAAAATTATAATTTATCTAAATCTTCTAACCCTTCTACATTGATCCTCTGAAGATTTTCGGTGACGCGAAATGAAACATGTAATAACCTGTCAGTAGATAAAGTCTGCATTAAATTAGCGGATAAAGACATTTTTAATTAATAAATAAACATTGCACGGTTTTTTGTTTAACAAAAAACAAATGATCTTGAACTTGAATAATCTTGCTCACATCATAATTTATGATACAAATTCGAAAAATAAACTTTTGGTCTAAATTTTTTAAAATTTAATAAACATTTAAAAAAATTTTTAATAAAATACATATTTCTTTTATTAAATTCAGTTATTTTTTAAAATTTATTTTTAGACTCATTATTTTGTCCACACTGGTAAGCATATATGTAATCACATATTTTTCTATTTTTTGTAAGGTGTTAAGTTATGACGTGTGATTATTTTGCGCGACATCCCTATTTAAAAGTAATGAGATTTGTAATGACAATTGTAAGTACTTGCGATTTCCAAATACATATGTACCTATATAACCACTTATATGGTAATACTTTTCTACACTGGCAGTAAAATAAATATTTGTTTGATTAAAATAAATAAAAAAGGATAAGTTCTTAACAATATTTGTAAATAATGCTTTATAACTTAAAATTTTTTTTTCTAAAATTAAAATGAAAATTATTCAAGTTCAAGGCCATACTTTATATTTCTTTGTTAGGATATTGTCCTAACAAATAATCTATAGAGTTTTTGTTTTCAAATTTTTTAATTGACCACTTTCAGGAATGTATTGATAGATCTATTTCGGGAATTTTCTAGGTTCCCATCATCAGAACACGTTTTGAAAGAAGTGACAATCTCATGCAAAACATCAAGCATTCATATAAACTAGTTTTCTCACTAAATGAGATCTAAAACAAGTTTTCAATTTATTTTTTGATCAATAGTCATAATATTTAACTTCGGGCTAATATATTAGTTCTCATTTAGTGAGAAAACTAGTTTATATGAATGCTTGATGTTTTGCATGAGATTGTCACTTCTTTCAAAACGTGTTCTGATGATGGGAACCTAGAAAATTCCCGAAATAGTTCTATCAACACATTCCTGAAAGTGGTCAATTAAAAAATTTGAAAACAAAAACTCTATAGATTATTTGTTAGGACAATATCCTAACAAAGAAATATAAAGTATGGCCTTGAACTTGAATAATTTTCATTTTCATCGCGTTGTGGTGTAATGGTTAGCGCGTTGGACTGTTACACAGATGGTCCCGGGTTCGATTCCCGGTGACGACAACATCAATTTAGAAAAATAATATGTATGAGTTTTCTATCACTTATATGTATCGCTGCGCCCACCTTCGGTGTTCCCATATCACTTAACCCCACCGAAGTAAAATAATGAATCAGGGCTATGAAACAAAAAGCTTCAATAAATTCGCCAACTCTACTTCAGGTGGCGAGCAACAACTGTTCTAAGACTTATCTACTCGCGCAATTACAGTGTTGCCATGTTTGAACCCCTTCATCTTTCACCACCTTTCATCTCTCCACTATCCCCTTTCCAAAGAAAGCAACGCATTAATTAATAGGAAGAATTTCCTGAGTGTTGCTTCTCTTTAAAAAAAAAAAAAAAAAAAAAAAAAAAAGTCGAAAGAAACATAATTTTTATTTTTAAATATCAAACTTGATTAAAAATAATATTTATGCTGGTTTCAGCCAGCTATGATTACGGGAAAGACTTTGGCCAATAAACATAAGTTCTGGACTTCTTTGTGTCCAATCTCGCAAAAATAACTGACAAATTTTTACTACACAACTTTTGAAATAACTGACATAATTAATTTGTAAAAACTACATTTTTTAACAGTTATTTTTCGGTATTTAAAAAACCCCATTTTAATAAATAATCATTTAGTGTCAAACTCTTTTGAGTGCATAATTGATTAAATTTTAGACAATAAGCCAATCTGGGGTAAAAACTATATTTAACTTTAAACAACAGATCACCAAAGAAAAATTATTGCACACATTTTGGCTCATAAATCATTTGAAAACAACATCCCGAAACAACAACAAAAATAACTCAAAACAAGATAAATAAAAATGGAAAAGACTCACAAAACATCTCAATAATATAATTTTAACAAAACAAAACAAAACAAAAAAACAAAGATGAAGTAGAAGACTCCACCTCCAATAAGAATGAGAAAAATGCAGCAAATCAGAAGACAGCAAGTAGAACAATGAACAAACGACGGACAATACGCAATGCAGCGTCCACAAATACGTACGTTCGTACAATATGAATTGATGTTGTTAATTGTTAAATGACAGCAACAACTGAAAAAGGTGGATTAACTAGAGATGGACAGGTGAACGAAATATTTGACACACGCAAATTCGCGACTAAGAAATTCAAATCATTATGAACAAATGAAAATTGTATAGAATATCATAAGTTCTTTGCTACAACAAATGGGAATTGACCGTGGGTCTTCAAATGTTGGAGACCATAAACACATTTGCATATTCAGTTTTTAAAAATGCCATTAAAAACCGCGATTTTTTTCACGGTTTAAATTAAAAAATTCTAAAACTATGTAATTGTGAAGACACGGTTAAAAAAGTTCGTATATGTACAAATGTGTTCATGTATATATGGACAAATATGGACATATATGTTTCATATTATGCATATATGGAAGTGTATATGATTATATGTATATATGCAAACGGTACTTATATATGGTCATATATGGAAGTATACACTTAGGATATTATGTTGGTAAAGACGACAGCAATTGTAGTCAAAAACAAATGAAATTTCATTTAAAGAAAGGACGACTTACATTTCATTAAGTTCAACTAACATTGTCATTTGTTTTTTAATGTTCCAAAAATGACTAACAATTGTAGTAAAAATGAACCACATGGTAGTAAAAAATAAACAAATATTTTTTTTTTTTTATTTTTTTTAAATAACAAAAAACAACTGTAAAAAATAAATGTAAAATCATAAAACAGTCATTTGATGTGAGTTGTTTTTGTAAATGAACTACAAGGGTAGTTAAAAATTTTATTTGTTCTACAAATGACTTACATTTACATTAAAAATAATGAAACTGTATTACAACCCAAACAACTACATATTTTTAAAGCAGAAGTTCCCTGAGTGTACGTGATTTCATATTTGCAAAAGGTGCTCATATATGGACATCACTATATGAAAGTATATATTATTTTATATTCGCTTAAGACGATAATATATGGGCAAAAATACAAGTGACTCCATACACCCAAAGAAATATTTTGAAACATATAAAAATTTTGTATCTAATCAGTTTTATAAACTCATTTTAAAGACGGATTGTAATGTAAACAACTTCAATTCTTAATCTAATTTATATGGATTTATTTTAAATTTTTTTATTAAGTTCAGAAGTGGTTTCTAACATTTTTTTCAAATATTATTTAGTTATATACTATTATATATTATTATATATATTATTATTATTATATTATATATTATTAGTTATTTTTAACAAATAAGTCCATACAAAAATAAAAAATGTGTTAACCTTATAAAGTGCAAATATAAGTATAACCGTTACTTAAATTAAAACATTGTGAACAAATTTAAGATTTATAAGTTTTCTTAAGCAGGATATTTGAAATACTCAAAACGTTCAATTAGTATGAATTGTTGAACAGTAAGATTACATTTTCATTTAAACTTTCTAAGGTACAAGATCATAATTACATTAAAAACTTTTTTTACTGTAAGAGAAACAAAATTTAAATTTTTGATTAATTCGTAAGGTTATCTGTAAGTTTCTGTTTAAAAACTTATAATATTAATATTGTTCACAATGTTTTAATTTAATGCGGTCGTATTATAACCTTATTTCAAAGTTGTTTGAAATTCAAATATTTCGTTGTGAAGCGACAATAAACAAAATGTTTGCGCTGATATAAATACAGAATATATATGTTTTGCAATTTAAAACCATTGTTTTTTTTGCAAATAAGGCCTTTTAAATAATATTGTTTTTTTTATTACAACTGTTTTTTAATATACGAAATTTTCTAAAAAAGTACAAAAAATATATAATGTATGAACATACATGGATGACCATCTTAAATAATATATAAACATATATGATCATATTTGTCCATATACGGAAATGTCGATTCATTTTTCTAGTATGTACAAATATGGATGACCATATATGATCATATGGTTCCCAACTTTCACTCTTATGTAATAGAATAATTTCTGATGTTTAAGAACGCCAAAATTCATCCGCGTTAATACTTTATCGTTACACAGAAAAAACTAAAAACGGGTTTCAATTAAAAATTTTATTGAATCAATTAATATTGTAATTGATTTTGCACCTACCTCTGAAATGATACTATTAACTAAAAAAAATTACATACAGTTTATTAAAACTCTTTCAATTAAAATAATAATAATAATATCAATTAAAAGATTTATTGTTTTTCTTTACAATCTCAATTAAAAAGTTTAGTTAAATTGATTAAAACTTTAATTGAAACTTGAGAAGAAAACAATGGTAGTTTTAATTGAAAACTCGTATTTTTTTATTTTCGTTATATGCCCCCATTCAATAAAAAAAGAAATGTAGGTTTGTAAATTAAATTGACATTTTATTTACAATAAAATTAAAGCTTTTTAATATAAAAATGTATTATAAGAAAACAAATAAAAGTAAAGACAAAATTTTTGTTTTGCTTGTCTTGTCTTGAACTTTTTCTTGTAATTGAATTGCTTTCTTAAAAAAATCACACACAACTTTAAAATGATAGTTTAATGACACTTATACTTATTGAAAATTTAATTATTTACAAAAATAATAGTTTAATTGTCCCTTTTCGATAAGGTTTATTTAAATCCACATGTGCACTTTTATTACCACAGATAAAACACGAAACTAAATTAAGTTTTCGTGCGTACACGAATATCTCAACAAAAGAGTGTTGCCAACTCTAGTGAAATAACTACGATTTTGCGTGTATTTGAAATCGGTAAACTATTCAACTTATTAAAAGTTAATCATTTGCGATTTTTTTTTCTTTTTATTTACAAACTAAATAATATATTGATATAATTAAACCTTTGTTTGATTATTTAATCTAAATGAAATAAAAAAAAAATAGTTTGCCAAATTTTTAAAAATTTGTTTACATGTTGTCAACACTGTATGGATATATTTTAAAATAAATATTTTAATTGAATCAATTAAAAAAAATGTTTAAATTGCCATTGATATTCAAACAATCGATTAATTAGATATTTTTGGCCTATAATTTTTTCTGAGTAACGGCGTAAAAATGATGACGGTTTTAAGTTTAAAGTAAATGAAAAATATTAGTTTAGTTACGTCATGATGCTTGTTAGGAAAGCATCTAGCCACGTGTTTTTTTTTTGTTAAAGCTCTGCCTATTCTGGAGGCTCTAGCTTTTCTAAAACTTCGGGTTCTGATGAAATCTTTAGACAGATCGAAATAGTAGTATCAACCTGGCTAATATAATTGATTTGCTTAATTTTGTAAATATACGGAGGTTGAAAGCTCGTTATAAATTAAAAATAACATACAAAAAATAATCTCGATGTATATAAAAACAAAAAAACTGATAAAACTGTAAAATATATTACTTGAGGCAAAGTAAAAGCTAAACATTTTTTTTTATTTAAATATAACATTTTTGGTCTTCAGAGTTTAGTTAAGTCATTGTTAGGAAAAGACCCAAGCCACGTGTTTTATTACTAGATTACTAAGAAAATAAGAATTTAGCAAAAAAAAAAAAAAAACTGCGCTTGTACTCACTAGGAATAAATACAAAATTTGTTTTAAATATTTATTCTTTTTTTTAAATTTGGATTTTTTAATGTTCATATTTTCCGCATATTTTCAATGAAAATAAAATTTTTTAAATAAACAGTATTAAATTCACCTTTTTTAAAAATATTTGCTTACATGAAACTGTCAGATTTTTCACACAAGCTTTCAGATCTCGGAGGAGAAAACTGGCTGTAGCTCCCAAGCTACCAAAAGCAAACTGTCCAGGCTATGTAACCAGATAATTTTATTTTAAGACTTTTGAAGCTAAGGAGTTATACACCAAAAAGTGGACAATATTTGGATCTTTAAAAAAACAATATAATTTAACAAAATTTACCGGATTCAAATCGGTTTGAAAACAAAGAAAATATAATCGCTTAAAGTTTCAAAATTTATAAAAAATCTATAATTTCAGCTAAAACAAATATATTATGAATCACCCTGTTTGCAGTGAAATAGATGATGCGGAGATTTGAATTTTTGGTTCCTAAGATTCTTAAGTATGCTCGTTCATATGAGCTACATAACTCCTAAATCTGAGCTTGTTAAAAAGTTCACTTCTGGCCGCCTGCTATATACATATATGTGCCACAGTGCGTCGTCAAGATTTACTCTAGCTACCTAACTATGTTCTCAAGTTATGTTTTTTTTTTAAATAATGGGCAAACAAATAATTAAATTTCGCAAAATTTTTAAAAAGTTCATAAAACTTTTAAAATTCTTTTTCAACAAAAATGTTGCAGTATTTAGCAAATGTTGCAGTATTTAGCAAATTGTTTCGTTGTAATTAGCAATTTTTCTGCAAGGATCCACCCAGCAAAAATGTTGATGACTTTACTGATTTTTTTTATAGTATAGTCTACCTAACTCCATCCATCGTTTTTTTCAATTCAAAAAGCCTTGAGAAATAAGGGGCATCTTAAGTCAGTTTCAGCAGGTGTGGAAAATTGTTGTAGCAGCTCATATGTATTTTCAAAGTTACATACTTTCAAGATTTTTTAAATTTTCTTCAACTTCAAACCGTGAGAAATGGATATTTTTTTGAAAATTTATTAACCTATCCCCAGGTTATAGGCTCCATACAATGATAATAATCCATGCGTAAAAATACGAAAAAATTTTTTTAAATAACAAAAACTTTCGTAAAATACACGAAAATTTGTTTATTTTACAAAAAATTTCGTTGTTTTGATATTTTTTTTTCGTATTTTTGGCATGGTTTATTATGAGTGTAGAGAATATTTTTTTTTTAATATAAAGAAAATTTGGAAGACATGGGTCAAAAATGTAATTTTTTTAATGTATGTTCAAAGAATGAATGATGTACAAAGCGACGAGTGAAATAAATTAATTTTTACACTTAATCACAAGTGAATAAAGTAAAATGTCATAGATTACATAGATCTCTAACTCTTTAACATTAGCTGTCAGCGCACGTAACAATGTGTTGGACATACGGCGTATACCTAAACAAAAAATATTTGAATGTGTATGAAAAAATGTGTTTGTTGTTAAATGAAGCAGAAGAGTATGAGATCTATGTAATCTATGGTAAAATGTCACGTGATTATCACTGATGTAAATGTCAGTAAGAGAATCAAAAAATTTGAATAACTAAGAATAATAAAAGGATATATAAAAAAATGTCACTTACCCTTCTTTGCTGCTGTTGTTGATGCTGAACAACTTGGTGTTGCTGTAAGAGTCGTTGTTGTTGCTGTTGCGTTAATTGTTGCTGAGATTGTTGATGCTGTTGTCTTAAAACATTTGAGGTAACAGGTGATGGGGCGGGTGTTGATATTTGATGAGGATGCTGTGGTAATTGTTGTTGCTGCAACAATTTAAAATTTTGTTGTTGTACATGTTGCTGCGGTTGTTGTTGTTGCATACATGTAGAATGTTGTGATTGTTGCTGCTGCAGCAAATGATGATTATGATTTGCATAATAATTCATGGATGGTAAAGAGATCGTTGTTGTTGCTGTTGATTGTTGTTGTTGTTCTTGTTGAGGTGTATAATTATGAAATTGTACTTGTTGCTGCTGTTGCATGCATTGTAGTTGCTGCTGCTGTTGTTGTTGTGTTATTAATTGTTGTTGATATTGATTTCTTGTGGTATCTTGTACCCAATTTGATACACGTATTTGTTGCTGCAACTGTTGTTGCTGTTGCAACATATTGTTGTTAACAACATTTTGATTATTATTATTATTATTATTATTATTGTTATTATTATTATTATAGTAATAGTAATTTTTATTATTATTGGTATTTTGCATTTTGGTTTAGACTATTTGGAACTAGAAATTCAAAAAATATAAATTTTAGCACATTTTTTTTCTTCTCATGTTTCGAAACTTGAAAACTTTTGTTTAATATGAAAAAATTTTATTGGGTCTTATTTGTGCCCACATTGATTGTCTTCCATCATTAATCATTCTTGATGACTTATATATAAATTATAGATTCTTTTATTGACCACAATATTGCGTAAACTTTTTTTTTATAATACGGAGAAGAAACCTGTGTTTTCCCATAATTCGTTTAAAATAGAAATGGTAAGAAATTCTCTTGCCGTAACCACTGATTCTAGAAATCATAAAATTTATAATTTTATTTCACATAAAAGGAAATGCTTAGCAAAGAGTCATTAAACTTATACAATAATAAAAGTGAATTTAACTGGACGATAATTCAATTTTCCGTAGAAAGTGCTGATTAGGCTTAGAAGTAGAAAAATTTAAACACAAACAATTTTAGTAGTTTCTTTGCTATTTAAATAAATTTTCTATTTTTAGCGCAGATTTTGATTTCAAATCTATACAGTTTAAATTTATCATTGTGCGTAAGCGACGAATGTGGTTTCGATATTTTACGTCAACATGTTATCAAGGGGAACACGAAATTATGACTCATGCCATTGGTATATAAAAAACGTCTGCATTTAATTACAAATTCCAATCACTTTTCAAGTGACCTAGTGTAGGTTGTAAGTCTAGCTGAGGGCATTACAAAACCAGTTTGAGAAGCTTCAACATACCCTCTAACTTTTGAGATAACGGTAAAAGATTATTTTTTGCGAAGGGCGCATTTAAATATTTGTAGCTCAATCAGCTGACTTCAATGTACGTAAATGCTTCCGTCTTCCTGACCATAATACCGTACTACAGGTGGATGTCACCGCGATTACGGAGTGCATTAGGCAGGTGAATATCATGGGCTTGACCGGTGATATTGTGATTTTCACAGATAGCCAAGCGGCTATCCGGGTGTAAAGGGGAAATTAACGATTTCTCTACACGGGGACGCATTGAGATTATATGGGTGCCGGGACACTGTGGTATAGCGGGGAACAAAATGGCTAATAAATTGGCCAGGGAAGGATCTTCCCTGGAGTTAGTCACTTTGAATAACGCTAGACCTTTTCAAACTCTCAAGGCGGAGCTGGTGGACTGGGCTGACACCATGTATATAACCATCTGGGAGAATGCGGGGGTTGGCAGAACCACGGGGATTTTCTGGGGCAACCCGGACAGGCACAGGACGAGGGAAATTCTGAATCTCAATAGGAAGGAACTGAGTCTTTTGATTTAAATCCTCACGGGACACTCGACACTGAGGGCCCATCTCCACCGTATTGGTAGGGCGGACTCGGGAGTGTGTAGGGCCTGTGGAGAGGACGAGGTGACCTTGGAACACTATCTCTAAGAATGCCCCACAGTTGCTAGGATCCGGGTCGAAATACTATCCAGTGACCAATATCCACATTGGGGGATCTTAGGGGCATGGAATGGAAGAGGTTGAGGAATTTCGTCAGTGCGACGGAGTTTCTGGGGTAGGAATATGACATGGGACCGATTTTTTAGAGCGCACAACAAGCTGACATTCTGGCTTAGGTGTAAGTCCTCAGAGACTTGAGTCGGATTAGGGAAGCATTTCCCTTCTCCGAATCCTCTTTTCGACCTAACCTAACCTCAATAATTTTTAAAACCGATTTTGAATTTGTAAATAGTATTTAAAAGAATATTACCTGGTCTTTTTAAAAATTGTCAAATATTCTATCTATTTAAAAACCCGGTTTTCGAATACTTCAAAACCCGGATTTTTTTTTTAAATTAAAAACTGAATTGAATAACCGGTTTTCCGGGTTTTCAAAAGCGTTTTGTGTTGCTGATATCTTAAAATGGTTGTAAGTACAAACTTAAAAAAAAAACTACTTAAATTTTGACAGGGGTCTTTAAAAAGGACTTTCTAAGTTCGTTTCTAAATAACAGGAGTCGTATATAAAAAAAAAGATGTTAAATTACAGTGTGAGGAAAAAATAATGTACAACGTCTTGCGATTCATTGAGGCCTAAAATCAAAGTTATTTGAAACTACAAGATATCGATACACTCATAATAATCCATGTATAAAATTACAAAATTATTGTCAAAACTACAAATAATTTCATAATTTTACACATGGATTATTATCAGTGTAGTATGAGACCCTTTCGCCTAAACTTATTTTTACCAAATTTAAAGTAGTAGAAGTATATTTGGTTAATATGGAGGGTCGTATACCGGCAGTAACCGATTTGGGTTAAATGTGGAATTATGAAGTTAAAACGTTAATTGTGTTTAAAAATCACCAAAACAAAAAAATCAAATGATTTACAATGGTGGGTGATATAATTTTTATTAAAAAATAAAAATTATGTTTTTTTCGACCTAAAATTTCCGAAATAAATCTATCAACACATTCCTGAAAGGGTCAAAGAATAAATTTGAAAACAAAAACTCTATAGATTATTTGTTAGGACAATATCCTAATAAAGAAATATAGAGTATGGCCTCGAACTTGAATAATTTTCATTTTCATTGAAAAACTATTATTTTATTGGTAAAAAACATTTAAGTCAGAAAATCTTTACAAAAGCAATTAAAAGCTGCACAATCTGAAGAAAACAAATTGTGAAGCTTTTAACTCAAAATCGGAAAATCAAAAACAAAGCCATTAAAAACAAATGCAAAAACTGAACTAAGCACATTTGTTCTCACAGAATTTTATACTTGATAGCATTTAAATTTGAGAGAACTCTTGAATATTATTACAAAAATTTCGTATTTCGAAATTTTCAGATTGAAAAACATTTGAAAATATCGAATTAGTCGAGGGAAAACCGGGTTTTAAACAAAAAATTTTGCCATTATCGGTTTATAGTATCGATGATAAATATTCAAAACTCTAATAATTACTTCAACAGAATCGTAGCTGGTTTTCTAATTAACTAGATTTTTTTTTTAAATAATTAAGAACACTCCACGTGTCACCCTAAATTACGCCGCATTCCACTATTGACACGTGCGTCACAGTTTTGCCACGTTGACAGTAATAACTTTTTTATACTGTTATCCGCAAAAATAAAATAAAAACACTGTCAAAAACCGATAACAATACCTAAACGGTTGATTTCAAAAATGCCGGTTCATAACCATTTCCCTTAAAAGCACCGGTGCAAAATAATTTTTTAACATTAATTTTCTTGTTCTAAAATATTTAAAATTGTAAATTAATTGAACTCTATCGGTTTTTTTCTAACAAAATTCGTATTCGTAGCTTGACGTTTGGTTATCAATTTTTAATTCGAGGCAACATTGCACTCATAATAATCCATGCTAAAAATACGAAAAAAATGTCAAAACAACAAAATCTTTTGTAAAATGAACAAATTTTCGTTTATTTTACAAAATTTTTGGTTATTTTGACATTTATTTGTATTTTTACGCATGGATTATTATCAGTGTGGTTATTTTTTCAACAACACATAATTTATTGTAAAAACGCAATTTTTAATAATGACGTACCGGTAATAAATATACTGATACGTATGAAATATATACCTTTGACGATACTAATACCGAAAAAAATAAAATATCGGTATTAAAACCAATACCGTTATTCATTTTCGTTGGCAATATTGTCTTAATGTAAAACATAATAACCACATGCAATTAGCAAAAGAAGAAGAGAATTAAAAATAACGGTAACGGTACTTCGGTTCTTTTTGTAACGGTTGCCAGTTAAAAGGACCTTGAACACCATCCTCCAATTTTTTTTTTTTATTTTTTTAAAACTGAAAAACAGCAACATAAACGCGAGTTTGCAAAATTTGTACAAAACAAAGGCGTTTAAATGGACGATATATACATAAAGTTATAGTCCATTTTTTAACAAGACTTTAACCAAATTTTAACTTTTTTTTAAAAATTTTCATGACATTATATTTCCAATATTTTTCAAAATTCGCGTATTGATTGATAAAGAAGCATTAAACCGGATTAAACCTAAAGTTAAATAAAAAACATTTTTTCGCTATATTCGGCAAAATCTAAAAGTCTTGCCTATTGCCTTAAAAATTTAAATTTAATCTTCCTTCTTTGGGGAATTGACCGGTGAAATTCATTGGTTCACAGAAAAAATTATTGTCAAAAAAATTTCAATTAAACCTTAGTTTGATTCAAACTTTCAATTAAAAGTTTAATAATACGTATTAGTATTAAATGCTTAATTGAAAATGAATTTTGTGCACACAAAATTTAAAGTTTTTATAACCCATAACGACAACAAAGAAAAAAAATCAAAAAATTAGCAAAATTGAAAAAATAAATCGCCAAAATTAAAAATCTATTATATTACATTAAAAAATTCGCTAGTTTTTAAAAAAAATCCACCAAAGTTTGAAAAAAACTTAAAAATTTTAAAAAATATCTAAAATTTTAACAAAAATTTTCTTAAATAAAAAATTGCTAAAATTTTAAAAAGATCTCCAAAGTTTAAAAAAATTTTAATTGTTGGGGTTGTCTATGAAATTTTAGCTTTTTTTTTAATTTTGAGAAAAAATTTTTTATTGATTGTTTTATTTTTATGATTTTCTTCAATTTAAGTGTTTTATTTTTTATTTTTAATTTTGGAAATTTTTGTTTTTAAAATTTTGACGATTTTTGCCAATTTTACAGATTGTTTTTAATTTTTGCAATTCTTTCCCCAAATTTTGGCAATTTTTTTGTTAATTTTAATTCAATTTTCTACTAAAATTTTTTTTGAAATTAAATATGATTAAAACCTTAATTGAAAGTAAAACCAGTGTTCCAATAGCATTTAACACCACCGAAGTAAATTAATGAATCAGGGCTATGACCCAAAAAACTTCTACAAGTTCGTCAACTCTCCATCAGGTGGCGAGCAATAACTGTTTTAAGACTTTATCATCTCGCGCAATTACAGTGCCATGCCATCTTTCCCCGCCTTTCATCTCTTCACTAACCCCTTTCCAAAGAAAGCAACACATTAATAAAATAGGAAGAATTTCCTGAGTATTGTTTCTGTTTCATAACAAAAAATCAATTAAATAGTTACAAATTATTTTAATTGATACTACACTTTCCTTAATAGGACCGAATTCAATGAAACTTTTTTAATTGAATCAAACAAATATTTAATTGAAACTTGATTTTAGTTTATTCTGTGTATGGCATTATCGCTATTAATGCAAAATATGCGATTTTTCGTAAAACTTTTTTTTAAATGCATTTTTCTCATTTATTCTCTGAGATATTGTTCGTTAAATGTATTTATATCAGTGGTCGGCAGAAAGAGAGAATATGAATGTATTGGTGTTGTACACTTTAAGAAATAAGTTTTTTTTTCTTTACTAATCTATACTAATATTAGAAAGAGGTAATACTATTATTGTTTGTAGGAGGTAATCTCCGAAACTTCTCATCCGATTTAGAAAAATTGTTTATTAATATTTAGACTGATTGAATGAATGAATGAATAAATGAATGAATGATTGAATAATTGAATAATTGAATAATTGAATAATTGAATAATTGAATAATTGAATAATTGAATAATTGAATAAATTTATGAATGAATTACTCTTCCTATACAAAATATATGAATAAATGAATAAATAAATAATTAGAAAAAATTAATAAGTAATGAAATAAATTATCGATAAGTCGATATTTGTATTCATTGAATTAAAAAAATTAAAATAATTCATGTTCTTTTTTTCTCTATTAAAAAAAGTAAAATTAGTTCAAAATAAAAATTACAAATATTAATCATAAAAAACATATTTCATTTTGTGTACTTAAATTATTTGTTCTTAAAAAGTATTCCATTAGATATCACCATAGTTTTATTTGGTTGCTATATTGCCTTGTTAGGATTATGATTATTAATAAACATTATTTTTGTTAACTAAATAAATGAATGAATAAATAAAAAAAATAAATTCAATAATTCAATTTTTCAATTCAATAATTTCAATTCTCTAAAATTTTAAGAGTGTACTTTATTTCTTCAACAAAGCGGCATAGACCTACTTGGTTGATAGCGAACATACGACTAAAAGAAATAATAGTATTTCTTGTGCTCTTAGCTGTGAGTTTTGTTGATATTCGTGTTGTGTACGTGTAAATGAAAATGTACGTGTACGTGAAAATGATATATCAATGAATTTCAACGGACGATTTCTCCGATTATAAAATAGGAAGGATTTCCTAAGTATTGCTTCTCAATTAAAGAGTTACAAATTATTTTCCAATGAAACTTTTTTAATAGAATCAAACAAATATTTTAATTGAAAATTGATTTTAGTTTTTTCTGTGTATGGACATTATCGCTATTAATGCAAAAAATGCGATTTTTCCTTAAAAAATTTTTTAAATGCATTTTTCTCATTTAATCTCTGAGATATTGTTCGTTAAATGTATTTATATGGACTTTTTTAGTCACTTTTTTTTGTATATATAGCGAAAATGCTATATCAATGAACTTCAACGTACAATTTCTCCGAGAAGGAATAAGATATTGGAAGCGTTACACTTTTCCAATCAAAGGCAACAGGCAGGATTATAAGATGACATAACATACTTTGTGCATAAAGTTTAATTCGAGATTTCATAACGTCCCGAATACAGCAAAAAAAATGAACTTTTTCAAAAACTTTATATTAAGACGTAATGGAAAATATCTGAGGTCAGGTTCGGATTCTGCGGTCAGGTTCGGATTATTTATTATCTATTTATTTTTGTATTATGGATTATGGATTATGGATTATGGATTATTGATTCTTGATTTTTTTTTTTTTTCAAATTTCGTCCGCCAATTTTTAATTGGACGCTTATTTTAATTTATTTGAAAAACTTAATGAAATGCAAGACTAATTTCGCAATATGTAGTTTAGGTCTTATCATTTTTTATAATCATTAACAAACGAATCTAGTATTATGTTTATTTCATCATATTTAAACAAAAATTTACAAACTTTAAGCTTTTTTTTTTTTTAAATATTTTGTGTTAACCGATCCGATGATCATTCCATGTCACAACAACAAAGAGACACTTACATTTTTTGGCACTTTTAAGAATAATAAATAAATGTCATTATTTTAACACCCACAACTTTTTCTTTAGCATTTAATAAAACACAAATTTATTAATAATTACACAATTTGAAAATTTTAATTATAACTTATTGTTGGATTGTTGTTTTATTATTATGATTTATAAAAAAAAAAAAAAAAATAAAGGTCGTTGACTCATCACAATTTAAATTAAATATTAATTAATTACAGAGATGCACTTTTTGTTGTTAAATTATTTTAATTTTATTTTTTTCTTTTATAACTTTAAAAAATATATATTATTTTTTAATTTTAACACACCTTTTTTTTTTTTTTTTTGTTAAAATTTAATTAATTTGTTTTTTAGAATTTGTCACTTCAGCTTCGGGGTTTTTTCCCTCGATTTTAGTGTTAATTTTTTTTTTTTTTTTTTTTTTTGTTTACTTCCTTACGTTAGCAAGGCCCGCAACATATTAAAATACGAAATGTAAACCGAAATTTGATAAACCTTTTTTTTTCTTTTTTGGTTTTGTTGTGTGTGCGGCGAGCTGCGCGATTGTAGCGTAGAGTAGAATTAATGGTAGTAGTAAGTTAAGTAAACTGAGCGCAATAATATTTGACTGGCAAAAAAAAAAAAAAAAACAAAATAAACGAAATGAAATGAAACACACTCTGACACCAACCAAATAAGAGGATTGTATTGTAGTTGTATGACTTTAGCTTAAAATGTATTTCTGTCTGTCCGTCCGTGTGTCTGACTGACTTGGTTGATTGGTAGGTTTATTTTGGGTTTGAAATATGCACGCGAGTATGCGCGCGCGCTATTGAAAACACCAACAAAAAACCAAAAATTAACGACGAACTCACATTTACTCTAAAACTCCTAAAAGGAACTGAAACGACAGCAATAACAATAATACACTCTACCAACAACAGAAACAGAAAAATTAACGACGTTATACACAATAATTTGTTGTCGTCGCTGTCGTTATTACACGATCGTTTTAGTTTTTTTTGTGTTGTTGGTTTTTGTGTTTTTGTTGTTGTTGTTGTTTTTGTTTCAGATGGCTGTAAATTGGGATTGTCGCCACCAACACCGCCGCCGCCGCCGCTGCTTAAGTGTATTTAGTTTAATACACAATGGTCAATATGAAAATTGTTAATTTGAATATTGGCCGAGTGAGTAACTTTGTGTGTACTTGTGTAGTATAGAATAGTCGTAGTCGGCATCAATTACCACCACTGTACACGGCCTAGTATAAGCAGAGCTTTGAAGAATTCATTCCCTAATTCTAATTTTTTGATATGAATTTAAATATTAGGAATGAATTGGCTGATCAGCTTTATTTAATTGAATGAATTCGTTTTTTTTTTTCATTCAATTTGTCTTGAAGGAATTCATCGCAAGTTTTTTGAATTCCTTCACGAAAATTGTGGAATTCATTCAGTAGGGAATTCTTTCAAATCTATTTAATTCAACTTTTGGTCAGAGAATTCATTCAATTTTGGTTTAATTTCCTTAGAGACTAAACTTTTTGGTCCCTACACACAGAGAAATAAAGTTCCAACCGCATTGTAAAGTGTATTTTAAGGGTAACAACTTGTAAACTTGTAAACAATATTTACATTAGATTTCTGAATATTTTGGATGTTGGATATTAAAATTCAGTTCACCCGAACTTTGTTGTAAAAACTAATGTTCAGTTGTACGATACGAATGAAATTCGTTATAACCGAATTTGAGGTCTAGTAACCGAATTTCAGTTGGCAAAATATCAAAATTTTTCTCTATGTGTACGGACTTAACTTTTTTGTTTAAGTCCCTAGGGACTGAAGTTTTTTGTTTAAGTCCCTAAAGGAACTGCATGCCTAATAATATAAAAATTATAAGTAACGAAAACGCAGTTTGTTAATTAAATACAATAAAACCGGAATTAAAAATTGAATAGTGGACAAATAAAAAAAATGGAACAAATGCATAAATAATAGTAATACATTTAAAAACCTACACACAGAAAAAAAATTCGGTATTTTCCAACTGAAATTCGGTTACTATCACTCAAATTCGGTTATTACGAATTTCAGACAGTTGGCACAACTTTATATTAGTTTTCACAACAAAGTTCGGTTAATTTAACTGAATTCTAGTTGCAACACCCAAAATATTCAGAAATCTAATATAAATATCGTTGCACTAACTGTTACCATTTATACAGACTATTCAATTCGGTTGGCACTTTATTTCTCTGAGTGTACACCCGATTTTTTATAACAAAAAGTATTTTATGATCCTTTCAGGGCAATTTTTATTTTCCGACTATTCCTAATTTAACCAGGAATATATTGTTTTTACTTTATAGTCTCACGTGAAAAGTTACTTTTTTGGGCATTAAGTGAAAAGCTTATTTCAGGGAATTAAATAAAAAAAGTTAAGTCACTTGGGGAATTAAACAAAAAAAAGTTAAGTCCCTAGGGACTTGAAGTCCTTAGGGAATTAAACAAAAAAGTTAATTACCAAAAATTGAATTCCTTAGGGAATTAAACAATTAATCTTAATTCCCTAAAGGAATTAAACGAGAATGGAATGAATTCCTTAAGAATTCATTCGCTGACCAATAGTTGAATTAACCGAATTTTAATGAATTCTTGTTGAATGAATTTCTCAATTATAATGCTTAATGTTTTAGTCATGGAATTCATTCTCTAAATTTGAATTCTTTGAATTCATTCACATTAATTCATTCTTAGTATTTTCTTATTGAATTAAAAAATGAAATTAAATTTTTGGGATTCATTCCCAAATTGAATGAATTCTTTAAAGCTCTGAGTATAAGATATTTATATTTTTTTTTATCTGCTTGATACGTATCAAAGTATACTTTGTTTTTGATATTGTTTAAATGTTGTTGCTGTTAGTGTAGCTATTGTTGTTGTAGATTATACTCTACATTGTGCAATAACCAAAAAAGGATGACTTTTATGTCAATTTCTGGCAGTTTATCCGACACATTTTTGGCCGTAATTCCTAAACTTGTAATTGTGATAATATCTACTGGAGTTATATCTCAAAATCCGGATATTATCCCACTATTCGGATTTGGTATAATGTCCGAAAAAAATCATTCATAATCCCAATAATAGAAATGGGTAGTATGATACTATAGACCAACACTAAGAGGATTCCCCCTATTACTGCAGTGCATTTTGTTAATATCAGGAAATAGGGAGTAGTGTCTTTGGATATTTGACTTGAAACTCTCTAAATTGTAAGTGTCAATAATGAAGTCTGCGGGGAGTTTATTCCACATACGGGTAGTTTGACTAATAAATAAATTTTCTGTGTAAAGCGTTGTGAGTTGCACTGGAGTATCGACCGCAAACGGATGGTATATACTGGACAAGCGTGTGTTACGAACAAAATCACGGGCCCTAGGTATAAGTTCACTTATCTTAACAGAACACTTTACATTGTAGTATCGATAGAACAATGACACACAACCCACATTCCGACGATGGTCCAACGAATGAATAGAGTTTAACACGAATTCGTCGTTTGTGTCAATTTGACACAATTTTTCAATTGAAATGTTATTGCGGCTTTGTGTCAAATTGACACAAACGACTGATGAGTGTTTATATCCTACTGTCATTAATGACAGCCAACGACCTCCTTTGCAGACGGTGCGAAACCGCTAAAATAGACTTTGAAGCCCCTGCCCATATATGGGAGTTGTATATTATCTTCGGCCAAATATAGGTGGTATAAATAGTAAACAGATTAGAGGGAGTAAAGTTATTCTTGGACCGGTTAAGAAAGCCTATACACTTGAATAACGTGATTTTTGCAATGGACATCATCTTTGATTCTCATACCTAGAATATCAAAAGCTCAACCTCCACAAGGCTTGGCCTGTGGTTGAATGAGAATTTATGGCAAATGTTGATGTCATTGGAAGTTAGACCGAGATAATCAGTTAGGAATATAAAAAAGAGAGAAGGAGAAGAAACCTAACATTGTGGTAACCCTGCATTTAACTGAAACTCATCGGATAATACCCCCTGCTAAAAAAACTCTTTATGTCTTATAGGACATAAACTCCCCTTGGCTAAACAAAGAAGACTAAGGTTCCCCGAGCCCCCAACTTACACAAGTCTGCAAGCTTCCCTTATAGCCAGCATATCTGCCTGAAAGGCACTAGCGTAATCTTAAAAAGCCCAGTATGCAGCATTCACTACAGAAGGCCTCAGAACCTACACAATTTTTAAGCCGTCGATGTAAAAACTGATATCAAAACCTGAGGATCCGTTCTCCCCCTTTTCTCCCAAGAAGGTAAACTGACCCAAAAAGGTCTACCGAAGTCGATCCTAGGAGACGTGTAGTCCGACACCAGTCCGATCTACGGATGCAGTTTGACAAAGAATACCCAGTTACTAAGAGTATCCACAACGCTGGCAATGATATTGCTTATTACACTCAGAAACATCCCTGATACTAGTGTCACCACATCGTCCGTATAAGCAACGACAGGAGTGAAATCAACCCTCCATGGGGTGTTACTCTTCGGACCTATTAAGATTTTTGCTGTATTGTATAATGACCGAATATATATACATACATATGTGTAGTTAGAGCCGTTGAAGAGATCCTTGCAGATCTGAACATGAAAAAGCTGTTAGAATTCTTGTTTGAGTTCGGGCAGTGTTTGATCTCCATTCTATAAGAAAGGATTTATTGCAACTAATTTAGCTTTAACTGGTGAACTTTATCTACTAAAAATCCGGTTAAATCAATCATTGTATTTTTGATTATTATTCCGATTGGTTTCCTCACTTTCCGAAAAAACTTCTATATGTAATAGAAGGGATAAAATTAAAATGATAATAAACATATCGGTCATTTGTAGATTTAAAATTTTGATGTATTAAAAAAAGGAGTTAAAGGGTTTCTTACGGTATATAGTTTTATATATTTTTTATGTTTATTTTTTATCCAACTTTACCAAGGAAGGGTTGTGTAGCTGGACGAACTATTTTAAAAAGCGTTCGCAAACGCAAAGGAAAAAATGTAAGCACAATGAATGCAGGAAACGCTCCAGTACTGGGAGTAATTTTTTTTTTACCAGCATTACATTTTTTCGTCCGACCAAACATTCCTTCCTTAGGCATACAAAGCGTGATAAGAAAGAAACATAGAAATTATAGAAAACTATAAATGTATTGTAAGAAATGCTATCAACCCATTAATTGCGTTTCCTTAATATTACATCCAAATGTAATGTCTACAAATAAAAAAATTGATGCCAAAGCGAACTTCGTCAAGCCAAACATCTCGCAGAACACTACTTTTGCACTTCCTCATTTATGTGTTCCATTATACAATATGTTATCTCCTATTTAACATATAGTTATAAACATGTCATGATCCTCATTACCCAAATTGACTAAAATTTTCAGGACATAATATCCAACAGTTCTTTTAAAAAACAGTCATAGTTCATACTGGGAACCGATTTGTTGTGGGAATTATGAGCAAAAAATTGTTAACTACAGGCCGGTACGCAAAAAACTTGCTTCATTGAATCGGCTTTAGGACATTTAAGGACGAGAAGACTCCTAAGCCCGGTATATGCAGAAACCTATCCTAGATTCGGACATATCACAGAGTAGAAAGAAAAACCCGGCAAAGGTCGGCTACGCAGAAAAACTTTACTGCGATTATGGCTATCCCACAATGGAGATTATATCCTTTAGAAAACCGGTCTTAATGCCCATGCATACAGAAAAACAAAGTGCCAACCTAACTGAAAAGCGTATTTTGGGGACTATAACAAACCTCGCTTAGTACAACCATATTAAAGAGTAATTTCTGAATAAAGCTCAGTTGAGTTATTTTTTTTTATTTTTTTGTGAAAATCAATATTTAGTTGTACCAACCGTTTTCGAATATTAGTTTTTTTTTTATAAAGACAAGCAACACTCAGGAAATTCGTCCTATTTATTAATGTGTTGCTTTCTTTGGAATAAGGATAGTGGAGAGATGAAATGTGGGGAAAGATGTAGGGTTTCAAAGATGGCAAACATTGTATTTTGTCGTCACCAGGAATCGAATACGGGACCATCTGTGTAACAGTCAAACGCGCTTACCATTCCTCGACAACGCCCCAAATGGCTAAATTTTTCTCTGTGTGTGGGGAATATATCCATTTTAAATTGGGATTATGATTAAAATTATGTTGGTCATAGTTTGGTTTGGGGGTTATTATTGAAAATTTTTTGGGTGGTGCAATCACAATATTTTTTCCGTAAAGACTACTGAATATACAAATTAAAAAAAGACTACTTAGCGTAAGTTAGGGTAATGTGGAATACCTATTATATTTCTGTAGTTTTCCGCCAACGTATTGACGATAAATTTACGAAGTCGATGTTAAAATGTAACCTGATTTGTAGTCAAACTGTGTGCTTTACAAAAATGCATTACCTTTATTGCAAAAAAAGTTATACACGAAAAAGCTTAGGTACCCAAAAAGTCTATATGCTCAAATATGGAGGGTAATGTGGATTACCTAGTCGGGTAATGTGAAACACTATTCCACATTACCCGCAATCAAATTTACATTGTTTTCTTAAATGATTTGAATGTAAATTAAATACAGAAATGGTTTCAGTTACAAATTTTACGTTTTTCAAGTTTTTTTTGGCAAACCGAATTTTATTGGGCGCAAAATAATTGAAAATTTTTAGTAAACTAATGAAACTTTTCTTCACAAAGTGATCGAATAATTTATTAAAATTAATGAAAATCTTTATACTTTTTATTAAAAATGGTTTTTAATGAAGCTTCTTTATTAAATGAATGCAAATTTTATTAAATAAAATAATATTTCTCATAAAATTTTATGCAAACTTGCATTAGTTTAATGCAAAATTTTTTAAATTTTATTTTAAAACAAAAATAAATTTTAAAACTAGTTGCATTTCAGATTTAAGAATTAATTGTAAAATACACCGCAAATAACATTTATCAATCCATCTAAAAAACATCTAGAAATTCAGAACATATTACTTTAAAATAGTTTCTTCAGATTGGAGGCGGCTATTCGAAATCTTGTGACTAAATTTCGCACCAAATTTACATTATTGGACATTAGACCACCAACACGCATACGTAGAGTGCGGATAGTGTTAAATATCGCAGCTATATCCGCCAGTGTTGTTGATGACCGTGAATTATCGATTCGGCGCCGTTCGCAGCAATTGGGCCTCTGTTGCTCCACTACCTGGAAAATTTTGCCGAAGGATTTGGGTGTAAAACCTTTTAAAATACAGTTGGTGCAAGAATTGAAGCCACACGACCTACCACAACGGCAAATTTTTGGTAAATGGGCTCTGGCAAAGTTGAATGAATGGATACGCGAACGAGCAAAATTGCCGTATTTGGTGTGAAGAGCAGCATTGTAAGAACTGCAAATGCATCCCGAAAAATGCAATGTTTGGTGTGGATTATGGGCCGGTGGCATCATTGGACCGTACTTTTTGTGAATGGAGAGCGCTACCGTGAGATGATTACAAATTTTTGTTTGCCCAAAATGGAAGAGCTGGACTTGGGTGACATGTGGTTTCAACAACGGTGCCACATGCCACACTGCACGCGAAACAATTGCCCAATTGAGAGGCGAGTTAGGTGAACAGTTTACTTCACGTTTGGGGCCGGTCAACTGGCCGCCTAGATCGTGCGATTTAACGCCTTAAGACTATTTTTTGTGGGGCTCTGTTAAGGCTCATGTCTATAGGGACAAGCCCGCAACGGTTGACCCACTGGAAGCCAATATTGAAAAATTTATTCGTGAGATAACGGCCGAAATGTTGGAGAGAGTATGCCACAATTGGACTCAGCGTATGAAAACATTGAATTAAATAGATCGATCTATCGACTCAAATAAAGACTTCATACATTTCTCTAAATTTTATGTGTTTTTTTTAAATCAAATCCGAAAGCTCTTAAAAAATCACCCTTTAATACTGAAAGTGAAGTTCTTGTGAGTGAGAATATGACATGCCATACTTTATTTCATCGCAATGCACTCAGGGAACTTCTGCTTTAAAAATATGTAGTTGATGGGGTTGTAATACAGTTTTTTTTTATTTTTAATGTAAATGTCAGTCATTTGTAGAACAAATTAAATTTTTTTACTATCCTTGTAGTTGATTTCAAAAAACAAACCACATCAAATGACTGTTTTATGATTTTACATACATTTTTTACAGTCGTTTTTTGTTATTTAAAAAAATAAAAAAACAAATGTTAGTTTATTTTTTACTAACATGTGGTTCATTTTTACTACAATTGTTAGTAATTTTTTTCACAGAAAAAACAAATGACAAATCGTCGATTGATTATTGGAGAGCCGCACCGACCAAAAACATTTTTGCGAGAAAAACGATAAAGAAAATTTGCAACAAAATTATTAAATTTCTACAAGATAGGTTTTCTTTTTTGTTTGCTATATCTATAGCTGCATTTATAATAAACAATATTGTTAATTTTTACGCCTTTTTGCACTGAGTATCCAGAGTTATTAACAATTTTTTAAAAAAAGATTTTTTTATTATATGGCCTATAAGCAGTTTTTATCACAATTTTATTGTTTTTCTTTCAAGTAGGGCAAAAGTTTTTTTTTTCTTTTAACCATTATAAAACTAGGTTGTCATAGTGCAAACCAATGCTTAAACTTTTTTATTGTTTTTTGTTTTATATGCGTTGCTTATTTCAAATGTGTCAAACCAAGATTGACGAATAATGTTTTTATTTTTCTATAGAAAGTTTGACTCATTGGCCAAAAAGTGGTCAATACACCATACCAATGTTAAGAAATTTGTAAAAATAGGGATATGCAGCACATATGGGGCTGGATATCTCTTAATTGATACGAGGTATATAAAAACGGATTAAAGATTTAGAAAGAGGACACATTAATCATATATAATCAATTCCTAACTCAATTTTGCCAGAAATGGTCTATAGGTCTCACCAATATTCATACGACGAAATGTTAGTTGAATTTAATGAAACGTTAGTCATTTCATTTGTTTTTGACTACATTTGCTGTCGTCTTTACCTATGTACATGATATCCTTAGTGTAGAATTTCTTTCCCAAACAGACTTTCCACGAGTGTTTTGTTTTAACTACATGCGTAGCAGACTGTATGAATTCATGCGTTTTCAATACGAATTAAAGCGTAAAGTTTAAAAATGTGTATTTGGTCATAGATTTCTTCTCTAAATTTTGTAGGGTATTACAGAATCGCTGTTTAGTACTAAACAAATTTTAACTTTCGGTTAAAGTTGCAGTTGTTGTTGTTGTTTAATACCCTTATAATACTCAACGCAAAGTAAAAAAATACCGAAAAATTGTAGTTAATTGCAAATGACTAACACGGGTCAGTAAGTTTTTTTGTTTTTTTTTGGTTTCGAACCCCCTCTTACTCGTTGTGTAGTAGAGAATGTTTTAAGTAAATATTTCATTTTTTTTTTTTTTTTCTTGGCAATTTTATATTTAGAATGTGTTTATATATTTTTTTTTTAGAGTTAAGTGACCGTTAATTTTTCACACCAGATTAATATAATTAATTTATTTATATCCATGTAGTTTTTTTTTTTTTAGATTTTTAATATTTAGAAAGTATGTATTTTATTATAAATTATTATAAGAATACGAAAAGTTTAAACAGATTATTATTATTTTATTTTTTAACTTTGGAAAGTAAAATTTTAATTAGTTTTAAATTTGTATATTAATATTGAAACAATTAAATTAGATTTTAAATATTAGATAGTAAACAAATTTTTTTTTTAATTTTTTGTTGTTCACTATTTTTGCTGGATCATTATTGTTGCTGTTGTTCAATTTTTATACCTTTTTAAGATTTGGTTTATTATTTTTTTTTTTATAATTTTTTATCACTTTTTAGTTTAAAATCAGAATTTTTTTTTTATTTTTGTTTATTTATTTAAAAAAAATTTTTAACATTTTTTTTCACTTCCGTTTTTTTTTTTTAATTTTCGTATTTGTTCCGATTTTTTTTTTTTATATTTATTTAGTATTATTTTTCCATAAATCTTCAAATATTTACTTTATTTGTCTTGACACAAAATTTTTCCGTATTAACACTTTCAGTGTATGATCACAAGTGTCAAACACTCATTCCATTGTATGCGCGGTTAGCTAGCTAAAAAGTTTGTTGTACTGTGAACACTACTCTACACACACACACACACAATACAACACGAAAAATAATGGAAAATAAAAAAAATATAAACTTTATACGAGTCTTCTTGGCTGCCGCCTTTTCGTATGATGACTAATAATATTTAGCACGCGTTCATTTCAAAAATAAAAACAATAACAGCAACAAATAGTAACACTCAAAATCATACTAAATGTATCAGAAATTCTAATAGACCACCGCGCTACCATCAATCTGACAACTACTACAACAACATATCAGTCAGTGTTGTTTGGTAAAGTACGTACGATCATTCATCTATCTGCTCTAAGCACACACAATTTTGTTGTTTGTTTGTAAACATTGTATCTTTTTCGTGTGTTTTTTTTTTTGTTGAAATTTTTTCAATACGCACGCCCACTCTTGAACAATGCGATTTGTTGTTTATGCCAGACAGTCGATCGACACCTTGCGCCCTCAATTGTAGTGTAATTGTCATATTTCGTTTACAACATTTTTTTACCGTTAGTATCAAAACAAAGATATCTCTCTCCCTCTCTTTCTCAAAATCGTGTAATTAAAACAATATCACAGGTAATTAAAATGGTAATATCAGGGTTCGAAATAAAAAATCTGAATGCCACACTTTGCGGTAATTTTGAGTCAAATTTATACACGAAACCTTCTGATACTAATTAAGGCTGGATTAGTAAGCCGTAACTTAACGTAGCCCTAAGTTAACGAATCAGCTGTTTGATATTGGTCTGCGTAAAGCAATACAATAAATTACCCATTTCAAATGTCACGTAAACAGAATGCCTGAACCTGTTAAAATAATAATCTACGTTACATTTACGTGGCATTTGCAAACAGCTGACTGGTAAGTTGACAAAGTTTGATTTGTTTTTTGTTTGTGTCAAAAACACATGCTACGTGTTTAAAGGTATATAATTGCATTAAATGACAGCGATGTGTGTACGTTAAGGTAACATTACAGCAACGGTTGGCTAACCAAGCCTTTAGATATAAGAGTAGTTACTGCCAAATTTGTACGCCTGCATTCGTTAATTATTTAGTTACGACTATACAATGAAAGTACCTTCTGCTTCTGTTACCCAATTTTTTCATGAAAATATTGAGCAAAACGCACACTTGCTTGTTTTAAGCCTTAAGGAACACATGACATTCAAGTCTAGTTTTTCAGAGACAATTTATAGGGCCAATTGGAGACTTTCGCAATGCTTAATTTCACCAGGGCCACACTTTCATCAACAGTCGCAGGTTTTATGAAGATTTATTCTGAGTACAAAAATTTGCAGGAATTTGAAACGCTCACAATATATGACGCTTTTTTTTCATATACACGAAAGGTTCTTGAAATATACTTGAAGGTACTGCCAACATTATAGAATGTTATTTGGATTATCCTTGGAGGTAATTGGAATTAGGCACGGCTGATGTCCTTCAAATAACCGTGTTGATATTTGGAGGCTCTTTAAACGCAGCTCAATAGAAATCACGCGCCGCGTTGTTGTCCTCCCTCGAACGCAGGGAGGAACATAGCTTAACAGAGGAAACGTGCCTTCCCAGGTCGTTGTCCACATTGTAATCGAAGAAACCAGAGCAAGCGAGAATTGAAAGCAGACCTACAGTGGAAATGTGCTGTTTCACGTCGTTGTCCTCACTTTTATCGAAGAAACCAGATAAAGTGTGCCGTCCTCGGTCGATGTCCTCCCTCGGGCATAACCCAACAGAGGATATGTGTGCAGTGCCAGCTCGTTGTCCTCACCGTAATCGAAGAAACCAGAGAAAACTAGCCATCCGCGGTCGCTGACCTCCATTGAACACTGATTATTTTTAGCTCCCAACTACAAACATTTTTTTCAGTGATCCTAAAATGGATCAATATAATTATCCGAAGAAATGCTGCAATTAGAAGAAGGTTAAATTCAGATATGGAGACATTTAGACCGAGTTTTAAGGATGTAGATTATGTTTAATCTTAGTTGAACACAGTTTGCAACTGGAATACTGCTATTGAAATTTAGTTTATTTTGTTTTATTTCAAAAAAGGAGAAAAATTCCAATAGCGGAGAAATTCGGTTTCAGTTCATAGCCAGATTTCGAGTGGCAACAAAACAAAACATTAAGTTGGTGAAGATGGTATTGAACATATCTCAACTGCTCCTGAAGGGCAGCATTAGACAATACATACATTCAGATATTTCGTCGATGGACACAATAAAAGATTCTAAAATATGAGGACCCTTATTCGCGGCTGTAAGTCCATTTCCTTCTTAGGATAACGACCTAAAATATTTCGATCTTAAGTCCAATTTTTAGTTTGGGTCATAATCCCAAAACCGAAAATTGGGATAAAGTTCTTTGGAGTTATGTCATGTCACCGATTTTGAAAAACGGTCTTAATGCCAATGGAGAATATGGGGGGTAACCTTGGATAGTAAGTTGATGTGCACAAGTCGTGATGAACTGAAGATATCTCAGGGACAGCGGTTTTCTGGCAGTGTCTTTGGGAAGACTTGGGATATGAAATCTGCAGGCGTACACTGGATGTACCCCACAGTAATAGAACCCATCGTAACATATGCATCTGTAGTCTGAAGGCCTGGGACAGTAGCAAAAACCGTTCGGGCTAGGCTGAACATACTAAAAATAGCAGCTGATCTGGGTATTACGGGCGCTATGAGTACCACACCTGGGCATGCTTTTGATGTTATGTTGGACAAGAATGGGGTATAAAGGACGAGATAATGAAGGCAGTATGTAGGCTCCGGAAGAATGGCACTTGGCATATGAACTGCAGCACGGCATGATCTAATCGTTGAGAGGCTTTCAGAACTCTGTTCGATGTTTTTAATGCCTCTGGATAACATGATTCCCTGTATTGACTTCAATATAAGGTATGTCGTAATTATACCGATCAGAAAGGACTGGAGATGCCCAACTGCACTGCTTAGGAATTACTCTGATACCTTCTACACTAATGGATATACATATTGCCTCTAACGGTACTGGATCTGGCTGCTATCTGGACGAATTTAACAGATATTCATATGCCATGGGCAGAATATCAACAGTTTTAAATACTGAGATTTTTCCCATTTCGGATGTTGCGAACTGGATAATCGATAACGGATGTAGGGATAGGGGTATCAGTATCTATAGTGACAGTCAGGCCGCGCTAAAGGCACTTGTGCCTCCGGTCACTTCAGCCTAGATTGTTTAGGAAAGTAGGCTCGGACTCAATAGGGTTTTAATGGGGAACTGGCTCAGTCTTTAATGGGATTCCGGAAATGAGAAGGCTGACTCATTGGAAACCATTGGTTTGGGTTCGACTATCACGAGTCCTGAGCCGCAGCTGGGTATCAGACTCTCTTGGATCAAGTGATATATAAAAACAGTTTTTATGAAGAGATGCTCAATAGGGTCTACATGCGGAGCTACGACTTATTTTGTTAGCAGGCCAGATAGGGGTTGTAGCACGATACCTAAGTTTAAATAGAGTTGACTGTCGTAGACTTACTGGCCTGATAACGAGACATAATGCTTGTGCTTGTCATCTGGCGAGTATGGGCATTGTGAGCGACCTATTGTGTGTGTGTTATGTCTGGAGGATGAGAATATGACGGAATACTATGTCTGTTACTGTCTAGCTTTCTCTGAGACCAGATGGCGCATTTAAGGTGATGACGTATTGTTTATGGAATCTGCTCATACACTTCCCCTGCCTGTTTAATTCACCTTAACTCAAAATGGGGTTGTCAACGAAAAGTTAGCGGCCATAATTCCCAGGTCGGTAGAGATGCTCTTAATAGAACAATTTTATTAATTTTATGTTTTCTTATCTCCATTTTCACTAAGCTTTCCAGAAAATGTAAATGAATGATTTGTGAAAAACTTAAAAAGTGCTGCCAACAAATCCAGTAAATGAAAAATTCTTTTTTAATTTCGATGCTAAATCTCAAACACTGTAAAATATCAATTTAAATACTGACTACAATTTTGTATCTACACTGATAGAAATTTTTTTTTGCTAAAACTACTAAAAAATAGTTAAAAATTACCTTGCAGAAAAAAGTGCTAAAATTAGCAGATTTTTCGCAAAATATTAGTAAAATAAGAATAGTAAAAATAAATCGGTTGAAGTTACAAATATTTAGTTCCATTTGAGCTAAATTTTAGTTAACTGAAAGTAGCAAATTAATCTTCAAAAATATCAGCAAACTATTTGCTAAATATTAGTAGACAAAAAAATTATTAGATTTTTTTTAAAGCAAATAAAAATCTGCCGTTATATACTTTTATTTGCTATCTACAAAATTTAGGATAAATAAAGCAACACTTTTGTTAATATTACAGTTTTTGTTTGCTGTTTTAGTCTACAAATATTTAGTAAAGGTTTTAGCTAATTTTAGCAGATTAAATGGCTATTTTCAATTAACTAAAACTCAACTCGAGTATAACTGAAATTTTGTAAAGTTAACAGGTTTAGTTTTGCTGTTCTTATGTTATTAATATTTAGCAAACAAACTCTGCTAATTTTAGCAATTTTTTCTGCAACGTTATTTTTAACTAATAATTAGTAGCTTTTTCTGCTATTTTTACAGGTTTATTTCTATGAGTGTATTACCTAGCTGTCATTAAATATGCAAGACATAACAAATAAATATTTAAGTAAAAATATAAAAAATTAACAATTCATACTCAATTTTAAAGATGCTATTGTTTTAATTGTGACTGGTCTGTTCTAGTTAACTGCCTAATGGCAGACTCTACTGACAATCGAGCTGCGATCATTGACTTGCAACTTTTGCTCAACGTCTGCTTAATTAGTTGACGCCACCACCACCACTAACAATATTGACAGTTTAAAATGAACACGACGACAATGACGGACGGACACTTTATTTGAAAGGCCGACACCATCATTTTTACGTCCGTATTCATAAAAAATCTTAATTTAGATTTCAAATACATTTAAAGTTAAAAAACATTTTAGACCTTAAAACGAATATTAGCTTAAAATATCTGGGTTTCCATACCACTCAGTGCAGCTCAATCTGCTCTCTTTTTATTAGTCCGTAAACTCTCACAGAGCAAATGAAAATATGTTGCAGAAATTTAAAAGTTTAAATTAATTTTTATCATGTTTTTAAATAATAATTTAATAAAATTTTTAATTATTTGAAATATTAATGATAAAATAAGCAAGATAAAATTTAAATACATTGAATTTTAATAGAAAATAACAAAATATAAGCAAAATAAAAGTGAGTGTTTTAAGCAACAATTTTTTTTATCAACATGTTGCAATCATTTTTTAGTGTAAAACCAAAATTTTTCATTTGCTCGCCCGAGTTCGGTATTTTGTTGCTGAGAGGCGTGGAAAGTGTAGTCTCTCTATTTGTATATACTCTTTGCTAAAAGTTAATATTTATTAATGAATACAGTTTTAAGGATAAAATTTGTGTGTTAACTAAAATGTATTTGAAATGCTGTTTAATATTTTTATGAATACGGGGGTTATGGTTTTAAATATTTCGTAAATATGTCATGTTAATGACATTTCTGTCATTCACATATTCTTATTTTGAAACACACAAAATTGTTGTTATCGATCAGGTAAAAATATAATAAATTTTAACTAAATTGTTATTATTGTTGTTATGGGTGGTTATAAATATAAAAATGATTTGTGTAAAATATTTTTGTTTGTTTTTTTATTTTTTTATTAAAAAAGATAAACAATTTTGAAAGGAATATTTAAATTTTCTTTATTAAGATTTAAAACTTTGTTAAACGAATTTAAATAAAAGCCATTCAAATGTGATTATATAAATCGTCGCCATATTTTGACCAACAGATCAAAAATTTAATTATAATTTTGGAGTACAGGAATGTTGCAGGTACACACAGAGAAAAATTTAGCTAGTTGCCAACTGAAGTTCGGTTACTACGACTCAAATTCGGTTAATACAAATTTCAGTAGGTTGGTACAAAAGAACAATAAATAATTCAACTGAATTTTAGTTGCAAAACCCAAAATATTCAGAATCTAATAGAAATATCGTTGTACTAACTGAATTTATAAGTTGTTACCATTAATATACACTTTCGGTTGGCACTTTCTTTCTCTATGTGTATTTTATATGAAAACAATATTTACTCATTCTGCCCAATGGTATTGTGTTGATATGAGTTCAATGCCAAAATTTCACATTTTTAAGATATTTTTGAATTTAAACAAAATGTTAATGATATATAAAAAATTTAAAAACTTATTTTTTTTTGTTATCATAAACTAATAACACTGAGCAACAAGAAAAAATTTCCAGAATGAGTCCAACGAAATATGAAAGTAGACCATTAGTATATCAAAACCCTTAGTTTTGACCATTTTTTTCATTAGGGTGAACAAAATATGTTAAAAGACAACATAATTTGTCTGTACAAAAGTAAGGACAAAAAAATACGGAATTGTTAGAATGAGATAATTAAAAAAAAAAAAACACGATTGTACACAATTTTTTTTTTATAGAAAATATAATAACATTACACAGAAAAAATATTTCCCTACTTTTTTCAATTAAATCGATTTGTTGAAAATTTTAAAAGCTGTCAATTAAAAATTAATTAAATCAATTAATATTTGCTTAAATTCGGAACTTGCTTGACATTTTTTTTATACTATCGCTTAAAATATATTGTTGTTTTTTTTTGTTTATGTATTAGTAATAAATATTTAGAATCCATTTAGATGGGATTTTTATTAATTCTCATTCGGTTTATTACTTCATAAAGTTAAATGATATAATTTCAGTTACTTTAGTGTGAATATTAATTTATTTTAAACCATTTTCATAAAATTGAAGGACTTATTGTAAAAACTTAATAAGCCACATTTACTGTTTTATGGATTTTCATCGCTTTCTAGGCATCCATTGATTAATATTTGATAGAAGTCTTGCTTAAATACTTATGGCAAGTCCCTAGAGTATAAATAATATAAAGATTGCATTTTTTAACCATTGAAAGGCGAAAACAAACTAAAAATAAAATGCGGCTTATCAAGTTTCTACAATTAGCCCTTCAATTGGTAATGTAATTTTTGAAGTTAAATTTTGTTTAATAGAAATGTAACCAGTTTTTTAAACAAAAAAATGCTAAAAATATTTTAAAAATTATTAAAAAAAAAAAAAATCCTATGGTTTAAACAAGAAGGCTTATTTTTGCAGAAAAAAATCAAAAAAATATTTTGCAATCTTCCTACATTCTAATAGAAAGAGAAAAAATAATTTCTGTGTCAACTTGTTCACATAAGTATAAATAAATGTGCTCACTAAATGAGAAGTAAGTGCCGGTTTAAATTCAATGTTTTAAAATTCAAGCTGATAAAAAACATTTGGTATGGCAACAACACTTTATCCAACTGTTTTTCCTTTTTGAGAAGGTATACAATATTGATCACTTTTAAATGAAATGAGTTATTATTTAATTGAAAAATAATTCAATTAAAGAGCTATCATTTTCTAATTGAATTAGCAATTTTCGTTGTTGGCGGAATTTCAGCAATTAAAGTTATTGAATCGGTGGTTTTCGTGATTGAAATGAGTTTTTATTTTTTTGTGTGTACTCTACGAGAATTATCTGCATGCTACTAAAAAAAATTTGCATTTGACTGGAAACATATAAAATCAAACACTCGATTTCCTCCACCCCTTCTGATTTCAACCAATTTGTAGAAGATGTACATCAAATAACTATAACCTCATTAAAGTGTAGGACAGCTTATCCCAGCGGATCTTGAAATAACGCGTTTCAAAATATGAAAAATATTCGAAAAATTTAAAAAGCAGTCGTGTATAATATTCCATATCTTTTTAAATTGTGGTTTTACTAGTTCACAAAATTATTCACTTCCACTCTACAAAATGCATTGTTTTCAAAAACCGCTTTTCAAAAGACTGTATTTCAAAAAACTGTTCTTTTTAAATTTTTAAAAAAATATATGTTAATTATAAATTGCATCCCAATGCCGTGTCCAAATCCCTATGTGAAGCAATTATGGTTCCTGAGTTATGAATTAAAATGTGAAAAAATTTAACTACAACTCAGAAACATGCAGAATTAAGAATTTTGTTAAAGAAACCTTTTTTTCAAATGAAAGCTCCAAAGATATTACAAAATTGTAAACGCCATTTTGTGCCCCGCGGTGTCTTTTACTTAAGTTGTACTGACCATAACCCACCTTTCAAGATTTGGATCTATACCTGAAAAAGTACCTTCAGCTCCTACTATTTTCCAGAACTTCAGAGTTTAAGAACAAACTAAAGTAATGGGGTTAAAAATTCTATTTAACCAAATTTCTGGTAGCTGGAAATCACAAAAATGAGATAAGAATTTCAGACTTAAAAATGGCGACTACAATATGGCGGGGAAAATTTGGTGTTGTTATTAATATGTTGGACTTAAATCTAAAATCAAAATTTTGACATGTCGGATCCAATATGTCGGACGCAAAGTCTTTAGCATAATTAATCCGCTATCATAAGGGATAATTAATTTTCGAATACATTAATTTTGACCGCTATATTGGGTCCGTCATATAAAATTTTTAAATGTTGTGTCAGATTCGTAATCAGCCACCATTAAAAGCCACTAATGAACATTTAACCCATTATCCACTGACCCCCGACTCCATTGTCCAATATCGATGAAATTTCACTCATTTAATATATAAGGTTGTTATTTGGTTATTTGTGAATTGGTAAAATTTAATTTCTTTTGATTTTCCATACTTGGGATGAAGTAATCAATGGTATAAAATAATTCCTCCATGTTTTTGAATAAAATATTTTTTTTTATGATCTTCCACTTAAAACTTTTCATTTTTACTTGTATGTTACAAGCCAGGGCATTTTACAAAACTGTAACATGTGTATTTTAATGGTCATGCCACGAAATCACACCCGTAGTTCAGGTGAGGGGTACTAAACAGATAAATATTTTTTTTGTGTGATTAAGAACACCTAAGAGTATTAGCTTACAAGAAAGTTTTCCGAGCAATCACTTCCCCAATCTTTCGGAGACATTTTAGTGCAATTTTTCCTTTTTTATCCTTTCCTTATCCTTTTTTAAGAAAATTTAAAGAAAAATTCAAGAAAATATTTATGTGAAGAGAATTTTTTTTTTCTCTTTGTAAAATTCTACTCACTCAAGCAAAAATTTGGCTCACGCAAAATCATCAACGAAGAATTGTTTCCTCCTCACACTCACTCACGTGAGTAAAATTAGTTTTCACTCACACTCACGCGTGATTCTCGTGAATTTCGCAAAAATTCTGCTCACGTGCCCATCTCTAGTTTAGAGTATAATAAAGTATAATGCATATCCCCAGGAAAAAATTACACATTCCAAAAAGAAGGTGATGCCCACACTTGCTTACATATCTCATTGCCAAATTTAGTAACTGCAATACCAAACTCATTCCAACGATAGAGTCAAAAAAGCAAGTAGTATTGTAATCAATTCTTTAAATTTAAACCAGAAAGCATGAACTCAATAACAAAGTAATTATTTACTTAAAAGAAAATAGCAATGTTAAAAACTTATATGTTTAACTTTTTGTAATCAAGAGTAATCATATACTTTTTCTTAATAAAAGTACGTTATTGGAAGTAGTTCCTAATTTTGAAAAAAGAAGTTATACAATTTTAAAGAATTTATCTCATATAATTTTTCAAACTAATTTTTATTTGCAGGAAAATAATACTAAAAACAGAAATTGCATGTTGCCTAAATTTTGTTAAACTGTGATTAGGTATAAATTAGGGAAGCGCAAGTGAGCAGAAAATTGTGAGTGGACGTTGAAATTTCTGACGTTATCGTGAGTGAGTGTAAAAAAAATTTTCAGGGGTGATTGTGCGTGAGTCATATTTTTGTTTTTCAATTTTGAATAGTTTTCTTTTTTTGAAAAATTTATATTTTCGTGGTTTATAGCTCCAAAATTATGACAATCCCATGTTATCATAACAATTCGATGTTTCACTTTTTAGGATTTTATTTCCGTATGAGTTTTGATCGTTATATTTGAGTGACCTAGGAGAATCACTTGTGAGTAAAAGTTGAATTTACTTATGGAACTACTTCTTTTTTTTTAAATTTAAGTACTTCTTATATTTTCTAGGGAACTACTTATTTATTTTTTTTGTGTAAGTACTTCGTAGTTTTACAATGGAACTATTTCTTTATTAAAAAATGTATGTAGTTCTTAAAAATATAAAGTAAATGGTTCTTCGGTAAAAAAATAATCAATTCTAAAGAATCAATTATTTTAGTCTCACGCCCTGTTAAAAGAATCGAGTAGGTAATCTAGTATGGAATGCGTTCTGCCCAAAATGCTTGATTACAAACCCGCTTACCTTTTTGAAAATTTTTTGCTGGGTCTAGAAAGCTTTAAATGTTTCGTTTAATTACAAATTCTGAATGTGAAAATACATTTTTACAAAAATTTGATGTGTTTTTAGTATGAAAAATTATGATTTAATTAAGGCGGTTAACCAATTAATCGAGTTTTACACAGTTGGTTAACCGAAAAACCGGGTTTTTGGTAACACTTCTTATTCTGCTTTAGGGTACTTTTTAGTTTTGGCCAAAATTCATGTATGCATACCCCACAGTGCGATCTAAATTGAAAATAAAAACCCAACCCCTTATTCTAATTATTTTAATAGTCGGGGGGGGGGGGGGGGGGGGGGGGGGGGGGGGAAACAATTAAATAACTAATTAATACTTTGTTTGTAAATTTATCAATTGTTAAAAATCTTAAAGACTCTAATCTAAATAAAAGTGAATACAAAATGTAATAATTCATTACAATTCAAACTTAATACTTCTACTTATTCATTCATACCTTAAATACGACATGAATATTTAATCATATTCAAATACCTGTAAGCTATGGACAAACATTTAACAGCCCCTGCTCCCATATCCCCTTAAAAAAGCAAACATTGATACTACGGCAATTATAATTACGCTAAATCTATGCACAATGTGCACCTACTTACATATTTTCTTGCATGCGTGTGTGTGTGTGTGTGTGTGTATGTATGGATGCATATGTGAATGCATTCTTACCGGCCCGTGATTCATTTCTGTACTCTTAACATTGAAATGACGCGATCATCAACCAATCACAAATTAGAATTTACATTTGTCTTCATTTTGTGATTGAGTGAAATTAAATTTTGAGAGCTTTCACAAGGGGACAATGCAGTGCCGCCAATTCGTTTAAGTATTCAATTTATTTGTTAGTTTTTCACGTTCCCATGTCACACGACTGCACTGTTGCTAGGTTTGACGATTTATCGTCATTTTGACGATTTTTAGTACCTAAATTACTAAATGACGATTTGACGATTTTTGCTTCCAAAATGACGATTTTTTGACAAACGTTTAATATGTCAGCAAAACATGTTTATTTGCTATTATTAAAAAATCACCGGATCTATTTTTGGATTTTTATTATTTCGTTAAAATTAAAAACTATTTTTTAGTGAAAGTTTAGCAAAAAAGTTATTTTATGGATTCATGTTAGATTTATTTTCTGCACTTAATAACGGTAAAGACCACTGCAAATGTAGCTAAAAACATATGAAATTTCACTTGAAAAAAGAACGACTTACATTTTAGTAAATTCAACGAACATAGTCATTTGTTTTTAACTGTTCAAAAAATTAACTACAATTGTATTAATAATGAGTGGTACAGTAAATATAAACAAACATTAATTTGTTTTATTAAAAAAAAAAAAAAAAAAAAACTGTATAAAATGAATGTAAAATCATAATATTGTAATTTAATGTGGTTTGTTTTTTAAATGAACTACAATTGTAGTCAAAAATTAAATTTCTTCTACAAATGACTGTTTTTCACTTAAAAATAAAGATACTGTATTACAACTGAAACAACGACAACTATCTACAGCAGAAGATCCCTGAGTATATGCTTACTTTTTTCATGGTTGGCAAACACTACCTTTTCATTGCAATGGCGGTTGGCTGCCACGATTCCAATAGTGGCTTGTGTCTTTACATGGTTTATTTCAAAATTCTACGCATTAAATTTTGTTACATCAACAAAATAACGTTATAAATCGTCGTTTCGGTATTTTAGCGTTATTTTGACTTTAACTAGTTCAAGATATTTCAAAATCAAACAGGTTAAATAGAAAACTAAAACCGTTTACATAAGAAGAAACATGTTATTATGAAAAGTTATTGAATGCCAACCCTTCTTTTTTTAATATTTATATTTTTATAAAGTTTAATTACACAGACAAAATTATGGGCCAAAAATATCTAATTAATCGATTGTTTGAATATCAATGGCAATTTAAACAATTTGTTTAATTGATTCAATTAAAAAATTTATTGAATTTTCTAATATATCCATACAGTGTTGACAACATGTAAACAACATTTTTAAAAATTTGGCAAACTATTTTTTTTTTTTTATTTTATTTAGATTAAATAATCAAACAAAGGTTTAATTATATCAATATATTATTTAATTTGTAAATAAAAAGAAAAAACAAGTGGAAGCATTAAAGTCCGATGTGCCGAATTTGGTATTAAAAAAGATTAAATTCGGCTGTGACGAATTTTTGGATACCCTCCATCTCGGTGTTTTCATAAACCAGGGAAAGTGCAAACAATATTAATATCTATATTCTTTGTAAAAATAACAAAAATATTGTTGTTTTTATAAGGAAAACAAAATATGACTGATTGATTAATGTCTTTGGGATGTTTCAGAAGAAAAAAACTGTTTAATTAAAGTTTACTAAAATGAATCTGAAATTCTGCAGTGGGTATTCAAAGGTTATTCTGATTACCTAAAGAAGAACGTGTAGTGAAAAATATATATATTTGTATAGTTCCTTATGATGTTAAAAAAACTGTTGTAAAATTCGCCTGTTGTTTGTCTCTTTGCCTATATAATAATGAAAGAAAGTTACTAAAATATATTTTTGGATCGTTAGAAGAGATGCAATGAATACAAACGCATAAAAACAGTTTCGAATAATCAGAATTTTAGATAAATTTAAGGGAACAAAAATACACTTGCGGAGACATACATAATGAAATAATTATGAAATGCCAGTTTACATTACAACACATGTGTTTATACTATACATCACATAAGTAAAACGGAAAGTGTGATGAAACTAAGTTTGTCAAAAATTATAAAAGAAAATCTTTCGAGTGTTTTCGAGATACAAAAAATTAAAGAAACTGGTATTTCAAATTATTGTTTTTCAGCTCAGTTGCTTGTGCAATTCTCGTTTACGACTCCTAGAATAAGAACCCTAAGAAATTTTCCCAAAATTCGATTGGTTTTTACACATCAATACTTTAATTTAGATTATTTTTGTACGTATTAAATAAAAATTAGGGCTTTTAAGAAAACAAATGCATATAATCAAAAGATTTTAAGATGAAGTATGCACCTTATATGTCTTAAATAAAAAAGTTCTGAAAGTGAATGTCCTTTAAATTGAATGGGGTTTTTAATAAATGTAATTAGAATGTAAGAGTTTCCTTGCAAATTTATTAAAGGTTGAGAATGAAAATAAGAAAAAAATAGTGTACGAAAAAAAGTTATGAATTTACATTGTTGGATTCGGGGATTTTGTTCCTGGATATTTTTTTGATCTGATAACGATTAATATGTCTGGCAACTCCGGTTAATGCAGTCAAATAAATAAAGAATTTTAACTAAACTATTTTGTTCTACCTTTTTCTTATTGGTAATTTTTTGATTTGTTGGGGTTAACAAAAAAAGGTATATGGCAAGCCTGGTATATGGAAAACAAAAGCATACTTTATAAATTAGCTTAACAATTTTTCGAGGGCTTCTCGCATTTGCACTTATAACCAGTGTTGCCAGGTTTGCAAAGCATAAAAACGACAAACTTTCTAGAAAAAATCGTCAAAATCGTCATCATATTTTGAAAAATCGTCAAAATAAAATATATTTGTTAGAAGAGGGATAAAGTTTTAATAAAAAATAAAATACAATAATGTTATTCACATTTCAAATGTTAACGTGTTATCGTTGTAATATAACACGATTTTTGACACTTCTCTTTGGTTTAAACTTCGAAAATCATTATATTTTACAACGATATTCATATTTATAAAATGTTGAAACAGTGTGCCCCAGTAGGCTAGTTGGTAGCGTGCTGGCTTATCAGTGCGGGGGTCGTGGGTTCGATTCCCACCAGAGGCACTGATCTGTTTTCGCTACAACGCGCCGAAGGCCATAGTAGCTAGTGCTCGGTTAGGGTAATAGTATATAACTTGTAATTATATGATTATTAATTAATAAAATAACAAAAATATAATGTTGAAAGATCAAATAAATACAACTTTAAATCAAACTAATTTTACCACTTGAACTGTTAAACACTTATATCTGCATAATTCTGTGAACAACATTTCAGTGGCACAACTTTTTAAATATTAAATTCTTTTACAAAATTTGGAAATTCTTTAACAATAAGTCTGTTCGATTACTTTTCCTGTAAAGTTCAGTAAAAACTACTCAGTAACAAAATTACAAATAGTAAGACAAATTTACAAAAAAGTAAACGAACAGAAAATTTGTAGGAATTATTAAATTAGATAAAATAGCTTGTTTTAAATATTAAAAAAAAAATCAACTGGTCATTATGGAAAAGGAAAAAGTTAATTGAAATTATCGACCAAAAATAATTTAAATGTTTTTTAACTTCTTCCATAGTTAATTATTTAATCATTTTCACTTTCAATCCATAAACAATTAAAATTTAATTTAATTTTTGTTTACTAAAAATACAAGCATATTTTTTTATTTTTTAGTCATATGTTTTTTTCATCTTACAAATTCTTTCTGGCAAAAATGTATCCAGTAAAAACTTGTAAGTTCTTTGGCATCAAACTGTCACTTTACTCTCTCTTTTTACCAGTTTTAACTGCGTAATTGTCTAAACGAACACCTTCCAGTAAAAACTTGTACACATTTTTGTGTTATCGAACAAACTTAATGTTATATTTTTATTTATTAAATTTTGGCACTTTATTTATATTACTAGGCCTGTTTTTTAAGCACCGGATTTATTTTTGGATTTATTTTGTTTCATTTAAAGTTGTATATATATCATCTTTCAACATGAAATATATTCGGGCTAGAGATCTGTTTGTTTCGCAAAAAAAGTCCATGCCTTGTGTTTTAACATGAAAATTTTTTTATTTTTATTTAAATCTAACTCCAATTAAATTTTATAAAAATTTAAAAACATGTTCTAAACATATAAACACAGAAACTAAATTAAGCTAAACCCGTAATGAATTTATAAAAAAATAAATGCGGTTTGGATTAAGTTTTATTCAATTCTAGGATTTGCATTTTTGCAAAATTGTATTTCACATCATATTAGCATATAAAAGCTAGCTATCGATCAAAAAACAATGTTTTTGCTTTCAATTTTTAACGAAATAATATAAATTTAATAATCGAGCCGGCGATTTTATGAGAATGATAAATAAGTAGATCTTGCTGACATATTAAATTATTGTCAAAAAATCGTCATTTTGGAAGCAAAAGTCGTCAAATAGTCATTTAGTTATTTTGGGTATTAAATATCATCAAAATGACGACAAATCGTCAAACCTGGCAACTCTGCATGCGATTGCTACTAATTCATACGTACATACATATATATATATATTCCCGTCGTTCCTATAAGGAGGGCCGTACATACATACTGTATTACAAAACAAAACAAAAAAACAACAACAATATTTTGTGGGTTTTTTTTTTGTTTTTAAGTGTTGATCATGACCATGGATGGTAACCGATTCTATGTGGTTATTGGTCGTAGTAACGCTATTTTCTTTTATTTCGGTAACGGTATTTTAGGGGAAACTATACTTCAGTTATTTCGGTAACGGGATTTTAGCGTTAACGGTATTTTAGCGTTAACGGTATTTTATTTATTTCGCTAACGGTATTTTAGCGGTAACGATATTTTAGATATTTCGGTAACTTTATTTTAGGGAAAAAGATTTTTCAATTATTTTGCTAACGGCATTTTAAGGATAACGTTATTTTAATTATTCAGGTAATGTTAATGCACACCACAATTTTTAACCGCATTATGCCCGAGTTTAAATGACTGTCTAGTTTATGATCACACTTTGGGAAAATATATCTATTTACAGAAGTTTTTTTGTTCAGATCTTGTTAGATTATTTCGGTAACGGTATTTTAAGGTAACGGTATTTTACGGATAACGGTATTTCAAGAATATCGGTAACGGTATTTAAGCGATAACGATAGTCAGTTGAAAGGTGTTAGAATCGGGGACGGTAATTCAGCGATATTGACAGCCATCCCTGCTTGCGTATATTCTTGTGTATAAGCCAGTGATGTGCTTCCTCTCAATTTCCAACCACACGGGGTTACAGAAGAAAATGCTGCTTACGCTGCGTCAACACACGTACACTATAAACATCTTCGTATGGCTTTCGATGTGCATATTCGGCTTTTGCTTTGTTCTCACTGAGTTAAAAGAAAACAAATCAATTGTAGTTGAACCATTGTTGAAGCAACACCACGCTGCGGAACACAAATAAAAATACACGTAGAAATATGTTTGATGATGAATGGGAAAATACCTTTTTTTTTTATAGAGAATATGGATGACGATGCACAATGCTTAATTTGTAATAAAATTATAAGTGAAAAATTTTTATTTATTTATTTTTTTATTTAAAAACCCTAAACAAACACCAGTGAAATATTCGTATTTTAAATAAAAATATTAATTGACCCAGCAATATCTTTACTTATAGAAATAAGTCTGTAGAAAAAGCATAAAAAGTAACTAAAAACTAGTTAAAAATGACCCCGCAGAAAAAACCAGTTGAATTAACAGATTTTTAAACTAAATATTTGTAGACTTAAAATAGCAAAAATAAACCTGATGAATAGTAACAAAGTAACAAAAACACCTGCTAACATTAGCAAAACTAATTACTAAATATCTGTACCCAAATAAAATCATAAACATTTTGAAAATTTCAAGTTTTTTTTAATGCAATTAAAAATTTTCCGTTATTAAATCAGAAATTTACAATTATTTAGCAAAAATTTCAGTTGGTTTAACAATTTAACCTGTTATTTGCATTTTACAAAATTCGGGCTAAATTTAGCAAAAAAAAAAATGTTAACACAACAGTTTTTGTTTGATATTTTAAGTCTGCAAATATTTAGTTAAAAAATCTCTTAATTCAACTGGTTTTTTCTGCAGAGTCACTTTTATCTAATTTTTAGTACCTTTTTTTTGCTATTTCTACAGACTTATTTCTAGGAGTGTACCAAAATTATATTTGAAATTAATTCTTGTACAGTCATAGAAATGAAAGCTATACTCATAGAAATAAGTCTGTAGAAATAGCAAAAAAAAGTTACTAAAAATTAGTTAAAAATGCCCTTCTAAATTTAGCCCGAATTATGTAAAATTTCTATGAGCGCATTTGTACAGCTTTATTTCTATGAGTGTAGCTTTCTTTCTATGCAAAAAATCTATTTTTTTTTAAATTGTAACAAAATTTTTTTCACTTGAGTACACACACTAATATGATACAACGCTAAACTGTTTCTGAGCCATGGTGGTTCCCAGGAGCCCTTGTCCGCTTAAGCCGAAATAGAAAAAAATATATATTTTTTAGTTTCAAAGGGGTTCATATATTAAAAAATATATTTTTATGAAATTCACTTTTTTCAAAAAAAATCTTTTTTCTGCAATTGAAATTTATTATCAGTGTACCGTAGAATAAACTTCGTTTTTTCGCTGCTACACACACAAGTATAAATGCAATAGTGTGCGTAAAGAACATCACTGGTATAAGCATTGAATGTACGTATGTATGTATGTATGATGAAATAAAAAAAAAAAATTTTAGAGGTCTTCCCACATTTTCACTCATAACTTCTGAACGCGTTAACCGATTTTGATCATTTTCACTAGAAAACTGCTCATGATATCAACAAACAATTTGACTGAAAATTAGCAGTACCTCTTCTGTATTGGAGGAGTATTTTGTGTTTCCACAGACAGACGGACGGACAGACGGACAGACGGACATGGCTATATCGACTTCTCTATCCATGCTGATCAAGAATATATATAGTTTATGGGGTCCCAGAATTTTTTTAAAAGAATTACAAACATTTGACAAAGTGAATATACCCTCCTGCACTATGGGATGGACGGTATAAAAAAAAACACAAATGATTAACTTTTAATAAGTTGAATAGTCTACCGATTTCAAATACACGCAAAACCGTAGTTATTTCACTAGAGTTTGCAACACTCTTTTTGTTGAGAAATTCATGTACGCCCGAAAACTTAATTTAGTTTCGTGTTTTATCTGTGGTAATAAAAGTGCACATGTGGATTTAAATAAACCTTATCGAAAAAGGACAATTAAACTATTATTTTTGTAAATAATTAAATTTTCAATAAGTATAAGTGTCATTAAACTATCATTTTAAAGTTGTGTGATTTTTTTAAGAATGCAATTCAATTACAAGAAAAAGTTCAAGACAAGACAAGCAAAACAAAAATTTTGTCTTTACTTTTATTTGTTTTCTTATATCTTATAATACATTTTTATATTAAAAAGCTTTAATTTTATTATAAATAAAGTGTCAATTTAATTTACAAACCTACATTTCTTTTTTTATTTAATGGGGGACATATAACAAAAATAAAAAAATACGAGTTTTCAATTAAAACTACCATTGTTTTCTTCTCAAGTTTCAATTAAAGTTTTAATCAATTTAACGTAACTTTTTAATTGAGGTTGTAAAGAAAAACAATAACTCTTTTAATTGATATTATTATTATTAGAATTGAAAGAGTTTTAATAAACTGTCTGCAAATTTTTTTAGTTAATACTATTATTTCAGTCGTAGGTGCAAAATCAATTAAAATAAAATGAAAATCAACACCGCAAATAATTTAATAACTAAAGCCTTACACTTGAGTGATGATAGATTTAAAAAGGAAAACATTAAAAAAATAAAAGAAATTCTTACCACAAACAATTACCCGTCTTACATAACGAACAGTTTGATTAACAATAAACTGACTAATAAACAAAATGACAAAGTGGAGAAAACAACGGACACAAATTTTTACAGTGTACCATTTATCCCAAAATTAACGGAGAGTAAAACTCTAAGGAAAATAATTAACGATGACAAAATCAGTATTGCTCACAAATCAAATTTTACATTAAGGCACCTGTTTACACACAATAAAACAAAGATTGACAAACTAAAAATGAATAATGTAGTTTATGAAATTAAGTGCGATGGAAACGAGAGGGAGCAGTGTAACAAAGTTTACATATTAACAACCAGGCACGTAGCTAGGAATTTGGTTCGGGGGGGGCTTTTCGATTTTTTATTTTATTTATTTATAGCTTTTTTGTATTAATAATAGAAATTGCTTTCTCAGGTCATTTTGAAACAAAAACCTCCCGCAGAAAGTGCATTTTCTTAAAATGCATTTTTTACTTATTGTGTTCATTATTTTTGCGAATTTTGATGTCTATATCGCGAAACAACGCTTTAATCTGTTTGATCACAATCCGCGAAACACGTCAAATTTGAAAACGTTTGTGTACTTTAAGTTGGATATGCATCGTTATTGTCTAATTACGTTTAATTTTTAGCTAAATATTAATTTTTAGTTTAATTAATAAAAAAAGGATTATGCGGAAAACTTTTTGAAAACCGCGAAAAATAAAATTGCGTAACTTTATATTTTTATGTGCTAATATACGTCTAGGGTAGCTAAAACTTGATAAATGTAAAAAAAGTAAAAAAGTTTCAACTTCTAATAACCCGATTAAAATTAATATCATGCTTTATATAATCATACGAAATTAAATATGAGTCTTAATACAATTTTATCCGAGAAATGGGCATAATAATTAAATAACATCCAAATAATGACGCGATACAATTTAGTACGATTTTATATAGCGGTATGAATTTATTTCTAAACTGATACTGATATATATAAAATAAGCTATAGTTGTATCCGGTTTTTGATTTTAAAACGTCATGAAAATCTGCAATATCTGTTAATCCTTTTAGACTTTAGCCACTTGCAAAAGGTTTACAATTTTATAATTTGTAACAAATTCCGTAGCATTTGGAAATTTATTATATTCAAAAATAAAAAATAATATAATGAAAATAAAGATTTGGTGGAATTCATTAACTTCACCATTCAATAAAAAACACGGAAAAAACGTTGAAACTAAATTTATAATTTTACATTGAAAAAAATCTTAGACTAAATTAAGAACTCATAATGTTACAAATGAAACAAATTCTTTTTTAGGGTTAAGAACCAGAAAGAAATCAATTCAAAAAACAAAAATTGGGATAAATTGTTATGCAATTAATTGTACTATTGTATTGATATTGATATTGACATATATACATCCAAAATATAATTGACAAATTTTCTAGTGTGACTCTGCATGGGGTAATATACAATTTTATCTAAAATAAAATTGTGTTTTTTTAAATATGATATAATATCAACATATATATCATTTTGCAATGTCTAGCTAGGTATATAAATATAACGTAGTTATTAATTGGATTAGTTTTAGCGTATTCTAAATGCAATATATAATTATACGCAACTATATATGACATCATATTAAATTTTTTCTACGAAGTTAATTTTAAATATAAATTTATATAATTATGTCCGGACTTATTTAAAAACAGCGTTAAAATGCTTGAGAAAAAACACATTTTGAAAACCATTTTGACACTATGTCGTGGACCCCGGCTGCCACTTATTTGAATTATTTTAACAAATTATTTACTATTTTTTCCCCTTTTTTATATATCCGACTTTTTTTTAAGATTGGAGGCTATACTTCATGTCTTGTATTAAAAAAATCGTAAATTGTACAAGCAAGCGTGATTGTAGTCTGAAAGAAAGAATAATAAAGAAAAAATATAAAATTGGAAAATTTAAAAGTATACCTGACATCGCCTAGGTCTTATTTAAACTAAATTATGTATTTCGAATTCACTTTGATTTATATTTTGGACAATTTCAAACGCTTTTCAAATTGTCTTTAATCAATTTTTTAAATAAAAACCCTTTAAAATGTCAAAAAAAAAACTATATCGTTATAACACAAATACTGGTTTAGCTGCTTGATTTTAAAATGTCGCATTTCAAGGAGCGCCGACCGAAATTTGTTTACATTTAGTTTACAAAAAAATTGAGAAAAATTGAGTCACATTGAACCACGTTAACACATTATGCATATCGATCAAAGTTTGAGGCTTAAATTTGTTTCGAAAAATTAAAAAAAATATGGTCTCTGTGTGAGGAACACAGAGTAGTATATATCGTAAAAAAATACGGAAAACTATGTTACCAAATGCGTGCGTAGCAAACCAAATTTAAATAAAAAGATTTCACTGTAAGTAAAGTAACGACTTTTACGGCACAAATAAACTTAATTTTGAGTCTTAGTGGTATCTCCATTTTAAAAGATTATGTCAAAATACACAGAAAAAATCATTGTCAAAAAAATTTCAATTAAACTTTTCTTCGATTTCAAACTTACTTTCAATGAACTGTTTAATTTAAAATGAATTTGGTATAAAAAAATGTTCAGTTTTTATATCGTATAATAACAACATTGAAACAAATGCAAAAACTTTAAAAAATCGCCAAAATTAAAAAAATCGTTTAAAGTAGAAAATTCGCGTTTCTTTAATTTTGGTGATTTTTTTAAATTTTTTTCGAATTTTGGAGTTTATTCTGGGAGTTTTTTAAATGTCTGCAATTTTAAGGATTGCTTTTTAAATTTTGGCAATTTTTTTTTTTCAAATTTTGAGATTTTTTCAAATGGTCTCGATTTTTTTTAAATTTTGGGCGATTATTTTTACAATTTTAGTGATTTTTTTTAAATTTTGTAATTTTTCCCAATAGTAAACAATATTTAATTAAATTTTTAATAGGTGTGAATAAAACTATATGTAATTGAAAATAATATTAATTAGCTACAAATTATTTTAGTTGTTACTACAATTGCATCAACACGACCGAATTCAGTAAAACTTTTGCTGAATCAACAAATATCTTAATTAAAACTCAATTTTAGTTTTTTCTGTGTAGACATATTTAATTTTTAGTTTGCATTGCCTCAAACAATTTTTTGATTATATTTTAAGTCTAAGACTTCGAAATCTCTTATGAAATGATTTTATTTATTGCTTTTTGTCGAAAATCAACTCAAACAATGAAAAATCGAACATTTGCAGGCGATGTTTTCTAACGAAATTTTAAGATTCGAATCATATAAAACTATTTCCTATTTGATCCAAGTCAAAAATAATTATTTCATATTAAATTTATCAATAACATTGTTACTTTCTAACGAATTGTATTAAGTTTTTAAATTTGTCAAATCATTTCGGGGGGGGCTCTAGCCCCCAAGCCCCCCCCCCCCCCTAGCTACGTGCCTGTTAACAACAAAAAGAAAATTAGGCGTAAGAATGACTGAACATGAAAATGATATTAAAAAAGGAAAGGAGACAACAGCTTTAGCACAACATATTAAAGATAGCAACCACAAAGCAAACATTAAGGAGGTTAAAGTATTAGATATGGAGAGGAACGAAAATAAAAGATACACATAAGAAAGCTTAAGAATTCAACAGAAAATAACGAGCTCCTTAATACAAAAGAAGACAAAGACCAAACGAAGCTGCACTATTCTATCGCGATCATTTAAGTTGATAATTCTGTGATATTATAATTTAATGTAAACTGTGATTTTATTTATTTATAAACTGTGATTATATTTTTTAAAGATTATTATTGAAATTTGTGTCGTGAACGCCCGTTTTTATTTTAATATTTATCTAATATTTTACAAATGTAAAGGATAAAATCGTAAGTTTGAAATACTGTACAAATTTAAAAGGTTTATTAATATATTGTTATGTTTTGTTGCCAAAAATTAATAAAGTCAAAAACTCTTGAGAAAGTTGGAATAAAGCCAACGAAACGTTGAGTGCCGAGATGAAATAATTTGTTTTATTCACATCTTTTAAAATATTGCTTGACCATTATAGCCCGGAAAAAAAAATCATTCTAAAAAAATAAAATATTAATTGTTTCAATAAAATTTTTAATTGAAACCCGTTTTTAGGTTTTTCTGTGTAGTGTAAGATTGAGATAAAAATAAAATATTTTTTAAATTAAAAAAAAAAAAACATCCAAATTTTTGCGAAACAAACATCGAGTTCGAATATTCTCATTTATAAATCCAAAAATAAATTCGGTGCTTAAAAATCAGGCCTAATAATAATATAAATAAAGTGTTCCAAAGTGAAACTTCAGATATTCCCAACTTTTATTTGAAAATTGAAAAACCTGCAGTAATAAACAATATTTAAATAAAAATAAATAATAATATAAATAATAAATAAAATAATAAATAATTTTTAGAAATATTAAAAACCAACCCAAAATGAAAAATGTGAAATAATCAAAAATTTCACAATTTATTGTATTAAACTATGTCATCACATGTAATGCAATTTGAAACTTTAACTCGTTAATGGAAGTCCAAATTTAATAGTTAAAGAAAATAACATTGTTAAAGAATTGCTAAACTATGTAAAAGAATATAAGATTTAAAAATTGTGCTACTCAAGTGGTGTTTACAGAATTATGTAAAAAGAATTAACAGTTAAAATGGTAAAGTGCTATCGTTATAAAATATCATGATTTTCGAAGTTTAAATTACAGAAAAGTGTAAAAAATCGTATTATATTACACCAATAGTACATGAGCACTTGAAATATGAATTACATTATTATTTTTTTTTTATTAAAACTTTATCCCACTTTAGGAAATATTTTTTGTTTTGACGATTTTTGAAAATATAATGACGATTTTGACGATTTTTATTGGAAAATTTTACGATTTTATGCTGAACATACCTGGCAACACTGCACGACTGGTAGCAGTGGGTTTCCATACTACTCAGTTTCGCTCATTCCGTTCTCTTTTATTTGTTGTAAACTCGTCGGTGCGACATTTAAAAGTTAAAATTAATTTTTATTATGTTTTTAAATAATAATTTAATAACATTTTTAAATATTTCAAATATTAATGATAAAATCAGCAAGATAAAATTAAAATAAGTTTGATATAATTTTTATTGAAAATAAAAATTATGTGTTTTTCGACCTTTAATTGTGCAATGAAAATGAAAATTATTCAAGTTCGAAGCCATACTTTATATTTCTTTATTAGGATGTTGCCCTAACAAATAATCTATAGAGTTTTTGTTGTGAAATTTATTAATTGACCACTTTCAGGAATGTGTTGATAGATATATTTCGGGAATTTTCTAGGTTTCCACCATCAGAACACGTTTTGAAAGAAGTGACAATCCCATGCAAATAGCAAACATTCATATAACCTAGTTTTCCCACTAAATGAGAACTAATATATGGCTCGAAGTTAAAGATTATCACAATTGATCAAAAATAAATTGAAAACTTGTTCGTTATGTGCAAACTCTACCTTTGGTAGATATACAATAGACGCTTTTTGATTTTATTCTCCTTTTTATGTTCACGCTTGTTTTTCCATGGTTGATTTTTTTTATATGTCTTACAATTTAGTATCATTTTCCTCGTTTCTACTACATCTTGACATGCCGCGATATCTACTTTATTCTGCGTAAATCTTTCAATCTGGCTGTGGTCCACACTTTTAATGAGCTTATCAGCACAATTTTTTTAGCAAAATAAATTAGTAAAACATTAGTAAAATATTAGTAAAATATTTGTTCAAAACAGTTAAGTACCGAATAAGTGTAACTTAAATTTTAGCTGAAAACACAATTTCAGCAACAAATTTGCTGAAAAAAAGTATACTTGATTTACACGACGCTTTAGTACCGCTTCTACTTACTTATTTTTATAAGTGTACATTTGTTTTTGCAATAAATTATAATTGAAATTTTGTCGAATTGAAAAATATACTTACAATATTTTTTTTAATTTAGCTAGATAATTGCGAACGTTGAGAAATTTTATTTTACATCTAGTTCATTCAACTTTTAATGACGTTCATAAATTCCCTTAGTACGCATCAATCTTTTCTAAACTACATTCAGTGAGTGGCTCTCATTAATATTCACACGTTGGTCCGTATATCTGTCAGACTGTCTACACCTGTTTGAAATTGTTTTTCTTTTAAAGTATTTTAATAAATCATTTCTTTTTCTGATTTATAAACATTCACACCTATCAGACGCATCAATTTGTAATATCATGTAACAAATTAATACGAGATTTTAGTTCATTTGAATTAAGTAGATGCGATCTTTTTTTAATTTGCAAACCATATAATTGCGTCGTTAAATTCAGGTCCAATCATCATTGTTTAAGTTATATTTATTATAAAAGTTGGTAGAAATGTTGGACATTCAAACACATTCATATATGAATACATACACTGCGTTGCATAACTATAATTACAAATGATTTTTGATATTTTTGTCTAATATAATAAACATTTTTGTAAAACTTATAACTGTTTGATCCAGCTATTTCATGCACTTTTTGAAGAAATATGGAGCGAAGAGAAATTACCGGATGACTGGCTTCAGGTATTCTTAAAAAAATACCAAAAAAGTGGACCTTTCTCAATGTAAGAATTATAGGGAAATCTCACTTCTTTCAATACCATCTAAAATACTTACGAAAATTCTTCTCAATAGAATAAGTGACACGATAGGAAATAAATTACGTAAGGAACAAGCAGGTTTCCGCGCAACAGGTCATGTGTTGACCATATAAACACATTGAGAATTATCGCTGAACAAGCAGAAGAATGGCAGAGTAATATATATATCACCTTTGTTGACTACACTACCTCATTTGATAGTATTTTCCGTTGCAAAATATGGGATCTCTTACAGAACACTGGTATTCCAACCAAGCTAATCAACCTAATAAGAGCTCAGTATGATGGCTTTCAATGTAGAGTTTTGCATAATAATCGGCTCTCAGAACCATTCCTACCGAAAACAGGTGTGAGGCAAGGATGTCTATTGGTCCCCCTACTTTTCTGCTTGTTATAGACAAGGTTTTGGATGACACACTTTCTAATCATCGACGTGACATCCAATGGACTTTGACCGGTCATCTCGAGGACTTAGACTATGCTGACGATATATGTTTTTTGTCCACCAAGCATTCGGATATTCAATCAAAACTTAATGATCTTGTTTTCCACTCTGCAAATGTTGGTCTGAAAATTAATACTGGGAAAACGAAGGCAATGAAAATAAGAGCCACAAACAACAACCCTTTTTTCATCGGCAACGAACCGGTTGAATTTATTGATAAATTCTGCTATCTAGGAAGCATGGATCAGAAGGAAGTGCTAAATCAGACATCGAACACAGATTTGGAAAGGCAAATAGTGCGTTCTTTCAGCTGCGGATTATTTGGAAATCCAATATTATATCGGTCAAAACTAAGATAAATATTTTCAAGTCAAACGTTCTATCAGTTTTGCTTTACAGCTGCGAAAGCTGGCTGACGACAGTAGCACTGAACTGCAAACTGCAGGCCTTTACAAACCGTTGCTTGCGTTATATACTAAAAATTTGGTGGCCAAATGTCATAAACAATGAAGAATTGTATAGAAAATGCCAAATTGATCCCATTCCCATTATTATAAAGAGAAGAAAATGGAAATGGATCGGTCACACGCTTAGGAGGAACCCTGATGAAATAAGCCGTCAAGCAGTAGATTGGAACCCACAAGGCAACAGAAGAAGAGGTCGGCCAAAGACCAGCTGGAAAAGAAGCTTGCTCAAAGATATTGAACACAGCGGAAGAATCTGGAACGAGTTAAAACAACTAGCGAATGACAGAATATCTTGGAGAAATTTTGTAGAGGCCATATGCTCCACAGGGAGTTAAGCGGAAATGAAGAAAGAAGAAGAGACAACTGTTTGATAGCTGATCTCATATTGTGTAAAATATAAGAGATTACTTAATTGATTTAAGAGAAAAATTGTGTAACAATATTTTGTTAGTGTTTCATAACTATAATTACATATAACGGTAAACAAAGAAGAATAGCAGATAAAGAAAACTTAAAGAATTTATTTTTGTTTTTTATGCAATTTTAATCAATTTGCAATAAAATGCCGCATGGTTCATATTTAAGTGATTTTGAAAAAGGGAAAATTTCAGCCTATTTAAAAAGTGGCATAAGTTTATGGGGAATTGCTAGAAAAATAAACTGTTTACATGAGGTTGTCACAAATTTTGCAAATAATCCATGAGCTTATGGTAAAAATAAAACAGACGGCCTGAAAAAGCTTTCTGATCGGGACCGGAGTAAAATAATCAAATGTGCCAGCAATTAAATGAAAAGTCTCAATCAGATAATCGATTAATGTAAGGTAAATGTGTTCGAATCAACCAAGCTGTTATAGAATTCCCAGATAATTGCTAGCTAAACGCTGATGTCTGCGCCAAGGATTTTACCCCGCCATAAAACTGCTCGACTTGAATACGCTAAAGGGAATTTACAAACCAACTGCACACAGAGAAATAAAGTGCCAACCGAATTAAAAAATATATTTTAATGATAACAACCATTGAATTCAGTTAGTACAACGATATTAACATTAGATTTCTTAAAATTTTGGGTGTAGCAACTAAGATTCAGTTGAATTAACCGAACTTCGTTGCGACAACTAATATTCAGTTGTACACACCGACTGAAATTCATTATAACCGAATTTGAGTCGTAGTAGCCGAGTTTCAGTTGGCAAATAGATACATTTTTTTCTGTGTGTGGATAAAGGTAAGTCAATAATCGCTGTTGTTGGTGATTTTTTCTGACGAGAAAAAGTTCAATCTTGATAGTCCAGATGGTTTTAACAGCAATTGGAGAGACCTACGTAAGGAACCACGAAATTTCTGAAAAAGAAATTTCGGAGGCGGATCCTTAATAGTTTGGGGCGCTTTTTGTTTCGGCGGTATGGTTTATTTGGCATTTCCAAGCACCAGAATTACTTTTTCTGACTACATATTAGTTTTAGAAGAGAAATTGGTGCCATTTATTGAAAATAGCAACGAAGAAGAATTCATTTTCCAACAAGACAATGCCTCCGAACATGTAGGTCGTCAGACGATGGAATGGTTATCATCAATAAATATAAGAGTATTGTAATGGCCCGCATGTTTTCCGGAACAAAACCCCATTCACAATATTTGGGAGTATTAACCCGACGAGTTTACATGAAAGCGTCTATATGAAAGCGTTTTTCATACAAAAATGCAGTTATTGATGCGTGGAGATCTATAACGGGAGAACTTCGAATAAATTTGGTAGACAGTATGACTTTTGGTATTTTCGAGTTCATTGAAAAAAAGAGCGCCCACGCATTATTAAAACTGCTGGTTTAAAATATTTTTCTCAATTTTTGTAAATTTTGATATATTAAGTTAAGTGTATTTATAGTTATGAAACACTAATTGATTTTGTTATTCCTTTTTAAATAGTAAAACCAAAACTAAATTAATTGTTTTTTTTTGTTAAATGTTATTAAGTTTCCATTGGTTTTAATTTTATGCCGGCTAAAGTCTTCTACAACTTACGATATTTAGTAAAATTAATGTGTTATTATAATTTTGCAACGCAGTGTCTATACATGCATACAATGATCATGCAATACTTTTTAACAATGTAAAAGTATTTCGTAGTGTAGTGTTATCTCTTGTCACGAAACATCAGGAATTTCCGGTAAAAACGCCCGAGTAATATTGTATTAAAGTGCTATTTCCAGATCACATTTTGCATTAAGCGAACGTTAATAGAATGACAGTGATGTAATAAAAAGAAAACACGAACAAAAGTAATTGAGCAAATAATTATCATTGTAATGGGTAAAAAGTTTCCATTACAGTTATATGACTTGATAATGAGACTCAAAAATGTTGGCCAAAAATTTGTGTTCCAAAAAATTAAATGAAAACGAATCCATGAAACTGATTCCGAAATTCTTGCATAGTTAAATTTAAAAAAAAAACTGCTACTTTTAGAACAATTTTAAACAAAAGAAAAAATCAAGAAGGGGAATTAAAGTAGAACATTCCGATTATATTTCGGAAAGCAATGTAAATTCCGAGAAACAAATTATAGAGGACAGAAAATATAGAGAAAAATAAGAATGAAATGTCCATAAATAAAACTATTTCTATACCAAACACATTAATTGCACCAAGTTTATATTTAGGACTTAAAAATAGTTTTAAAGTTATTTGAAACTTTTCATCTTGAAATCTGTTTTATATTTTCAGTTGATCAATGTCAGTTGATGAAGTCCACCCTTGAACACATGGCAACCGAGGAAACGTGCACCGTAATCGAAGGAACCAGAGGAAGCGTTGCGTCCCCGGTAGCTGTAATCACTTGAACGCAGGCTAAAAGAGGAATCGTGGCATCCCAGGTTGTTGTCCTCATCGTAACCGAACAAACCCGGTCGCTGTCCTCCTCCGAGCATAACTCAAGAGATTAAACATGCTGTCCCCGGCCACTGTCCTCCCTCGAGCATAACTCAACAGAGGAAACTTCCCATCCCAGGTCATTGTTCTCACCGTAATTGAAGAGACCAAAGGAAGAGTGCCGTCCCCTGTTGCTGTCCTCCATAGATCGCAGAAATGCCTACGGGGAGGATCGAGTTGTCTCCACATGTCTCCCTGCCCAAACTCCTTTGGCCAGAAATTTAAAATTTAAAATGTATTTTCCTTCGGATATTTTTTTTTAATTTTGTCCAGGGACACGAAGGCCTGGCCAAACTGCCAAAGGGAGGTATGCGGACTCCTGATCTCGAGTAGAAATTCGACTTGTCGGCCCAAAATAGATAAAAATCTCTCCCTAGATGGATGCCCAAGCTTCTTAGACTAGAAAAAAAATATGGCCTGGAAAGAGGTAAAAATGGGATCTAAAAGAAGAAAAGTTTCCCATATTGGCGACCTGTTTAAACCGCTTAAACGTTCACTAAGACCTCTCTTAACGCCAGGGCCAAACCACTGAAGCTAGAAACTTGAAATTTAATTTTTAAGTTCCTATTCCCGCAAAAACATTCACTGAGACGGGGCTTTTTAAATTGCTACGGGCCTGGGCATAAAAGGTTAAAGTTTCTTCCATGTAGTGCTGTCCAAACCTCTTTGGCTAAATGTTTAAAAATGTGTTGCGTGAAAAATGCCATAAATTCTGGAATTTTTACTAGGACCAGGGTAAAAACGGGGGTTTAAAAAAAGAAAAGTCTCTCCATTAAGAGCCTCACCAAATCCACGAGTTTATAAACGTTAAAATTTGTACGTATATTCTCCTCTGGCGTTGATATCTGCTAAAACGAGATTTTTGCAAATTCCTAAGGGCAGGCAGAAGGCTAAAAAGTTTTCATATTAAAGGGCTGCCCAACAACATTTTTGAAAATTGCACCAGAGACGTGGTAAAAATCGGGGGTTTAAGGGGAAAATTTCCCCTTAAGGACCAGTCTAACACGCTAAACTTAGGAAATTTAGTATATAGATTTCTCCTACCATGAAGACATGCCCTTAGACGGAATTTTTGATAATTCGGAGAGGAGCAAAAAGTAAAAAAGTCGCTCCATTAACGGTCTCCTCCTACCCGCTTAGTTAGAAACTTAAAACTTAAAATATGTGTTCACTGGGGTATAGGCTAATTCAATGATAATGTATACTTTGGAACTTTCGCTAGGAACGGCATAAAATGGGGATTCAAAAAGGGCAAAGTCTATCTCTTAATCGCCTGCATAAACCGCTGAAGATAGGTACTTTTATGTAGACGGAAAAAAAGTGCAAAAGTCTTCTAATTGACGCCGTACCCAAACCCCATTGACTATAATGCGGTAATTTTTGAAAAGTCCAATAAGAACGATGGGTTTAAAAAGGGAAACAAATCTTCCCTTAATCATTAAGCCTATATATTTCAGAAAGCCACATGCTCCTTATTACACACTATTGGAAATTGAAAAGCATAAAGTGGAAAGAATAAATAAATCTGAATGAAATACCCAAAAAAAGTGCAATTAAACCAAATTTCTGGACGATGCTTTTTAGGGAGACTTTGCACTAAAGTGTTCGAATTTTGTTCACATTCGCAGACTAAAGAAATATGAACTATCGACACACCATTCGATTGAAATAATTTTGGGCTTAAAATAATTAACAGAATTTAGTAAATTAAATTTACGGACATGTTGGGCTTTAGTATAGGGTCATACTAAATTCCAGAATTTCCATTTGAAATTCAGAAAACATCAATTTAAATTTAGAATTTCCATTTGAAATTCAGAACATATTAATTGAAAATCAGATTTTCTATTTGAAATTCATAAAATTTCAATTGAAATTCGGAATTTCTATTTGAAATTCAAAAAATATGAATTGAAATCCAGAAACTAATCAATTGTAACTCAGAAAATATCACTTGAAATTAAGAAAATATCAATTGAAATCCAGAAACTTATCAATTGAACAGTTCATGCGAATAAGGATAAATAGACCACTTTTTCGTAAACACGTTTTTTTTGCATAAATGCATTTTATTAGCAGAGCCCTACAATCCTATGCCGACATTTTGGGGAAATTTTGACTTTTAAGGCTAAAAAAATGACTTTGAAAGTGCAATAATTCGTATATTTTTATATTTTTGTTTAAATTGGGAGTGAACTAACGCACAATTTTGATTAAATACAACACAAAAACATACAAAAGTTTTACTTTCGGTAACAATGTGTTAAAAGAACATTACGAGCAACACACCACACTTATTATATTGGCAAACAATTTTACCGTTCTTGAGTTATAAGACTTTAAAGTGTGGAAAGCAAAAAGGGCGAATAACCATCCTTAACAAAATATTATATAAAAATTATTTAGCTGCGAGTTCAAAATTGATATAAGCTAAAATTTGAAATTGTACTTAATTGTCCTTAAAGTGTTCCAAACAAATACCAACCATAGCTCGTCAAGTTTTGCAAGTCTCATGAAAATGTAGTCAAAATCTGCTGCAAAATAACACATTTTTATTTTTTTGGATACTCGCCCTTTTTCCATTTAAGCAAAAATTGAAGTCCAATTTTAGGCAAGTTCTCTTTCGAATACCTTACTAAAATTTTGTATAGAGTTAGATGTGACTTAAATCTTTAAGCTAATGCCAAAAAGTTGACAAAAATATTATTTTTTAACCGTTTCCTGCGTTTTTATTGTCCACTGTAAAATTATACAAATGTTCTATTCGTCTTTATTCGCATGAACTGTTCAATTGTAACTCAGAAAATATCAATTGTAATTCAAAAAATATCAATAGGAATTTAGAAACTATCACTTGAAATTCAGAATATATCAATTGGAATTCAGAAAACATTTCATTTCAATTTTCATAAATATATTCTGAATATCAATTGACATTTTTCTAAATATTAATTGATATTTTCTGAATTTTAATTGATGTGTTTCGAAATTTTAATTAGTATTTTTAATTGATATTTTCTAAATTTCAATTGACATTTTCGGAATTTCAAATGAAATTTTTGAATTTTAATTGATATTTTCCAAATTCCAATTGCAATTTTCTGAACTGCATTTGCAAAAGGTGTAGACGTGTAGTTAAAACACCTAAAATATTTAAAAATTTAATGTAAATATCGTTATTAGGATGGGGCGATTTGAACGTCTTAATGGGCGCTTCGCGTTTCTGATTCTTGGGATTGTACTGAGCAAAAAAGTCCACCATACGTCTACGGTGAAAATCGAGCTTCCAGATTTTGACTTTTTAGCCGTATTTTGTGAAAGTAACAATGAGTGGGATGGACATATCTCAGGAAGTAGGAGGAGCTTATCCAAGATTATGGTATCAATCTGTTCTTTGGAAGATTCTCTAGCAGATTAATGTTTCAATCATATTTGTGGGAGGGTTTAAGGGGTTAATTTTTAATTTCAAAATAGGGCTTTTTTTGCCGTATTTTGTGAAAGTAACAATGTATGGGATGGACATATCTCAGGAAGTAAGAGGAGCTTATCCTTTTTTGCGCAGTACAATCCCAAGAATCAGAAACGCGAAGCGCCCATTAAGATTTTTTCCTTCCATACTAATCTCCCCACCCTAATCGTTATACTAACTGAATTTCTAAGTTATTACCATTCAAATAAACTTTTCAATTCGGTTGGCACTTTATTTCTCTGTGTGCATGTGCCCAGAGTGATTCAAATATCTTTATATTTAGAAACATTTAATCCATATTCTCTTAGCGTTTGAGCGACAAGATCGATCCATAACGTTCAAGTTGGGTAACTAATTTTAACTTTTCTTACTTTCTCAATAAACTCTCTTTCTAAAACCACAAAAATCTTCTACATTTATTTAAAACGAGTGCATTTGTTCTTCCATGTTATGGAAACCATGTTACTGAAAAAGAAACCTTCACCTTGATTTAAAAATACTAAAAGTATTAATTTATTTAAATTTCTTTTAAACGATAAAATCAATGGCATTTCCGTTTTGCCATCATAAAAATTAACTTCAATGGGAACAAAAATCAGCCGAACAAATCAATGCTACATTTAATAAGTTTGTGTTTTGTTCAATAAAATTAAATAAAGTGTTAATTTCTACGTTAAAATATAAAATTTTATAAACCGTAAAACGTAGAAAATATAAGTGAAATTCCATAGTTTGAAATATAGACCTAGGTCCGGTATATGAACAATCAATGCTAGTAACTACGATTGTTGTTAATGAGCACGTTTTTCCAATAAAAAAAAAACAAAATTTTAAATTTAACCCTTTACTGCATGGCGACACCTGCTAAAACTGACTTTAGATGCTTCTTATTTCTCAACGGTTTCTGAACTAAGTGGAACGATGAACAGGGTTAGGTTAACTATCCCAGGAAAACTTTGGTAATGGGTGCGATAAAGTAATGCATTACCTTGTAATGTATACTTCTCCTTACATGTATGATTATCTTCCAACAAAAAGTAACGAGTTACCAATAATGGGTTACATATTGCATTACTTTGTAATGAATACTCCTTACCTTTATCATTATTTCAAAACATAATGTAATGAGTTACCAATAATTGAGCACTAGCCTTGTAGTAACACATCATTAACTTTTACATTATTTAAAAACATAAAGTAATGACTTGCCGATCATCAATTACATAATGCATGAAATCTAAATCGCCTAACAACCAGAGACCCCGGATTCGAATCTCAGCGAGACCACGCTATTTATTTAAATAAAAAAAAAATATTTGTAAAAAATTTTTTGTTATAAATTTTTTGTTTATGAAATTCTATTTATAGACACATTACTTTTCCCAACTCGGTAATCATATAAGTACTTTCTCAATCCTAGGTAATGAGCCCACCCATTACTTTCTGGGGCATCGCCTGTAAAATTCATCAGTGAAGTATGGTGTATTGTAATGCGATACACAGTCACATCATTTAAACTATTGGTTTTCCTTATCAATATTGAAAAAACATTATCTTCTACATTAGCTTTAAAACCAACAACCAACCTCTTTTCGGAAATTTTATCCCTTGAATAAAATATTTGCAGTTAAAATCAAATATTAGTTTCGCCTGCAAAAAAACAATCACTCTATCTAAAATATAAGTTTTCTTTACCAATTTTAAAATAATATTAAGTTTTTTATAGTTTTGGTAACTCTAATAAAATATTGTGATTAGCAACTCAATTTCTGTTGCACACAGAGAAATAAAGTGCCAACCGAATTGAAAAGTGTGTTTTTATGGTAACAACTTATAAATTCAGTTAGCGCAAAAGATATTAACATTAGATGTCTGAATATTTTGGGTGTTGGAACTAAAATTTAGCTGAATTAACGAACTTTGTGGTGAAAACTAGTGTTCAGTTCTACCAAGCGACTGAAATTCGTAATAATCGAATTTGAGTCCTAGTAACGAAATTTCAGTTGGCAAATAGCTAAATTTTTCTGTGTGTGTGCACATACAAATCTATTTTTAGACATTTATATTTAAGTTTGAAACAAAAAAATATTCAAGGTTGTAAATTGGAAAATACAATTTCAATTTGGATTTAGACTAGAGGTGAAGTAATTGCCTGCCAAGCAAGAGATCACCGGTTCGATCCCATTTCAAGGATAAGATTTTTTTATTAATAAATAATTTTAAAATAATGTAAATTTTTTGTTTATAGTTTTGGTAAATCTAATAAAATACAGTGCACTCGCTATAATATGACCTAATTAAAACCAAGCCAGTTCACTTTTGCAAGATTGTTCATATTTGCGAATGGCATCTAATTTACCTTTAAAAACGTTTTTCCAATAAAAATAAAAGTTTCTTATGTTAAATGTTTTTTTTATTGTTTATTGGATTAAGAAAACAGTTAATTTTTGAAAAAGAAACAAAATTTAAAAGTTACTTGTTTGAAAAAGTTTCAGTTTAAAGTTACCCTTGCACCTTTTAACAAATGTTCTAAAATTTCTGCTTTTTCTTTTAAAGTTAAAAACTTATGCTTTTTTTTGCATATTTAAGAACTTCCCACGTTAAATTTATATTCACAAAACTAGCTGAATCTGGCTGAATTCTAGCTGAATCTGGGCACTAACTTCAACGTGTATGTTAGAAATTTTGATTGACCGGTGAAGACAATTTAAAAGCAAACACCTGGGGAAATCCCCAAATTATAATGCAGTTGAATAAAAATTTAACCACTACCCTGTTGATTTAGATTTTAACACTGCGTAGGCTGATAAAATCCGTTAAAAATACAAAAATAAGCTGTTAATATTTTAAAGCTTTGGCACTAAGTTCATATTTTGGAGTAGTCAATGGAAGAAAAAAATGTTCATATTTTCGCGAGTGCACTGTAGTGAAATTAGCAACCGAATTTCTATTGTACATACAAATCCATTTTCAGACAAATATTTAAATTTGAAACTAGAAAATATTCAAAGTTGAAATTTAAAAAAACAAATTGAAATTGGGTTTAGGCTAGAGGTGAAGTACTTGCCTGAAAAAGTACTAGCCGGTTCGAGCCCATTTCAAGCCATATAAATTTTTTATTAATAAGATAAATTTTGTGAATCTATTTATAGAATATTTTTTTTTTTTTGTTTTCTGTTTTCTGTGTCTAAATATTTTTTTTTTTGTAGACAATTGTAACAAACAATTAAAACAATCAATTATAATTGTCTGTTACAGGCATTGTCATTGATCAATGCCAATTAAAAAAAAAAATCATTTTCATTGTTTAAAGCAATTGTAATACCAAAAAATGTAATTGCCATTGACACCAAGCAATGCCAATTAAATCGTCAATTAATTAAACCATTCAATTAACTACTCCCAATTATGTTACAGGCAGTAATAATCGTCAATTAATTAAACCATTCAATTAACTACTCCCAGTAATAATTTGAAAATTATTAAACAAACTACTTTGATATTTAGAAAAAATTACAAGCTTTCCGACACACATAATTTGGTTTTTATATATTCGTTATATTTTTGTTTATTGGGAGATCCGAAAATTTTATCCTTTATGGGTTTTAACTAATAAAATATTTAAAAGTAAAAAAATCGAAAAACGCCGAAATAGGTGTTCACTTATTTTTCAATTACAATCAAAATATACAATTTTCATTAAGATTTGGAGTTTCATGCAGTAAAGGGTTAAATCACACGATCTCACTGTACGTCTGTCTGACTGTCTGCCTACAGCGGAGAGTAGTAACGAAAACTAGGTTAAATAAAATTCACTCACAAAATATTAAAAGAATGAATCATCCCATCCATCCATCGTCAACATCGCCGATCGTCAGTCATAGAAGATTGAACGATATTAAACTGGTACTCTATACACTTTAAGTAAAGAAGACTACACAACAAACTAACTTGTTCTATACAAAATAATGATAATAAATTATCATATTAACACTACACCATTTCAAGATTAATTTCGGAAAATAACACATTAATATTAATAATATTATTGTTCAGCAAATATTATTGTTCAGCTAATATCAAAGTTAAATTTTTATACACAGTAAAAAGTCGTGGTTTAATTTTAAACTTAGCAGTGTTAATTCTAAACAACTTTGGAATTAAATTTTAAATTAATTCCACAAGAGTTTATATCTAACACCATGTGGTATAAATTGTAATACTTGTGGGAATTGTTTTAACACCCAGAGAAATTTAAAAGTTTTTTAATGACTATTTGGAATAGAAATAACACCAAAATTGTAATTAAATATTTTCAGGAGAAAAAAAAACAATTCCTGTTAGTTTACAAATAACACCGACGCAGGCATTGTTTTTTTTTTTTTTTTTGTTTTAATACTTTCGGTTTTATTTTAATGACCAAAAAGGACTTAAATTTCTCTCTTAAAACAATTTCATTCTTTAAAGTTTAAAAACAACACCTAATAAGGTATTAAAAACAGCTGTAAAAATGTGCCTCTCTCATGAAACTGCTTGTTTTGGTTTAAAAATAACACCAGAAAAAGTATTAAATCTCTCTCTTTGTTACAATTAATGGAGTTAAAGTTATATTTTTGAACATCATTGAAACGAAAAGATTGACATATGTTAACGAGAATAAATTTTGGTAAGTGCGCCCCGGTAGGCTAGTTGGTAGCGTGCTGGCTTATCAGTGCGGGGGTCGTGGGTTCGATTCCCACCAGAGGCACTGGTCTGTTTTCGCTACAACGCGCCGAAGGCCAAGTAGCTAGTGCTCGGTTAGGGTAATAGTATATAATTTGTAATTATATGATTATTAATTAATAAAATAAATAAAAATAAAATAAAATTTTGGTAAATCAGAAGTTATCACCGACATTAAGAAAACGTAAATTGTAATTTGCTATTGTAACATGTACACACAGGGAAATAATCAGTTGAATTTCGATTATAACTACTAAAAATCCTTGGGTTGAAATAAAATGCTATCATTATTATAAAATTATTGCAATCGGAATAATCACAACTTCTTAGTAATTAAAATATGATTTTTATTACTTAAAGTTGGTGCGACATAAAAATTTATTTATATTTATGACCAAAACTTTTAAAAATTACACTATTCAAATCACACATTCAAATTATACTATTAAAAACAGTAACTAGTAATTGGCGATAATAATTACCAAATTGCATTCAGAACGAAAGTTTCTTTCGTGAAAGCATTTATTCACTTGACTTCATAAAATGCTGGCTAAACAGTAATATTTCGTTTTGAAAAGCTTGTCAAAAAAAAGTAATTTGAAAAACTCAAAAAAATGTTATCGAAATAGAAATAATAAACAAATTATTTATGGATGCGAAAAAGAAATAAATTTAAATTGTTCAAAATGTAAGTGTGTTCTTGAATTGTCATCAATACTTTTTTTTATATTTGTTTTTTGTTGCAGTACGTGACGAAGAACTTCATAAATTTGAAGAGAAGACTTCTGCAAAATAAATGTGTAAGGATCAAAATAGCCATTTCATTATAACGAAAACCTTAGCAAGAAAATTGTATATTTGAGATTATAAGTTGTCTTAAGTTTTCATATAGGCAAAGAGTTGATCACAAATAGAAATTTTCTTATTGAACATTTTTTAGACGCCAGCACATTCAGTTGATTTTAAATAGAATATAGTTTCGCAGAAAAAAACAACTTTTGAGATTCTAATAACATTTGTGACAGTGTTGCGGTAACAAAATGATAATACAAGGGAGTAGAAAAATGTTTTCTTTTTTGTGGTATTTTTACATGGATATGGTGGACGTCCGAAAAAGGGTATTTGGAAGAGTATTCTAGATTCTAAATTCTTCAGATTCAGATTCAGCTTACATTTTCCCTTACAAATCCCTCATATTTTCAGTATGTTTTCGTGTAGAAAAATATTAAAATTGTTAGCACTTTTTCCTTTTAAAAAAACTTTAAATCAAAGTATCAAAATACTTGAAGACTTTTTCTTATAAAAAAATTCTCCTAAGAAATTTTTCTAAAGAAAAAATTCCAGACTCTTAAAACTATTTTGTGTAGAAAAATCGATAGATTAACTTTCTGATTCTAAGTAGTTTTCCCACCATTCAGAGAAATGTTTCCTATAGAAAGCTCATACATACTGATGAGTTTTCCTATTGAGATCCCTCCCTTTTTCCTCCGAACAACACCTCCGATTCTAAGTACTTCTTCGTGTAGCAAACATGTGGTTCTTATTTAAAAAAACTGAAAACTTTTTTTTGTATAAAAACCCAATGATTTTGATTATTTTGTCTTATAAAATACCCTTAAGTTTTGAGGATCTTTTTTAGAAGAAAAACGTTCTGATCATATGAATTTTCCTGTAGAAGAGCTATCTGATTTGGTTGATATTTTTCTATAACAAAGTCCTAATGTGAGTACATTAGGGTGGTCTTTCGTTGTATGGGCGAAAAATAAAAACGAGATTTTGACTGTACCCCCCCTCTTAAAATATTTGTTTGTGTACAAAAATTCACCATGCAAAAAATTAGAGTTCTAGCATAACGGGAAGATGTCCCGCATCGCCCTTGAAGATCGGGCCCCTTGGAAAAATGGGCATAATTAAAAAAAAAAATTACAAATTTTTTTTCTTCAAAATTTAAAAAATATAAAATAATTTTTGTGTTGGGTTTAATCATAACTACTCAGATAAAAAATATTACTTTCCCAGAAAATCGCTAACTTACCCTAACTTTGTGTCAAAAAATTAATAAATATTTTGGGGGTACCTCAAAGTGACTTTTTTGCATTTTTGAAAATTTTATTCAACAAAAATCAAAAACCTAGTGTTTGCTGTCAAGTATTTCATTAAGCACATTTCAAGTATTAAATAAGCCAGGTATTACGCATATCCGTTGACAAATTTTTTTTAGGGCATTTTGATTCTCGGGGATTTCAAGTTTTTTTTTTTTATACATTTTTATTTTAAAACAAGGTTTTAATAATATTTCATCAATATTTTTGTATATGCCTTTTTATATGATTGTAATAACTTTATTTAAAAATACTATATTTTCTGTTAATAGTTAACCCATGTTAACCTGGGGTCAAATATGACCCACGTAAGAAAAATGCAGCTTTGTGGCAAAAAAAAAAATTTCGTTAACCGTTTCTAGTCTTCGAGTAGGTCAATTAAGTAAAAATTAGAACTTAAAACTTTTCCATAATAATAATTTTGAGGGAAAAAAATTTACACTATTAAATTAAAAATACGTTTTTCGAAAATACTCCTGAATTTTAATTAATTTTAAAATGTAAATAAATTACAATTAGAAACATAAAAAAAATTTATTTTATGTCATCTTTGTGATTTTTGACTCTTTAAAATACGAGAGTCAATTGTGACCCCATGAAAACACAGGTTAACTATGAACACGAAAAATTATACTTTATAATAAAGTTATTACAATTATATAAAATAGCATACACAATAACATTGATAAAATATTACAAAAATCTTATTAAAAAAAAAGTCTATACAAATTTAAAAAAAACGTTGAAATCCGCTAGAATCAAAATGCTCTAACAAAAATTTTTGACAACGGATATCCGTAATACTTGACTTATTTAATACTTGAGATGTGTTTAATAAAATACTTGACAGCAAACATCAGGTTTTTGATTTTTGTTGAATAAAATTTTCAAAAATGCAAAAAAGTCACTTTGAGGAACCCCCAAAATATTTATTAATTTTTTTGACACAAAGTTAGGGTAAGTTAGCGATTTTCTGGGAAAGTAATATTTTTTATCTGAGTAGTTATGATTAAACCCAACACAAAAACTATTTTATATTTTTTTAATTTTGAAGAAAAAAAATTAGAATTTTTTTTTTTAATTATGACCATTTTTCCAAGGGGCCCGATTTTCAAGGGCGATGCGGGACATCTTCCCGTTATGCTAGAACTCTAATTTTTTGCATGGTGAATTTTTGTACCCAAACAAATATTTTAAGAGGGGGGCAGCCCCAAAAATCGCAAGTTGAAAAATAAGGACCACCCTAGAGTACATATAGAAATATTCCCAAAACCATAAGTTTAATTATTTATAGAAACAACGTCTTTTAGTTCTCAAAAGTGAAAGGTTCTTTGTAGAAAATATACCCCGAATCTTATAATTAAAATACAACAAATATAAACAGTAAATAATCTTATAATTGAATGCATATATGTATCTATTGATGATTTTTAATAATGATTTTGTTTGTTATGTTTATTTTAAAAAATAAAATATTTTAAAATTTATATAAAAAAACTTTTTTTTTGGAAACAGTGTAGTTACAACTTAAATAAATTCGATAGGGACTACTAAACAAAGTCGATCGTTGCCGCAGACATTTATTCTAATTCGGTTGGAATAACTAAGTACATCAATATGTATCACCAAATAATAATGGTGCTAACTAAATGTTTAACAAATATTATGTTGGTACATATAACTATCAAAATTCGGTTGGCAAAAAATTCGGTTGGAGCAATGAATCTGTTTTCTGTGTGTAGGTAAAATGCATTAGTAAATTGTCAATCAGACACAGGGAAATGTATTTTGGGGCTTTGAATTTATTTTTGGTCAAAAATCTAAATTGTTTTACTAACATTCAAATATTTGTATGTAGTAACATGCAAATCAGCCTATATAACGATCAAATAGTTGTAATAATAATTGAATATATAAAGTAACATGCAAATCAGCCCATATAATGGTCAAATAGTCGTAATAACGTTTCAATATATACACACTATAGGAAAAAAGCTTCATCATATTTGTGAAAAACTTCATTGATTTTCGTCCAATGTAACACTTCATAAATATGATGAAGTTTTATTATAGAAGAAGAGCGAATTGATGACCGGCTTCTATTTATGAAATGTTTCATAAATAAATATTCTTCATAAATATTATAAAATATTTCATAGGATGAATCTGCTTCATAAGCTTTTATGAAATGTTTCATAAATATTAAGAAATATTATGAAAAATCTTCATAAATTATAAAAATTTACCCTAAACTTCTTTATATAAATTACAAAAACGATGCGTTCTGTTTTTTTTTTTAATTCCTTTCATTCACTATACTTAAAACCACAGACCGGAAAACGGTTTATTTTTTTGTTTTTAACAAAAAAAAATAATATATTTGAAATTTAAAAGGTTTTTTTTTTTAAATGTCCAAAAAACCAAACCAGTATTTTTATTTTCAACTATAAAAAATTTTAATAAAAAAAAAACAAACAAAAAATTATTGCTAAATAACAAAGTTGAAAAAAGTACAACAAAGTACTAATCTTTTTTCAACTTTAGTATTAAGCCCAAAAAATTTCAAATATTTCTACAAATAAAATCGAAAAAAATTGTTAATAAACTTAAATGATTTGTGGTATTAACAAAACCGCTACGTTGTGGTGCAAAACAAAGTATCACAAAAAACGCCACATTGTCTAGATTATAATCATTTAAAAACAGTATTTTAAAAAATGCAATATAATTACGGTTTTGCCAAAAAATGCTTTTTGGTGAAACAATTTAATTATTAAACGCATCCGCTGATTACATCCTGTATATAAATAAATTTAACTAATATAAATAAATAACTATTTTTTTGCATTTTTTTAATTTTCTAATTTTTCATACATACTTTTTTGAATTAAAATTACCGAGGTCAAAAAAGGTAGTAATATTTATGGTTAAAATTTTATTCAAAATTTCGCGATTTGTCAAATATTTTATATGGCAGGTATTTACACATTATACTAAAAATTGGATAATGGGGTCATCGTGGAAAGTTATGATGTCATACATTTTTTTAACAAATCGCGAATTTTTTTATATTGAGCGCCATATAAAATAACTTAAAAGCCGTTAACTCAGAAACATACAGGAGTAACACATAGGGTTTTGATAATGGTATAGAAGAATAATTTGTGATTAACATTTATTTTTTTAAAAATTTTAGAAACCCAGTTTTTAAAATACAGCGGTTTGAACCACATATTTTTAAAAATATGTATTTTACCGTCAAGAAGTGAGTTAGTTTTGTAAAATAGTAAAACCACGATTTAAGTAGCTTTCTAGCTTAAACCGTTAAAAAGATATGGACAGAAAACATATAAATTTAAACACTCCATATCCTTCACCCATTCTGATTTCAACCAAACTTGGTATAGAAGATTTTCATCATATGACTACAACCTCGTCCAAATGGAGGACAGCTTATCGCAGTGCATTTTGAAATATCGCGATTCAAATATTAAAAATATTCGAAAATTTTTAAAATGTACATAACATTCCATATCTTTTTAACGGGTTCAGCTATGGGAGTCATTGATACCTCATATTAAAGCTTCTTAAATTGTGGTTTTACCAGTGCACACAAATTATGCACTTTTAAACAGCAAAATGCATTGTTTTAAAAAATCGCATTTCAAAAAGCTGTATTTAAAAAAAAAAATGATTTTTTAAAATTTTTAAAAAAATATATATGAGAATTATAAATTACTTCCCTATGCCGTGTCTAAATCGCCCTTAAGGTATCTTGAGTTATGAATTAAAATGTGAAAAAATGTAATTAAAAGCCGATAACTTAGAAAGATGCAGGAGCAGCGGCGTACCCAGGATTTTGTTTCGGGGGGGGGGGGCCCAATTTTTGTTTTTTAAAATTTTGTTTGTTTGAAAAGCATATAATTTGTTTCATACGAGAGCCTATATTTAATATTTTGTAGTGTCCGACCAAGTACTCGGCTTCTTTCTGACAGTCAGGCGGCATTAAGGGCTTTAATGTCCTATGAGGTGTCATCTGGTCTGGTCATGGAATGCATTCTGGCTCTTAACCGACTTGGCGGGCGCAACTCGCTTACCTTAGGGTGGGTTCCTGGTCACGAGGGGCATGAGGGCAACGAGAGGGCAGATTGTCTTGCTAATTGCGGGGCCCGAATGCCCTTTATTGGCCCTGAACCATTCTGTGGTATACCTTTGGGGTATGTTAGGGAGAAGCTCGGGTCGTGGAGGGAATCAGAATTCTCTCTCTATTGGGAAAACTCTCTTGGCCAACGACAGGCTAAGAGATTAATCTCTTTTTCCAGTGCAGGATCGAGGAGACTCTTGTCCCTCGGGAGGGGTGACTTGAGTACCCTGGTGTCTTACCTGACTGGACACTGCAATCTCAGATACCACCTGCGCAAAAGGGGTCTTTCGGACACGGATGAGTGTAGGTTTTGCGAACTGGTAGCTGAGACATCGGAGCATGTTCTTTGCGAATGTCCGAGGCTTTGTGAAAGGCGTGCCAAGTTTCTTGGCGATCGCTTTGTCTCCCCTTAGGACATTATGAAGATTTTGCCTAATAGAATTTTTGGCTTTATATGTAGCTTGAATCTTTAGGGTAACTTTAGGCAGCACAAAAGACCTAAGTTGGTCGCGGTGCATAGTGCCATATAATCTAATCTAAGTACTCGGCTTCGGCTTCGTAGTTCGGCCAAAAAGTGAAGTTCAGCATAGTTCGGTGTTTGGCCAAATTTTGGCCGAATTTATCCGAACTACCGAACTTTTTATGATTATTTATAAAAAGCACAAATAAATAACAACTGCGGTTATATTTACTTTTCAGAATTTACAAAAAAAAAACTACATAAAAAATACAACGTTGAATATGATAGAATACAAAAAAAAAAACACCGATATTTAAATATCAATGTGTGTGAAAAAATTTCAAAAAGCCAAAAGTGTTTAAAAAAAAATTTCCAGAAATATAGCTACAAGACTTATAAGCGAATAATCAAATTTAATGCGATATAATTAAATATAAAAAAAAAAAAAAAAATTCGAGTGGTAAGTAATCCTGAAAAGAGAATAACAGGTTCATCAATTTGGGATAGACATGATGTAGTACCAGACTTAGAAGTAGCAGAACCAAACGAAAACTTTATTGAAAAAGAAATTAAAATGTTTATTACGGAGCCTTAGGTCCCGAAATATAAATATATTTAAGTATTGGAATTCAAGTCCATTTACAAATATAAAAGCTGTAGCAATAAAATATTTATCAGCCCCACCAACTAGTGTAGCTAGCGAACAGCTTTTTAGCGCTGCCGGACAGCTGTATTCTGATAGACGAAGCAATTCACATGGTGTGAATGCGGAAAAATTGCTTTTCTGTCATTACAATATCAAACTTTTTAATTTTAAATATTAAATATTAAAGTTTAAGTTTTTTTTTTTCTATATCAACTTAAAAATCGATCAACTATTTTTCTTTGACTATAAAATATAGTACAATACAAATATTTTATTCTTTTTTTGTACTTAAAATAGTAAAACTATTTTCCAAATATGATTTTTTAAAAAAATATACCTATAAATTTGTATTTTGTTTATGTTTACTAACTTTTTGGTTTAAATTTATTGATCTAAAAAAACAATTTATAATTTTTTTTATTAAAACAATTCAGCTTCGGCTGAATTTTTTTCAGCTTCGGCCGAACATTGATATAATGGCCGAAGTTCGGCTTCGGCCGAAAAAAAATGAGTTCGGTCGGACACTAATATTTTGTATCTGTTAAATAAGTTTTGGATGGGAAAGTTACCCAGCTATGATAGCAATTTTGAAGCAAAAATGTTTTGACATGTTTTTGTTTTTTTTAATTTTCTTATATCTACAAACAAGTTTTTTTTTTTTTTTGAAATATTAAACAAATTTATGTATCAATTGAATAATTTTATTTTGATTTTTAAAGTGAGCTATCATATTAATTAAGATCCTTATATACTATTAACAAAACTCTTAAAATTTAATTCAACGATTTTTTTTCATAAAAGTGTCAATGATTTTGTCAGGTTCAACCTTTTCTCGATACACTGATGCAAGAGCTAGAGCACCAAGTCTAGCTTCACCCATAGAATTCCTTAAATATGTTTTCACTCTTTTAGGGTGGAAAAACTTCTCTCCGGGGATGCAGTTGTAACAGGAATTACTATCAGTAAATATAAAAACATGTAAACGTTTGGAAAAAGCTCCTTCTTCCAATCTCAAAAAATATTATAAATTCATTTATTACATACTAACCAAAACAAAAATAAAATAAAAAATTGAAAATATTTCGGGGGGGGCTTTGGCCCCCAGGGCCCCCCCCTGGGTACGCCACTGTGCAGGAGTATCACATAGGGACTTGGTAACGGTATAGAAGAATAATATATAATTAACATATATATTTTTTTTTTACAAATTTTAGAAAACCAGTTTTTTAAAATATACAGCGGTTTGGAATACGGATTTAAAAAAAATGCATTTTACAGTCAAGAAGTGAATTTTTGTTTGTTTTTGGCCAGTAAAACCACGATTTGAGTATCTTTAAAATGAGGTATCAATGACTCTTGTGGCGGAAACCATTAAAAATATAAATTTTGCAAAACTTTTATTTTTATTTTTTCAATCAATTATTTTTTTACATTTTTATCAATTAATAGCTCCGTAATAGCACGGTGGAATAAATTATAATTAACATATATTTTTTGTTTTTGCTTATTTTACTTAAAGCACAAAAAAGGTTTCATCAAAATGGAATATCAGTGAATCTCTGTAGCTTTAACCGTTAAAAATACACAGAAAAAATTATCAACCTAAAATATCTAATTAAAGATTTGATTTGAATTTAATTTGTTGCTAAACAAATATTTAATTGAATCAATAAATATTTTTATTGACTTTTAAATATATAATACATATGTATGCATAAATAGAAAATTTTCAGTATAAAATACCAAATACATTTGAAGTTAACAAACAAAACAAGCACACACACAAACAGACTCAGCATTGCAAAAAACACACATGCCAACGTATAGATCACACACTTTTTTTGTGAGTATCATATTTTTTTTTCGGAGAAGTTATTTATAACTTTTTTTTCCTTCTCAATTTTAATAAAAGGTTTAATTGATAGTATCATTGCCGTGATAGGTGCAAAATCAATTAAAATATTAATTGATTCAATAAATTTTTTAATTGAAACCCGTTTTTAGATTTTTCTGTGTATATGGACGATTAAGTAAGCAGGACTTCGTTTGTTAAATTTTCGATTTTTTTCCATATTTTAAAACGCGAAATTTCCACAACCGTTAGAGCTAACAACCCAAAACTTGTACGATGACATATTTATATAACGCTTACCTTCCATACCAAGTTTGGTTAAACTAGAGGTCGAATATTGGATATTTTTTTGATGGTTTTATGTGGAATGAGTCATATAGAAAAATTTCACAAGTGATTAATTGTGAAATATAATTGACGTCGCCCAAGTCTGGTGTAGATTTACCAGGGGTTTTTCTTTTATAATTTTGTTTAACAATTTTCTTTTTCGTAAACAAAAAATATAATTTTTTTGAAAATTTTAAAAAAAAACCCAAACTCAGTTCGAAATTATTCCCTGATAAATCTAGTGTAAAAACCAATACATTTTCTTTGTTTTTTTTATAAGTCGTTATTATCAGTATTTAAAGGGAGCATTTTATAGAACATTAAAGGTTTGATATGAAATTAACCCATAAGTGGATAATGTTCGTTTGTTATTGAAATTTTAATAAACATTAAAATCAAGAGGTCCAATCCATTTGTTTAATTTATTTTCTTGCACTAATATTCAGTCATTCCAAATTTATTGAATTATTCAATTACCACTTTTTTGATTTCGCTGGTCTAATTAAAAAAAATTAGCTAAACATTTTTTTCCAAAACTGTTTTTTTTTTTTACCTCGCTTAACGCATCTTATAAAAATAGAGGCAGTTTCAATAAAGTTGCATTCAGCAAAGTGGTACCTTACTGTATTTAATTAAATAGTACCAAAACTTAACTTAACAAAAAGTTTCCCTGGAACTTTCCTAATGGGTTAATGCGCTTATTATGCTCTTTTTTAATCAAATGACGTCTTTAAGTTGTGACGTCAAGTTGTTTATTAAATGAGCAATGGTTTATTAATACAAATTATTAATATAAAATTTAAATTAATTTTTTATCATTTGAGAAAGAAAAAAAGTGCAAGCATAAAAGGCTGTGCCGAATATTGGATACCCTTCATCCCCTGAGATAAAAAAAAAAAATTTTTTTAAATAAATCCAAGAAAAAACATTTCGGGAAAAAGAATTTCGCAATAAAAATTCGAAGGAAAAAAAATTTAGGCGAACCAAATTTTGATTTTTTTTACCGATGTATTTTTCAGCGGAATGACAAAATGATATATGTAACCTAATTAACAGTGCCATAGAGGGTATAACAAGTGCACAAAAGTTGGGACATGTTCTAGAAAGCCGATCAAATATTCGGGAAGGTATCTGATCTTCATAATACCGTAAGGTATTATGAGTCCATGTAAAAAATATTGGGTTTATATGGAGACTAGATTCAAAAGTGGTCTGATTTTCTTTATATAAATCAAAAATTTCATTTTAGATTTACCATCTTCGATATAGTAAAATTTGTTGTAACATTCGTAAGGCTTCATTAGTCGAGCGAATACGTTTTGTGAACGGACTGTAACTCCATACAATGTGTTAAAATAGTCCTTATATACACTATGTTGTCTCTGTCTTACATATTAAACAAATGGTGACGGATTTGCGGAAAGTAAATGTGATAACAGGTTAGCAGTATTCGATTCGTCTGAAATTTTCACCACTTAATCTTTGGACTTAGTTGCACAGCAACTTGCCTAATATCTAATGTAAATCGGTCCACATTTACAAAAGTTACACCCTCCAAAAGATTTTTTATACACGAGGTAGTTAACTTTGACAATCTGTAAGTACACCCTGTACTAAAAATGGGGTGACCCAATCACAATATTACAAAAGATTAACACTTCTTTTACAATATTCAATTTCATTCGTACAGATCACAGAGAATAAATTGGTTGGAATTTCATTGTAGTCAACAAAATTTAATCATTATTCAATCATTTTAATTGAAAATACTTAAAATTCATCATCAGAATAATTAAACAATATTGTAATCAGAAAATATATAAAATTAACCAAAACACAGTCACATCATTCAAAATAATTATTTTCCTAATCAATATTGAAAAAATAGTATCTTCTACATTACTTGAATAAAATATTTGCAGTTAAAATCGAATAATAGTTTCACCTGCAAAAAAGCAATCACTCTATCTAAAATATAAGACTTCGTTACCAATTTTAAAATAATATAAAATTTTTTAATAGTTTTGGTAACTCTAATAAAATATTTAGATTAGCAACCCAATTTCTGTTGTACAACAAATCTATTTTTAGACATTCATATTTAAACTTGAAAGAAAAAAACTGTTCAAGGTTGAAATTTGAAAATACCTGACAAGCAGAAGGTCGCCGGTTCGAGCGCAGTTCGCTGCATAAGAATTTTTTGTTAATAAAATAATTTTAAAATAATATAATTTTTTTTATAGTTTTGGTAACTCTAATTAAATATTGAGATTACACTGTGTGTAATTTTTTAAGTCATGGCAAAATAACCATATACGGACACCACTACGTGATAAAAGACAAAAAAAAAACACCCGTGTCTCCCAATTTTTCCCAAAGTCATCTCCTTTTTTGTTTATGGGCCGTAGGGTTGCCATATTTGAAAAGTGAAAAAAAAGTACATTGATGAAAAACAAACAGTACTTTTCAAAAAAAAACAGTACATTTTTGTATTTATTGTTAACATAACTTTTACTTCAATACATCACATATTTACTTAAAATAAGTTAATACACCGAACCAAATAGCGTAGGTAAAATCAACAAAAAAATTTTTGTTGATCTTTAACGAAATTTTGTCAATTTTTTTTTAAGATTTAACAAATTTTATTCAAATCAATAAAATTTCGTCAAGTTTACATCCTCTAAAGAAGTAAAATTGACTAAATTTCATCAAATTGACTAAATTTCGTCAAATTGGCTAAAATTATTAGTTTGGACGCCATTACTTTTTGCATTGGGCAGTGTCATGAAAAAAAATTGTGTTTACAAACATCCATTGCTTGAAAAGTAAACAAACCAAACTTATATATGTACAAAGAAACGAAGTGGAATTAATACAGGGATATTCAAAAAATTTATATAAAAAACTATTGTACACACGAAAATAAACATGGTTAAAAAAATATATATTCTTTGTACACGCAAAAAAAACTTGTTTATATAAAAATATGTAAAATATACAAAAAAACAGTACAAAAACAGTACAAATCCAAAAAAACAGTACTTTTGCGTACTGTTTTGGTGTTGTGAATAAAACAGTACATTTTTAAAAAAACAGTACATGTACTGTTTAAAACAGTACGAATGGCAACCCTAATGGGCCGCCAAAGATTTGGGGCCTTGGTATCATTTTCGCAAAAAAGTGATCATTTTCTCAGGCTCATATCTTGCAAACCGTTCAGAATTTCGATTTACTCTCTATGGCAAAGTTGTAGCTCTTGTCATAAAGAACAAAAATTGCGAACATATAAAATCAAAAAAACTTCACCTTCCAGATCAAAATCGCAAAAAACTTAAAAAAATTCGATTTTTTTTTACCTTTTTCCCCGTGTTCAGGTCCATAGGTAGCAAACCGTTCAAAATTCAAGGAAACAATCAACTACAAAAATTTACCTAAGATCTCAATAAACAAATTTCTTTTTGACTCTATCGTTGGAATGAGTTTGGTATTGCAGTTACTAAACTTGGCAATGAGATATGTAAGCAAGTGTGAGCATCACCTTATTTTTGGAATGTGTAATTTTTTCCTGGGATATTGTCCTAACAAATAATCTATAGTGTTTTTTGTTTTCAAATTTATTATTTGACCTTTTCCGGAATGTGTTGATAGATCTATTTCTGGAATTTTCTAGGTTCTAGAAATTTGTTTATTGAGATCTTAGGTAAATTTTTGTAGTAGATTGTTTCCTTGAATTTTGAACGGTTTGCTACCTATGGACCTGAACACGGGAAAAAAGGTAAAAAAAAATCGAATTTTTTTAAGTTTTTTGCGATTTTGATCTGGAAGGTGAAGTTTTTTTGATTTTATATGTTCGCAATTTTTGTTCTTTATGACAAGAGCTACAACTTTGCATTGAGAGTAAATCGAAATTCTGAACGGTTTGCAAGATATGAGCCTGAGAAAATGATCACTTTTTTGCGAAAATGATACCGAGGCCCCAAATCTTTGGCGGCCCATAAACAAAAAAGGAGATGACTTTGGGAAAAATTGGGAGACACGGGTCTTTTTTTTTAGTCTTTTATCACGTAGTGGTGTCCGTATATGGTTATTTTTTTTCGTGTTGCACTGTGTTAGTAACCAAATTTCTATTGTACATACAAATATATTTTTAAAAAAATATTAAAATTTGAAACTAGAAAATCTTCAAGGTTGAAATTTAAAAAAACATATTTAAATTGGATTTAGGCTAGAGGTAAAGTAGTTGCCTGACAAACGGAAGATCACCGGTTCGAGGCATACAATTTTTTTATTAATAAAATAAATTTTGTTGAACGCATGTGAATCTATTTATAGAATATTATAGTCCATAAACATAAAATATTCAATTGTTGCAATAGAAATTCGAAATTTGTAAATAAATGTCGGTTGTTACATTAATATTAAAATTTAATAATAGTGATACACTGATAGAAATTTGTGCGTAGTATTATTGAATTCCTTCATTAATCCAATGAATTTTTTCATCAAAAAGTCCCCAAAAAAACGTTTTATTGGCGTTTCATTAAATCAATTTTAATGAATGGTTTCATTGACCCAATGAAAATTTCATGAATTGTATGAAATTTTTTCATTAATCCTAGCCTAACTGTTATAAAAGTTTAAAGTGTTTAATGAATAAAATTCATAGTTTGTATGAAATATTTTCGTTGATATTTAATAATTTGTACTTTTTATGATTATTTTAGCATACAAATTACAAATTTTGAAAATAAAATTTTGTTATCCATAAAAAATAAATATTTTTATTATTGTACTTTTTTTAAATTATATATATTAAGAACTTTAATGATTGAAAAAATCGTTTAAATATAATTAACAGGCATTAAAATATTAAAAGCTGAACTAAAAAAAAAAATTTTAATTTATTTCTTTTTCTATTGTTTTATTTTTACAAAATTGTTCAATCTTTCTTTACATTTTTTATAATTTCAGTTTAAAGATGACATATTTTCTTATATGTCGCGACATGTCGGTACAAAATATTTTTTTTTTATCGATCTGGCTTCGAATTCTGTAGAAAGATCGACGATTATAGTTCACTTTTTGTAGTTAAGTTACGACCATATTAGATAAAAATGTTAAATATTTTTAACAATGTTGTTAAAAAACAAAAATTTATTATCGTTTAGCATAACGTTTTTGTGTAACATCGTTAAAACTATAACAATTTAGGTCTCGTTTTGAATAAAACTATATCGTTTTTCTTAGAAAATATGTTCCCTGGAATTTAGTGACCAACTATTCAAATTCGTCAAAAACTGTTCTAGGCAAATTTAATAAAAAAAAATTTATTTATATCAAAGTTTTGGTTAATTCTGTTTAAAAGAAATTTTTCAGTTTTTTTATTTCAAAATGGTAGTACAAAAAAAAATTTTTTTTTTCTTATTATAGTCAAAATTTTTATTGAAAAAAATTTAAAAATTTTTCATTGATTTAATGAAAATGGTAATGAAAAAAATACCAATATTAATGATTTTTCATTCAGTTAATGAAATTTTTCATTAAACCAATGAATCGATTTTAATGAAATCGTTTCATTAATACTATGAAGGAAAATTCTATCAGTGTAGTACGTGGACCCACAAAAATTCGTTTGGCAAAAAATTCGGTTGCAACTACAAAACTGTTTTCTGTGTGTAGTTTAGAAGTTCTATATTTATTACCATTATTTTTTCAAATACCCCACTTTGTGGCGCTCTTCGACTTCAATTATTTGTTTAACAAAATTCGTCCAACCTCCAACAAATCCTTATTAATGATACAATAATAAAAATGTGAGATCACCCTCTAACAAAATATTCATATTTGAAACATATTTTTCGCAATGAGTACCTTTGTATCATTCAAATCTAACCCAAAACTTCCAAACACTTAAAAACTGCAGTGCCAACCAGCCACTCCTTGAAAATAATACTGAAAAAACTAAAATTTGAAATTCTAATAAAATCAATATTGCACACAATGGCCATGGAATTGCAAAAAAAAAAAAAAAAATAAACACTATGAAAAAATTAAAAAAACAAACAGCATCAGATAACCCTCAAAATAAATAAATACTCATTATTGTAGCATTAATAACGACATATAACAAAAGTTAAAAAATATTTAAAAAAAAAAATAACAAAAAAAAAAAAAAAACATGCAACATAAAAATGCAAGTATAAAGACGCAAACGCAGCCAATATGTTATTTTTTCTGAGAGCAGGGTATTAAAAGAATGTTTTCTTAAATTTAATAAAAAAAAAATATCTCACCATTTTAATATATAAAATGTGACAAAATTAAAGCAATTATTCTCAGACCCTAGTCACTTGCAAAAAGTTTACGACTGTATAATTTCTAGAAAGTTCCTTTGCATTTGGTAAGTTTATTTTATTCATAAAATTCTATTGAAATTACCTAAAAAATAAGTTGTTTGAGAATCAGACTTTATGGAATATAGTAACTTACAACATTTAATAACACGGAGAAAGTTACAAAATAAAACTTTAAATGTAACAAATGAAACAAGTTTTTTTTTTTCAAGCAGAAATTAATAACACGGTGCTACAGTGAAAAAAAACTTGGAAAACGACCTAGCGTGGGTTATAGGTCTTGTTGAGTACATTACAAATTGTGTCAAAAAATTTCAGAAACACCCTCAAATTCAGAAGTTATTCTAAAAAAAACCGCTTTCAGTGATGTTCGTCAACTTATCGACCTGTAACTTAGTCAGTTTTTGTCCGATTTAAATTTTTTAACGGTTTTGGAAAGAAAATTAATTACGCTTTAAAGTGACGTGCATTTTTTGATACATTTGTAAGTTATAAGTATTGTCTTTGTTAAGAATATCTACAGAAAAAAACGAAAATTATAAACTTTTTGGATTTTAGTAGCTTTTCATTGCTTATTTTAATATGAAAGCTTATAAAAATTTATACCAACGTATAAAGAAAATTTAGTTCTTAACAAAACATGGTTTTCATTTTTCAAATCGGATGAAAATTGTAAAAGTTATTAAACTTTTCATTAACACCTGTTTTAACTATACATGTTAACTTAGGTTAAGCTATTTGTACAGTTTTTAATTTACGTTTGTAAGTCAAGTGGTTTACCAAAAGAAAAGTGTGCAATCCCAAAATTTTTACTTTAGAAAAAGTTTAGTAACTTTTGCAAATATAAACCGATTTTAACAAATAATATCTCGTTTTTTTCTATATAAAATTGTCTTTAAAATACAGTGCAAAAAAAGATAGGTTTTCATAAAAAAAAAATTAAAATAACTCTTGTTGAATTTGAAAAATTTGGAAAAAAAAATAAAAAAAAGAGAAACTTTTGCTAAACACTTACCTAATGTCTTAGAATATATATTTAATGAATACATTTCATGAAAGCCTAATTCTTTGTCTTTCCAAAACTGTTTAAAATTTTGAAATCGGTCAAAAAATGTGTGAGTTAGAGGTACTAAAGTGCTACGACCTACCCTAAAACAGTTTTTTGAAAATAACTCAAAATTTTGAGGGTGTTTCAAAATTTTTGAAAACGGTTTTTGTATGTCCTCACCTAGGCCTACAACCCCCACTAGGTCGGTTTTCAAGTTCTGACAAAAAGTTTTTTTTTGTAGCAGTGTGTAATTTGTCGAAATAAGTTGTGTACACTGATAGAAATTTCTGCGAAGCTTTAATGAATTTCTTCATTAATACAATGAATTTTTTCATAAAAACGTCCCCAATGAAATAGATTTCATTAAATCAATTTTAATGAATGGTATTATTGGACCAATGAAAATTTCATAAACTTTTTTCATTAATTCTAGCATAAATATTATGAAAGTTTTATGTGATTAAAGAATAAAATTCATAGTTTGTATAAAATATATTCATTACTAATGAAAATGAAAATTATTGAAGTTCGACAATTTTTCGAAATAAGTTGACTTTAGGGGTCCTACTACATCTTGTGTACACTGATAGAAATTTCTATTATTGGACCAATGAAAATTTCATAAACTTTTTTCATTAATTCTAGCATAAATATTATGAAAGTTTTATGTGATTAAAGAATAAAATTCATAGTTTGTATAAAATATATTCATTACTAATGAAAATGAAAATTATTGAAGTTCGAGGCCATACTCTATATTTTACCTCTTTCAAAACGTGTTCTGATAATGGAAACCTAGAAAATTCCAGAAATAGATCTATCAACACATTCCTGAAAGGGTCAAATAATAAATTTGAAAACAAAAAACTCTATAGATTATTTGTTAGGACTAGACTTGGGAAATCTAGTTCGTTTGAGTGAGCGCTCTTTCTAGTTCGATTGATCTTAATGAACTAGGTCGCTCTTATAGTTCAAATAGTTATATAGTTCAAAACGATCTTTGACAATTTCGTTCAATCGTTCGTTAGATCGTTTGGTTGATAATTTACTAATTTTTAGCATAAAAAAATGGAGATGGCAACATTGAAAAAAAAAAAAACAAAATTAAACTCAAAAGCAACATAAAGTACATAAATATTACTCAAATGACAAAAAAGAACGAAAAGAGCGAAAGCTCACTAGTTTAAAGTAAAGACTAGTTCAATTGAACTAGTACGTTCACGAACTACACAACTCTAGTTAGGACAATATCCTAATAAAGAAATATAGAGTATGGCCGCGAACTTGAATAATTTTCATTTTCATTGCACAATTAAAGGTCAAAAAAAAACATAATTTTTAATTTTAATAAAAATTATATCAAACTTAAATATTAATTACTTTTTATTACAAAACTAAAATTTATTTCTTTATAACACACTTTCTAAAGAGGTTGAAATATTAGCCAAAAATAATTTTTTCTTTAAATTAAAAAAAGAAATAAAAATAAAAAATCTGTAGTCTTTTACAAAAGCACTAATGTCGACTTAAGAAATTTTACATCAACACTTTATACACTAACCGACTTGAGACCGATTCAAATCAATTTATTTCGAAGTTTTGGTGAATTCTGTTTAACAAAAAAATGTACATGTCATTTGTAATATGAGGCGTTTTAACTTCAGGGATTTAATTTAATCCAAAATATACTATATATATTTTTTACTCGGGTACCCAAAATTTGTATGGGGACAAATGATGTATATCTCATATACATCAAATTGTACGAATTTGTATCGAATTGCATTGAATGAATTCGATATGATTCGGTACGATTGTACCGACTTTTAAACAATTTGATGTGTTTTAGATACAATTATATGTTCTCATTTTTCGGATTAAATTTGATATCAACGCATTTCTAATTTATATATAATTTAATAAAATTTAATGTTGCCCAATATATTCTTTTTTACTTGGGTATGTAATTTAAAATGGTTTCATAGAAAATAATGTACAATTTTATACAGCACCATGTTAAAAATATTTCATTTCATTTAGACATAATTAAGTACAGCTCCATGAAAAAAAACCCTTCTAAGTTCATTTATATATAATTCAGTATATATAATTAAGTATAGCCTCATGTAATAAAAAATTCTAAGTTTTTTGTATATATATTTCAGTATGATTATAAGGACTTAATGTTTTTGGTTTTTAAATATTGTTCAATGTTATATTACATGTAACACCATGTTTAAAACATTTAAGTATGACTGATGAAATAGAAACCGCATTTGAAATTAAAAAAAAATTTAAAAAATTATTTTGTTTAATGTTCGTATTTTTGTGTATGAGTTTTGAAAACATTAAAGAGGAATTTCAGATTACAAAACAAATTTTCGAAAAAGTCATAATACGCGATATTATAACGGCCCGAATATATTAAAAAAAGACGGGTTTTTCTGAGGCTTGAGTTCCGCTGAATCCGAATCTGACCTCAGAATTTCTTCATAACTTCAGGTTTTGGAGATAACCTTATATAAAGTTTAAAAAAACAATGTTTTTTGCTATGTTCGGGACGTTATAACATCGCGTATTATGACTTTTTCACAAAATTTGTTTTATAATCTGAAATTCCTCTTTATTGTTTTCAAAACTCATGGTTAACCTTTATGATATTTTATTTCTTCTTTGAAAGATCGTCCTTTCGTATTTATAACGAATATACTATAACAACAAATTTCAGCGTAAGATTTTTCCGGAATGGAATAAGATATTTGAAAGGTTTAACCTGAGTTTTGAAAACAATAGGGACGAATTTCAGATGACATAACAAATTTTGTGAAAAGGTTATAACGTCATAAATATAGCAAAAAAAAAATCGGGATTTCGTAAACTTTAGGTTAAGATATCTCGAAAACCTAACAAGATATTGGAAAGTTTCAACCAGAGTTTCGAAAACAATAGGGAGGAATTTCAGACAACATAACAATTATTGTGAAAAAGTCATAAAACGCGATGTGTTATAAAAGTCATAAAACGCGATGTGTCATAAAACGCGATGTGTTATTCAGCGGATTTCAAGCAAATTTTAGTTATAGGATCTTGACCTCTCCAAAATTGAGTAGGCCTGTGCTGTTATTACTTCAAAAATTGTTATAATTTTTTTTAATTGGTTTTTATGAAATCGGAAAAAAATGTGTTTTCAAACCATTTACTCGAAATTTTGTGGAGAATTTTTTAGTCAACAACTTCTGCGTGATCATCTGTGGTGTACAATTCATATAATATTAAAATTTCAACTTTGGTTGCCAATATTTCCACTAAAGGGTATAAAGCTCAAAATCGCGTAAACCAACTTTAAAAATTTTTCCTTTAATTTTTATTTTAAATATTTTGTAGAGGCTACACACAGAAAAATAAAGTTCCAACCGAATTGAAAAGTTTATATTAATTGCAACAACTTATAAGTTCAGTTAGTACAACGATATTTACATTCGATTTCTGAATATTTTGGGTGTTTTAACTTGAAATCAGTTGAATTAACCGAACTTTGTTGTGAAAACTAATGTGAAGTTTTACCAACCGTCTGAAATTAGTAATAACAGAATTTGAGTCGTAATAATCGAATTTCAGTTGGCAAATAGCAACATTTTTCTCTATATGTACCCAAATTAACATTTAGTTCAACATTTAGTTAAAAATAAAATTTTCAGTGAATTAATATTATAATATTAATTCATCTCCAAATTAGTCAATTTAAAAAATCTTTAAAATCAATTTTAAAAAATAAGTTTTTTCAATTTTTATAATATACGTTTGTCATTTTGGATTCTAAGCTAAAGTGGGTTAATGATATCCGAAGAAGTCAGAATTGCATATCTAAATAATTTTGAGTATATTAAATGAATAACTGAAATAAAAAATAAATGTTTCCGAGACTTCGAATTTTGGGAATTTTTAATAATACTGTTTTTTCCAAAATGGGCCATTTTTGGCAGACTTGCGGCTCGGGTTAACGTTTTCAAAAAAAAAATCGATTTTTTTTCCTTTTGGAATCATTTGTATTAAAACTGAGGGGTGTAATGAACAAAACTCGACAAATCATTATTTTAAGCGATTAAACATTACTTTTTCCGGATCGAAGTGGTTTTTTAAGTAGAATTTTAGATTAACATAATTTTAAACAAAATTAATCAGGTTCAAAGTCATACTTCTCGTATAGCAAAAAAGGATTTTTGTTATATTGCAGAAAAATACGTATTTGTATTTCTATTAAATTTAAATTTTAAAGTATTTTTTAAATTAATAAAAATAAATAATTTTGGAAATTAATTGGAAACGGTGTTTTTAATACTATAGTTAATTCGGTAGGATTAAGTAAAAAGAAACTGTTGGGTAAACAATCATGTATATTCAATTCGATAAGGATAACTACAAATTTAATCATTCTAATAAAATATTGGTTACAACAATCGAATCGACATTTGAATTTTATGATAGTACACTGATAGAAATTTGTGCGTAGTATTAATGAATTCCTTCATTAATCCAATGAATATTTTCATAAAAAAGTCCCTAAAGAAACATTTCATTGAGTCAATGAAAGGTGTTTCATTAAATAAATTTTAATGAATGAAAATTTCATAAAGTATATAAAATTTTTTTCATTAATCCTATCATAATCGTTATGAAAGTTTCATGTGTTTAATGAATAAAATTCATAGTTTGTATGAAATATTTTCGTTGATATTTAATAATTTGCACTTTTTATGATTATTTTAGCATAGCATTAATTTGGTGGTTATTGAGAAATTATCATTCGTTGATATTATTTATAAGGTCTGGTCTTTATAGGATCTATAAAATATTTTTATAAAAAACATTCGAAAAGTTCGAAAGTAAACATAACAGGCTATTCTGCAAAAGCGATGGCAGATTTTTATTAATCTCAGCCCGATTCAGCAAATTTTCGTTACTTGGCATTGGATGACATGTAAAAAAGAAATCTAACAAGAAAGGTTTTCCCGGGGCCACCCACCAATGTAGCACAGTGGGGAAAATTCTATTGTTTCTCAACAAATTTGCTAAAGCTCATAATTTTTAACGAATTCGAAAAAGATATAATTAAAAAAGTAGCTGATTAGATTTCAGATCGAAAATTACAAATTTTGAAAATTAATTTTTTTATCCATAAAAGAGAAATATTTTTAATTATTGTACTTTTTTTAAATTATGTAAAGGGTCCGCCATCTAACGTTTTTTTTTCAACTAGTGCTTATTTCGTGAATGGTAACACTTAGCTCATGTCTGATTTGACAGATAATTAGTTTTTTTATATTAAGAACTTAAATGATTGAAAAAAATCGTTTAAATATAATTAATTTCTGTTTTTCTTTACATTCAATCTTTTTTTTACATTTTTTATAATTTGTGTTAAAAGATGACATATTTTCTTATATGTCGGTACAAAATATGTAATTTTTTATCGATTTGGCTTGGAATTCTGTAGAACGATCGACGATTATAGTGCACTTTTTGTAGTTAAATTACGACCATATTAGATACAAATGTTAAATATTGTTAGCAATGTTGTTAAAAAAACAAAAAATTATTATCGTTAAGCATAACGTTTTTGTGTAACATCGTCAAAACGATAACAATTTAGGTCTCGTTTTGAACAAAACTATATTGTTTTTCTTAGAGAATCTGTTCCATGGAATTTTGTGACCCACTATTCAAATTCGTCAAAAACTGTTAGCTCTAGGCAAACTTAATAAAAAAAATTTATTTATATCAAAATTTTTATTTAATTCTGTTTAAAAGAAATTTTTCAGTTTTTTTTTTATTTCAAAATGATTGTACAAAATAAAATTTTTTTTTCTTACTACAAGTCAATATTTTTATTGAAAAAAATTTGAAAATTTTTCATTGATTTAATGAATTTTTTTTATGAAATTATGAAAAAATCATAAAAAATTTTAATGAAAAAAATACCAATATTAATGAATTTTCATTCAGTTAATGAAATTTTTCATTAAACCAATGAATCGATTTTAATGAAACCGTTTCATTAATACTGTGAAGAAAAATTCTATCAGTGTAGGTGTGACTGCCAAAATTCGGTTGGCAAAAAATTCGGTTGCAACAATGAAAATGTTTTCTGTGTGTAAAACTAATGAATTCAATCTTTAAAACTCTGGTAACTGCGGCGTTGAAACAGACATTAAAAAAAAACTAATTTACATTTTTCATGATTTTTTCTTAGTGAGCGGGTTTAATTTGAAAATGAAAAAAAACTTAAAAATTAGCAAATATTAATGCAGCATATCATGATAAAAAACAAAACTCATTTCAAAATTTATGAGGGAGGGTTTCTATAATTCATACAAAGTATATGAACATATTTTTGCAACTAAATAAATGCATTTAAATGTATTTTTGCACCTGCATTTCAAATTGTCACATTATTTATTATTAAGCATTTTAAAAACAAAATTATAACTGGCGGCTTTTTTATGGTTTTGTTTTTCAAGTTTGAAATTGTTAACAAAATTATGATGAAAATTATTTTCAAAGCTATTTCAAATCTATTAAATTGCTCTAAAAGTGCTGCTATTTTGCAGTTGTGGAGTACAATTTTTTTTTTATTGTTTTCTTGCCACTAGACATCATGGCGTATGAGTAATTATTTATTTTTATGTGAATTTTGTATTTGTTTCTAAACAATTAGTGTCTTTTTGTTAGAGATTTTGATAGATTAGTTTGATTTAATTTCAAAGAGTTTGTATTATGTTGATTTATTGTTTAAATTTTTGTTGCATGTGATTGAAAATGTTGATTATCTTTTGAGGTGTTTAAAATTTTTGACTTTTTATTTTAATAAATTTAGTACATCAACAAACAAATAAAACAAAAAGTCTTAAAATTTATGTATTTATTTAACTGAAAATGTTTTTTTGATCGTTTTTTTTTTTTTTTTTTTTTTTGACAACCTTAAATGTGGATCAAAAAGACCGCCATTGTTATGAATGCGTACATGTTTATACTAAAATACAAAACACAGTGGGACAGAAAAGACATGGGGTTGAGAGATTTTATTTTACTAATACTGGATCTACAACTCCTTTCAAAAGCATCATATCAAATTTAAACATCACAGCCGGCAAACGAGAAAAAAAGAAAAAAATTAGTAAAATTTTTTGCTAAAACTACTAAAAATTTGTTAAAAATGACGTTGCAGAAAAAACTGTTCAATAAGAGTAGTAAGATATGAATAGAAAAAATAAATCTGTTGATCTACAAATATTTAGTTATATTTGAGCTAAATTTTAGTTAATTGAAAATAGCAAATTAATCTGCTAAAATCAGCAAAAATTTCGCTAAATATTAGTACACACAGAAAATAGTTTTGTAGTTGCAACCGAACTTTTTGTCAACCGAATTTTTGTGGTTCCACATACTATCACTATTATTAAATTTTAATACTATACATTTATTTACAAATTTCGAATTTTTATTGGAACTATTGAATATTTTATGTTTACGGACTATAATATTCTATAAATAGATTCACATGCATTCAACTAAATTTAGTTTATCAAAAAAAAAAAAAATGTATGCCTCGAACTGGGCTCGAACCGGCGATCTTCCGTTTGTCAGGCAAGTACTTTACCTTTATCCTAAACTAAATTTAAATATGTTTTTCTAAATTTCAACCTTGAATATTTTCTAGTTTCAAATTTAAATATTTGTCTAAAAATAGATTTGTATGCACAGCAGGAATTCGGTTGCTAATCTCAATATTTTATTAGAGTTACCAAAACTATAAAAACAATTTATATTTTTTTAAAATTATTTTATTAATAAAAAATTCTTATCCGCGAACTGGGTTTGAACCGGCGAACTCCTGCTAGCCTAAACCCAACTTGAATTTTTATTTTCCAATTTCAACCTTGAATGTTTTTTATGTTTCTAATTTAAATAAAGAGTCCGCCAAATAACTTTTTTTTTGAACTCCTGAACCAATTGGACTTTGTATGGCGTCATACCAAGGTCTTTATGCAAAATTCGTCTCAATGATGTCTCCGAAATGTTCAATTGTTGAGAACGACGGTGAATTGATGTTCATGGCGCTTCACGCACACTTTCTGCCACAGCAGCAATATTCTCGGGTTTACGCACTGTTTTTGGCTTTTCACGCTTTGGTTTATCGATGAGGATGCCAGTTTCTTTCACTTTTTCACAAGATAACGAACATACGGACCATATTCGTTCAGCGGAAGGATAAAACTAATTATCTGTCAAATCAGACATGAGCTAAGTGTTACCATTAACGAAATAAGCACTAGTTGAAAAAAAAAAAAACGTTAGATGGCGGACCCTTTATGTATGTCTAAAAATTATTTCGGTTGTTTCGGATGTTTTATTAGAGTTACCAAAACTATAAAAAAATTTTATATTATTTTAAAATTATTTTATTAAAAAAAATTCTTATGCCGCGAACTGGACTCGAACCGGTACGCTTCTTCTTGTCATGCAATTGCTTTACCTCTAGCCTAAACCCGATTTGAATTGGTATTTTCAAATTTCTACCTTGGATATTTTTTTCTTTCAAGTTTAAATATGAATATCTAAAAATAGATTTGTATATAGAACACAAATTGGGTTGCTAATCTTAATATTTTATTAGAGTTACCAAAACTATTAAAAAACTTTATATTATTTTAAAATTGGTAACGAAAACTAATATTTTAGATAGAGTGATTGTTTTTTTTTTTTGCATGCGAAACTAATATATAATTTCAACTGCAAATATTTTATTCAAGGGATAAAATCTCCGAAAAGAGCTTGGTTGTTGGTATTAAAGCTAATGTAGAAGATAATATGTTTTCAATATTGATAAGGAAAACCAATAGTTTGAATGATGTGACTGTGTTTGGTTTAATTTTATATATTTTATGTTTACAATATAGTTTCATTATTCTGATGATACATTTTAAGTACTTACAATTAAAATTATTGAAAAATGATTAAATTTTTTTGGTTACAATGGAATTCCAACCAAATCAACATTTTTGTTTTCTTGACTACTTTCACCCTGTGTATAAATATATCTAGTTTTCCTAAATTAAAGACAATTTTTCATATAAAAACATATTAACTTTTAACCCCAAATACTTGTCCCTTTTTCTTGCTCCTTTACAACATAACTAAAGTTTATTCAAATCTGCGGGTTGGGGTTGGGATACCTCCCTTGTTAGTTTCGGTTGGTCGAAAAAGATTTAAAAATGTATCTTAAAACTCGATGACTAAAGAAAATCGGATTTGTGCCTTAATAATTTCTTTCATCAAGGTGTTGCGGGGATGTCGCGCAAAATAATGAATAATAATAATTAGAAGTAGTAACAGTTTAAGCATTTAAAAAATTTCGAAATTGAACAACACCGTACCTTAACATCAATATATTGTAATCAAATTAAAATACTTTTCTATAGAAAAGTATTAACATTTTTATTTCATTTTTATACTTATTTATATAAAATGTATTGAAAACATCATTTAAAATTATCTAACACTACGTTCATATTGAACCCCAAAATACGTATTTTCGTATTTTTCAAGTTTTCGATTTATAATTTGTATGTAATTTGACATTCGAAAACGTCAAAAAAATTAAAAAACGTATTTTGGGGTTCAGTGTGAATGTATTTTTAAAAAGGCTTTTCCTAACTCTTACAATTATTTTTTAACTTTTACAAAATTTCGACTTCAACAATTTTTTGCTTCTAAATCGTACCTTGCACATAACAAATTTTTTCACTAAAAATGTAAGGGAATGTTCCATATTGTGACCTGTTCCTTTCGTGTCTTTTTGTCTTGTTGCATGAATATGTCAAAACTATTAACCGTCATCCAGTTTAATTTCCGCTATCACTATTTTAAAAAAGTTTCGACTTGAAAGCACACGATTTTCTTGGTTTTATTGTGTCATTTAAAAAACGAAATATAGAGTATAAGTTTTCACAAACAAGTCGGATTTTTGTAAACGGTAAGAATTGTATTCACAATTTTAATAAAACTCATTGATTCCATAAACAAATATAAAAAAAAATAAAACAAAAATGTGAAAAATTAAATTTTTATAATGTTTTCTTAAAGTGGACCTTTGATATATTTTCTTTTTTTAGGTTTAAGTCTTTTTTAAATGGTTAACTTTAACTATTAATGGTATATGTTCTTGTCTATTTTGGGCAATTTTTCAACATGTTTCACAACAACAAATAATATCGTTTGTTTACCACAATTAAAGAAGTTAACATTACATATGGTAACCCCTTAAGATATACCAAAACTAATACCTTACCCTTTACCTTACAAAAAGACGAATTATAATGAGTCTAAATATAGATTTTTAGAAAATGTTGTATCATTATATTTTGCCTGGAAGTAATAGGATGAATAACCTCCCAGGAAAAAATTACACATTCCAAAAAGAAGGTGATGCCCACACTTGCTTACATATCTCATTGCCAAATTTAGTAACTGCAATACCAAACTCATTCCAACGATAGAGTCAAAAAAGCAAGTAGTATTGTAATCAATTCTTTAAATTTAAACCAGAAAGCATGAACTCAATAACAAAGTAATTATTTAATTAAAAGAAATTAACAATGTTATTAACTTATATGTTTAACTTTTTGTAATCAAGAGTAATCATATACTTTTTCTGAATAAAAGGACGTCATTGGAAGTAGTTCCTCATTTTGAAAAAAGAAGTTATACAATTTTAAAGAATTTATCTTATATATTTTTTCAAACAAATTTTTATTTGCAGGAAAATAATACTAAAAACAGAAATTGCATGTTGCCTCAATTTTGTTAAACTGCGGTTAGGTATAAATTAGGGAAGCGCACGTGAGCAGAAGTGGAAGTTGAAATTACTGACGTTATCGTGAGTGAGTGTAAAAAAAAATTTTCGAGGGTGATTGTGCGTGAGTCATATTTTTGTTTTTTCAATTTTGAATCGTTCTTTTTTTTGAAAAATTTATATTTTCGTGGTTTATAGCTCCAAAATTATGACAAACCCATGTTATCATAACACTTCGATGTTTCACTTTTTAGAATTGTATTTCCGTATGAGTTTTGATCGTTATATTTGAGTGACTTAGGAGAATCACATGTGAGTAAAAGTTGAATTTACTTATGGAACTACTTCTTTTTTTTAAATGTAAATACTTCTTATTTTTTCTAGGGAACTATTTATTTTTTTTTTGTATAAGTACTTCGTAGTTTTACAATGGAACTATTTCTTTATTAAAAAATGTATGTAGTTCTTAAAAATATAAAGTAAATGGTTCTTCGGTAAAAAAAATAATCAATTCTAAAGAATCAATTATTTTAGTCTCACGCCCTGTTAAAAGAATCGAGTAGGTAATCTAGTAAGGAATGCGTTCTGCCCAAAATGCTTGATTACAAACCCGCTTACCTTTTTGGAAATTTTTTGCTGGGCTGTTATTGTCCACATATTATTTTTTGTATGAGAGTAATGTATTATAAGTTTCTTATTGGTATTGTATTGCTTAAAGTAATGCAGAAGGTAATAAGTACTTATTACAAAGTATTATGTAAAATAATAAGTAGTCATTACCGTGTTTTTGCTGGGCAGTTGGCCTCTTAGCTGATGTTTTTAGATTTGAAATATTCCACTTACAAGGGGAGTCTCCCGATGGGTTCTCTCCGATCTTAATGAAATTTGGATATGTGATTAAGGGTAAAAAGGTGGGACCAAAGTTAATACATTTTTGTATGGAAACATGTCTTAAAATAATGAAATTCAGATTTTTTTGAACGCCGCTTTGATGTACTCGAGAAAGTAAAAATGTTTATACTAATATTGCCTATTTACTGTGTTAGGATTGCCATTTATTTAAAATATTTAAAACATATGTTAAAAAGCTCTTCGAAAAAAGTCGCATAAAAGCCAAACAATTACGAATGTCAAAAAAAGCTCAGACAACCCATCGACTAAATTTAATAGGCGTTAACATACAATTTTTTTTTTTTAGCTTAATCCAACTATAATTCTTGAACATGTGCGCCCCGGTAGGCTAGTTGGTAGCGTGCTGGCTTATCAGTGCGGGGGTCGTGGGTTCGATTCCCATCAGAGGCACTGGTCTGTTTTCGCTACAACGCGCCGAAGGCCATAGTAGCTAGTGCTCGGTTAGGGTAATAGTATATAATTTGTAATTATATGATTATTAATTAATAAAAAAAAAAAAAAAAATTCTTGAACAAATTGCCAGTTTTAATAGTTTTAATATCGCTTAAAATAGTTTTTTTAATAACAAAAATACTTGAAAGTTATCGGATATGTTTCGTAAACCAGTTAAAGTGTCACGAAAAGCTCTTTCATTTGGTACCCCCATTTGTCTAAAATTTCTCTGAAACAGTTCGAAACAATCTGAAAAAAAACGAAAAATTTGCTCATTATGGACTCCATTTTTTAACCCCTAACCATTTTTTTTTCTTTATAACATATACAAATTTCATTAGGATCGGAGAGAACTCGTTGTGTTCTTGTTAGTTTTTTATATATGTGTCAAATACCAGGTGTAGCGCCACATTAGGGAACATTCCCTTACATTTTGAAATTACAGCATGAAAGCGAAGAACGCTTTCATGGATTTCGGGCATATTTGTGAATGTACAATAAGAGTTTATCTATACACTCACAAGAACTTTTCCATACAATTTCAACAGTTATTTAAAAAGTTAATCGTTTAAGTTGTTTCAATAGAATATACAGTAAAATTAACAAAGAAAAATATTTTTTAACTTTCTGTCTGTTATTCAATAAACAAAATAAACAAAAAACGGACTTTCGGTAATAGTTAAAATTTTCTATTTAAAACAAAAAGTTGCTATATGATATTGAGTATTAAAATAAACGAAAATAACACAGGTCAACAGCAAAAAAAGGCTTGACTAACCACTATATAGATTTGATGCATCATGGCTGCCTAAGTACAAAAATGGTAAAATTTTTCAATTCTATGGATAATTTTTTTTTAAAAAAATTTTTTTTTTAAATTGACAATATTTTGAGCCATTTCTCCACTTATGTTGTCATAACTCAAAAACAACTAGTCCGATTTTGTCAAATTAAATTTACAAAAATTAAGGTTTACAATATCTTTAAAGAACGTGTACAAATTTTTTTAATGCGATCAATAGTTTCAAAGTTATGAAACAAATTGTTAGCAAAAAAAAAAAAAAATGCTAAAAAAAAAAAAAAATTTGAAAAACAAAAATCTGGAAAAAATCGAAAACTGCAAAAAATATTACTTTTTATTTTTTTGTAGTAAAGCTACATATCATGCGAATTAAACTAGATATGGATCATAAAAATCGATGCATGCTTTACATTTTTATTTACAATTAATTGAAGGTATCGCATATTTACAAGCACTGTAGAAAATTGTACCTACTATATAATGAAAATGCAGAACATAAAAACTCAGGTGCATTTTACGACACGCATTTTGGCAAAACCCCTTTGGGAAAAACCTCTATGACATTTTTATGATTCTAATAATTAAAAAAAAATAAGTAATAAACAAAAGATTGTTTAATTTTTACGATTGCGGTAGGATAGTAATAAAACGCTCATAAATGTGCGTGTACGCTGAAGTGCTCTTATTTTCCGTTAGCTACCTGTAACGGATAATTTTTTTTTTTTCATAAAAGTCCTTAATGTTTTTTAGGATTCTTGGGAATAATAAAAAATTTGCAGCACACACAAACTGTATCCACACAAAGGGTTATCCCAAATTATAGTATCAGTATTTATAAGATCTCCTTGACCCTTTTTATTTCATTCAAGAAGTGTTTGCGATAACGCAAACATCATTTAATACCTACACAAAAATTAGAGTCATACAGCTTAGAAGTTAAAAACAATTTTCAAATATTAATAAAAATGAGCCAGAAAGCCAGAACATTTTCATGTAAAAACGATCCAGATTTATTTTGTTATGTGTGCGGCCAATATATCACCGGGAAAAAACGGAAGTGGTTCTTAACTTCATTGCAAAAGTCATATCAAGATTGCTATAATATCTATCCGCACAATTTGAACCAGCATTGGACACCGAGTACTATATGCATTCCATGTCGATTGAATTTATCTATGAAGTCTTCTAACGTAAAGTAAGTATAAATTAATAGATTTGGAATATTTTATAATTACAATATTTCTTAATTAAAATTTGAATTCTTCATATTCCTGATTTCAATTTTTTTTTTTCATTTTACAGACGACACTTGGAAATTTTGAAGCCTATGCTATGGAGAGAAACAGCGAACCACGCATCCGAGTGTTATTTTTGTTTAAGTACAAAAAGCATATTTGCTGGCCCACAAATTCGCAAATTGGTGAACGATACTGAATTTGGCAGTTCAATGTCAGAAATTGAGAAGAATGCATGGGATTCGTTTGTATGGGTTATTCAAAATTTCTTAGGAAATAACAAGGGTGATGATTACGTTGCGCACGTTGAAGAGATGTTAACTCACTTCCAGAATCTTGGATGCAACATGAGCATCAAATTACACTACCTGCACAGTCACTTAGATCGTTTTCCTGAAAATCTAGGAGACTTGAGTGAAGAACAGGGCGAACGATTCCACCAAGATATCCGGACAATGGAGGAACGATACCAGGGTCGCTGGGATGCACACATGATGGCTGATTTTTGCTGAAGTATTCAGAGTAACACTTCGTTATTCAACAATAGTAGAAAATCGACTAAAAGAAAATTTCAGAGTTTGTAGTTTATAATACATATTTATTTATTTATTTTCTTGTTTTATTTATTATAATAAATGTGAATAATAAAATATAAATTTTCTACTATTTAATTTATTTATTTATTTACATTTAAGCTCATCCAACACAAATGTCTTTCCGAAGAATAGAATCAGTATATTCTAGGTAGGGTTTTGCCAAAAAATACACGAATGTTACTATGTAATGCATTTTTGATGTGAAAATTTGTACATAGCATGGGGAAAATGTTTTCAAAATTCAATCAATCGAAAGAAGAACATTAACTACTCAATTTTATGTATATCAGACAAAAAACTAAAATTTGGTGAAAATGAGCGAATTCACTTAATTGTGAATAAATTCGAAAAAAATCAATCGATTTTTATGATCGATATCTCATTTTGTTCCTATTACATGTGGCTTTGCGATAAAGCAATAAATCTGAACGATTTTTGCCGTTTTCGATTTTTTATGATTTTTTTTAACCAAAAAAATTTGCTATTTTCACGTAAAAAAAATATTTTTTCCCTCAATTTTTTATTATAACTCCAAAACTACTGAGCCGATTGAAACGCAATATATTAACGGATTAAAGGCTATGTAAATTTCAGTTTTTCTAAATTTATTTGAATAATATCGGACTAATTTTTTTTAGTTATCATTAATTATGTGGAGACACGTCTAAAAAAATTTATAATTTTAATTAAAAATTTTTAAAAAAAAAAACCTCTCCATAGAATTTCAAAATTGAACCATATTTGTACTACTGGGACCACAATACATCAAAATTGTATAGTGGTTTTCAAAGCCCCTAAAATTTTTTCAAAATTGTTGCCTTGTGTAATCTATTGTTTTTATCAATTTCGACAGTTGAAAATAAACTAAAAAATACAATTATTTTAAGCGAAAAGTAAGTGGTCCTTTTTAACTAATTTTCCATTAATTTAATGTGTATATTCAGTAGTCTTTACGGAAAAAATATTGTGAGTGTAGGAAAAAGTGTTCATCGTCTGACAGGTTTCTTATGAGAAATAAAACTCAGCTCGTTTATATAGGAAAACGAAAAACGAAAGTCGTGCAAAGTTCAAACGACTTTCGTTTTTCATTTCCCTTAAAACTTTAAACTCACAAATTTTCTATAGAAACAAGTCCGAATAATCTAATAATTTTACTTAAGAAAAAAATATGTTTTCTTATAGGGAATTACTTTTTAACCTAGTGCAGAAATGGTAATGACTTGTCATTACTTTTCTTACTACCAGTAATGACACCACCTAACTATCTGCATTACTTTAACACAAATAATAAGGACTTACTAATAAGTAGTTAATTTTTACATCATTTCAATACCAAAAATAGTGAGTTACCCATAAGTACTTGTTTCTATTAATATTTTAAATATAAAGTAATGATCTAATAACAATTTTAATATCTATTTTAGATGCATTATTTTTTTACTTCTAGTAAGTACATATATAACTACTTACTTTTGATTTTTCGTAAGCTGAAAAGTAATGACATTTTGTGCAAGAAAGTCATTTATGTTTTTTCTATAACGTGTAGAGATAGATCAAATGGTAGAGCGGTTGAATGACAACCTACAGTCCCAGCTTCAAATCCCAAAAAAAAAAATTTTTCAATAAAAATATTTTTTTTTTAATAAATTTAGTTTTTTTAAATTAATTTTTTGAATTATTATTTTTGTACATACTGGTAAGCATACAGGTAACCACATATTTTTGTATTTTCAGTTAGGTGATTAGTAATGATATGTCATTATTTTGTGCCAGATCGCTATATAAAAGTAATGAGATTTGTAATGACAATTTTAAGTACTTGCCATTACCAAATATGTACTTATATAACCACACACAGGGAACTTCTGCTTTCAAAATATGTAGTTGTTTGGGTTGTCATACAGTTTCTTTATTTTTATTGTAAATGTCAGTCATTTGTAGAACAAATTAAATTTTTTACTAACATCAAATGACTGTTTTATGATTTTACATTAATTTTTTACAGTAGTTTTTTGTTAATTAAAAACATAAAAAAAATAAATGTTTGTTTATTTTTACTAACATACGAGGGCGAAACAATAAGTCCGTGACTTTTCGAACTTCCCTCGTAGTTATATGAAATGCAACAATGCTCCCATCAAGTACCACCTGTTAATTGACTACTGTCAAATTTTGAGCAAGTTCCGTCATTTACTTTGCGTTTAACAGCTGTTCAAAACATACAACCTCGTGTTTTTTTTTTTTAAATGGAAAAAAGTGAATTTCGAGTGCTCATTAAACATTATTTTTTGCGAAAAAAAACCGTCAATCAAACCAAAGAAAAGCTTGATAAATACTATGGGGACTCTGCATCATCGATTTCAATGGTAAAAAAGTGGGGTACTGACTTTCGTTGTGGTCGCACAAGTACAAATGACGCTGAACGTTCTGGACGGCCAATTGAGGTCAATACACCCGAAAATGTCGAAAAAATCCACGATATGGTGTTGGCCGATCGGATAGTAAAAGTGCGTGAGATTGTTGATGCCATAGGCATTTCATATGGCAGTGTAATTTCGATTTTAAATGATCAGTTGGGTTTAAGAAAACTGTCTGCAAGATGGGTGCCCTCAATTGACCATAAACGTAATCGAGGACAATATGCTGATTTCAACAGTTTTTTGGGATGCACTCGGAATAATCTACATCGATTACCTTCAAAAGGGAAAACAATAAAGGCGAATATTATGTCAACTTATTTAACGAAGATTAAAAAAAAACGACCCCATATGACCAAGAAATGGCTATTTTATGAACCTCGAAAAATCTTATTTTTTGGAAGGGTTACAAAAATTGGAGAAATGTTGGACTAAGTGTATTGAGCTACAAGGAGATTATGTTGAAAAATATTTTTTTTTCAAGTTTGATATAATTTTTATTAAAAATAAAAACTATGTTTTTTTTCGACCTTTAATTGTGCAATGAAAATGAAAATTATTCAAGTTCGAGGCCATACTCTATATTTCTTTATTAGGATATTGTCCCAACAAATAATCTATAGAGTTTTTGTTTTCAAATTTATTCTTTGACCCTTTTAGGAATGTGTCGATAGATATATTTCGCGAATTTCTAGGTTTCCATCATCAGACAAAGTATGTTCTTGTTTACTACTGTACATTTTGTTTTTAACAAAGGAAAAGAAACAAAAACGTGTATAAAAAACAAGTTTTCAATTAATTTTTTGATGAATGGTGATAATCTTTTTTACTTCGAGCTCATATAATATATATTAGTTCTCATGTAGTGAGTAAACTAGTTTATATGAATGTTTGATGTTTGGCATAGGATTGTTACCTCTTTCAAAACGTGTTCTGATGATGGGAACCTAGAAAATTCCCGAAATAGAATTGTCAACACATTCCTGAAAGGGTCAAAGAATAAATTTAATAACAAAAAACTCTATAGACTATTTGTTACGACAATAGCCTAATAAAGAAATATAGAGTATGGCCTTGAACTTGAATAATTTTCATTTTCATTGAATAATGTGTTTCATTTAAAAAGTCACGGACTTATTGATCCGCCTTCGTATGTTGTTCATTTTTACTACAATTGTTAGTCATTTTTTGAACATTAAAATCAAATGACAAATGTTAGTTAAATTTAATGAAATGTTAGTCGTCCTTTCCTCAAGTGAAATTTCATTTGTTTTTAACTGCAATTGCTGTCGTCTTTACCTACATAATATCCTAAGTGCACTTAATTGTTAATTCTTTTCTACACTGGGAATCTACAGGCTGTTCTATAGAAAATTTCATATATGCTCCACTGTAATAATAAGCCTCCATATTATGTCTATACATAATTTCCGTTTTGTCAATTAACTTACATTCATAGTTCGTCTTAAGATAAAACATACAACAACAAATTGGCACATAAAAAACACAAGACAAGACAAAAATCAAACAAAAATTATTTGACAATTGTCTTTTATGTTGAGAGAAAATAATAAACCAAAACAACAACAAAATATACCTATAAAGGTGTTAAGATATCATCGTTGTTAAGTAAATAAGAGTCCAAAAGCTAATCAGTAGCCAAACCCAGAAAAGCTTAAAATAAAACCACTAGATCTAGCAACAAATCGACCAACCTACACGACAAAAAAAAAAAACGCTTATTTAAAAATACAACACTACCAACAACAAAATTTACATAAATGACTGTAGCAGGGATGGCAAAACTATGACACGCTTGTCACTAGTGACACGCGGCATCATTTTGGGTGGCACACGAAGTTTTCTTAATTATTAAAAACAATCAATTTGATTAGAAAACCAGCAACAATGCTGTTAAAACAATTATTAGAGTTTTTAATTTTATATTATCAATACAAAAATGTGTGCTTTAAACCGATTATGGTGAAATTTTTCATAAAGATTGTAAATCACATTTTAAAATAATTAAAAAAATGTCAAAACCTACTCATCTTTTTATAGCACATAGTGGGATATATCACAAAATGTTTGGAAATAATTTGACCATTTCTTATTTAGTGGTCCGATAGCAATGAAATTTGAAACAGTGAAGTTATATCTAGCTTAAGTTTGAACCTTCTAAACCCCTGGGGGGTTTAGAAGTACACTGCGTCATTGTTTGGTGGCCCGCATTGGATAAGACGACCTACTTGGGATATCTGAGAAGGGTACAGAGGATGGCTTCTGTGAGCATCACGGGGGCACTCCGTACTACACTACATTGGAGATAATATTGCATCTTGTCCCCTTGGACATACTGGGGAAGCAAGTAGCCATAAGACTACGGTCGATTTCGCAATGGGTGGGCAATGGATTTGGTCACGGTCCGATTCTGGGGGGAAATTTTCCACAGAATGTGGATCATGTGACTCCAGTGACGGCGTATGAACGTCTTTTTGCGGTCCATATACCGACCAGGGATTCCTGGGAGGGTGGGGTGCCGGCAAGGAGACGTGGCGTCAATTTCTACACGGACGGATCGGGGCTCGGCGGGCGAGTCGGTCTCGGCGTCTACTCCGAGGAGCTCGGTCTGGAACTGGCTCTGAGGCTGCCCGATCACTGCAGCGTTTTTTAGGCTGAGGTGATGGCGATAGGAGAGGTTGCCGCTTGGCTCGGACGGAACGTCCTGTCCACGACGAGCGTTAACATCTTTTCTGACAGTCAGGCCGCGGTAAGGTCCTGGGGTCAACGTCTCTGACTACGATAACTGCCCTTAACTGCCGCGCATCCTTGGATGAGATGGCCAAGCAGTTCGACATTCGACTCGTGTGGGTCCCGGGGCACAGGGACATACCAGGGAACTGTAGAGCTGATGAGCTTGCAAGGCTAGGAACCACCCTGCAAGTTCCTGCGGAATTTGCAGGAGTTGGTGTTTCCCTAGCAACCTGTAAGCTGAACAATCGGCTCTACTCCGAGAGGGCGACTGACCTTAGGTGGGCTAATGACGTGACTTGTGTGGTGACAAGGCACATCTGGCCGGCTCTGGATCTGGGGCGAACGAGGGCGCTCCTGTCGCTTTCCAGGGGGAAATCTCTGACATGGTGGCGGCACTGTCTTATTGGCAGGCACGCTCGTCGGTTGGGGGTGTTATCGCCTGACTTCTGTAGGAGCTACGGGGACGAGGAGGAGAGTATTGAGCACTTTCTCTGTTCATGTCCTGCGCTGGCGCTACGTAGGAGGGCCTCACTTGGATCGGCGTTCATTCACGATCTTGGGGATCTTTCAGGTGCTGGTATTCCGCACCTCTGGTTCAACGGTGGATCGGTAATCCGTCAGTCTCGTGGCATCACAACGGACCTCAGCGTCTAAGTGTGCTGGTGCTCACATAGCCGGCTACCACTCCGACCTAACCTAACCTAAACTCCCGGGGCGGCAATATGACCAGTCAACATAGGGAACTTTTTGCACATATAATTTTGAGTGCTCGCCACTTTTTTGTTTCTAATTCTACTTTCAAAAAATTAACATATTTGTAATCTGATAGTAGAGACTAACAAAGAGGTGTGTGCAATTTATAATGGTTCCCAAGATATTCCCATTTGAAAATGTGAAAGTCCAAATTTGGTTCGACTCAGGTCCAGTTTTTTTGCGAATAGCGGGATGAAATCGGGACCAATTTTTTTTTTAAAATATCAGTTATTTATCTAAATAAATTCTTAATTAAATAAAAAAAAATTAATGCAATATCTTGTTCCACTCAAAAACTAAATTTTTTTTATATAAAAAAATTAAAAAAATAAATTTTTTGCGATTTCTTCCCCAAAAAGAACTAACAGTCTTTTACATCCAGATAAATATTTTATTTCTGAACATATAAAGTGTGTACATACTATTCTGAAAGGACTTTTTATAAAAATGCAAGTTGTTTTAAAGAAAATTTTTATTTGTATACACTTTTCCCCCCCAGCCGCTTGTAAATTTGCCACATTTTTAAGACTAATATCAGATTTAACCCACTTTTAAAAATTGTGCACGCCTACAATTAGGTAGCGAAAGCGGTAGACATAAAAGTCTATTTAAGTCCAAATTAGTTTAATGAATATAGTTTAAAAATAGTTTAATGAATAGTGAAAATTTACATTTTAACAAAAATTGAATTTTTCACCTTCGTATTAGGATCACCCAAGTTTTTGTTCTACAAAGAATGCTAAATGGAACTGTTTTTAAAATCTACATTTAGTTTCCTTTCCAACGATACCAAACACATGATATGTTTATATGATTCAAGATAATAAGAAATTTTTGCAGAAGGGGTAACTTTTGAAAATTTCCTGTTAAGGAGTTATAAACATGCCATCCATGTAAGTGTTTGGTATCGTTGGGAAGGAAATTAAATGTTGATTGCGGCATTTTTAAAAAGAGTCCCATTTAGCACTCATGGTAGAACAAAAACTTGGGTAAGTCTAATAAGAAGGTAAAAATTTCAGTTTTTGTTAAAATGTAAATTTTCAATATGCAATAAAATATTTATTAAGACATAATCCAATGATTTTTAGGAATTAAATAGATTTTTAAGTCAACAATGTGAAATTTATGTCCGAATTTATGATTTGCTGTAAGCAATACCTCAATTCCCAAAAATAAAAAATAAAAAGTAAATTTTGCCATTTTGGATTGAAAGAAACTCAAATGTTTTAATAAACAAAAATCTAATCGGAGAAATAAAGTGTCAGATAATTAGACAAAAGTGGAAAACAGTCTGTAATAAAACTAGAGCGAAACAACTTCATAAAAAGATGACTTTGAAATGTTTTCGTACAAAAAGTACTTTCAAAAGATAAATAATCATAGGGTTGCACGCGACATATTTTTACAAAAAAATGTATCTTTTTGTGGCACGCAACGAAAACTGTCCAGCCATCCCTGGACTATAGTATCGAAAACCGCAAAAAGATAAAAATACACCAAAAATAAGAGTTTGACATACGCCATGTACGTACCGTCCTCACAGGCCACACTCTTCATATGATTTCTACGTTTATATTACCAAGGAGATTATATTATAAGAGGGACAATCCGTTTCAAACGCAACATAATACAATAAATGTCGTTACCATGGGGATAAAAGTGTACGATGCAGAGTAGAACTAGTATTGTCAAATATTCGCCTTATTTGAAAAACCTGTTTTCGAATACTTAAAAAAAGCTGAATTTTTCATAATCCGGTTTTCGGTTTTCCAAATAAAAAACCAGTTTTCCAAATAAAAAACCTGGTTTTTCGTTTTATTTTAATATCGCTTTGAATTGCTAATATCAGAATTTTTTTGTAAGAATTTTAAAATATTACCAACAATTTAAATGTTGACATTTATAACGAAAAAGCTTTTGTAGTTATTTTCAAAATAAATTGAGTCTTGGCAAACTTTAAAAATTTGGTCATCGTTAATTTGAAAAATTGTTAAATTACAGCGGGAGAAAAAAAATAATACAACGTCTGGCAATTCATTGAGGGCTATAAATCGAAAAAAAAAAATAATACAACGTCTTGCAATTCATTGAGGGCTATAAATCGAACTTATTTCAAATTTCAATATGAACAAATTTAAAATATTTGGTTAACATGAAGCTTCATTTACCGGGACACCCACCGATGTAGATTAAATGTAGAAATGTAATATTAAAAATTGAATAGTGGATAAATATTAAAAAAAAAAAATCGTACGATTTAATTCCTGTCATCAAAATTTATGGCTGCAAAACTCTTTTTAGCCTTCAAACTTATTAGAGTTGGGCATTTAAGTTCAATTCGTTTACATACAAGTTTATTTTCAAATGATGTTTTCTTACTTGAGTTCATTATAATCAGAATTGTCAAACAAACCATTGACCAGTAAAGTATCATGAACAATTGAACAAATCTGGTGAATGGGCGAGTGAACTAAAAGAACGAACTAGTACAATAATGAAATGGACTAAATGAGCTGAGAACTATAGTGCTCAACTCTAACAGTTATTGTTAGAGCAACAAAACTTCATGCAACTAAAAAATTAAAATAGATGCTTATAAAATGCAGCTAAAAATAAAAAAATGCACTAAAAACATTTCATCTCTTAAAAGAACACTTTTTGCACAAGTCAACGCTTAAAAACATAAAAAACATAGAAAAAAAAAAAATTTTTATTTGGTGTCTATTTTTTCAATATGAACTGAATCTTAAGCTGTAACCACAATAGACTTTCCATTTGTTAATTTTATTTAAAATTTGGATTAAATTGAACTTCAAATTTCAGAACGATCATAATTAACTTATTAGAATTTGAAATTTTTCACCAGATTTGCGAATTAATTCTGTTTTTCTGTTTTTACAATTTTTTTAAATTATTTTTCAAATTTCTTGTTTATTTGAAATGTTTTTAATTTGATTAATGCCCGTTATTTCAAGCAATAGATACCTACCGGTGCTTAGATACCTACCCGATTTTGTTCGTGTACACGGTAGGTATCTAAGCACCAGTAGGTATATATTGCTTGAAATTACGGCCATAAGTTGTGCACGATGAGATTCGATTACAAATTAACCAAATTAATAGATATAGAACTTTACAAAAGTTGACTTAAGCTAGATATGGGTGATTCAATGTATTTTCTTAAAATCGCTCATTCCCTTAGTTCTGCAAGATTTTAAAATGTAAAAGTGATTTTGATTAAATCAAAATAAAAAAAATGGCTCAAAATTTTATTTTTTTTAACAAATGAAAGAAAAAAACTTAAAATAAATGGAAAATATGCACAAAAAACGACAAAATATGCTTTAAAAGACACAAATATGAATAAAAAGTCAAAATATGCAAAAATATAGCACTTTTGCTAAAATATGCAACTACAAATCGATGCCATTTTGCTCTAAATTGGATGATTCGCATAAATATTTAGTCTATATAAATTTTACATTATCGAGAAAAAAACATGCATTTGCATGAAATTTCTTGCTCTATTTATTATAAATTATTATATCAGAGAAGAAAAAAAGCAAAATTGCTAATATATTGCGAAATCTCGATTGAATACAATTCTTCTGGACTCGTCACTAACAGCCTCTCTAGAGTAAACGTCAACCTCAGGCTTCTCGTGGTGGATCCTGTTTTCACAGATGAGGCTCTGGCGTCCGAAAAAATGACGGTATAACCTTTCAACAGCTACCTTCTAACAGGAAATGGTTAAACGAGAGATAAACGGCAGCTGTGGAAGCCACTTCACGGACAAAATACCCACCATAAAAGGTAGCAGCCCTACCACCAAACTAGGCGCCACTAGGCCAATTCCCTATTGCTGCTGAATGAACTTATGTACCTTTTAAAATACGAAATAATAGAGAAAGAAATTTATTTAACACGAACTGATATGTCCCCGGATACGATTTGCCACATAGAATGTTACCACCTTGTTTCAAGTAGGAAAATTAGCTCAACTGACACCAGAATGCAGACTAAATATTGCGGTTGCAGGCATAAGCGAAATGAGATGGAACGTCAGCGGTGATTTACAAGCTCACAGCGCGACCGTATATTATATTCTGGGACCAAAGAAGAAGACCCACACACCCACGGAAAATTACGTAACTCTCTCATAACATGGTCGGTAGGCAGTTCCCGATAGCATTATATAGCAGCGTTGGCAAAATTACAATTGTTTTTTTCTTAATTTTTTTTTTTAAAGAGAACCAATACTCAGGAATTTCTTCCAATTTATTAATGTGTTGCTTTCTTTGGAAAGGGGATAGTGTAGAGATGAAAGGTGGGGAAAGATGAAGGGCTTCAAACATGGCAACACTGTAATTGCGCGAGATGATAAGTCTTAGTACAGTTGTTGCTCGCCACCTGATGAAGAGTTGACGAACTTATTGAAGCTTTTTCAAAAGAAACTTTTTACTTTTTTAAAAATAACGGCTTTTTAAAATATTCTTAGTTTTTTGTTTTTATATACATCGATTATTTTTTTGTTATTTTTTCTAAATTTATAACGAACTTTCAACTTCCGTATATTCACAAAAATATAGCAGATTAATTATTTTAGCTTGGTTGATATACGTTTTAGAAAAGCTTATTTTAAAGTTTTTCGAGCTTTTTAAGCGCTTAAAACACTGTTTTTGAGTTACCTTTTTATGTACATAGAATGAGCTTTTTATGGTAAGTTTGGTTAAAGCTTTACTTTTTATTCGTCGTACACCTTTATCCCCGGAGTAACGACATGTTTTGCTTAATATTGTGTTTGAAACGGATTGGCCCTCCTGTAATATAATCTCCCTGATACTACGTACGAGTAGATTAATTAAACCACAAAAAACGTACGCCAGTAATGAAAACAAATGTTGTATTAAAAACTGAATCTTTGGTTTTCTGCTGGGTTTTTCTTTCGAATGCCAAGCAAAATAAAACTGCTTTTTGCAGAGCTATTTAAACAACAACATAAACGGAATATGACTCATGACTGGGTACGCATGTTCCAAAGAGACAGGCATTCCCCAACAACAACAACAACGATACCAACATGAAGATATTGGCTTATTGTGCTGCCGCTGCTATTATTGCTAATATCAACTTTAGCAGCTGTTTAAAGTTGTTACCAAAATAAAAATAAATATTGCAGCATGCAACATGTTGTAGTGGCATAAACAAAAGTTAAGGGGTTGACTAGCTTTAGATATCAATAAAAACGACAATATTTAAGCAATTATAAAAAAATAAATAAATGGTTCATTCAAATAATTATTTTTGCGATAGAAAAATACAATATTAGATATTATTCTAAAAATTATAATTTCGAATTCGGACTAACATGGCAACCCTGGTAACCATTTTATTATATACCCTTTTTTAAAGGCAAAATCGGGTGCCAATGTGAAGCTTTGGGTATTTATCTGAGAAAAAAAATTAATTTTGTTTCACACACGAATGAATTCTTTAGTTCCTAACGCAGCCGGATTTTAAAATGTTTGATTTGCATTACAATGGAAAAAAAATCGTAGTTTTTTATTTTTCAAAAAAAATAATAGTCAAAAATTTAAAAATGTCTCTACGTTAGGGACTTCATTTTTTAGTCCGCTACAAAAAAACAAAACAAAAAAAAAAAAAAAAAAAAAAACAATTGATAATTGGTTCACCGTTAAGGCTGCACAGTGGCACCCGACTTTCAATATCTTGTTTAGAGCAAAAAGCTTTTTAAATAAATATTGCTCATGTAAAATATAGGGCAAGGAATTTGTATAGCAAGCTGTAACTTTTTTATTTGTGCTATTGTTTCTCCAAAGTTTTCATAGCATATATAAAAAAGTACAAACTATTGAAATATGAAAAAAAAAATTAAAAAAAAAAATATATAAATCTAGTAAACCCCTTAACATATTTACATATGTGAGTTTTTTTTAGTTTGTTCGTGAATAAAACAAATTATACAACAGAGATGATAGTTATGATTTATACTTCGGTACTATTTGATTATATGTACTGGTACTCGTTTCAACACTTTCAATTCAGTCCTTCATTTGATTTTTAAATACTGATTGAATATAGAATGATTGAATTCTCAAATACAATTTTTACAAGTCGAATACATTATTAATTTGGCTCATTCGATTTTATTTAAAGAGTCTTCAATAAATGTTCATCCTTCGATTTGTTCGATCGATTTAAAATTTGCGAAATCAATAATAATTCGATTTCGTTTTATTAGATTAATTTACTTTGGAGTGACATTCGATTTTCTTTATCAGAGAAAATTTAAAATTCGCTGAAATTAAAAAAATCGTTATAATAAGAAAAACCAACTAAACATTAAATAACAAAACGCTAAAATTTAAAAATCGTATAAATTGTCAAAAAATTTAAAAAAACGCTAAAATTAAAAAAAAAGTCGCAAAAACGAAAAATCTTTAATTGAAAAAAAAAAACAGTTAAAATTTAAATATATCGCATAAAATTTAAAACAATCGTAAACGATTGTCATTTAATAAAAAAACACTAAATTAAAAAAAAAAACCACTAAATTTAAAATAAAAATTGACAAAAAAAAAATAAAAAAAAATCATTAAAATTTAAAAAAAAACATAATTACAGAACAAAAACAAAATTCAAAAAACCTGTGATTGAAAAAACCGTTAAAATTTAAATAAAAAAATTTTAAAAAATTAAAATCAAATGTCAACATTTGAAAAACTCGCAAAAAGTTGGATTACCAGCACCCCGTTTCTGTAACTTTCGCATTGAAAAAAAAAGTTCGCAAAAAATATTAAAAACACAACATTGTTTTGCTTTACATAGAGTGAGTCACAGATAATATAATATAAGGTCAATCAAAAAAGCTAATCAAAAAAGTTACTCAAACGCTGCACTCACGTTATTTCTGTTTCTCAAAAATTTTAATTTAAAAATTGCCAAAAAAAGTTAAAATTTTGCAAAATTCTTAAAATATCGCCAAAAATTAAAAACCCCAAATCTCTGCGATGTTTATTTTTCAAGAAAAAACTAGCCAATCAAGTCTAGCTCTTTTAGTTTACGAGGCATAAACGCTATTTTTAAAAAAAATTTAACAAATGGTAAAAAGTTGTCCGTATAATTTGATCTCCTTTCGATACTGGCGATGTTGCAAATAAATGTATTTTTGCTCTGCGATACTTAGTTTCCCAGAAAAACGAGATCTAAAAATCTAGCCAATTAAATCGATATTTGTGACCGGTTTTTTTTATTTTTATTTTGATGATTTTTTACAATTTCTTGGTTTTTTTTTAATTTTGGTAAACTTTTTTATATTGGATATTTTTTTTTAGTTTTAAAGTTTTTTCACATTCAATGATTTTTTTCCAGTTTTTGCGATTTTTTCCATTTGTGATAATTTTTTTAAATATTTATGATATTTTTCAATTTTAGCAATTCGAATGAGTAAAAATCGATTGTATTCATAATGAATGAATTCAAGGATTGACAAAATCGAATGAAATGAATTGATTGAATTCTCAATTGGTAAATTTCAGCGAATAAATTCCAAAGAATGAATTCCCTGCCATTGATTAAAAAAGAATTTATTCAATTTAATGAAAATAGAATTCGGTTTTTAGGGGATTCAATCAAAATAGAATTCAATCTTCAAAGCTCTAATATTTATTAATTTAAATATAATAAATTAATAGTAAGTAGGATAACAGTTACCTACTAATAACTTTATAAATTACATTTGTGTGTAAATGAACCAATTATGTATTATGTGTGTAAATTTAAACACAAAATTGGTTTTTTATATATTAGAAGTTAAACCATTTTCAAATTGAGGCCTAAAATTTAATTTTTGTTCACAAAACACTAATTTTAAGCACAATATGTTTAGCTATAAACAAATAATGGTTATTATTTTAAAAAATCGTGTACAATATTAGATTTACGCATTTTGTGTTTACTTTATACACTAAGCGTCACAAAAATGTAACTACTTTATAATAGTAAATTTAAAAGTCATTATTTAGAGTGTATTCGTGACATCTCGAATACATTACTACACATTTGCTGTGTAAAATTACTAAATGTGTAAAATAATACAAATATGTATAATTGTAACATTTACACACTCAGATGAAATATTCTCTATTTTTAGTTGGAAGAAGTTTTCCCTTTATAACTAACAAGGAGATTCTTCCGATGGGTTCTCTCCGATCTTAACTCTTTCACTACCTTTGTACACTACAACATTTTAATAATGCAATAAAGCTTTATATTTTAGTTTAAATTTGTTCATTAGGATATTTGTCATTAGCAAAAAAATCATTATATACATAAACTGTTCATCCGGGCAATATTGTCGCGATTTTTGTTAACAAAGTCCGATTTTTTTAATCAGCTTTTATCTCCGAAAAAGCAGCGTTTGGTGTAACAAAACTAGAATCTTCAAATTTGGCAATTAGCTTCATCTAATAACCAGAGCAAAACAAACAAAGCATTTTGGGATATTCGAAGGTTATAGAGGTAAAAATGGGCTGAATAGTTTCATAAATTAGATTTTCGGACCTATTTCTTGGTTGATGGGAAAGGGTGGGGCATATATGTAAACATTTTTCTTTTTAATTTAAGGACCCCTAACAAGAATCTGCAGTCTAAATAGAAATATATCCAGAAACAAAAAGTCGGCAGTGAAAGGCTTAATGAAATTCAGATATGCAATAGAGCAGACAAAAATAAGGGACACGTAATTTTTAGCGATCCAATCTCATGTTTAGGGGTTCAAAATTTGGGTCAAGCATTATCCCATTTTTAGATTTTTTTTCGGTTCATTTCCTGTTATTCCAAAGAGATTTTAGGCAAATGCGGCATCAGATGGTAGAGTTTTTGAAGACGCATAAACTGATGTATTAAACAGGTTCAGGCGCGGTTCCAGGGGGAGGGAAAATGGAAAATTTCCTCCCCCAAAATAATATTTTTTAATACAAAAATGCATAAAAGGTTAACATTAATTAAAAACACTCTAAGTTCCCTCCCCAAACCCTTTTCCTGGATCCGCGCCTGAACATGTCCGGTAACTTTCAAGAATTTTTGTTATTTAACAAAATATGTTTCAAATGACATTAAACTGACGTTTTGTTTAGGATATATTGCTAGTTTAAGCTTGGAATTATATATATTAATTCGTATTTAATTTAATCGAGGGGGTGCCTGCACTCATAGTAATCCATGCTAAAAATACAAAAAAAAAAGTCAAAACAACAAAATCTTTTGTAAAATGAACAAATTTTCGTTTATTTCACAAAATTTTGGGTTATTTTGACATTTATTTGTATTTTTACTCATGGATTATCATCAGTGTGAGCTTTTTTCGACTTTCGTAAATGTTTGTCTGTTTATAACCTATATTATAGGAAATGTGAGGATCGAAATTTTAGTTTTTTCAAGTACTTCAACACTGTGTTTTCATAAAAAAAGTGTTGACCTTTTAATCCTGAAACGTGACATTGGGCCTACATGTCCCTTATTGTTTTCTGCTCTATTACATATCCGAATTTCATAAAGATCGGACAGAACTAATCGGCAGCCTCTCCTTGTAAGTAAATTTAAATAAAAATTGATTAAAGTTTAACATTAAAACCTCGGTACTTTTTTAATCCAAATGTACCCCAAAATAAGTACGTTGGTATCACATTCATCAACCCATATCGCGATAGCGATAATACCAACGTATCTTAAAAATACTACAATGTTCGAATTGCTGCTGTTAAATCATTATATCTGTGTCAAAGTACCAATTTAATATCAATTCCCTTTTTTTTATCCAAAACCAGAACCAGTTTTACCATTGCAAAATTGTATTGAGCCAAAAACAGTCAATAAACACACGTGTTGCACACAAATGTTTTGTCTTTTGTCTTGTATTTGTTTGGCGTCTGTTCAACACATGGACTCCTACAAATATGAAAACAAATTTTATTTTTTTTTCCAACATTGGAGACTATGGACTCCATAGAACGCGCAAAAAAAAACAACACAAAAACGCTTTTGCTTGCAGTTTTTATGCAACTGGCAAATTGGGTCAATTTCAATTTGTATTAATGAATTATTGGTTCATAAACATGTTTTTGTTGACATTATTATAAAAAAAATATATACGGGTAATAGAGTTCAATGAAATGAATACGATTTTAGAAGAGTTAAGATTAAAGATTTTTTTTTTTTTTAAATGTGTTTTTCGAATAACTAATTTTGACCTTCTGCACAATTTACTAGTATGTAGATTTTCTATAAGAACTATTTTTTTTTTTAAATATATCAAAATTTCAGAAGAAATATGTCCATTTAATTTTTACACTTTAAATTTTATATTACGTGTATGAATGCACTTTTAATGCAATCCAAATTTTTCAAATGCACTTTTTTTTTAGCAAATTTTAAACAAATATTTATTAGTATAATTTGAAATCTTTACTATAACTTCCAATATTTACTTTTTAGTTTCCAAAAAACAGCTAATTTTGAAAAATTTTAGAAAAATATCAAAACTTAATATAAAATGTGCTCTGAAAAATGTTTTATAATTTTCAGAAGCCAATAGAGCCAAATCTAATAACATTTTCTACTAGTTTAACATTAACTACCGATATCTCGGGCATTTTTTATCGCTTAAAATGTATCCTTAGAAATGAGAAAGCTGCTCTCAAAGTGTGTTGTTGTTCAACATACAACAAATGCATGCAAGGGTTAAGCTCAAAATCAAGAGCACAAAAAGGGTAAAAAGCAAAAAAATGGAACAAAGCTAGTTTGTCCTCACATGATTTTATACTTGCTAGCATTTAAAATTAAGAGAACCAATGCAAATTATTCCAAAAATTCATATTTCGCTGAATTTTTCAGATTGCCAAATATTCGAAAATGGCGAAAAAAACCGGTTTCTCGAACAAATTGAAAACCGCTCTTTTTGAAAACCGGAAAAATAGAAAAAAAGGGTTTGTCGAATAATTCGGAAATAGGTTTTGAAATCTCTATTCTCTATTAAAAAAAACTGCGCAGTCTGATTCAGAAAAAATTGAAAATTTACAATGTAGTTATGATTTTTACAAAATACACTCATTCTTCTCTACCACGCCCTTCACAATTAAAATTTTAGTTATATATTTTTATATTTAGCGCATGGCATTTTACTTGAAAATGATTGAAACAATACATTGAAAATGCTGTGATTGACAAAACTCCACTTAGCCACACTCGTCGCTGTGTCGACCGTGGCTCAACTCGCTAAGAGGTGACGCTACAAGTCATAGCCTGATGTATGGCTGTGGGTTTGAAACTCACTACGACACAAAGTTAATAGTTTTTCATATAGAGCAATTTCAATATAAAAATACTTTGTTCAATTGACACATAAATTAACCACCGACGAGTCCTTGGAGGGGACGAAACTGTGGTAGTCTGGCATATTCATTGTGTCCGTTAAATTTTTAAATACAAATGTTTTCTTCTTCCTGTAAAAAACCAATGAATAAATTATTTTAAAAAAATAGGCTTTAAATTTCACCTTCGATTTGAACTCATTATAATGATTTGAATCGTAAAAAAAACTTAAATCATTCGCAATATACATATCAATTAAGAGATGTTTTTTCTTAATCTCTAGTAGTTTTCTCGTTTCTCGTTGTTATATGAGTTTAAAATCTACCCCGTGCGACATTTCTCAAACCTTACCTTGGATAAGTCACTGAGCTTTCCTTAAAAGCACAGTTCTGTGGCATGTCTCAGAATATGTCGTCGAATTAAACTAGGAAATGTCACAAAACTCTCCTAAAAGACATAGTTCAGTGACATGTCCCGGTTAGGTGTGTGACATGACAACGCCATGTAGATGTGCAGATCCGGTGGCAGTTTGTCTCAATTTCCCACAGACAAGAGTCTATAAAATTTGAAAACTAATAGAGTTCGACCAAAGAATTCGGCCCTAAAATGGCATTTGTACTCATGTTTATGTTAAAAAATAATTAAATTATTAAACAAATTTTTTTTGTGACTTTCGTAATGTTATAAAAACATTATACAAAACAAAAATGACAATAGTATTTGGATACGCCCGATTAACCCGTTAGTAACCTGTACATAATACGACACACGCTTAATATAAAGGGTCAGGACATGCCAATTATTTTTAACTAGCTTAAACTTTTTCTTTTAATATCTTTTTTTAATTCTTTTAGTGTATGTTTCAATTTTAACCATCAGAATTCTACCTTATGGGCTTTGTGTAGGTCAGTAAACTTTTTATCTCTGAAACCCCTTTTATACCCCATTTTATTAAAAATTCAAAATGAGTATCTTACCTCAAGAAACTCATATTCATGAGATTCAGGCGTTTTGACAGGAGTTTTTTTTTATTTAAAATTTTTGATTTACTTAAATTTTGACACACACTTACTTGCAATACTAACAAAAACTCTCATACATATTTGTAATATCATGTATGAGAGACTTTGCCTTTTTGCCTCTCCTCTTAAAAATGTACAATGCATTTTAGGTGACGATATAAAGGGTGTTTTTTATAGAGGTATAGAACTTTGAAATGGAATAAAACAAAGATGAATTCTTTAAATTGACATGAAATTTACTTTATTCGGAAGATAATCTTCTAGCATAATTTAAATATGACTTCTTTCATATGACCGCCACTGCTGGCTCGGACGTTGTCTAATCTGGAGGTCAAATTTTCGATAACTTTTTCCAACATTTGTTGCCATATATTGACCTCCAAGTGGTCAATCGTTTCGGGCTTATCGGCGTAGACTAGCGTCTTCACATATCCCCACAGAAAATAGTCCAGCGGCGTTAAATCGCACTATCATGGAGGCCAATTCACGGGACCGAAACGTGAAAGAATGCGGTTACCAAACGTTTCCTTCAATAAATCAATTGTGGCACGAGCTGTGTGACATGTTGCGTAGTTTTGTTAAAACCACAGCTCCTGTACATCATGGTTGTTCAATTGATGAAGATAAAGTCAGTAATCACGGCTCTATAGCGGCCACCATTGACGAATAGACTGATTGGGGTCTTCCTCTACGCTAAGCTCTACAGCAGCAATGACTTCTTCTGTACGCACTGTACGACGTCTCTGTGGATGCATATTATCATTTAGAGTAAACGTGGTGCGAGAACGTTCCATAGTTAATCGAATCTGATGGACGATTATGTTGACCGTGAAATGGACGTAGTGAGCGATATGTACTTCCAACAGAACCATGATTTTCAAAATAAATTTGCACAATTTGGAAGCGTTGTTCAGGTGTCAGTCTATTCATGTTGAAATGCCAAACCAAACTAAACATAAATCACTTGACTTAAAAAAGTGTTGCCAACTTAAAGTTTTATACCTGTACAAAAAAAAAATCCCTTTATATACTAAAGTGACATTGGGACAAAATAGAAAGAGTTTCGCTCGTAACTACTCATGAATCACCCATAGGGAGGTAAAATGTATGAGCTACCCCCATTATTTTTGCCTCCTCAATATTTCTTTAGGACTAAAAACTCCATCGCCAACAATACAAAAAAATAATAATTTTCCGGAAAATTTACCAAAATAGAGAAAAAAACATTTACAATTATTACAATAAATGAAAATGGTCTTATTGATGTTATTAATGGTAACATAATTATTAATGATTTATTTCGAAATATGTTTTTTTCGGATATCGTTAACCTGTTCTAAGGTGATGTCAAACACGGACAATATTTTTGGAATACTTTTCAAATCTCCAATTTAAAATTTTAAAAATTTTTTGAATTGCTAAATACCTCCTAGAGTAAAAAAGTAAAAAAATTAAAAATATTACCTGCTAAACTTGAGTAGGGCAGCGATTTGATTTTTGAGAATTTCGAGGAAATTTTGTTTTTTGGTAATAACTAGAGTTGTCAATTATTCGCCTTTCAGCTTTGTTCGAATAATTCAAATAATTGTTTTCGCTCGTTCGATCAAACGATTAAATTTCAAAAATTATTTGATTATTCGATGAGAATAACGAATAAAAAAAATTATTTTTTATAATATTTTTATTAACAAAAAAATAAACAATTCGTACAAAAAAACTTAAAAATAAAAAAGTTAATATTTTAATTAACAAGAAATTCATAACTAACAAAAAAAAAACTTTCAAATAAAATAGCTAGGTTGTTCTTAAGAAATAATCTTTCAAAAACAAAGGTTGACTCAATTTTTTTTTGCTTTTAAACGATTTTTGGTTTTGGTTTTTATTAAATTAGATTTTGAAAACACTCTTTCGCTAATTGTTGAGGTAGGTGATATAGTAAGAAGAGAATTAAATAGTTTATCTAATTTTTCTGTTCTTTTTTAGATTTTTCCATATATACCATATCGTCTGATATATCGCTGAAGTCTTTTTTATTTTCTGTATTTTTAGTACTCTGAATTGAATTATTTAATTCGCATAAAAGATTATTATTTTCATTACTAATAACTTCTTCTATTTCAATACTTTTATCTGAATTATTGTGATTACTTTCAACATAAAATAATCTGGAGTACAATTCATTAGCATATTCTTTAGTTTCACTTTTTTGGGAATATTTTAGGAAACTTTCATTGCTCGGAAAATTTTCAGAATTCAGAAATATTATTAACGTATTTAAAATTTTATACGTCTCTCATTTATTCTTATTTTAATACGTGTTAGTAAGTCTGTTGCAAAGGAATTACTAATTTTTTCCAAACTATTTATTAAAAACTTGATTACTCCCTCTAATTCTATTATGGATGTGCTATCTTTTCGACGTATTTCCGTAGTTTACTTATAAAAATTTTTATATTAATTTTTAATTGAAATCCATTATCAACTACTAAGTTCATCATCGCTTTCGTCATCCTTCTTTAAAAATTTATGAGAATAAATCAAATTAAAAGCTCTCATTTAATTTATTTTGTAATAAAAAAAATGTTCGATTAATTGACGCTAATTAATCGATTTATTCGTTATTCGAAAATCGTCATTTTTAAATTATTCGAACAAGAGTTTGGTTTTGTTTGATCGATTAATCGAATTATTCTTAATCGACTGACAACTCTAGTAATAACATAGCATTTGTACCTTTTGTTGATTTATTTTTATCATTATTACTCAAGGTTGATAACAAATTAACCCATGTGGAACTGCGGCCCAAAATGACCCCAGACTTTTTTATTTCATTTTACAGAAAACGTCAAAGATTTGCTTACTACAATTGAACTTTTAAAATCGTGATTTGAAATATAATAATCACAATGTGTGAAGATTCTGTGCTAGAAATTATAACCAAATTGAGCAACGTTAACCCATGCTGTGCCGCATTGAAATCAAATACTGCGGGATTTATGGCAACCTTGATCAATGTGGCCAAGATTTTTGGATAGCACAGAAGCTTCACACATTGTGTTATTATATTTTTTAAAGTTTCCAGAAACGATTTTATTGATGATTATGATAAACTACCGATCTAGATCAAATTTTGTAAAAATTTTTTACGCGAACCTCACACGAAACTTTGCTACGATTTTGGAAAATCGAAAATAAAATAACTAGGACCACCTTAATGTATACCTTTAACGAAACGTTTTTATATATATAGATTTACCATGTGCCTTGTTCACTTAGAGCAGTCTAGTGGTATTTCACGAAACTATACATTTCGTACTAGCTACGTACCATAACACGATTGCGATTGTAACTAATTTTTTACCAAATATTTTTCTTCAGTCTTGTAAAATGAACTTTAAAACCAGTCACGTAGTATTCCGTTTCGCACTGGTTGTACTACATATCAAATAAAGCCGATCATGAGACTACACTAAGGATATTAAGTAGGAAAAGACGACAGCAAATGTAGTCAAAAACAAAAAACAAATGTAATTTCACTTGAAGAAAGGACGACTAGCATTTCATTAAATTCAACTAAATTTACTGTTCAAAAAACTACTAACAATTGTTGTAAAAATTAAGCACATATCCCTGCGGGAAACGAAGGGTCGATTGATCCAAAGTGACAAATCTGTGATATATAATTTGGGGGCACGTCACGAAACTGGTGAAACCAAAATTGTGGTGCACCAAAAAGTTTTAATTTTGGTGAAATGACCAATCACGTGTCTATAGTTATGGTGACAAAACATTCACTGGTTGTTACCTGATATATCATGTAACTGGAGAAAAAGTAACATAACATCAAAGTGTACTGAAGCAACTAGGGCCGCTGCAGTTGAAGTTATTACTGGTCATTAAACTGGGTCAAAGCCGTTAGCAGTGGATGAAAACATGGCAATAAGTGCCAAATTATTCAGTCACTTGACTGCTACACAGCAGACATAACACTGAAAGAATTTTATCTGTACCGACTATGTGACAGTTGGAATGAAGACGTAACACTCCACTGGTTTAAAAGAACTGAACACGGAACTGTGACCAGGGTTGCCAGATATGGCGATTTCTCGCCAAACGTCGCAATCTTAAACTTAGTTTTATAGCTAATTATAAAATTGATTTTTGTTGTGCCTTTTTTAAGGTTTTTTTGACCAGTGGGTAAGACACACTGTTTTGGAAAAGTGCAGTGATTGGTTCCGGTCGGACTATTTAGCAACTCGTACATTATATGAAATACGCTGAATAAAAAGTGACAGGATACTTGTCCAGTAGTATATTAGTTTCAGTCTGTATGGTGTTAGGTTACCTTGGTCAAGTTATTAGATACGTCACACAGTGCTCCACAGGTAGCAAATTGTCACCTCCTATGACAAGCCCATGTTAAAAGTACCGGTCACTTTCATATAACAGAACGGAAACTAGGACAGATTCATACACACAAAGTTCTAGTCACATGACCATACCAGTGACTGGTCCATTTCCCGCAGCGATGTTAGTAAAAAAAAATAAACATTTATTTTTTTTTATTTTATGTGGTTTGCTTTTTTAAATGAACTACAAGGTTAGTGAAAAATGTTATTTGTTCTACAAATAACTGACATTTACATTAAAAATAAAGAAACTGTATTACAACCCAAACAACTACATATTTTTAAAGCAAAAGTTCCCTGAGTATAGTTGCATACTAGGTACTTTAAACTCGTCGTTTTGCGTATTGACTTGGAACCAGTACGGTGATGTTATATTCAACAAGTACTCCGACATGTCACAAGGTGCTCAAAATGTGGATATTGACACCACCTATAACAATCCCATGTTAAAGTTACCTCTCATATGAAAAAACCGACTCGAGGACCGGTTACTATCACAATGTTTCACCCATATAACCCAAACTGCGAGTGGTAAATTTCCCGTAATGTTATCATAAGTTACGTTTTCTGACATCATTTGTCAAAGAGTTTGATATCTATGTAAACTATATATCACACTTCCAAAATTCTTTTGAATACAAAGTTTTTCATGTTCTTTGCAATTTAAATAAAACAAATAACCATAAATTCTAAAAACCAATCAAATACATAATAATTTTAAATTTTTCGCATTTTTTATTTATTTTTTTTTTTGCGTTTAATTACTAAATTACCACTTCAATGAATTTTATTTTTTTAATTTTAAATATTTATTTCATCTTTTGTTGCAGTCTTAAAAAATTTTCTAAACATTAATTTAGTTTTTTTTTTTTAGTTAAATTTAAATTTTTATATTCTTTCTCTATTTAATTTTTAATTTTTTATTTGTTTGTTTTAAATACAATATGATACCAAAAATTCTTTTAGAAATTTATAATTACAGGACATTACAATTTTTTTTTTGTTTCTATAGCGAGGATCTTTTTATTTTATATTTTTTTTTTTTTTAATAAATATAAAAAATTCTCTATTTTTTTGTGGTAATTTTGGAAAAAATGCAACGGACAATGAGATTTTATTGTATTATGGAAAAATTTAATGTTTCATTTTGTAACAATTAAAAGAGACAATTATGTTAAAGAGAAGAAAAATGGGTTAAGGAGCAGCAGAATTTAATATGAAACATGTTATTCTTTATTTAATTATTATTTTTTTAATATTGTTTTTCAATTAACACACTGATTAGTTAATTTCAAAGTCTTTGAGAAAAATATATTATTTTGTTTGGTTTCTTTCGGGGACCGTAATCATTATGAGTTTTATAATAAAAATTACACAATAATGATTATATTATGAGTTTTTTAAGGATTTTCTTCAATGGTAATGATTATTTTTGAGTAATATTAATAAAAATCAGCCATAACCATTATTTTTGAGCAAAAAAAATATAACTCAAATATAATCATTATTTATGATTTTTATTTTTTTTCGCTCAAAATAAAACTCACTTTCAATTTATGACTTTTTTGTGAGAATATGCAAGTATTTTGGTAAAAAACCTCACAAAAAAGTCATAAATTGAAAGTGAGTTTTATTTTAAGCGAAAAAAAAATAAAAATCATAAATAATGATTATTTTTGAGTTTTATTTTTTTTGCTCAAAAATAATGATTATGGCAGATTTTTTTTATCATTACTCAAAAATAATCTTTACCATTGAAGAAAACTTTAAAAATCAAAAATTTAAAAATCATGACGGATATGCAAAGATTGTCAAAAAATAATAATAATGGTGGAATAAATTTTTTTTATGTCTGTTCTAAGTGATTGATTTTTTGATTTAAAAAAACGAACAATAATCATTATTTACGGTCCCTGGTTTTTTTTCATTTATTTGATTAAAATTTGAAAAAACTCTTTTGTTTTAATAAAATTATTTATAAAAATTTTTACTTTTTTATAGTTGTTGTGCATTAAGTTTTAAAAAATTTAACTTAATTTTTTTTCTTCTTTTTTCTGCGGAATACATTTGAAAAAGTAAAATTTTGAAGGCAACTTAATGAGTAAATGGTGCTCGGTTTTTTGTATGAATTGTATTGTTGTTTTTTTTTTCTTTTTTATTTTTAAAAAAGCCTTAAAAATTCTGTTTTTGGTTTTACATTTGTTTTTAACATTTATTTAGTTTTGAAGGAGGTTGTCAGGTTTATTTTCTATTTTTAATTTTACTATAAAAATATTTTTTTTTTAATTTTTTCGTAAAAATACATTTTTTGGAAAACATTTAATTTTAGTTTAATTTTGTTTTCTTTTTAAACGATATTTTTAAATTTTGGTTTATATTTTTATAACAGTACAGTTTATTTTTCCCCAAAAACGAAGCCAGCAAATTAAAAAATTATCAATAATACAACAAATAAAATTCTAAATGGTTGGCGCTGTTCTCTATTCCGAATCCATATAACTGAAAACATATAAAATCAACCACTCGATTTCAACCACCCCTTCTAATTTCAACCAAACTTGGTATAGAAGATGTACATTGTATAACTATAACCACGTCCAGTCCAAATGTAGGACAGCTAATCCCAACGGATCTTGAAATATCGGATTTCAAAATATAAAAAATAATTTCAACCAAACTTGGTATAGAAGATGTACATTGTATAACTATAACCACGTCCAGTCCAAATGTAGGACAGCTAATCCTAGCGGATCTTGAAATATCGCGTTTCAAAATATAAAAAGTATTCGACATTTTGAAAAAAGTAGTCCCACATAATATTCCACATCTTTTTAACGGCTTAAGCTTCGAGAGTCATTGATAGCTCATTTTAAAGCTACTTAAATTGTAGTTTTATTAGTGCGCACAAATTATACACTTCTCCGCGTCAAAATGCATTGTTTTTTGAAAAAATTTAAATTTATTTTTGATAGTAAAAATAAAGAAAATCCTTAATTTTTCCGGATTTTGAGGTAATTTTTTAATAGTTCAATATATATAAAAAAAAAACAGTTGATTTAAAAGGAAAGTAAGTAGACAGACCGGTTTTTAACTACCCAGCCAGAAAGTGCCAGCGGTACAAAAAATCAAGCACTGGCATACCACTGGCTAACCGAAGAATTGAATTGCAGACAGAGCACTTGTTTAAGACGCTTTACCAGTGTTTGCAAAAAGCGTTTACCCAGTATTTTTGTTACAATAATATCAGTGGTCTACAAAAGAAAAAAAAAAACACTGGCAAAGAATTGGCTGATACCACTATGCCAACGTTGGCAAAAAGTGTTTTCCCAGTGCTAACCAGTCAAAAATCTAACCACTAGTAGAGCACTAACTTCATAAAGATTGTTTAAAAAAGTTTGTAGTCAGAAGGTTTCGGGTTCTATCCCTGTCCCAGTCATAATTTTTTTGTGCTTTTTTTTTTACTTTTTAATATTTTTTATATATAAAATTGATTTTTTTTTTTGCGTCTGGAAAAGCTCTTTTAAGACCAACTTTTTTTATTTTCCCAAAGCTGGCCAGTTGTTTCCAGCAAACCTTATGCCAGTGCTAGAATATTTGTGCAGCAATCGGTTACCCAGCAGTTATCATTCACTTACGTTTTCTGCTATCAAGTATTTTATGTCTTGTTAGCTTAGTGGGTAGTGCTGTCGGCTACCAATCTGGCGGCCACCTATTTTAGACCACATATTATAATGGTTTTACCGACTTTTTGCCAACGTTAGAAATTTTGTTTACCCAGTGCTTTACCGACACTTTTTGAACGGACGGGCCTATTGTCTAATGATGTTATCATTTTGGGATTGGGAAAGCATTTGTTTTACCACCTATTAAAGTGCCTTGCCAGCGGTGATCCGTTTGACTTTTTCTGACTGGGTGTATGTTGAGTAGTTTTAAAGTACATATTCCTTTGATTTTAACAGCAACATATTGTGAGTGTATTCGAAAACTTATCTTAAAATTTTTTTCAAAACAACAAATATCAGAAATGTTTCAATCCGTGTGATTTCACAAGCCGAATATAATGGAAAAGTTTGGGAAAGTTTGAGTGCATTATTTAATAACTATTTCGGTAAAAAATAAAATGAAAACCGAATGTTTTTATCTCTATTGCTGGGATGTTGCAAAAAAAATCGATTCGATTTTAGTCGTTTTTGAAATGGATGTGTTTCAATTTCATTGAAAATGGGCAAATTGGTGTTCAACATTCATATAATATATATGCTGTATTAAGTTTTTCGAAATTCGGTGTAGATCGCGTTATATCGCATCTCAAAGTCGACTGTTTAATCAAAAATAAGAAAACTACCTCATGTTTAAACAACGCTAACTTTTTAAGTTTTTATCCGATTTTTAAAATTTTTATCTCATATGAAAGATTGAATCTTCTTGTTTGATAGACAATTATACAGACTCTTTTCAGAAAGATTGCACAAATTTTAAAACGCTGTTTTTGCGAATATTATAAAAACTACATCTTCGATTTTTTTAAACAATTTTTGGTGATAGATCATATTGTCTTGTATAATATATCAAAAATTCAGAGTGGGTTATTGATGCGGTCAAAAGATATTTAAATTTGAGAAAATATTCTCATATTATTTTGCTAAAAAAGAGTTTAATTTATATTTTCTGCAATACACACGAATTTTCAATTTCGCAAAACTCAAATAGTTTAGAGTATACTTTTTAAATGCGCGTTAAAAAAAAATTTATATGGAGCTTTGTGTAGTCATATCCATTTCTATGTGACGATATATGTATTCTTATTAAATTCCATCCGAAATATAGGCCCATATAATTGTAATCTGATTAAATTAGATAAATGTCCTGTACAATTTTATCCGAATTATAACCTTTTAGAATTGTATTAGATTGAATCAGTTTTGTATCTAATTGTATCAGTTTATATCTAAACTGATACAATTAGATAAGTGGATCGTCACGTACTCTATCCTTTGATTACGTGACAAAATTCTCAATTTTTTTAAATTCCGCACACACTAACATACATCCATTAGACTTTAAATGTGGCAATAAATAGTTTTATAAGATTTACATTTTTTGGGTATGGAACGATATATCTTTTTATATAACTATGATTAGGTCAAGATATCGTTTTATCCAAAATGAAATAAATATTTTTGAAAATTACACTATATGTTATTATTATATATAATTTTGATTTGTGTCATATCTAACTACACATGGATTAGCATACAATTAGATCAAGCATATATAATTGTATATGTCATATACAACTATATATTGATCGATATGTAATAAGAAGTAATTATATGTAGGCATCGTATTAAAAAATTTAGAGGAAAAAAAATATATAAAAACATACATATGTATTTACATATAATAGCATGCAATAACATATATATTTATTTGAGTTAATTTTGAAAAATAGATTTTTGGATATAATATCTTTTTAGAAGGTTTTTGTATCAATAAAAATAATGGCGTATTTTTTTTTTTTTTTTTAATTCCAACTCCTTCCCGTGCCTATAGGCGACTCAAATCCAATAAATTATTATATAAACCAATAAATTATTTTGTATTCACTAAAAAATGAAATTTTTAAACTTTAATAATTTTTGAACGGGTAACTACAAAATTAAAATTTTTGGACCATTTTTCTCAGATGTAAGTATTTTTTCATTGTAAAAAAAAATTAACAAAAAAAAAATATTTTAATTTTTTTTTTTTTTAATTATTTTTTTGGACCACTCTAATTATGCATTCTGGTGCATTCCAAAAACTAAAAAAAAAGCTTATGGGCCTAAGTTTTCCCGTAGAATCGAATACTGAAGTCAGATTTGACATATATTTAACCGTTTTTGTTGTATGGGAAAAGGGACTCAAAATCCGCGATTTGAATCGCCTATAGGCACGGGAAGGAGTTGGAATTAAAAAAAATATGCCATTATTTTTATTGATACAAAAACCTTCTAAAAAGTGATAATATCCAGAAATCAAAAGCAAAAAAAAAATTTGAAAACGAACTCTAATATTTATATAAAATAATGCATGATTATATGTAAACGTTTTACTCGGGTGGTCTTTTGCGCTCTGAATCCGAATCTGAACTCAGAACTCTTTCAAGTTATCAAGTTTTAGTAATATTGTAATAAAGTGCAAAAAACACGATTGTGGGCGTTGTGGTGTAATGGTTAGCGCGTTGGACTTTTACACAGAAGGTCCCGGGTTCGATTCCCGGTGCCGGCAACATCAAAATAATATGTATGAGTTTTTTCTATCCCTCATACGTATCGCAATGTCCACCTTCGGTCTTCCCATAGCAATTAACCCCACCGAAGTAAAATAATGAATCAGGGCTATGAACCAAAAAGCTTCAATAAGTTCGCCAACTCTCCATCAGGTGGCGAGCAACAACTGTTCTAAGACTTATCATCTCGCGCAATTACAGTGTTGCCATGTCTGAAGCCCTTCATTTTTCCCCACCTTTCATCTCTATACTATCCCTTTCCAAAGAAAGCAACACGCTAAAAATATAGGAAGTATTTCCTGAGTGTTGCCTCTCTTTTTAAAAAAAAAAAAAAAATATTCGGGAAGTTACTACACCGTTAATAAATTTTCTTATACAAAAATGGTTACGATATATGCTAACATTACTCTTTATTTTTAAAACGCTTTTTGAATTTACTTGATATCTTAAGTTTTCCTCCGTTGCTAAAGCTACTAAACCAAAGAGTTTAGAATATAGAGAGATTGCAATACTCTCATATCACTTTTATAGATATAATTATATATAAAAGTGATAGCATTATTTTTGATTAATTGTACCATATACATATATAGATCTATATATTTTCATATGATCATATATATAAGATATGCTAATATATAACAAACGATACAATTATATGTGATGATATATAGCGCCATATTAAAAAAATTTCATAACCTGATGAAAAAAGTTCCGATATAGGTATATATAAACATATATAGTCATACATATAACTTCACATCACATTAGTTGATCCGAAAAATGGGTTTGTCTAATAGATCAAGTTATATATAATTTGGTACAATTTGATAAATTGTTTGGAAATCCGCACTGATATTTTGTTTCATATTGAAAGTAATAATGGTAATTTAAATATAAATTAATGGATATTAAAATAAGATGCGATTTTAATTTGACTAAAAAGGATCGGAATATTCATAATCGTGATAAAGTATTTCAGCGTAAACCTCATGCGGCCTGGGCTTCACTGAGTTTAATTTTTCTGCTTAGCGGGAGCTGGCTTCGATGGGGTAATGACCAAAGTTTTTTTTATCATGTCATAATCCCCAAAATGAAAAAAGGGATCATATCCGCGGAGCTATGACCTATCATCTTCTACAGAATGTAAGAATTTTTAGAAAAACTTTTGAAAAGGAGTACGGACATTGCCCCCAAGGAAAATGTCGTTGTCGCTACAAATTGTGTTTCTGCGTAGCAGGCCTTTGTCCTTGCCAGGTGGTGTTATACTCTAGATTATTTTCTAAAAATATGACTTTTTGGCTGTTACCGTAAATATCAAAAATTTAAAGAGACATCATTTATGGGAATATGTTTTAAAAGATTTTGTGTTTGTTAAAAATAAATAATGGCCATTATCCCCACAATAATTGCTAATAATACCCATTAATTCAATGAAACATGTTTCATTAAAACAGATTTAATGAATGGTTTAATTGACCCCATGAAAATTTAACGAAATATGACATTTTTCTCATTAATTCTAGCATTAAAGTTATGAAAGTTTCACTTGTTTAATGAGTAAAAGTCAAAGTTTCTATGAAATATTTTCATTACTTTTTATTACAAAACAAAAATTTAGTTCTTTATAATATACTTTTTAAAGAGGTTGAGATATTAGCCAAAAAGATTTTTTTTTTAAATTAAAAAAAAAAAATAAAAAAATTTATTTACTTTTTACAAAAGCTCTTACACGTACGAAAATTTTTTTTAAATTTTATAGTAACTAAATAAAATAATTTAAGACCTCCTCAAATCAGTTTATTTTAAAGTTTTGTTTAATTCTGTTGAACAAAAAAGTATATGTCATTTGTAATATTAACTTCAACAATTTTTTTTAATCCAAAATATACTACAGTAAAACTCGCTTAAGACGAACTCGGTTAAGACGAACCCTCGGTTAATACGAATTAATTTAAAAGTCCCGACGTTTTGGCAACAATTTTCATATAAAATACATCTTTTAATACGAACTCGGTTAATACGAACCCTCGGTTATTACGAACTGTTTTAAGCAGTCCCAAAAACTTGTTTTCATACAAATTACCATGTTTAGCACACTCTTTATCCGTTTAATGGGATAGACATAATATGAATTCCACATCCGTGGACGACTTTCTAGATATAGATGCTAATGTTTTGACGTCACATACTTTATCAGGTGAAGAAATATTGGAAATTGCTAATCCTCCCGATGTTGAAAATTTGTCAAGTGATATATTCGAACAAAATCGTGTGCCGAAGAAGCTGACAATCACATTTTGGTAATAGAAAAACTTATAACGAATGAAATCGTTAATTCAGTCATTCAGAAAAAAATAACAGATTTTTTTTTTTTTAATGAAGAATTTTAATTGAATTTTTAATTGTGAATGCATGAAATGCTAATTTTATTTTTTATTTATGTAAAAATCTTGTTTTTGTTTTAATAAATACATATTTTTTATCGTTAAAAAAACCCGCTTAATACGAACCTCGCTTAAGACGAACTATTTTTTTTTTGGTCCCTCGGAGTTCGTCTTAACCGGGTTTTACTGTATAAATATAAAAAAAAAAAATCACAATATTACACTGAACAATTTTCTTTTGCATATTACAAATTAAAATTGTTATTGAAAAAAATTCGACAAATTTTCATTGATTTAATGAAATTTTTTTTATGAAATTATTAAAAATCATAAACAAATTTAATGAAAAAACAAAATAACAATATTAATGAATTTTCAATGAATCCGTTTTAATGAAATCGATTTATTAATACTATGAAGGAAAATTCTTTGAGAGTATCCTAAAAGGAGATTATGTTGAGAAATAAGGAAACATTTTCCAAAATTTGTTGTGTTTTCTTTGTTAAGTCTGCTATTTTTGGGACCGAGCACGTACATGTATACAAAAAAATCGTACTGTTCAATCTTATCAATTACTAAAAATCCAATATTATTAAATTCTCTAGTGTAATAGACTTTTATAATGGGCAATTCACACGCTATCCATTCATATATACTCTTTCCCATTATAGGTGATTCGAATTGTCGAAATTTTATAAATTCACTTTGAAAAATCACAAAATACTGGGAAATAGTAGATATGGGTGGACAGGGGTAGATAACGTGTGAATCAGCTTAAAGCGATAATGCATTTTGAAAGATAAAAAATAGTGGAAAAAAATAAACTCAATTTTTTTATATTCTTCCTATCAAAAATAAACTAAAAAAGATAGTTCAAAATGTTAACGGAATTCTAATAGAACGAGCATACATTTTTGTGACTTTTTTTAAAAATAGGGACGTTTTAAAAACTTTCGACACAATTTTCTGATAAAAGGTTTTTCAAATTTCATTGAACATGGCATGTATATTCCGCTAGTAAATGTGGAGATAACCTATTTTCAAATTTCGTTATAGTTCGCGTTTAGTCGCTGCTTAAAGTTGGCGGTTTTTAACAAATGTGTAAGAATTGTCATAAATTTTGAACGCGTAGACAGAAATTAAAAAATTTGGTGTCATTTTAAAGATCAAATCCACTTCTTTAAACAGTGTAGCAAAAAAAAAAAAAATGTAAACTAAATTTAAAAAAATTATAATTCTTTTCACCAAAGCCCATTAATTTATATTAATATCAGTTCTGCAGTCGCCTCTTTTGATACCAAAACAACATTATTCCTTTGGTACCCACTCTACCGTTGATTTGCTTTAATGACAAGATGCAAGGTTAGGCATTACAAAAATAGATACCTCATGTTCCCGAATAATTGACTCATGGCATTTTTCAAACGCTCTCTTATGTACAAATCAGTGTTTGTAGTGCCTGTTGTTATGTAAAAAGTACTCCTTTTGCCGCAAGTACAAATTGTTTGCCGAACTAGAAATTTAGTTGTAAACAGGGATGGCAGGCAATACCGCTAAAAAAACCGTTATCGATACAAAACCCTTTCAATTGATTATCGTTATCCCTACACAGAGAGAATTCTTTGGGCGAGTTTAAATGAAAAGTTTTTACTAAACTAATGAAGTTTTCAATGGACGAGTTCCAGTGACAATTCATAGATCTAATACAAAAATTCATTGACATCATGCAGATAATTCTATCAGTGTTAAATACCGTTACTGAAATAATTGAAATACCGTTATCAGCAAAATAGCTTTATAACTAAAATATCAATACCCTTAAAATACCGTTACCGAAATAACTGAAATACCTTCATCGCTAAAATATCGTTACCGAAATAATTGCAATAGCGTTATTCTTAAAATACCGTTAACGAAATAATCCGACACAACCAGAAAAAATAATAGCTGTAAAAAGATATATATTTTCCCAACGCTTGATCATAAACTAGATAGCCATTGGAATTCGGACATGATGGGTCTAAAATGATTGATATGCATTAACATTACCTGAATAACTTAAATAACGTTATCCTTAAAATACCTTTACCGAAATAACTGAAAACCCGTTATCCCTAAAATAACCGAAATAAACGGAACTAGCGTTACCTATAAAAATACCGATACCAAAACAAGTAAAATATCGTTAACGCTAAAAACCGTTTCCGAAATAACTGAAATATCATTACCCCTAAAATACCGTTACCGAAATAAACGAAAATCGAATCGCTTAACATCCATTGTAAAATACCGTTACCGATATAACTAAAATACCGTTATCGCTAAAATACTTTTACCGAAATACTTAAAGAAATAATTTGACAAAATAAAAAAAAATCGCAGTTAATAGAATAGAAATATCTTCCCAAAGTTTTATCATTAACTAGCCACTCATTAGAATTCGGGCATAATCGGGCTTAAAAATGTCGGTTTACAAAAAACAAATGATCTTGAACTTGAATAATCTTGATCACATCATAATTTACAATTAATAATTTCTGAAATACAATTGATATTTTTTTTTAAATACAATTGACTATTTCTGAAATTCAATTGGAATCTTCCTTAAAAAAAAGAATTGAACATTTTCCAAATGCAATTGATCATTTCTGAAATACAATTGTTTAATTTGAAATACAAATTATGATTTTTGAAAAACAATTAATAAATTCAATTAGTATTTTCTAAAACAATTGATAAAACTGAAGTTCAATTGAAGGGCTTAGTGCAAAAACTTGATAAGCCACAAAATTAAAATAATGAGTAATCGCCTTCAAAGTTTGAAAACAATGTAGAAAATAAGGCTTTAGCTAAACCAGACTGAAATCATACATAATAGGTGCTTAAGGAAGGCTCCCATCACATACCCGTTCATGGATGATAGAAATCCATCGGAAACTGCTTTTTTTACAAAAAAAAGTGTGGCTTATCAAGTTATTGCACAAAGATAAGTACAGTCTGAAAAATGGTAGCAAATTAGATGGTCTTTCTTGATACTTGTAAAAAGTGCCAAAATGTGTCTTCTATTACATGACCTTCTTCGGAAGACTATAAGACAGTAAAAACCATTTTATTAAGTCAATGTGGCTTATCAAGTTTTTGCAGAAATTTTATTTAGAATTTTTTAATTTTGAAGAAACGATATCTGTATTTCAGGCATTTAGTGCTGTAGAAACTTGTAATAAATGCCGAGATATTTTAGCACTTATTACAAGTATCTGTTGCTCGAAAATCCTGCAAAATAGCAACTATTTCCTCAAAATAAAAAAATCTTAGAGAATTTGACGTGGATTTGAAAAAATGGGTTTCACTGCCTTATAGTCTTAAGGCGATGGACATGTAATAGAAGACACCTCTTGGCACTTATTACAAGTATCTAGAATATAAAAGTTCAGAAAAACAGCAACTTTTTTTTTTTTTAAAATAAGAAAATCTTAAATAAAATTTCTGCAAAAACATGATAAGCCACATTGATTTTAAAGAAATGGTTTTCAATGACTTCTAGACAGCTGTTAAGCAAGATGTTCGAGCTATAAATGCTTATAATAAGTGACAGTATGTGTCTTCTATTACATATCCGTCGGTGGAAGTCTAGAAGAGTGTAAAAATCATTTTATTACGTCAATGTGGCTTATCAAGTTTTTGCACAAATTTTATTTGGAATTATTTAATTTTAAAGACTAGGTAGCTTTTTTGAAGATTTTCATGATATATATACTTGCTTTAAGTGCAAAGATGTGTCTTCTATTTCATGTACATCGCTGGGAGACTAATAGACAGTAAAACCCATTTTGTTAAATTAATGTGGCTTATCAAGTTTTTACAGAAAATTTATTTAGAATAACTTGATAAGTCACAAAAGTTAAAATAAATCATACATCGATGGTTTCTTAAATGATTAGATCATCTGTTGGAAAATAATATTTATCCACCATACTTCAATCAATATATTTACAAAAAAAATTCAATTTATTTTCTTCAGAGTTAATTTTTTTGTTCAGAAGTGTATCTTATTGGTGTGGCACATCATGTTCTTGCGTAAAAAAATATTGAAATATAGTCGAATTGTAAAAAGTAACATTTGCTCTAGATCTGAAAGTATTTGGAATATAGCTTAAATCATTTAAGTGGATATTGATACCACGTTAGGTAATGCAATGAACACATAAAATCATTTTTTGAAAACGTGTGGCTTATCATGTTTTTGCACTAAGCCCTTCAATTGATAGTTTTTGAAATTCAATTGATACATTTGAAATTAATTTTATAATTTCCGAAGTCCAATTAATAAATTTGAAATACAATTGAATTTTAATCATTAAATAGCGAAAACAAACTAAAAACAATATGTGGCTTATCAAGTTTTTATAATAAGCCCTTCAATTGATAATTTCTGAAATAAAATTATAACTTATGAAAAACAATTGAAAATGGTGTATTAATCTTCCGAAATACTTCCGTACATCTAATATTTAAAACTTGTGGTACACTCAAAAAAAAGTATCTTTTCTTGCAGAAAAGTTGCTAAATATAATTTAGAATTTAGCAGACAAATTAAATAGTCTTTTAACTTATTATTTTCAACCTAATGAAAAAAAAAAATGCTCAAAAATAAGCCATCTTCAAGAAGCTATAAAAATTCAATAAGACCTAACTACACAAAACACTGAGGGTTTTGCTGTACTAATGGTCCACTTTCATTTACTGTTAGACTCATTCGGGAAATCTTTTCATGTCGCACAGTGTAATTGAAATATTGCGTATTTCTTACACAATTGTTAAAAACCTAGCTAATTTTCTTATTAAACAGCTCTGAACATGGGAAAAATAAAGACTTACAAAAATTATATTATTTTTTTTTTACAATACATATTTTTTGTTATTACAATATTTATGTTTGTATTTCGTTATACTATTATATATAATAATATAAAGTTAATTTACAATTTATTCACTTAACTGTTGAATAGATTCGTTTACAATTTATAAATAGATAAGCTTAAGTTTTAATAAATTTGTATTTGTTTAACAGCTAAATATGATTATTTCTTTTAATTTTAGATTAGAATTTATATAAAACTTACTTTGAATAAATTCCACATTTATACAATCTACAAATAGATCGAGAAGGAAAGTGTGAGTGGTTACAAAATAGGGAACAAATGTTACTCGATCTAACAAATATTTTCGGGAACGTTTTTTTTTTTTTTTTAATTAATGTTTAAAACAAAAATTTTTTTTATAAACGACATTAAAAAAATACTGTATTTTTTTTTTTAATTTTTATAAAACAAATGCATTTACAGAATTGAAAATGTTGCAAAACTTAAAATTAAAATTTGTAAATATTCCATATTTCATTTGATATTTTTGTTTTGAAAAAAAAAAAAAAAAATATAATAATTACAATTGTTAAAAATCAATGTTAAAGGGGATTTTTACTTATTTTCAATTGTTTTTTTGTTTTTTTTTTGTATTATAAATAATTATTTGTTAAACCGCATTCAATGCGTAAAGTATTTATAATTTATTTTTTAAAAATGTGTATGTTTGGTTTTCTGTTTAATTTTTTTTTAATCTGGCATGCAATTTGTTTTTAATTTTTGTTTTACTGTTCATTTATATATTAAATATTGCATAATTAAGCTAAGACAAAAAAAAAAAAAAAAAAAAAAAAAACAATTATATTATTTACTGTAGAAAAGAAAAACTATGATGAAAGAAATAAAATATTTATAATTTAGTTACACATGTAAAACATAACAACGGTCAACTGTTTCAAAATTACAGTTATATGTTAGTTTTTAAAGCTTTTTGGCTCCCAATTTCATTGGGCCACTGTTACGTTGAGCACGGCGTGCTTCTAGTTCACGTTGCCGTTGTAATTTCTTTTCTTCACGTTTTCTTCGAGCTTCATCTAGTTTGGAGTTACCTTAAAATATTTTATAATTCGATATTTTCATTTAATTTTTTTATATTTTTTTTTAACAAATTGTTACTTTGTGCAAATGTGAGGCGAATGTGAAAAATATAAAATGCGTGCGGATATGGTTAATATACACCAAGGTTGGCAAACACTAACTTTTCATTATAACGACAGTTGCCTAACACGCCCACATCAAGACCGATATGAAAATTATAAAATTACGATTCCAATAGTGGCATGCATCTTCTGATATCTCAAAAGTTTATTTAAAAATTCTACCCACTAAATTTTGTTTAATCAACAAAATAACGTTATAAATCGTCGTTTCGGTATTTTAGTGTTATTTTGACTTTAGTTCAAGATATTTCAAAAGCAAACAGGTAAAATAGCAAAATTTAAACCGGTTATATAAGAAGAAACATGTCTTTTAATGGAATCGCTATTTTAAAAACTTAATTTCGGTCTTAATGTTACTACGGTAGACAACTACCGTTATTATGATAAGTTATTAAATGTCAACCCTGGTTAATAATATGAGTTACAGTTTAATGAATTATACATTATTAGTTTAAATAAAGATTTTTAAACATTTTAGATAATTTAAAATTATAGTAATACTTTGCTTTAGATCAGACTACAATTTACAACGGTCCAATATTAATATACAGTCAGGGAGAAAGCTTCATCATATTTATGAAAAGTTTCATTGATTTTCTTCCCATGTAATACTTCATAAACATGATGAAATATTTCATAAATATGCTGAAGAAGTTTCACAATTTTTTATAAAATGATTCATAAATGTCATTAAATATTTCATAAATAGAAGAGAATCAGTTCTATAAATTTTTATGCAAGTTTTAGAAATGTTATGAAATGTTTCATAAATGTTATGAAACGGTTTATAAAAGTTTTATATCATATTAAAAAAAATCTTTTTAAAATTAAGAACACATCACATAATATTTAATTTCAAATAATTTCTAGTAGGGTTCTCAATACCGAATCGGTATTAAGAAATCGGTATTTCGGTATTGAAAAATTTTCAAACAAAATTTGTTTTTCTTATATATTTCAATTTAAAAGTATAATTTAATTCACATATTTTTTTTATTTCAGTACAGAAAAGTAGGATTTAATAAAGACGAGCAATCATTTTGCTTGTTTTTTTTTAAGTAACATTTTAAACAAAACATTACAGTCTTGAATATTCGATCTTGAATTGAGTTTATACCCAAATTTCGCATTTAAGTATAAAGGCTCCGCCAAATAACTTTTTTTTTTTGAAAATGTTATAAAAAAAAACTACTGAATATTTTATCAAATTACTTTTTCTATTTGAAAGTACAATCCTTCCGGTTAATAATGGAAAATAATTTCATTCAAATGACTGCCTCGGCTGGTCATGCAGTAGCCTACACGATCGGTCCAATTTTTAAGCACATTATCGATTGCGTGCAGCTGTATTTCACCAATGGCTTCACGAATATTGTCCTTTAAAGCGTCAATTGTCTCTGGCTTGTTGGCGTAACACTTATCTTTGACGGCACCCCACAAATAATGCTTGTTTACATACCCGCAAGATCAAAATGAGCTTCATCTGAAAAGATGATTTTTTTGGCAAAATCGGCATCTTCTGTAAGTCGATCGCAGGCCCACTTAGCGAAGTGAAAACGCATTGGATGGTCAGTTGGCTTCAACTTCTGAACCAATTGGACTTTGTGTGGCGTCATACCAAGGTCTTTATGCAAAATTCGTCTCAATGATGTCTCCGAAATGTTCAATTGTTGAGAACGACGGTGCATTGATGTTGATGGCGTTTCACGCACACTTTCTGCCACAGCAGCAATATTCTCGGATGTACGCACTGTTTTTGGCTTTTCACGCTTTGGTTTATCGATGAGGATGCCAGTTTCTTTCACTTTTTTCACAAGATAACGAACATAACAAGCGTATACACAACCATATTCGTTCAGCGGAAGGATAAAACTAATTATCTGTCAAATCAGACATAAGCTAAGTGTTACCATTCACGAAAAAAGCACTAGTTGAAAAATAAGTTAGATGGCGGACCCTTTATATAATTATATCTCATTATATCAAATTTTATAAATTTATATATAATTATATCCACCAATTTCAGTATTTAATTATATATAATTTGATATGGCTTATATAATTTTGTTCAATCGGGAATACATACCAGAGAAGCATAAGTAGAAATGTTCATATGTATTAGAGAAATCAATAATTTATTGTTCAAACAAATTTCGAACATTGTTATATGGATGGGCCAAAGCAACGTTTTTAAAAAATTATTATGCTTTCTGTACTATATAAAGGCAATTCTTATACTAAATAGTGACAAAAAAAACAATATTCTGAGAAAAGTCACCTGGGTTGTTTTCAAGAGTCGATGTAGAAAATTGAAAAACTAAAAAAAAAAAATTGGAAAGAGTATTGGAATTTTCAATAATTTAACAGTTTCTGATAAAAAATAAAAATATTAGTTACTGAGTCGAAAGCATTTTTTTGTTTTGACCAAAAACCGTAAAGTTATCAAGGATTGAAAATCTATTAAATCCACCAGGATGGGTTTCAGGAGTGCGAAGGTCAATCGAGAAAATTATATGGTATTCGCGTCACAGAAAAAGCGAATTGTAATTTTAAATAAAAAATGGTAGATTTTCGATGTTAAAAAAATTTGTTAAGTTGGAGAACAATTTCGAAAATGCATTTAAAAGTTGAATTTGCATAAAAAATGCATTTTTTAAATACGCGTTTTTTTTTATTTTACAAGTCTTAAAAAGGATAACAATGAAAGTGAAATCAATACGACTTTTTGGTGCTTTGACTTTCACATACCCAATTTTATTTTCGATTTACTTTCCTGTAGAACGTAAAAAGAAAGCACTTTTTTTCTTACAACATTTTTTAAAAATCATAAGACTGCTTAATTAGTTTAAATTTAGCATTTTCACAGAAAACATATGTTTTCAAAAATTTTTCGACATTTTTCGAATATTATTTCGAATTTTATACATTTATGAGGATTAGAACGCACCAAATTTCAATTTCATGTGTTTTTCAAATTCATTCATATCCAAAAAGTAAGGAAACACAGGACATGGGCGAATATAAATTGAAAGCTTTTTGAATCAGTGAAATCCGATAACAACTTTCGAATATAGAGGTCTTCAAAACAACGTATTTTCCCATTTTTTTTTTAATTTTTTTTTTAATTTTTTTTATTGAAAATTAAAACCGTGAAAAAATTAAGAGTTTTTGAAAATTTGAAAAACTGAATATGGGGATGTCTTCAGAGCTCCATGGAGTATGTGTGTACAAAAAATTAATCAATATACAATAATAGGAGGAAAGTCTTCCGTTTGGTGGCCTTGTATGTGGGTTCCTAATTCCATCCGTAGACTCCCGATTTGACGAAAATTCGTATAAGACCTAACGTATTGGTAGATCATTTTTTTATATCTGGCCGCGAACATGGTAAAAAGAGTGGGATAGAAAGGGGGGGGGGGGGGGGGGGAATTTTCTATTGACGGCCAGACTAAACCGCAAGCCATAAAAACTTGAAATTTTGATATCTGCTTCGACGAGATTTTTGGACATTAAATGTGGGGTCAAAATTGTTACTTTTTTTGTATGGAAACATGTCTGAAATTAACGAAATTCAATCATTTTGATACCCACATTGCCTATGTAGTAAGTTGGGGTTGCCATTTATTTTAAATATTTATAATATACATGAAAAAAACTATTCGGTAAAAGTCCCATAAAAGCCGAACAGTTACGAATAGCGAAAAAACTGAGACACCTCTTGATTAAATTAAATATGCATTAATATACATAACTTTTAGCTTAACCAAAAAAAAAAAAAAAATATATATGACCTTTATTTGTTTTCCTTTATCATATATCCGAGTTCTGCCCTTGACCTGCCTACACCGATTTTTGTATACACAAATGTCTATAGTAGAGATGAACATATGTGTGAATTTTGACTAACACTCACTCACGCTGACGTGAGTAAATTTTGATTTTGCACACACTCCCGTGTGATTCACGTGAATCACGCAAATTCACGAAATAAAACCTGGCCGAAAAAAATAAAATGTAAAAACTAAGGTAAATTGTGAATGTTTATTTTAAATTTGCTTTGGATATGTAATTTTGTCATTTATTTAGTGTTTTATTTAAACCAACAAAAATATTTACTTGGCGAAAAAGTTAAAGAAAGCATTTACTAAAGCAAAAAACTAAATTCTTTGGTAAAATTTTCCTACTCTCTTACATTTTTTTTACATTTTTTCCTACTCTCTTACGTTCACGTCAGTAAAATTAGTAGTGTCCGACCGAGTATTCGGCTTCGGAGTTCGGCCAAAAAATAAAGTTCGGCCAAATTTTGGCCGAACTACCGAACTTTTTATGATTATTTAATAAAAAACACAAATGAATAAACACTGTGGTTATATTTACTTTTCAGAATTTACAAAAAAACTACCTAAAAAATACAACGTTGTATATGATAGAATACAAAAAAACAACGATATTAAAATATGAATGTATGTGTATGTGAAAAAATTTCAAAAAGCCAAAAGAGTTTAAAAAAAATTTTCCAGAAATATACCTACAAGCTTTAAAAGCAAATAATACAATTTAATGCGATATAATTTAAATAAACTTATACTTTTATATTTTGCAATCAATTTCGAGTGGTAACTAATCGTAAAAAGATCATAGAAGGTTCATCAATTTGGGATAGACATGATGCAGAACCAGACAGAACCAAATGAAAATTTTATTGAAAAAGAAATTGAAATGTTTATTACGAAGCCTTTAAGTCCCAGAAATATAAATATATTTGAGTATTGAAATTCAAGTCCATTTACAAATTTAAAAGCTGTAGCAATAAAATATTTATCAGCCCCACCAACTAGTCTAGCTAGCGAACAGCTTTTTAGAGCTGCCGGACAGCTGTATTCCGATAGACGAAGCAATTTACATAATGTGAATGCCGAAAAACTTGCTTTTCTGTCATTACAATATCAAACTTTTTAATTTTAAATATTAAAGTTTAAGTTTTTTTTCTATATCAACTTAAAAATTGATCAACTATTTTTCTTTGACTATAAAATATAGTACAAATATTTTATTCTTTTTTTTTTGCTTGAAATAGTACAACTATTTTTCAAATATGATTTTTTAAAAAAATATGCTTATGAATTTTTATTTTTGTTTATGTTTAATAACTTTTTGGTTTAAATAAATTAATATAAAAAAAACAATTTATATTTTTTTTTATTAAAACAAAAAGTTCCGCTTCGGCCGGACATTGATATTTTGGCCGAAGTTCGGCTTCGGCCGAAAAAAAATGAGTTCGGTCGGACATTAAAAATTAGGTGTTACTCACGCGTGATTCACACCAAATTCTGATCACGTACCCATCTCTAGTCTATAGACAAATGAAATTTAAAATATGTGTATACAGTGTTGCCAGGTATGTTGAGCATAAAATCGTCCAATTTTCCAATAAAAATTGTCAAAACAAAAAATATTTGTTACAAGTGGGATAAAGTTTTAATAAAAACAAAAGAATAACAATGTAATTCACATTTCAAGTGCTCATGTACTATCGTGTAATATAATACGATTTTTTACACTTTCCTGTAATTTAAACTTCGAAAATCGTGATATTTTATAACGATATAATATCTTGAACTAGTTAAAGTCAAAATAACGCTAAAATACCGAAACGACGATTTATAACGTTGTTTTGTTGATGTAACAAAATTTAATGGGTAGAATAATTAGAATTTATTAGAATCGTAGCTTTAAAACGTTCATAACGGCATTGGTGTGGCCGTGGCAGGTAGTGTTTGCCAACAATGAAAAAAGTAAGCACATACTTACGGAACTTCTGCTGTAAATATTTGTCGTTGTTTCAGTTGTAATACAGTATCTTTATTTTAAGTGAAAAAACAGTCATTTGTAGAAGAAATTTAATTTTTGACTACAATTGTAGTTCATTTAAAAAACAAACCACATTAAATTACAGTATTATGATTTACATTCATTTTATACAGTAGTTTTTTTTTTATTTAAAAAAATAAAACAAATTAATTTTTGTTTATTTTTTACTGCACTGACTGAACCACTCATTAATAATACAATTGTAGTTAATTTTTTGAAAAGTAAAAACCAAATGACCATGTTAGTTGAATTAACTAAAATGTAAGTCGTTCTTTTTTCAAGTAAAATTTCATTTGTTTTTAGTTACATTTGCAGTGGTCTTTATTAAGTGCAGAAAATAAATTAAAATAAACCTAACATGAATCCATAAAATAACTTTTTTGCTAAACTTTCAACAAAATAGTTTTTAATTTTAACGAAATAATAAAAATCCAAAAATAGATCCGGTGATTTTTTAAGAATAGCAAATAAACATGTTTTGCTGACATATTAAATCGTCCGATCGTCATTTAGTAATTTAGGTACTGAAAATCGTCAAAATGACGATAAATCGTCAAACCTGGCAGCAGTGTGTGTATATGTTAATTCACAGATAAATTTTTTTTTTTAATTTTTGCCAGGAACGTATAAAAAATAAAGTTCAAAAGTGCTTAATGAGATTCCCAAACCGCTCAGAATATTTTAATCCAGATATATGATGTCTGTTTGGCGTATGTTATGTTGGCAAATGAGAGCGTTGATGAGTGTTGTGCATTTCTCTTTTTACCCGAAGTTACCTACTTTTAATTCTTAATAACATTTATTTTTATACGAAAAAATTTGACGTTTGTTTTCTTGATTGAAATGTGGTTTTGGCGGTCCAGGTATTTTGAGGATTTTTATCTCTTTTTGAGCGAATTTTGTTGATTAATCTCATTTTGCCAGGCTTTACCCAAAATTACCTCAAACGAACCTATGTTCTTTGGTACATTAATAAGGTAATTTTTTAAAACTCCAATAGCAATGTGGTAACAAAGAAGACTCCCACCATTAATCAACCAGCCCACACCTCAAGAGCTTAGGAATTTTAAATTTTAAATATATGCATCCGCTAAGACTGGGATTTTGAAATTATTTACGAGTAGGTACAAAAAAAAAAAGTTTCCGCCTTGGTGTCCTGTCCAAGACCCTTGGTCTAAAAGTCGGAAACTTAAATTATTTGTTTCTTGAGATCTTTTACTTTCTGAATTTTTGATTAAATCTTAGTATAAATGGGGTTTTAAGAAAAAGAGTAAAAAAGTTAATAACCAATGCAAAGCTTCTAAAGTAAAAATCTTAAACTAGAAATTGATAGTAAAGTATTTTAAATACTTCAGAATTTGGTCTACCCTAAATGATTAGATTCTTGTAAATTTAAAGAAATTACGTCTGATCTTAAAGCATTACAAGCTATATTAGTATAAAATGTACAAAAAAATAATTAAAAATAAAATGATTATATGGACATTATTAATAACAAAAACCAATAAATAAAAATTAATTAAATAAAAATATAAAATACAAATGATAATGTTAATGTTAAGCTTACAATTTTATTCAATCCAGTTAAAATTATAAAATAAATTGAGATGTTAAATATACAATAAAATGTATTACAAACAAAAAATCATGCTCAGAGCTATTTAAAATTTAATGATTATATAAAATGAAATGAAAGCAAAACTAAACTAAACCACGACCAAAAAAATTCAACAATAAATATGTAATATAAAAAATGTTTACTTACCAGTTAAAGGTTCATCAATTGGTTCAAATTCTCCATCAGCCCATGAATCACTATTCCAATTGGCATTATTCGTTGAATTATTAACATGATGCTGTGGAGATTTTTGTTGTGGTGGACTAACATTGTTACAATTTAAAAATGCCGACGGTGTGATAGTATTGCTAAGCGATGATGATAAATTTGTAGATAAATCTTTTGGTCGTATATTTGCTGATAAAGAGACTGCCGTCGTTGATGTCGTCGATGATAATTGTTTTGAAGGTGATGTATTGTGAGAGTTAAGCTTGGCCAAAGGTTCAATAAGTTCATTCAATTGATGTTGTTGCAATTTTTGCTGATGTGGTCGTAAGGGTGATTGTCTTAATTGTTGTAGCTCTTGTTCTTGAGCTTCTTCTTCGCCCTAGAAACAAGTAGTATAATAAAAGTTAAGGAATTTTTTAAACAAAACACTTGTTTTAGAGATTAATTACCGGATCTTCTTCTAGACTACCCCATTCTTCATTATCCCAACCATCTCTTACTTCGGCTAAAGCTGCTGTTACAGTTAAGGGACCATTATTGGGTGAACCAACCATAGGTGAACTAGGATCCTGTGAGGTCTAACCATTTGTAGTATAAGTTAAATTCATATTGTTTAATATTTATTGTAAACGAAAAACTTACATCCATTTCTCCCCAATTTTCATTATCCCAATCATTGTTACCATAATCGGAGGCCGAGGCTGATGTATCATTACTTTCATGTTCCAAAGAAGTCATGGACGTTACTGAAGAGGTGGTCGTCGATAAACTACTGCTAGAAGGTTGTTCTATAGAGATATTTTAAGTTTAGAGCTATTTTTTTTTTGTAACTGTATTTATTTAAAATTACCTAATGATGCAGGTTTTGATAAATTACGTCCTGTTAGAGGTGGTCTAGGTCTAGAGGAATCGCTTTGACTACGATAGAATTTCGAAGTTACGGCTGTTACAGCCCAACCAGCCCAAGTGGCAGCAGCATTGCCAATTGACGGTGTAGCGGTATGAACATCAGCTTCTGTTAAATTTTTAAATTTGTATAAGATTTTGCTTTAACATAAATCATTATCGTAAAATTTACCCATTGTTTCTCTAAGACTGGGATCTTCTGAGACTTTTTCTAGTTTACCCAAAAAACCTCGTATAGTTTTAAAGGCTGGATCGCGTACAGACTTTTCAGAATCTATGGTAAGCGAACACAATGCAGGTAAGACACGATTTGCAACTTCACTATAAGTTTAAAGAAAAATAAATAAAATAAATTTTCCAATATTTTCATAAGTTTCTACAAAAACTTACTTTAAGAGGAAGTATTGTTGGGTGGCTGCTAAGGCTAAAACACCTGCCACACGAGCTGGAGGAAAAGGATCACGCATGGCTCTTACAAAGGCCGATACCAAAACACGTTGTCGTACCTTGAAGGAACAATAAAATACATTTTTAGCAAATGAGCATTTCCACTTTATTTCAACGACAAATTTTTTGAAAACGTTTTTCTTTTAATGAAAATGAAAATTATTCAAGTTTGAAGCCATACTCTATATTTCTTTATTAGGATATTGTCATAACAAAGAAATCTATATAATTTTTGTTTTCAAATTTATTAATTAACAACTTTCAGGAATGTGTTGATAGATCTATTTCGGAATTTTCTAGGTTCCCATCTTCAGAACACGTTTTGAAAGTAGTGACAATCCCATGCAAAACATCAAACATTCATATAACCTAGTTTTCCCACTAAATAAGAACTGATATATGAGCTCGAAGTTAAAGATTATCAGCATTGATCAAAAATAAATTTGAAAACTTGTTCGTCTACCCTTGGTAGATATGCAATAAACGCTTTTTGTTTTTATTCTCCTTTTAATTTTTACACATGTTTTATTTAAAAACAAGATGTAAAGGGAAAGTAAACTAAGACTATACTTTGTCTTTTTTTACAAGTTTGATATAATTTTTATTAAAAATAAACTATATATGAAAACAAAACCTCTATAGATTATTTGTTAGGACAATATCCTAATAAAGAAATATAGAGTATGGCCACGAACTTAAATAATTTTCATTTTCATTGCGCAATTAAAGGTCGAAAACATATAATTTTTATTTTATTAAAAATTATATCAAACTTGTTTTTTTTTTTGTTTATTTTGAAATATCGGAAAGATCGTTCAAAAGGTCACATAACTTTTGTTGTGTAAATGATATTGAAAAAGTTCTGAGGTTCATATGTTTTACAAAAAACAATTAAATATTTTTTATTAAAAAAAAACAAAATAATTTTTTTTCAAAAATACCCTTTAAATTTATTTTATATTTTTATACAAATAGCTAAATACGTGTTCTAAACAACGTGAAAGTTTCTGAGTGGAGTCTCTACTACTTCTTGAGATATCTAAAAAAAATATGTAGTATGTATGCCACCACAATTTAAATGATTTTGCTAAAAAAAAAGGAAAAAGTATATTCTCCAGAGACATACTACACATATTTTTTATATCTAAAAATGTAGAAGAGATATACTTATAGATTCAGGATATTTAGAATACGTGTTTAGCTGTTTATATAAAAAACAAACAATTTAAAGGGGATTTTTTTCAAAAAATAATTTAGATTTTTTTTTAAAAAATAAAATACTTAAAGTTTTTTAATTTATTTGTTTTATATTTTTATATTTATACTACCCAAGAAAAATTTTGGAACACCTTCTAAAATTGCTAGTTCCAGAACTATTTCTAGGGGAGTTTTAGCAGGTTCTTTATAAGCATTCTTAGAACTAGTGATGTTACCAAGAATATTTGAATACGAGGATTAGCCATTGTCAAATTTGGTTTCGCTAAACAAAAATTCAAGATTAGAAGCAAGAATATTTGAACAAATATTTGTTCAAATATTCTTGCAAGTTTAATAGCTTTCACACAATAAAAGTTATGGTGTTTTCAATAATGTCCCAACCCCAAATTTTGTGATATTCAAAGCTTCACGGTTGACACAGTTTTCAAAATAAAAAAAAGGTTTTAGAAATATGCGTTCTATGCCCAATATACTCAACAAATTTGATCAACCGGAGACTATCGAAATATTAGTCGTTGAAATAAAATGGAAATAATTTTCTATAAATTTACTAACCTGCGGATGTAAATGAGGTGCTATTTTACCCAAACACACTGTAGTATTTGTTCTTATACCACCCTGATCATCACGGGCTTGTAAACGAGCAAAATGCCGTAATACCTCAACATTTAAATTATTATAATTTAATTTGGGAGCCAAGTGTATGATGGACTAGGAGAGAAGAAAATGAAGGTTTAAATTTTATGAATTTGAAGTTAAATTATTAAAAAAAAACTTACTTTAACTGTTTGCTCTCTTATGGTGGCATTTGTATCTAAAAATCCATGTGCCACTTGTGGAAAAATTTGCTCATTTACCACTTGCGGCTGTAAATGTGCTATAAATAATTCTAATTGTTGCAGTAGACGTGATCGGGTAACACGATCTGTCGAAGCAAATAATTTAACGACACAGGGTACAATACGTTTTTGATATTCTGCTTCATCTAAAAGTTTTCCCAACTGAAAGAAGAACAAAGAAAATGATTAATTGGATTAGTTATATAGCTCAAATGCAGCAACATTTGTTGATAAAACAATGAATTTGGAAATTCTACTGTTTGCTATGGAAAGAACGAAATTCTAAGAATATTTATGGATACGTTAAGGATTTTTTGGGAAAAGTATTTAAATATTTGTTTTTATAAAAAGCGTTGTGGTTTCGGAAGCCATTTCTCTCTTCTTTTTTCATCTAGACAACAGGAAACACGAAATGTCACCTGTGATATCAATCACCCACTAAAGTATTGCCGCAGATTTAAGGGATATAACCTGGGGTTAAAACGATTAACCATTATCAACAAGAATTATTGTCTTAACTGTTTGGCGTAAAACCAAAATCATCAGTATCTACAGTTACATTTTTACTATCCCAAGGCTCTATTGAAAAGATACTAGTTGATCATGTCAACAGACAGGTTGAGTGGCGCTCATGATTATTTATGATAGTTTTAAGTTATTTATTTTTTATATAGAAAATATTATTAATTAGCTTGTGTTATAAAGTAGCTTTTAATAATCATATATGGCCCTAAGGGCTTGGGTTATGTAAATTGAAGAGAATAATTCTATATTTATTATTAAAAAAAAAAAAAAAAATGTCACCCACAACTGCCAAAAAAAAAAAAAAACAGCCACAGACCCGTTTAGCTCGCAATCCGATTGCACCAGAACCGACGATGACTTGCGTACGACTGCCAAGAAAAGTACCTACCTGGCCAAGTCAACCTTCACTTGTAAGAGTCCACTTAAATTATCGTGGTAAGAATACCACCTTCTTCGTATACCACCTTCTTCGTGGATCCAAATGGAAGTGACTTATATATTTTGAAGGAAGCGGCTAACTGGTTTCCAGAATTTAAGCCAACTGTGGATAAGTTTGGTACGTTGTGTGGTCGTTTCATATTAGAGCCATATTTCGACGCCAAAGCAAAAGACAAGATTCGAGTGAACCTGTCCATTAAAGATCGCATCGACGTAACATTACCAGGTCCAATAAATGATCCTGCCATTATGATCCATTTTAAACGCTTTAAGTTATTGGACCATCACTCTTTCAACACCTGTCGTGAAGTAAACGGAGTTCTTGGTAACGGACTTTCTGAAAGAATCCTCATCAATCATCTCGAACATCCCCTTGATGACGGGCCTAACGTCCAAAAATCCAAATTTGGTTGATTCATCTAACAGACTTTTGTCATAATTATCTTCAATACATTAATTGAAAACAAGGAGTTCTATTCCTTAATTTAGTTCTAAAAATTTAGTACTTTTTGTTACTTTTACTTGGTACACAGCCTCCATGGCTATAAGTTTATTTAAGTTTTTCATTATTGTTTGAATAACCAATACAACAAGAAGCGTTTGTTCATAAATTTAAATTGAACTCTATTTTGTGTTTTATTACTTTCAACGCTTGAAAGAATCCCTGATTAAATTGGTTAAGGAAGATAGACAATTCTTCAATAGTAGTTTTTTTATCGTTTTCCATCGCTTTACTTGGTTAAGTAAAAATTTAGATACTTTACTTTTTTTAACAAATTCGTACAATAGTCTGAAACATTTTTAAGAGCATATTTTTTTTTGTTTGATTTTAAGTGCATACTTTTAAATTTTTAGTTTAAAATGGATTTCGAGGGTAAACCTCTTAACTGGTTTATTAGTTTTGAAATATGCAAAGCAAATTTTACAAAGTTTACCATAACTTTTGAACAAATAGTCCAAAATTAGAAAGTATTGACTCAAATTTTACTATTATAAACATTACATATCAAAGTACCATTACTTTTTACTTTATTATAAATCTTGAGTACTTAGCTATTAGTTTTTTTACTGGCGCAACATATGCGGCAAGCTGGTTAATCGGTTAAGGTTGCGTTTACGTTATAGTCAAAATCCAGTTTTAAACTAGATTTCGAAATTTAGTTCAAACACATTAAAAATGCTTTATAAATGACATTTTTATTGAAAGAAAAATTACATCAGCATCCACCCAACCATAAATCGCCGATGGTATGAAAAATCAAGCACTGCCAAAACATTTAATTTGTGTACCATTGGAAGAAATTCAAATAAACGCATGGCGAAGTTCTGATTAAGAACGCTTTCCCACTTTATCAAAAGTGCTTTGTAAGTACTTGATTTATAAAATTTACAACCGTAAAAAAATTAAAGCAATGGTAAAGCTCCGCATTATAAAACGCTTTAAATTCAGCATTCACCCAACTAGAAATTGCCGATGATTAGAAAAATCAAGCAGTGGCAAAACAATTAATTTTTGTACCATTGGACGAATTCAGAATATAGTACTGGCGAAGTCCTGATTTGTAGCGTTTTCCTCAACGTTTATAAATTTACAATCGTAAGTTCAAAGCTCCGATTTTAGAACGCTTTTTCAACGCTGACAAAGTCAGCTTTGCCATTACTTGATTTATAGAATTACAACCGTAAAAATAATTTAACACTGGCAAATACCTAATTTAAAATGCTTTCCTAACGGTTGCAAAAAGTTATTTGTCAGTATAAAATTGTTAATGAATAAACAACCAGTCAGAAAAATACGAAAGGTAAAGCATTGGCCCAGTACTTTCACTGTGGAATGAGGTTGGCAGAGGATTCTGAAGATTTAAGTGCTTTGCCCAACCCTAAAATTATATAACACCGGGCAGGGCTTGAAAGTTTCCTTTTTTAAAAACGTTGGCAAAGCACTGGCAATGAGCGCTTTGCCAAGTACCAAACCTATAATTTTAAAACGTTGGCAAAGCATTGGTAAAACAAGCAATATAGTGCTTTTTTTTGACAACCCCCAAAATGATAACACCATAACGTTGGCAATCATTGATATACAATCCAATAAGTCTTACTCTGTAATTCACTTCAGTAAAGAGTTGTATTATTTCTTATTGAATGATTTTGGTAATTTGAACAGAAATAGCAATATTCTTGCTTCAGCTAAGTTAATTACAAAATAACTGAATATTTTTTTTATCATATTGTTTTTGTGATAAGTTAGCACGATTTTTTTTACTACAATTTAACTCAAGAAAGATATTGAAAATACATTTCTTAAGTAAAATTTTAGTACAAACACTATACTTGTGCTGACTATAATAGGAGACCTTAACTTTAAATCATAAATTGCAATTTAGTTTTGAATTTTTCCTATCTTGTAATTTTAAAGTTTATATAGATTAAAAAAGTTTTTAAATACGATTTGAGTAAATACTTATTATACACTAAAAAAAAGTCAGTAAGTCAGGATACTTGCAGAAAAATTTTAATATCTGCAAAAAATTTTGCTAAATTAGCAAAAATGAGCAAAAATTTTGCTAACTTTATAGACCTTTTTTTAGTGTATGAATTTGATTTGAATACCATATGCTTATGGTTAGTTGATTTTAAATTCATTTAAGATTTGAAAAAAGAATTATGAAAATAAATTTAAAAACTACTATTTACCATCCCTGTTACCGGGCTTTTAAATCAGAGCGAAAGTGAAATTTTAGAATTTTTCGGTGTTCTTGCGATTAAATCAGAACGTTTTTTCCCTATTTTTTTATTCGTTTTTAATTCGTGTAAAAAAGCCTGGTCGAAAGTAAAACCGAATGCCCTTTTTTCTAATAAATTACAATTTAGGGTCAAAATGGTTCTTAATGTTAAAAATTTAGAACTTTTTTTACTTATTTCTGTTTTTTATTGTATTTTTGGCTGTATTGTTTATACTTTAAAAACTGTTTTAAAAAACATTTTTTTTGTTTTGGTATTCTAGAAAACACATCAAAAAAAATTACAACAATGTAGAAGCATTTCTTTAGAGTATTTTACTTTCCCATATGTTTTTCATTTTCCATAAAACCATATGTTTTGGCACTTCGAATTTCGAAAAAATTCGAGTTTTCGAAAGCTTTTAGGATTTGAGAACACCAAATTTCACTTTCGTGTGATTTTCACAAATTCGTTCTAATTGCAAAACGTTCTAAAGTAGGGACATGGGCGTATATGTTATTTTTTTTAAAACCTGCTAACTTATTTAAAAACAAGTACATGCATTTAATTTCGTTTTTACAAACGGTTCTTAATTTAGTAAATCGTGCACTAGCAAAGCCCTTTTGGCCAGCGTTGGTGAAAGCGTTTTGAACAAGGGCTGTGCCACTGTTTTCATTATGTTAACGGTTGTAAATTTTGTAAATAAGTACTGTCAATGCACTTTTTGCCAATGTTGGGAAAAGTGTTCTATGCCAGTGCTGTGCCAGTGCTTTTTTTATTTCTACGGTTATAAATTTTGTAAATAAAGTACTTGCAAAGCACTTTTTACGAACGTTGGCAGAGCGTTGTCAATCAATGTTTTGCCAACACTTAATTTGTTGGACCATTGGCAAACAGTGCTCTGCCAGTGCTTGATTTTTCAGACCATTGACAATTTCGGGCTGGTAATATATTTAGACAATTGTTTTAGAACGCTTTCCCAATGTTAACAAAACGTACATTGTCAGTACTTTATTAACTAATTTTTCAACCGTTGTTAAATAAAAAATACTAAAGCAATCACTGACAAAACTATTGTTTAGAACGTTTCCAATGTTAACAAAAGTGCTTTCTTTACAAAATGTGCAACCATTTAGGATATAAAAAAATATTGTTTAGAATGATTTGCCATTTTCGAAAATTGCAAATTTTCAAAATTTTAGTTTGGCATAATTTTTTTTTTTTATAAATTGCACACACTCGATAAGCTTCCTTGGTTTGAATGCCGATATGTAAAAACTTCACCACAATACAACATATTGGACATCAATAATGCGTGCGCAAAAGCGCTTTTTAACATAAACGGCTAAATAAATATTCAAAGAATATAATCGAAAATTAAGACGAGAATGAATTAAGACTACCAGACATTTAATATATTTACAAACTCAATTTTAACACCATTTATCATGATATCAAAATTTACGCCAGGCCATAGATTTAAAAATCATTGCCTTAGTTATCAAAGAATTAATACAAAGATTACAATTAGACATCCAATCTGAGATATCTAACATTAAAAAAATGTATCACTCGCACCATACCATCAGAAAACTGACTCTCACTAGAAAAAAGAAGCTGAATATTATCCGCTAAAATAAAAACCTCACAAGAAAACCCTTCAACAATATTCATAATATCATTCATGTATAGTAAAAATATCAGCGGTACCATCCCAGATCCCTGTGGAACACCACTTGATGCTGTCGACCAATCAGAAAGAGACTCCTTACAATGAACATAGTGACGTCTTTCTGTCAAATAAGAAAAAATCAGCATAAAAGCTGATTGGGAGAATATAAAGAATTGCACAGTTTGCGAATTAAAATTGAGTGATTGATTCGATCAAAGTCTTTGGATAAATCGAGTGATAACAAAACTCCTATATCATTTTTATCCAGAATTTTTCTAATTCAATCTGTAAGACCTACTAGTAGGGATAACCATGTCGAAATCCTGACTGATAAATACTAGTTTAGTGGTTGTCATCCAAATATTCTACCATTTGTATCTTCATAACATGTTTAACAATTTTGGATAATATAGGTACTATAGATATTGGCCTTAATTCATTAATTAATCCATTTTTGCTAATGGGAATAACCTTAGCAACTTTCCAACTAAATGTAAAAATTTATGCTGAAAATGCGAGAAAATAATTCTCAAAATCTTAACGGCAAACCATCCGTACCAGAAGCATTTGATGTAATTTTTGAGAACGCCAAAACACAATTCACCCATATCAAACTCAAGTTACAGTTAAAAGGGTCATTAAAATTTTGTAAATTTTGGGAAAATTCTAAGATTCTATTAAAGTTCCTTCAGAAGATTATTATCTCTTATTTTTCTCAGAATATTTATGATATTACAGAAGCAGATCATTGGACAATATTCTGGCAAGTAATGCATTTCAATTTCGATCAAATCAAAAATTGCAAACAAAATTAAATGTCATAAATTGAAATATTCGATTAAACTAAATCAATTGATAGAGGTTTCAGTCAATTGTGTATTTTCGGAAATAAATTACAATCGATTGAATTTTCAAATTCGATCGAAAGAGAAATTCATCACATACCAGATTTGCTTTGCTAAGGGCGTCTAAATGTTAAAACCAGAATGATTTGCTTTTGAAAGTAATTAAATCATCAGCAGGAATCATAATGGGCCACACAAGACCTCTATGTGCCTCATCCATTTTGTATGATGTCATCCTCAACAACATAATATAACCAAAATTCCATTTTCTACTTACCTTAAACATTGGTGCCAAATACCGCTGAACCAGCAATCGCCATATTCATAGGCCGTTATCAGTTGTGGTAAAATTTTATGTCTTCAAAAAAAAAAAAAAAATGAAACAAAAGAAATTCTTATCAGTAACTGGAAATAATTTGTAAAAAGGAAACACACAATTACAACATACTTGCAAACATTATCAGGAAAATTGTCCAAATGTAAAGTGAGACCCGAAAAGAAACGATTCTTTTCAGCCTATCTTTGATTTGTATTTCTTCCAAAAACAACAAAGTATCAACTAAATCATTTTTGAAAAAACCACCGGGCTTACGGCATCTTGTAATAATATCAGCTGGATTAGGGCGATTAGAGGGAGAAGCACCCACCAATTCACAATACAAAGATTGCAGAGACTTGGGAATGTTGTCGATATCTTTGAGATTAGCACGAGAACGTAAGGGGCCATTAAAAGATTCCCAAACTAGGCAACCCAGACCCCACATATCAGCGGAACTGTAAGCACACAAGATAGTTAAGCATCGCTTAAATGATAGAAAATGTATTATATTTTACCATTTTGTGGCTGCTTTAAGTTTAGTTTGATCATTTTTCTCTGGCGGGTCATATACCTCCAAAGAGGGAGGCACTTTTATAGGTGGCATAGGATTGCCATCGGCTGTTGATACAATATTCCAAACTACCCAATTTCCATTCTCCCGAAGAGTTAACAAATACCGACCACACCGAAACATTATTATGTCTCAAACTGCCATCGTTATTAAGAAACGATAGGGCTCTCTAAAATTTAACAATTGCTGTAATAAATTCAAATATTTTGCAATAAGAAATCCTACCGTTATTTGAAATACACCCCAGGCCAGATACAGATCTTTTGAGGACCATCTGTTGCTAGTTTTTGTATATGTGTTCCTAATGGCTCTACCAGCTCGGTGGCCACATATAACATTTTGTCCGTTTCTAATGAATCTAAAAATTGCAATATACTAGGATGTCTTAGAGTCTTCAATCTCTTCAATGATGCCTTGGCCAATTCACATTTAGCATCGGAGCCACCACGTAAATCAAACACAAATACGGATACTTCGTCCAGGGTGCCCTTACGTTTGGCCTTGTGCAATGTCCATATTGAATGATTTTCAAAGCCCCGCTACTGGTTCACCAATATCATATGGAAAATCCTTGGAAGAGTCGCGCGAGAAGACGACCACATCATGTGCTTTGCTCGTCGCCCAAATATTTTGTTACAAATTTCTGTCTCAACAAAAAATCCAAACTTTTAACGTTTCTCTAAAATGGTTTTTGGCAATTTTTTAATAGTTTTCACGTAAGTTTTCTTTAATTTTCTTTTTAAACAGCTGCTGGTTTGTTGGTAAAACGAAAGAAAAATATTTTTTACGTTTGTTTTTATGATCGCCCTTCGTACGTTGTTGCTTTTTTCGCTGCTGCTGCTATTGTTTTTCTTCACCACCGTCACCTTTGTGGCAATATTTTCTAGCTTAATTTTCACCACTTAAAAAACGTTTTTAAATTGAGATATTTTTTCACTCACTTAATCTGTACAAAATAAAGTTTCTTTCAATGTATAATTTATGGTATAATTTTTCATATTTTGTCTAAAATTTTAATTTTTTCACAAACCTTTTCATGACGTATGCGAATTTTTTTCTTGACAATCAAACTTTTTGTGTCATCTGTGTCATTTGACGTTTCTTATTTATACACGGTGAAAATAACAATGGCAGAACGTTAGAAAGAACATTTGTTTCAAGTTCCATAGTTTCGAAAGATATAAAAATGTACCCAGGTAGGACAATTTAAGAGAGTTAAATATGATTGAAGCCCATGTTTAAAAATGTTAAATTTCTAAGTTTCTAAATTTATACGGCATTCACACTACATCGCAAAACACGTGTTTTGCCAAAACGAGTGGAAAAGAATAAAGACCGTTTGGAAAAAAGGATTGTTTTGAAACACTTGATTTGCTGTCTAGTGTGAAAGTGGCTTTAAAATGGAAAATGACAATTTCATTTGGATTTTTCCCGATTTCAATTGTATAATATAGTACACACGTTAAATATTATGGATCAATTTTAGATTGTTTACAAAAAAATGTAACGTGTGTAGCCTATATTGAAAGTTAAGCCACATTCACACTAGATAGCAAATCACGTGTTTTGCCCAAACACGTATTTATGCTCCTTATTCTATTCCAACAGTTGTTCTTTTCCACTCGTTTTGGCAAAAGACGTGTTTTGCTATATAGTCTGAATGCCGTATTAATCAATTAAATTGATTTTTGTGTTTCAATTCCATATTATTGAAGAGTAGTTTTCTAAAAATTGTTTTTTTTTTTTTCTTGTTGTTGTTAAAATAAAAATGTTTATAAATTATTGAAAAATAAAAAATAATTTCTTTAAACGTGGTTTTATTTTAAAATGAGTTAAATTTAAATTTATTTAAGCTCTTTATTCTATTCTAACATTTCTTTATTCTTTTCCACTCTTTTTGGCAAACGCTTGTTTTGCTATCTAGTGTGAAATGCCGTATTAGCCACATTACGTATGGATATGATGACAAAAAATTATCAGAGATGCTGTAAACCACATCTAGAAGCGTCCAAAATCAAGGATACTGACTAGTAACACCAAGTTTTTCTATCATTGCCGAAAAAGAATCAGTTATATGAATGGAAAAATCTTCATAGAGAAGTCGTGCACGCAGAAAAAAACTGGGCGAATATTATCGAAGTGGCTGAGTAATTATTTCAAGTTTCATAAGTAAACATGGTAACAATCAGATAAAACTGCGAAACACTTGTAGTTGATGATGAAGGCGGTGATGTGGTTGAACAAAAATACAAATATTTTAACTGACGATGACGAAGTTGTGGAATAATCAATATTCTGTTTCCCATGAAACGTCTACTATCGCCTCCCCACGCAGAATAAAACAGTGTTGAAACTGTGGTTAAAGTTTACTTTATCGGGCACACCTCAAAAAAAAAAAAAAAATTGGACACTATCTGGAATAAAAAAGAAATTTTTTTTTATTATGTGACGTTAAGGGCGCTAAGGCCCCTGGAGCCCCCCAGGGGGAAAAACCTAAATTACCCCCCCCCACCAAAAAAATATATAATTCTATCTGGAATAAAAAAGAAAGTTTTTTTTTGTATGTGACGTTAAGGGCGGGGAGGCCCCTGGAGCCCCCCACGGGGCTATAACCTAAATTACCCCCCCCCCCCAACAAAAAAATTATGAAAAAATACTATTCGATCAGAAATTAAAAAAAAAAATAAAAATTATTAGGCGTTTTTGGGGCCAGGGCCCCTGGGACCCGCTAGGAGCAAAAAACAGGGACATGTACAAACATATATAGTGTGGATACTCAAATGAAAGAAAATCTCCTCACGGTTTCAAAAATGTATTTTTTTCAAGATCCGACAAACG